>OZ030390.1:88549033-89749033 GCA_964023965.1 Melinopterus prodromus
TATTACTAATCGTAAATTACAATGAACTATGATATTTATTCACTTATATTTATTTATACTTAAACTACTCATTTTCTAAAAGAGTAGCGGTCTCTTCAAAATTCATTTTCAGCTTCAGCATACCTAAAATCCAATTTATTAATTTTAAATTCTAAGAGAAAAAACAGTAAAAGTAGTAGGTCTGTCTTTAATCATTTTAGAATATCATTTAAAACTTTTATTGTAATGTTATTGAATGGAATTAAAGATGCTATTCGATCATTTTAATTCAAGTAATTATGAATTATTATCATTAATTCAAATAACTAACAATGGGGCACTTGTATAAGCATCTTTTATATGAGTTATTTTTGGTTACGTTTACATTGTGACGATATTTGACACTGAAACGATTCAAACACAAAGTTTACCTATATTTTTAGGTTTTTGAAGTCTTTTAATAGGATTGTGTATTTTTAAGTTGTGAAAATACTGTGTAATTTTATTATCATCATTAAAGATTATTACTGTATTATATTATAGCTACATTAGCCATAATAATGGTATAATTCAAGGGCAAAGAAAAAATGCCATGAAGCATAGCTTAATTTTAATAAAATGTCATAATATAATATAGGGTTTCTTACTGTCTCATTAGAAGTTTGTGTTTCACTATCTGTATATGTTTTTAAAAGTTTGGAAGGTTCTACTCGATCTAAATTTGTAAATTAAAATCCTCTCAAGTGGCTGTCATTTCCAGTCTTACCAGAATTTGAAATTAACTTTGTTAAATGGAATCATGTAATTTTTATTTCACTTTTTGTTTCCACGTATCAAAATACATTTACTTTTATCAGGCTTACCTAATTGATGAATACCTACTTTGATTTACCTATTTTTTGCGATATCATCTCAAATTGAATCAAAATATCGTCGAACAAAATAATGTTATAATGTCATACTTCAAATAATATTTTTTTAAAGGGTAAAAAATCTTGTGTGCTATCATTCCATGCTGGTTTTCCTATCTTCCGTGGTCGTTGAGATATTCGTATCTTTTCTTAAATTTATTAATCTGCTCCAGCAAATATATTTTCATTCATGTATTTAAATATGTGAGGGAATTTTGTGAATTTATGGTCATAAAAGTTCAAGATGCTATAGAATTTTTCTAGAATAATTTGAAGCAGTACAAATTATATGCGCAATAAATAAAATAAAACGTGCATTTATTGCAAGCATTTGTTGAGATATTTGACCAATACCAAAAATATTTGTACAATACAAAAAAGTACCTGTTAAATTAAAAATTTTTTCTTGTGCTTAAAAAAATAAATGTGCAAATTTATATAAATGTACATCAGAATAAATAATTGTGCATTTATATATTTGAATAACCCTTCAATAAAATATTTGTACACTTAAACAAGTTAATTTACAATACAATCGTTACCTCTATAAAAATACATATAATGAGCAACCTAAAAAATACTTGTTCATTGACAAAAATATATTTTGAATAGTTTAAACAAATTGGCATTTTAAAATACATATTATAGGCGCACTTAATAATCTAAATTGTATCGTGGGAAAATTATGATGCGTCCTAGAAAGAATATAATGTGCATTAAGTTCTGCAACCTGTAGCGCACACACAGTAAGCGCGTAATGTATGGAAACATGGGAAAATATCTGAGACATTGTGTCATTTTAAAAACATCCCTGTAGACGTCCATTATTAATTATTAAAATACACATTTTTTGAGTCATCACTTTTTACTTTATCATACGCAGTATGATAAAGTATTGTAATCGTGGCGAAAAAAAAAATTGAGATTTTAGCGGAAATAGGTCTTTATGGGTCCCCTGAACATTTTTGACCAAGGTACAAAAAAATGTCTGTGTGTGTGTGTGTGTGTGCGTGTGTGTGTACCCGTTTTTTGTGGAGACGTTTCCGGAGAAACTACTAAAGGTATCGGGACGAAAGTTCATATTTAGAAGTTTCATGACTAAACTTAGAGCTGAAAAGGTTTTGGTTCGAAAGGGTCTTAAGGAACTGGCTGTTTCCTCTAAGCATTTTTCAAGGATTTTCCAAATAAGCTACCATTTCTGTAATTTCGTCAAAATAGTTAAATAATAAATTAAAGTAGAGGAAATTTTTAATAATTTATGCCTATGATATTTTTTGGTAAAATTAATAGTTTAGCTTCAAGAGCAAATTCTATTTGATCGAGATCGGTCGCATCTGCATTGATATGAAACTACATCCTCGAACTACATAGTAGCCTGGATTTGACAAATATTTTTACTTTATCATACGCAGTATGGTAAAGTATTGTAATCATGCCGAAAAAATCTGATGTGGCCAGGCACATGACTTTATCATACAAAATACAAAATTAATAGTTTAGCTGCATGAGAATCTATTTGACTGAGATAAATCGTGTATGCATTAAAATTAAACTAGTTAGCCAGGATTTGACAGATATTTTGATAGTCAATAGTATCAATCGAAGGTATTGTCAAAGCATCAGCATTTGACACTACCTACTGTCATCAGAATAATAGTTGTTTATCTCACAAGTGCCGAAAGTACGGAATAGCACAACGATCGGTGATGCGGCGCGTCACCGATGGCGGAGCGTCGTCGTCGCATGTGAGCGAGTCGCGCTAAGTAGTTTTCGGCAGGAGTGACATCAACGTTTTTTGTATTGCTTTTTGAGAAATACGTATTGTAAAAAAATCAAAAATGGTTATATTTCGGTATAGAAAATGTTAGGTTGATATCACTTCTACGAAATGTCAAGTTTAAAATGCTAATTCAAATTCTGACAGATTTATAGTCGAGGGTTCTCCGAGTGTGACAGCGTGGTGACAGCCATAGACATTTCTGTGGTGACAGCACAAAAAAAATATTTGTCAAAATCCTGGCTACTATGTAGCATATCAATGCAGATGCGACCGATCTCGATCAAATAGAATTTGCTCTTGCAGCTAAACTATTAATTTTACCAAAAAATGTCATAGGCATAAATTATTCAAAATTTCCTCTGCTTTAATTTATTATTTAACTATTTTGACGAAATTACAGAAATGGCGGCTCATTTCTAAAATCCTTGAAAATGGCTTAGAATAAACTACCAGTTCCTTTGGACCCTTTTGAACCAAAAGCTTTTCAGCTCTAAGTTTGGTCATAAAACTTCTAAATATGAACTTTCGTCCCGATACCTTTAGTAGTTTTTCCGGAATCGTCTCCACAAAAATCGAGTACACACATACGCACACACACACACACACACACACATACACACACACACACACACAGACATTTTTTTGTACCTTGGTCAAAAATGTTCAGGGGGCCCAAAAAGACCTATTTCCGCTAAAATCTCAATTTTTTTTTTCGGCATGATTACAATACTTTACCATACTGCGTATGATAAAGTAAAAAAAAATTGAGATTTTAGCGGAAATAGGTCTTTTTGGGTCCCCTGAACATTTTTGACCAAGGTACAAAAAAATGTCTGTGTGTGTGTGTGTGTGTATGTGTGTATGTGTGTGTGTGTGTGTGTGTGTGTGTGTGTGTGTGTGTGTGTGTGTGTGCGTATGTGTGTACTCGATTTTTGTGGAGACGATTCCGGAGAAACTACTAAAGGTATCGGGACGAAAGTTCATATTTAGAAGTTTTATGACCAAACTTAGAGCTGAAAAGCTTTTGGTTCAAAAGGGTCCAAAGGAACTGGTAGTTTATTCTAAGCATTTTTCAAGGATTTTAGAAATGAGCCGCCATTTCTGTAATTTCGTTAAAATAGTTAAATAATAAATTAAAGCAGAGGAAATTTTGAATAATTTATGCCTATGACATTTTTTGGTAAAATTAATAGTTTAGCTGCAAGAGCAAATTCTATTTGATCGAGATCGGTCGCATCTGCATTGATATGCTACATAGTAGCCAGGATTTTGACAAATATTTTTTTTGTGCTGTCACCACAGAAATGTCTATGGCTGTCACCACGCTGTCACACTCGGAGAACCCTCGACTATAAATCTGTCAGAATTTGAATTAGCTTTTTTTTTTTTTTTTTTTTTTTGACTTGTTTATTTTACGTCGGTCTAGTTCCGCAACTTAGGCCAATCACCGACGCTGAGGGCAGGCTACACACACCCAGGAATTTTGTCCTACTGAAGGAATTCCAACCACCAGTAAGAGTTCTTTAACGTGCACGTCGCATAATGACAGCACACGGGGCCACCGGCTTTACTTCCTCATCCGATGGAAGGCGGCATGCAAAGGTATTTGTTCCCTGCCTAAAATACCAGGACAGTCGATTTTAGCCCGAGCCGGGATTCGATCCCGGGCCTCCAGCGTAGATAGCAGCCGCTCTATCCTATACGCCATCGACCCCCCCAATTAGCTTTTTAAACTTGACATTTCGTAGAAGTGGTATCAACCTAACATTTTCTATACCGAAATATAACCATTTTTGATTTTTTTTAAATACGTATTTCTCAAAAAGCAATACAAAAAACGTTGATGTCACTCCTGCCGAAAACTACATAGCGCGACTCGCTCACATGCGGCGACGACGCTCCGCCATCGGTGACACGCCGCATCACCGCTCGTTGTGCTATTCCGTACTTTCGGCACTTGTGAGATAAACAACTATTATTCTGATGACAGTAGGTAGTGTCAAATGCTGATGCTTTGACAATACCTTCGATTGATACTATTGACTATCAAAATATCTGTCAAATCCTGGCTAACTAGTTTAATTTTAATGCAGACACGATTTATCTCAGTCAAATAGATTCTCATGCAGCTAAACTATTAATTTTATATATTGTATGATAAAGTCATATGCCTGGCCACATCAGATTTTTTTGTGCTGTCACCACAGAAATGTCTATGGCTGTCACACTCGAAAACAGCTGATTTCATCAGACGTTGGAGAACCGCTATGGAACGTTGCCGCTCTAGTGCAGCAATGAACAAAATACAAAATTCAAATACAATAAGATCACCAATTTGATTGTTTGTTGATAAGAAATATCAACCCGTTGTTATATCTAATTGTAAAAACGATAAATTGAGAAAATTGTAAATAAAGTATACCGATGAGTGTAGTTATATTTTAGTATGTTGGTACGGATGTGACATCTAAAGTGTCATGAACGAATATAAATCTGTCAGAATTTGAATTAGCTTTTTAAACTTGACGTTTCGTAGAAGCGGTAGTAATCTAACATTTCCTATACAGAAATATAACCATTTTTGATTTTTTTTTAAATACATATTTCTCAAAAATCAACACAAAAACGTTGATGTCACTCCTGTCGAAAACTACATAGCGCGACTACCTCACATGCTACAGTGACGATCCGCCATCGGTGACGCGCGGTCACGCGCCGCATCACCGCTCGTCGCGCTATTCCGTACTTTCGGCTCTTGTGAGATGAATAACTATTGTTCTAATGACAGTAGGTAGTGTCAAACGCTGATGCTTTGACAATACCTGCTATTGATACTATTGACTATTAAAATATCTGTCAAATCCTGGCTAACTAGTTTAATTTTAATGCAGACACGATTTATCTCAATCAAATAGATTCTCATGCAGCTAAACTATTAATTTTATATTTTGTATGATAAAGTCATGTGCCTGGCCACATCAGATTTTTTTTTAAATGGCTACAAATTTTTTTTCTTTCTGCTGAATTTGATAGATCATTTACTTGTGTAAATGGCAACGGTAACATTTTATGGCCTTACAAACGACTATTTTCGAGAAAAAGAGAATTGAAAATTGAAAAATCGTGATAAGTTTAGGGAAAATTAGTTTTGTAAATTGATTGTGAAATTGGGTTTTGGGTAGAATTAATTGCCCAGAAAACCAATCTAATAAAATCTAACAAAAAATTTAATAAATGCGATTTGGCAATCTTGACAAATTTATACCAGGTGAACCTATTTTCCTAGAAACCTCAAAATGGTCTCATAGTAAACCTTAATCTTTTCACTTCTACCTGAAATCGAGTGGCTCTCTAAAAGAAACGTATAAAGCGCAATTACCTGACATGACATGCAAAATTCAAGCTAAGATTCGTATTCAGCGCAAATAAATCAATCGAAAACGCCAATTTGCATTCCATGAACAAATAAATTTCAACTGTCCTTTTGTTATGTTAGGCTATACGTTTGCTAATTGCCTTTCATATTAATATCAAAACAAAAAATATGGGGTTGCCATTAAAAAAAAGTGTCGATGACGTCATAAGTCGAAAACAATTGATTTTTCATTTTATTTTCAACATAATAGGTTTGGTCGAAGAGCAGTAAAAACAATTGGGTATTCTTCTGCGCATGCGCAATGATGATTTTGGACGGGCAAAACCCGCATTAGGCATGCGCAGAACTAAGAAGAAGTGCTTTATGCACTTATTATGGTGCTGCACGCTTAGATCGCACCAAATTTGTACACAAGTAAAGAGTCAAAAATTATCCAGAGTATAACAGTCCACTTAATAAAATAAAAATGCGCATGGTTTTCCAAAATTTCCATGCAGGAATGTATAAATATATAATAATAATATAATATATAATAATAATGTTTTACTAAAATGTTTCTTACATGCATGATGAATAAATTTATAATATCTATATTCTCATTCTTTTTATTTTTGAATTACTACATTTAGAAACGCAATTGGTCCAAAATGATTTTACAAAGTTTTGGATTTTTAAGGAAGGTGGCTTGTTGCAAACTGAGAAGAGGGTGTTACGTCATGTCCAGCCAATGTATTCTAGAGCAGAGATAGTGCTGGAGGTACCCTCTTCTTGGTTTGAAACAAGACTAATTGCAAACGTAATGTTCAATATTTAAACAACTTGCAGCAATAAGATCCTGTAGATTCGGTTTTACATCAATGCCGGATATCCGGTTATCCGGCCTGATGCGCGACTTGTTCCATCTCTAATTACGTCCCGAACCCATCTTTTAACCCGGTCACTCCTTTAACTGCTGTACCCACTCATCTTCCAACCATTCGATGCAGAAAACTCGCCATAACGCTTATCCATTTTGGTTTTAGTTTCTTGTCCCTCTCCACGCCTCGCTTGTCTATTTATGAACATCTATTTCGCCAGTAACTGAATTCGACGCAGCTTAGCTACATCGCATCCAATGTGCTTTGACATCACGAGAAACACGTGTGGTGCCAGAATTTTATTTTTGTGCATAATGAAGCTACATATTTCAATTATGCATATGCTGGTCGACAGAAGATCCAGTCAATGAGAGACTTCTCTTGCTTGTATTTAATGCGATGTCCTAGAAGGGACATAAAATGATTTTATTGCTCCTAAACATAATCTTAAACTACAGACACTTAACCTGTCGTCTGAATTAAGTGGAAATGCTATTTTCCCTAAATACGCAATCGATGTTGATGCATCACTCACATGATTAACAATTTATATACGGCCATTTTTCTAGAACACCCAAATAAATTTCGCCTGTGTTTCTAATTACAAGCATAAAATTTGAAGGTTGTGTATTCTCTTTGTTTACCTTCAACGTCAATCCTCGTATACAATAACGCAATAATTCATACCTACATTTTTCACACTAAATGGCGCAGGTCCTTTCTTGTAAATATCCTGAGATAACGCGCAATCTTGACAAGGCGATGCATAAATGAATGCTTTCCGTCAAATTGCCACAGCAGATGAAAAACTCCAGACCCGATGTATAATTAACATTAGAACATGATTGTTTATATCTCGAGCTTATTGCTGGTAAGTAACTCAATAAGTATTTTATTTATTCATGGGCTCAACGCACACCCTTGTAGGTTTTATCCGCAAGTTCAGTATGGGGTTTCTATTACCCGAACTGCGAATTCGCTGGGATGTCATGCCTCGATTGCTACACGCAGAAACAATGCTTGGACTTGTGGGGATTGGTCAATTGGGCTTCTACCACCTGCGGCACGTCTGTCTCCGGATATGCTAACGTCTACTGCAACCCAACCACAAACAAATGCAGCGCCCTAAGACCGGAAGGATGCGACCCATTATCAAGGTACACCTGCTTAAGAAACGGCGTTCTTCCAGATATCAACTCCTGTACGCTCTATCACAATTGCAATAATATGACGGCTGAAGACTTCACATGCCCCGACGGCTACGTGTACAAACACGAATACGGAAAGTGCGTATTCAAGTTGAGCCCTGCAGACTGCTTTACCGTACCTAGTTGTGGCCTGGAAGACTACATGGCCTTATACCCTGGCGACTCCTCGATCTATTACAGTTGTACGGCTAGCACGCTAAGCTTGAACATGTGCAAGGAATCTGAAACCTTCAGCATAGCGAATAGCACGTGCGTGAGCACGTGTACCGCCAATGAAAAACTACCAAACTCCAGAAACTGCTCGGAGTATTACTCGTGCAGTGGTGCTGGTGTCGCAGCGGTAACAACAGTCTGTTCACCAGGAACTGGATATAACCCGTATAAAGGAACTTGCGAATGGCAATACACTACCTTGTGCAATGAACTGACTCTATATCAAGATGACTTCTACAACTTAATAGCAATTAACCCCATTGCTGCGATCTTTGTGGAACCGTTAAAGTGGGTGCTTAACTTCTTCGGTTTGAGTCCCGATCACGTATTGTTCATGTTTGGATTTGACGATCAGATGATTTCAAATGTCATCTTGATTGGGGATTACGTGTACAAGAATCAAAATATACCCCCTACCACCATTGGAATTATCATCGATATGGTCCTTGAATACCTTCCGCCGGAAATCAGAACTGTTATTCAAACCTTAATGAATCTTGGTATCATCAACGTTCGTTCTGCAAATCTAGCTGCAACTGGAAATGGTGATGCTGCTATTAAGGAATACCTACAGGCATCGCTTACCAATGCTCGTATTGACGTACACGCTATTATAAGAGGAGTTTACGGAAAGAACGCGACACAAGTCAGTTCTATGCTGTTCAAGGAGATTTTGAGCGTTTTCAACGTACCTCAATCTCAGATGCCATTCCTAGCAGCCTTTGTAAGAAGTAATATGCCTCTCGTAGCAAATTCGTTGAATCAACATGTTGGAATGCCGTTGTTCGTTACCAATGGTGATTCGTTGAAGTTGAATCCGAGCTCAATCGATGGTATGGTCTACAACTTCCTGAACGATGTCGCCGTCAGGTTGTACCCAGATAACTTGTTCTTTGCTGAGATTTTCAAAATGTCCGCCAGGCAGCAGTATTTGATGAACCATGGAGAGGTTGACAAGATTGTAGATACTTTCTACTTTAGTGCTGCCAATTTGCTGCAGTGAGCGAATTGTTATAGATTTTGTTACAGCGTATTATACAGCGTTGATATTAATAAATTATTACTGCTGGTTGTATGTTGTTTGCTTGCTTACACTATCTGAAGATAAAATATCCTAACTTGTAGTTATATTGTAACTAATTATTTTCGTGGCTAGCGTTATTCATTACGCCTGGCTGGAAATTAGCATATTTCGTGTATCCATAGAGACGCGAAATAGTTATTTATGTACCAAGCGCAAACACGGATGTTTATGCCCCGAGGGTGACTGCGGCGTTGCAGAAGAAGGCAACCGGTGATATCCCCACTCCATTCGATAAGTCTCGCATTCGCTTCAAAAAGATGGCGCGAGTAGACTCCCCAGGTCCTTATACTTCCTACAACAGTATCCACCTCTTGCATATACTTTTTTATAGCGCTATGTCTTTTTGTACACTAAAGTATAATAAAATAACTATATGGCAAAAGAACAATAATTGATATCTCTTACAATTTGTTTGAAAAATTGTCTGAAACTTGACGGCCGCCTACCCCCACTACTCGACCGCTTTGGAGCGCGCGGCCGTTCTCGGTCATGTTTGCAAGCATTTTTCATTTATTTCCGTACATTTTAACGCAAATCAGAAGAGGCGTTTTGTAGCACAATACTTGTACATACTTTCGAAATCCGTTCCAAAAATTAAAGGCGGACCACCTCCGACGCAATTGTGCAAAAACTAATCGTCGGACAACGCCTGGGTTGTACACACTCAAAGCACCCATCAATACCTACTTTCTCGCGAAAAGCCTGCGCTACAACTTTGATAATAGCGGAGTTATGAATTTTTGAAAAAACGCAGATGTTTCCGTTTGTGCCGAATTTTCTCCGTTAATACTAATCCAATCGAGTCCGTGTAGGGCTCAGTTTTGTCGTCATTTCATTCTCTACAATTCGTCTGTCACGATTTTTTGTTATTTTTTGTTCATAACAAAGTAAGTAATGATATTTTCGACTCGAAAACACATCACAATACATCTACGGACTGTTCCACGTGCCCTGGGACCGTCGGCTTCCTGATACTATTTATGTCACGAAAAAATCTCTATTGCCTGGTCTATACAGAAAATAACAAAGAAAACTGACACGTACAGCCAAGATCGCAAATAAAATTCACACACGGGACTTCACACGGCTCAGCTGTGTGAAGTGGAGTATGACAACTAGTTGTCTGCCTGAAAACGCTAACCTTTAAACTGGTGTAGGTGTTTTTTTTACTCCAATTTATAACGAATATCTATAACCCGTAGAAATATCAGAAGATACATCATGGAAAATTATGAAAAGGGACACCTTATCACTTCTCTAGCTCAATGAACTAAGCTACAAACCCAGTTTAAAGAATAAGTAGTGCGATTTTAGAAATTTTCCTATAATTAAAATTTTATATTTTACTTGACTACATAGAGACAACAATTATACAAATACAGAGAGGTGAGGCCAGAAATTTCGTTGACCTGACATGGAATTACCTGAAAGATAAAATATTTCTTTGATTTATTGATTAAGCGAGGAAATAATACAAGTATAGTAACTAAAAACTTTGTAAGTAACGTTTTTGAAGTCTTATTTTTCTGGTTTTCAGCTAAATACTAAATCGTTCTTTATTTGTTAATGCGGATAATCATATCAAATAGCGTCCGTAGTGTCAACTGGTGTGTAGTGTATTGCAGCATTAAGAGTTTCAGTTATAGTATAATCCATGAGCACCAAGAAATGAATGGTCCTTTCCAAAAATAAATTCCACGAATATGCGGCGAAGGCCAGATACACATCATCGTGTTCTACGTCTGTATAAACATTGGTTATTGTGGTAATTAAATTTAGAAAGATTCCATCGATCATATCAACAATAGACATGATCACATTTGATATCTGTTCAGGCATGCTCGTTAAACCAGCAATGAAATCAAAGGACTTCAGAAATGTACTTAGATTTGTGGATAAAGCTGTCAAAATGTCATCAAATTCATCTTGCCGAAACGTTGGATATTCTTCAGATATGATATTTAGTACATCTCCGACTGAATAATTGTCATCAGCCAACATACCTGGGATATTCTTCAATCTTGCAGGAAAGTAATCTTGTCCATCAACGACTACGCAATAAATTGAAAACTGGAATCATATATTATATTAGATTATTAGGTCTTATTACGCATAACAACAATCACAATAATAACTTACAGTTAGCAACACTAGTAGTCCTGCGTAGGCCATGGTGAACAAATAAATTCTGCCATTTTTCTGGGAAAAAAATGCGCCGAACAAAAGGTATTTACGGCATTTTGTATTATTATCAGTTTTATCTCTGTGCAACAAAATTGAAATAATGCCTACGTATGAGGTGCTGTTTTTTATTTGTTTCGGATGAGATTCTAGATTCATTTATAAATTACTTCGGATTTATTTTCCTGGAAAAAAATGCGCCGAACAAAAGGTATTTACGGCGTTTTGTAATATTATCAGTTTTATCTCTGTGTAACAAAATTTAAATAATGCCTACGTACGAGGTGCTGTTTTTTTTTTGTTTCGGGTGAGATTCTAGATTCATTCATAAATTATTTCGGAACGCAACCTTGGAGTTGATGGTGTGAGCATGGCATAGGTGCGGATGGAAAGTTGTGAAATGCTAGAGACTCACTCGGTAAACTTTTGGCGTCGGGGTAGAATTAAGTACTGAGTAATTAAAATTATCTGTTTTTACTGGTTTGCTTTGATTTTCACCGATTGATGACGATCTTTTGTGAAATGTAATATTCTTTTGCAGTTATCACCGGTCACCTAAAATTTGGTTATTTTGTGATGTTCCATAACTTTTATTATTTTTCACCGATTTTGAAATTCATAAATAATGTCACACGTAAAATTTTAAGTGGCGCGGCTGTTTCTGGGGGAATAATGATTAGATTACTTATTAGATTAGCTCAGTTATAAATTATAAGAAATTGATTGTTCAATTAGCACTATTTGGAAAAATATACTGCCGTCCAAAGGTACAACGCCGTTTCTACATACAACAAACATTTAACACAATTTTTCTGTTTCAGCAAAAAGTCACGCAATTTTTGTTACATTTTAAAGTAGGTACGTTCCATAGCCTAGTTAATGGTATATTATTTGACGAGTACATAATTAAGGAGATAAATCGCCAGTATGAAGTTTACACGCGAGCCGTAGGCGAGCGTGTAATCATGCGAGCGATTTAATAGTCAAATACGACGTTTTATCTACGACGCATAAATTCCATTTTATGCAAAATATTTTAAATGTATTTGACAATGATGGCGAGGCATCCACGTAGGTTTAGACAGACTTTGATATTAGCGTTGTATAATCATGACAGTTCGTTCAAATAATGAGGTCATTATTTGAACGAATTGTCATTATTATACAACGAGTATAACGATGGGGATTATATAGTCATAGATACGTATGAAATGAACTTATTATATATGTGAGTCGTAGATAATAGTATATTATTTGACGAGCACATAATTAAGGGTATAAATCGCGATCATGAAGTTTACACGCGAGCCGTAGGCGAGCGTGTAATCATGCGAGCGATTTATATCCGTTATGTGCGAGTCAAATACGACGTTTTATCTACGACTCATAAATTCCATTTTATGCAATATTTTTTTATTGTAATTGTCAATGATGGCGAGGCGAACTGTCACATAACTGTCATCCATGTAGCTTTTGACAGACTTTGACACTAGCGTTGTATAATGATGACAGTTCGTTCAAATAATGAGGTCATTATTTGAACGAAGTGTCATTATTATACAACGCTAGTGTCATTATAATCATTGGCGCGTATAATGATGGGGATTATATAGTCATAGATACATATGCAATGAAGTTATTATATGTGAGTCGTAGATTTCTGCGCGAACATACATAAAATAATCCTACATACACAGCGTGTCGACATTGAATTTGTATGACAGATGGATAGATTTGTGTAGTGTAGATTTTTCTAATGGTTTCACAGATACTTTGAAACACACAAAAATTGCCTTAACTTTTTAATTTGTGATCCGACATCTTATAGGGACTTTCTCATTTACTATTAGATGTACAGAATAGTATATTATAGTAAAGTTTTATAAGACAAAAATTGACGCACGAGTTGTTGTGACGCTCTAATGCGCACAAGCAAAACCACTTGGGAGCCGCCATCATTGAACCAGCAGAGCTGAAACAATTTACTACTCGAATAATAACTGACTTCGTGAAAAGGCACAATATCGAAGGACTGTAATGTATGAGGGAAATACAGAAGATCTTTTAGTTCAAAGTATATCCAAAGGCACCGATGCCAAACAACCCAACTCTATCATACCATACCATTCATACTTGTCCTCTCATACGTGTCCCACATTATCTATAATATAAGGATATCATGGTTGTCATTAACGTTGACTTACGTTTAGTCAATTCCTTATAAATCGGTGTACTTGGAATTCGTTAGGAGACTGATTTTTTATTAACAACGTAATTACTAGATCCAAAACAGCAATCATATTTGGGACACAAACTTAGCCCATGGTCGGGGTAAATACCCATTAAGTAACTACGCATCGGGTTCATTTATCATTTATCCGCCCCACATCACTGACCCAGCTAACTATTTATACAATAAAGCACGCTAACTTATTATTATTTTATAATTTATTATTTTCTATTAATGTCATTTTTGTAGATAGGGCACTTTACCTTTGTAGAGACTGCAGTATTAGAAAAATAATAACCCGATCTACACTCACACATACATAAATTCACTCATACATATATGGAATTTATGGCGAAAGTGGAACTAGTTGAGAAGTCAATTTAAAAAATCAATTACAAATTACGGGCCTACCCGGAGTCGAACGACGATCTTTAGTCTTGCCGGTACATTGCTGTTCCGCTAAGCTACCGAAGCCTGTGACAGGAATAGATATAAATGGCTAATTATATCTATCAAGGAAATAACAGTGTATTTATACCCTGGTTCGAATCCGGACCTAGTCCGTAATTTTTAATTGATTTTCGAACTTTACATCTCGCCTGGTTTATCAGACCTACATACATTCTTAGAATAAACTTTTGCCGTCCTTCTAGAAGGTCTAGCCGCTATTTTGTCTCTGTTGACTCGACATGCCATAGTTCGTAAACTATCAATCTGCCATAAAATTGATTAATACATATGTGATAGGAATGCTATGATGTACAACTTACTATCGTAAGTAAAGCTATCCTATAATACCACATAAGACATACTTTCCTTATATTATATATTATAATCGAACAATTGGTTTATATTTTAAAACAAAAAATATTACCGTCATTTGACGTTATATCAAAAATATTATAGCATTTCTTAGTTTAACACTCACTCTGTCAGAATTATTTTCCACACGATTAACCGGAAATGTTCTTGATGTCTTTATGACAGTATGAATAACTATTTTGCGCCATCCGAAAACATCACCAAACGATAATACGTTTGTTTGCAACAAATGTGACGCTCAATTCCCATAAAAATTCGGGCTTATTTACGATTTTCTCCAGAACATTTAATGTCCCAACTTATTTTTCCACCGCACAGATAATGGTGTTTGCGCTAGTTTGATTATATATAACACCACAACTACCAAACTATCGCCAGTACCTGATTGCAAGTAAGACTTTAAGTTATTTTTTTGAATTATTTGAGTATCACCAAGTGAACCATGGCACATCTTCACATATTCGTTGTGTTAATTGCGGTAAGTTGCAAAGATTACATTTTTTATTGTGTATTTTACTTAAAATCCGATTAACTTGCAGGGTTTGGCCATCTCTCAAGCTTTCGTCGTCCCACAAAATGATGGGACCTCGATCCGAGATCAAATTTTAAATCAAAAATTCACATTCCTGGATAATATATTTAAGAATTCCAATGTTGACGTGGAGGCCATTAAGGCGAACATTAAGACAAATGATGGCGTAGAGGAAGCACCAGCCACCAAGGTGGACGGGAATGCGATTAGAGACGATATCCTAAACAACAAATTCGCTTTCTTGGAGAACCATCTGAAGCAATTCAATGTCGACGTAAACGGGATCAAAGATCGAGTGTGGGCTTCAGTGGCTGAAAAACACTCAGTGGCCAAGAGGGCTATCCCAGAAAACGGACCAGTTGATGGTATAGCAATTCGCGACCAAATGTTAGAGCAGAAGTTTGCCTTCTTGGAAAATCTGCTCAAGCAATACAACGTGGACGTAAATGCCATTAAGGAAAGAATCAAGGCTTCCACTGAACAACACTCAGTTGCCAAGCGAGCTGTTCCTGAGGGAGGAGCTGTTGATGGAATAGCAATTCGCGATCAAGTTTTAGAGGAGAAATTTGCCTTCTTGGAGAATTTACTCAAGCAATACAACGTGGACTTTAATGCCATTAAGGAAAGGATCAAGGCTTCCACTGAACAACACTCAGTTGTTAAGCGAGCTGTTCCTGAGGGAGGAGCTGTTGATGGAATAGCAATTCGTGATCAAGCTTTAGAACAGAAGTTTGCCTTCTTGGAAAATTTGCTCAAGCAATACAACGTGGACGTACATGCCATTAAGGAAAGAATCAAGGCTTCCACTGGACAACACTCAATTGCCAAGCGAGCTGTTCCGGAGGGTGGGGCTGTTGATGGAATAGCAATTCGTGATCAAGTTTTAGAGCAGAAGTTTGCCTTCTTGGAAAATTTGCTCAAGCAATACAACGTGGACGTAAATGCCATTAAGGAAAGAATCAAGGCTTCCACTGCACAACACTCAATTGCCAAGCGAGCTGTTCCGGAGGGTGGAGCTGTTGATGGAATAGCAATTCGTGATCAAGCTTTAGAGCAGAAGTTTGCCTTCTTGGAAAATTTGCTCAAGCAATACAACGTGGACGTAAATGCCATTAAGGAAAGAATCAAGGCTTCCACTGCACAACACTCAATTGCCAAGCGAGCTGTTCCGGAGGGTGGAGCTGTTGATGGAATAGCAATTCGTGATCAAGCTTTAGAGCAGAAGTTTGCCTTCTTGGAAAATTTGCTCAAGCAATACAACGTGGACGTAAATGCCATTAAGGAAAGAATCAAGGCTTCCACTGCACAACACTTAATTGCCAAGCGAGCTGTTCCTCAGGACGGAGCTGTTGATGGCGTGGCAATTCGTGATCAGGTTTTGGATGAAAAATTCGAGTACTTGAGCAACTTCCTTAGTCACCTGAACATCGACTTCAATGCCATCAAAGAACGCATTAAAGCCTCTACTGAAGGTCACTCCGTTTCAAAGAGAGAGGTGCGTGAAGAAACCGGAATCAGTAACATTGTTGATACCCTGCTTGGCACATTAAACAGTACTCTGAAGTCTCTAGCCGATTCAGTTCTTGCTAATATTAATTCGTCTACCAACGGAATATTGGGTGCCGACATTCTCGCTAACATGCAAGCGCTCTTGTACGGACTTATTGATAGAACTTTCCCAACTACCAGCGTTACCTACACATCGTCATTGAGCTTTAGTGTTTAGATTTACATACGTATAAAATGATTGTGTGTATTATAAAACAAAATTTAGATTAATAAACATTTGGAGTGCTGCGTTATTCTTATTTTTGCTTATTATAATAACTTCCTGATTTGGAGATAATATGATATTGTTAGGTATCACTAATAGAGTTATTATGTAAGCCTCATTTACATTGGTAAGTAGGCGGGTTAGAACTAGCCTTGCTAGTGAAGTGACTATCAAAATTTTCTGCCCCAAGGTGTGGACTGAGCACTAGAGAGGTATAAAAATATACCCGATTTCAGCACTTTTTGATAAACGCTCGTCTTCCTAATTTTTTCCTCCTAAACCGCTTGCCCAGAAAAGTTCATATTTACACAGAGTATAACTCAAGATCTTGTCTACAGATTGCCTTTTGTGTTTTTTCCAATTTCCTTGCAATAAAGGCCATAAACAAGGTTTTTATAGAAACGGATATCTCGGTAACGAGTATGTGACCATTGAAATAGAAACACATTTCAGATGTTCATTAGTTTTATAAAGCGATATCAATGTACGATATAATTTTGGGGGCCTCGTAAGTAAGTTGTCACCGGCTCTGGATTCGAGGTCGGCTTACGGCCTGTAATTAAAATCAAAACAAACATCGTACATGCATATTTCTTGATGTAAGCAGCATTGAACTTGAAGGTGGAAATGGTGGAATCTTTTTTTAATGAAAGAATAGGTTGCAAGTGTACAGCGAAGAGCTGTAAACATGTTTTTTTAATTATTATCAGGTAGCAGCACACATACCTCAATTTTCTCAGACCTCAATAATATGCATAATAGGTTAATTTTGGGTAAAATCAAAATATAAATACATAAATATTACGCTGATTACTAATTTCATGAGTGACTGCGTTGCGTGCGCACGTGTTTTACAAGTATGTACAGAAAAAAATGTTGACGTATTAAAGCGTTAGTTGAAAGTTGAAGCGTTAGAGGACATCAAAGAAAACCTCTTCCGGGAGACAGGGTTGCACGGCCGGAAAGATTTTGCACGCAGTTTTTCACTTAGCCATAAAAACAAACAAGAAAATGATTTTATAGAAGATTTTCTGGGAAGTACATACGGAAATTAGAAAATTCCGCTAAAAACAAACAAGAAAATGATTTTATAGAAGATTTTCTGGGAAGTACATACGGAAATTAGAAAATTCCGCTTTAAAACAAAATGGCTCACGTTTGAACACAAATTATCACTTTTAGGTACAAAATTAGGTTAAAAATTGTTTATACCAAAAAAGTTTCGGATGTATCGTAAAATCCGTATGTAGGTACTTCTCTAGATAATGTTGTTCAGAAGGTGCATATAAAAGTTTCAACTGAATTGACGGAGTCAGTTGAAGTTATCTTTCCGGCCAGTTTGAAAAATGTGGTTTTGAGAAAACCCGGTTTAAAGTATTGTGTAACGTTGACAGGGCCGTGTTAAGGGGGGGGCGAAGGGGGCACCCGCCCCGGGCGCCAAGTTTTAGGGGCGCCAAAATCCTAACCAGAAGGGAGGAAGGATATCTATAAAACGTGTTTTAAAGAATACATAATGAAGGAATTATTAAAACGAATTTATAAATTCAAAATAAAATAAAATATAAGTAGCGATTTTTATTTGTTGCACGTATGTGGATTTATTTATTACTGAACCTATAAAAATAGTACTAAACATGGGCACAGTATTAAAGTAGGGATACCGATTTAAACGAATCAGAAAAATTTCGTTTAATATATATGTCAAGGCTGTTGAGACAATAATGGAGCAACTTACATGGAAATTTGAAAAACTTCGTCAGATTTCACAACATTTTGCTTTCCTTAGTGGTTCGAACATTATTTCACATGACGAAGAAACTATTAAAAAACATACTCTGAACCTTACAAGGAAATATGGAAGTGATTCAAACGGGCAACATTTTGTGTATGAAATTTTAAGTGCAAAAAAATATTTCGGTCTCTGAATGATAACACTTAGAAATCCTCCAATTAATTCATCAATATGAGTTAACTGCCAATTATAAGAACATGGTAACTGCATAATGCATATCGAATATTTCTTAGTACACCGGTAACTGCTGCATCAGCTGAAAGGTCTTTCAGTAAACTTAAATTGGTAAAAAATATTTAAGAGCTGCAATGGCTCAGGACAGGCTTGCCAATTCAAGTTTGCTTTCAATCGAATGTAGTGCTGCTCGATTATTAGATATGGAAAAAATAATTAATTGATGATTTTGCCGCTTTCAAGGCTAGGAAAATAAAGTTGCATTAGCTACAGTCATGGAGACATATTTATCCTGATTTTATATTAATACGGGTACATTCTGCTTTTGCGTTTTCAAAAAAGATTTTTTATTGTGTATTTTATTACGCAATATTTAAAAAATACACTGTAAAAATTTCAGGAAGAAATTCGAAAAATTAATCGACATATATATGTCGATTATTGGCACCTTTTTTAACCACCGCCAATACGGCTTTCAATATTTTTCAGAAATTCTTTTCTGTAGTATACACATTTCCCCCCAAAATAACGTAACAGTTATTGTGGTAAGCTTCATATTTTTTGTAATTTGGATAAAAATAATGCGCGAACAAGATTAAAAGTTCGGGAACGTCGGTATACGTCTCCAATTTAAGGGCAGGTTTCTCGCAACCTTGTTTCGTTGGGCGGTTGACACGATTTCGCAAAAACTTACGAGATGATTCGTGGATTCCTGCATTCGTGGGTTGACTCGCTATCGGGCAAACTAGAATACACCAGATGAAAATGTTTAACGACATATTTTGACAAATTAATATTATAGGTTAATAATATGACCATATTAGTAACCTAGAATACACCGGTTTCATCAATAATTAAATGTTTTATCCAACTTATTTGAAAAAATCAATCTTTGCGCATTTTTTATATCTTTTTACTTTATCATACGCAGTATGTAAAGTATTGTAATCGTGCCGAAAAAAAAATTTGAGATTTTAGCGGAAATAGGTCTTTTTGGGTCCCCTGAACATTTTTGGCCAAGGTACAAAAAAATGTCTGTGTGTGTGTGTGTGTGTGTGTGTGTGTGTGTGTGTGTGTGTGTGTGTATGTGTGTAAACGATTTTTGTGGCGACGATTCCGGCGAAACTACTGAAGGTATCGGGACGAAAGTTCATATTTAGAAGTTTCATGACCTAACTTAGAGCTGAAAAGGTTTTGGTTCACAAGGGTCCAAAGGAACTGGTAGTTTATTCCAAGCCTTTTTGAAGGATTTTGGAAATGAGCCGCCATTTCTGTAATTTCGACAAAATAGTTAATTAATAAATTAAAGTAGAAGAAATTTTGAATAGTTTATGCCTATGACATTTTTTGGTAAAATTAATAGTTTAGCTTTTTAGTTTATTCTAAGCCTTTTTGAAGGATTTTGGAAATGAGCCGCCATTTCTGTAATATCGACAAATTAGTTAATTAATAAATTAAAGTAGAGGAAATTTGGAATAATTTATGCCTATGAAATTTTTCGGTAAAATTAATAGTTTAGCTTCAAGAGCAAATTCTATTTGATCGAGATCGGTCGCATCTGCATTGATATGAAATTACATAGTAGCCAGGATTTTGACAAATATTTTTTTGTGTTGACACATTCGAAAACAGCTGATCTCATCAGAGGTTGGAAAACCACTATGGAGCGTTGCCGCTGTAGTGCGGCAAATTATAAAATACAAATTTCAAATAAAGTAAGATCACCAATTTGATTGTTTGTTGATAAGAAATATCAACCCGTCTTTATATCTAATTCTAAAAACGATACATTGAGAAAATTATAAATAAAGTATAGCGATGAGTGTAGTTTTATTTTAGTATAGTGTGTTGGTATGGATGTGTCATGAACAAATATAAATCTGTCAGAATTTGAATTACCTTTTTAAGGTGCGTTTTCATTAGTGACAATGGCAGTGGTAGCAGACGCCGTTATAGTATTTCCAATAGAAAATTGATAGTGACTCATGTTTATGTACATGCAAACTAATATGTGTCATTATCACGATATGTATGAAATACTATAATTTCGTATTCTACCACCGCCATTAGCTACCATTACCTACCAATCGGAACGCACCTTTAAACTTGACGTTTCGTCAAAGTGGTACCAACCTAGCATTTACTATACAGAAATCATTTATTTATTTTTTTTAAATACGTATTTCTTAAAAGGCAACACAATAAACGTTGATGTCGCTCCTGCCAAAAACTAGATAGCGCGACTCGCTCGCATGCGACGGCGACACTCCGCCTTCGGTGACGCGCCGCATCACCGGTCGTCGCGCTATTCCGTACTTTCGGCATTTGTGACATAAATAACTATTATTCTAATGACGTAGTGTAGGTAGTGTCAAATGCTGATGCTTTGACAATACCTACGATTTATCTCAATAGAATAGATTCTCATGCATCTAAACTATTATTTTTATATATCATGTATGATAAAGTCATGTGCCTGGCAACATCAGATTTTTTTTTTTTCTAAATGGCCCTGTCACTTCCCCAACTATTAATATTTTTTAATAATCCTAGTTTGCGCGATAGCAAGACAATCTACGAATACAATGCCGCAAGAATTTTTTAAATCGGCCCATTAGTTTTTGCGAAATTGTTTCAACCGCCCAACAGAACAAGGTTTCGTGAAAACAGTGTTTAATTGTAGACGTGTAGTGAAATTCCCAAACATTTAATCTTGTCCACTCATATTTCTATCGATATCTCCAAAACTATTAAGCTTATCACAATAGATGATACGTCATTTTAACCAGGAGAAACGTGGAGATACTACAGGAAAGAATTTCCGAAAAATATTGAAAGATGTACGTATTAGAGGTGGTTAAAAATGTTCCGATAATCGAGATATAATCGGTCTCGGCGAGCCGCTTGACTTTTGGCGATGGAATCGTTAATATTTCGAATAAATTCTGAAATTTTTACAGTGAATGCTTTAAATGTTGTGCAATCAAAATATGCAATAACAACATTCATTTTCGAAAATGTTACACTAGAATGTACCCAATACACATAGATTATTGTTCTTTTCATTCAGTAACGTGTTCTTTTTATTCCTTAATGTTATCTTATTAAGTGTAGAAAGATGTTTTATTTTTTTTTACGGTAGGATGCGTATGTAAGCGTATGTACAATATATTATTTATTCTTTATTCGGACTTTTTTTTGTATTACATTTACAGCAATTTTTTTAATTAGCAATTTTAGTAATTTTGACAAAAATAAGGGGGGGGGGGGCGTTCGCTCTGTTTTCGCCCCGGGCGCAGTTTTGTGTTAACACGGCCCTGAACGTTGATGTATAGAATTGTTATATTTTACTATAGTCGGCAATGCCTGGACCATATAATTATCATTTCAAATTAATATGTTCCTCCTCTTGTTTCTTTCTGTTTGATTTTGACGACAAACGGCGGCCTTCGCGCAGAAATTATTGCAGTTTGGCCCGATGCTCATACATAATACCTCCATAATCTTTACAAGGCTGGAATAATGCATCATTGACAACACATATGGCTATACTTGCTGCAATATCCACACTTACTTTGCTACTTGAAACTGAAAATGAACCACCAAGGTGGACAATTCTCGTGCTGCGCCATTTCATCGGTCAGAATGTATTGAGCAGTGTCGCCTAGATCTATTTTCTTTATTTTATCAATTGAATCATGATTGTCGTAATCACGGCTAATCCATCATAAATTTAAAGCTCATTTTGAGGCTTCTTGGTTAACGGCCCTAACTGGGTTTTGTCGAATGGCGGGGACGAGTGCGAGTAGTTTTTGCAAGAAACCGTCTGTATAATAAACTGTTTATAAGATCAATAACTTTAAAACGCGCCCCCAAGCGTTTGTTATATCATGGAAAAATCAGTCATATATCTGAGACCACTCTATTGGGACATCCTGTATACTCTATTTTTAATCTAGCATCTAATCAGTGAATAGATATTTGTCGGTGATTAGTAATCACCGAAAAATGTTGACTTTCTAATTTACGTGTTAACAACAGAGAGAAAAATCAGCTTGAAGTACGTCGAAAGACAGCAAAAATTTCAATTTAACTTTACTTTAAATAAATTTTACTTGATAATTTATTGTATAATTGTGTATTACATAATATGTTTGTGAGTAAAACCTGATTAGTATTTCTCTCTCTCTCTAAATTGGATTATATATGCATGTAAGTACTATCGTGGCCATATATTATGTCCCTTCTTTTGACGTCCATTTTCTCGGAAACCTAGGGGCGAAAAAATTTGAAAAAATTCTGGTGCTGTCCTTGATTAATATGCTACAACTCATAAAAATTAGAAAGCTGTATGTGTTGGCGTTTTCCCGATTTTTCCAAATTAAGAAGAATTGGCGCTGTTTTTGCCACGTAAATTTTATTCGTTTAACTTTAGCAATTAATTACTCCGGAAATAATACATATATTTAAACGAATTAAAACGTAAAATCACCTGCGGAATGCTAGCTTTCAATGTGCATTTTTGTAAAATCATTGGATTAGTGCTTGACCCACAAAAAGCTATATTATGCAATGCCAGCACTTCCTTTATTAGAAGAGCTAGAATAATGAAATATAGACTATAGGCTACCCACAAATTTATAGGTTTAAAGTTTATTACATAATCATGGTTAATCTTGCATTTTCCGTACAAAAGATCGAGTTGAAGCATCTCATGATTGCTGCAGTTGACGCGGCGCTCTACGGTCCGAGGGGGCGAGCGGGGCAAGGGATCGACAGCGACGTTACTAGTGTTTACGGACACAATACATAAAACGACACGGCGATTATGCCTCGCCAAAGAAATTTGGATATCCGGCAGCAGATTACCGAATTAAGAAATAATGGCAAAATAAGTCAATAAGATAACAGAACCACGAACAGGCGGAAGTCCCATGGGAATTCTTAGCAATTTAAATCGGGTTTCGGGTTTAGCATTTAAAATTAATTAGTGATCTGCAAAATATTCTATGTGTCTACAAATTTACGATGCTAAATTTGTAAAAGTTTTTTGATATTTTTAAGTTTTATACGCTCAGAGCTGACGTTTGTAATATATGTAATATATCAAGGGTTGGTATTTATTTTATATTGTTTCTGCATGTATTTCAATATTATTAATAAATAAGCTGTTGAAACTGTTATAATAGTTTGAATATTTATCTAACAAAATCGGGCATACTTTTTAAATATTTTTAGATTTATCAAGCATGCTTAATTTAGTATTCACCACTAATCGGAAAATCTGCTAACTCCATATTATTAGATTTATCCGCTTCCATCAAAATCTTGTTTACAACCTTATTGTATAAAAACTGAAGAAAACATAAACGCCAATCGATAGGAGAGATTTCTCTCGTACCGGGTCACATATTATAATCAAAATTATGCAAATATTAAGAATTTAATTGTTAGTTAAAATTACTACCTAGACAAGTTATCGTTCTTTTTGTGTATTGATAATAAGCTGCCCGGTTCTCCCAGCTGTGTCGGTTCTCTCCGACATGACTGCACCGCTAACGCCTCTCTTCCCCGCAGCCCCTCAAAGACCATAGAGCGTCGGAATTCACGCGGAGTTTCAGCACGATCTTTTGTATGAAAAATGCAAGATAAACAATGATTACGTAATAAACTTTAAACCTATGAATTATTGGGTAGCCTATAGTCTATATTTCATTATTCTAGCTCTTCTAATAACGGAATTGCTGGCAATGCATAATATAGCTTTTTGTGGGTCAACCACTAATCCAATGATTTTATAAAAATACACATTGAAAGCTAGCATACCGCAGGCGATTTTACTTTTTAATTCGTTCAAATCTATGTAATATTTCCGGAGTAATTAATTGCTAAAGTTAAACGAATAAAATTTACGTGGCAAAAACAGCGCCAATTCTTATCAATTTGGAAAAATCGGGAAAACGCCAACACGTACAGCTTTCTAATTTTTATGAGTTGTAGCATATTAATCAAGGACAGCACCAAAATTTTTAAAAAAATTTTCGCCCCTAGGTTTCCGAGAAAATGAACGTCAAAAGAAGGGACATAATATATGGCCACGATAGTACATTATACATTGCGTGTAGTGGTATTACGGTAGCCTTTCACTTGCTTCTCCGGTTACAACTTACAATGGCGGAAATATCGCAACTGGAAAAATTATACCTACCCAGTTGGTGGTCTAAGAGGTATCCTCCAGATGTAATACTTACGAAATACGTTGAAAAAACAGCCACTAGTAAGTAAAAGTAGCTACCTATTTATTATTTATCTGCTAACGTTTGCTCAAATTTATCTTTAGTAAGCGACCATATAACAAATGAAGTGCCTGGAAACTTAGACATCCCATACGGAAGTGGTGCAAAACAAAAATTCGATATTTTTGGCACGTCCTTACCAGATGGTAGCACCAAATTACTTAGTAGGTAATGAAAATCAGTAAAACGGCAATATTTCTAGATGCACCAATATTTATCTACATCCATGGTGGATATTGGCAAGAAGATACAATCACAAGACAAAACTCAAGATACCCAGCGAGAGTTTTATTCAAGAACGGGTGTAAAACAATCATTATTGGCTATACCCTTTGCCCAGAGAATACCATAACTCAAATCAACCAAGACATTGAAAGCGCACTTAAATTATGCTTCAAATACGCACTTGAAAAAGGATCAAAGTAAAACTTTTCACTTTTTATTGTGTCGCGGCGCTATCTACATGCTATGTTGGTTGCTTACGGACCAGGGTTAATTTGGGCATATTCCTTGTGTGTCCCCCTCTTTGACCTAGGCCTGAGTTTTCCGGTTTTCCCACCACTCCGACGGAAGAAGAAGGAAGTGCCATTAGAGTCTTCAGCGAGAGTTTGAATGCGTATGATCGCCCCAAAACCCGAATATCGAAGGATTTGCCCGCGTGTGAACGCCCCAAAAGTGTATTACGTGAACAGAGTTAGCGCACCTTGGCGCCCCATTAATATTGTGTGTGTTATTCATTGTCGTGCAACAGTGCACCCCATCATTGTGTTGAAGAGATCCACCCGAATTGACGCGACGTGTACCTGCGAACAGCCATTTGATCAAAAGCACCTAGAGGACGTCGGTAAGTGGTTCTCCCATTTTACCAAGCCTTAAGTGTATAACCAAATTCAGTATCCCATCAAACTGCCCGAACATTCTGGTCCGTCGAGTCGCGGATGGTTGTTTACCGGGTTTACGTTGCTTAATTTCAATTCATTTATTCGTGGTAATTTTCAGATTTGGTTTGGATAGCATATGTGCCTTGAGTTTCCGTGTTTTTTGCACACAACCCGCTCTAGTCTGGATCTTGATTTTGAACCCGCCCCTTTTGAAAATGTTGTCGCGCGCCGATGTAGAGCGTCTGCAGCTCCACCTAGCGGAGCTACGGCTCAGTCGGGCTGAATCTCTCGTGGATGTTCAGACAACTAGCGAGTTGATAGAATCGACGACGCAAGCCGGTCCGCGTTCGTTGTTTTTGGCTCGTTGTAAGAGCTTGGATTTGTCGTTTGATCAATTCACCCGTACTCACGCGGATATACGCAGTACTTGTGTAAAGTTAGGGAAAATAGATGAGTATAAGGATGACGTTGCAAAGGCCGAAGAATATAAAACCGCGTATTATAGCATTGTATCCGCGAAAACGGAGCTGGAAAAGGAGTCAAGCGCCGCCGCTCTCGCGTCTAATTCGAATGCCGCCGCCAGCGCGCCTTATCGCCCAATTAGATTACCGGATTTGCAATTGCCGACGTTCGATGGCACCCTCAAAGGTTGGCAATATTTCTACGACACCTTTTCTTCGCTAATTCACGCGAACTCTAGTTTATCGGATATCGATAAATTTCACTATTTGGTACTGTCCACTCGGGGCACTGCTAATAGTGTGGTTAGTTCTCTGCCATTGACTGCTGCCAATTATAGTACCGCCTGGAATTCTCTCGTGGAGAGATACAATGACACTCGCGTTTTATCCCTGCATTATTTGGATTCAATTTTCGGTTTGAGACCATTAACAGATAGTTCATATGAGAGTTTGCAATCGTTTTATAATGCGGCCAACGATAATATTATCGCGCTAAGCAACTCTAGGGTTCCGGATTTATCGGATTTCATTCTGTTGTCATTGTTATTAAGACGTGTGGATTGCTCAATGCGGGAAAACTTTGAATTACGTTTCGGGAAGAAGCAATTCCCCACTGTTAAGGATTTTTTGGGTTTTTTGCGTGAAAGGTGTCAAGCGTTGGAAATGTCCCACTCTCATATGACACCCCGTCAAAGTTTGAAGCACAAGGTCGCCTCCACTAGCCCTAAACGCTCCCTTTACTCCGCGGAGAACACCATGACGTGTCCGCGTTGTAACGGCCCTCACCGTCTGTCAAATTGTGGAAAATTCTTGGCGTTGAACCATCGTGAAAGGCGCGACTTTGTAAAAACAAACCGGTTGTGTTTCAATTGCTTCGCGAGTTCCCATATGATCAAGGATTGTCAATCTAGATATAGTTGTAAGGTTTGCAGTGGCAAGCATCACTCCCTATTGCATTTTGATACCAGCCAGCATCGAGCTCCCAATTCCGCTCCCGATGGAGTCCCCTCTGATCGTTCGCCAGAGGCTCCCCTCTCTGTGCCTCACTCTCTATCATGTTCCACGCCTGCTACCGTCTTGCTTGGTACAGCAAGCGCCCTCATTAGGGATGGTCGTGGGAATTACCAAACAATTAGATTGGTTGTGGATTCGGGATCCCAGTTGTCATTTATTACGGTGAACTGTGCAAGACGTTTGCAATTAACTGTCGATCCTAAGAGCACTCCTATTTCAGGACTAGGAAATTCTAATATCTCGTGGACGAAAGGGAAAGTGTTCTGTGAATTACAGTCTCCGCGAGACCCTCGTCTTATTTTGTCCACTTGCGCGGTAATTCTACCCCAGATCACATCTGATCTCCCAAATTCGCGCTTGCCGCCACGCCTACGTTGCGAATTACAGCATGTTTTACTCGCAGATCCCGACTTTGATTGCCCCGGCCCCATTGATTTTTTGTTGGGAGCTGATTTGTTCCCCCAGATTCTACGAGGTGGAGAGTCTTTGTCTCTTTCTTGTGGATTGTCTGGAATTGGTACGGTTTTTGGTTGGATCCTCTTAGGAAAATTTAAGGATAGCCCCTCTTCATCGGAGTCAGCAACCTCCTTGATAGGACTTGATCGTTTGCAGCTGGATTTGAGACAGTTCTGGGAACTGGAGGAGCCACACACGGCTATTCTTGGCAATCCTGACGACATTGAAGTCGAAGAACATTTTGTTAAAACTCATTATCGCACCAAAGAAGGTCGCTATGTAGTTTCTCTGCCCTTTAAAAAGGACACCCCTTTAGATTTTGGTCATTTTAGTAGATTAGCGCATAGTCGATTATTTAATCTCGAATCTCGCCTTAATCGCAACCCCCCTTTACGTTTAGCATACAATACCTTTATGAAGGATTATATTGAGTTAGGACACATGACCCGATCCCCACGACGTGGATCTTACATCATTCCCCACCATTGCGTATACAAGAATCTTCAATCTCTTGCTAAGATTCGCGTAGTTTTTGACGCCTCGGCGAGACCTTGGCCCGGGTCGGAACCGGCCGTTGCCCTAAATGATGTTTTGCTGCCAGGATCCAAATTGCAGCGTGATGTATGCGACATTATTTTGAATTTTCGTTGTCACCAGATTGTTTTCACGACTGATATCTGCAAGATGTATCGTCAAATCTTGGTGGCCCCTGACGATCGCAAGTTCCAGCATATTTTGTGGAGAGATGACTCTAGCCAACCCATTGAGGAGTTTGAACTCCACACCGTAACATATGGTCTTTCTTGCGCACCATTTCTTGCTTTGAGAGTCATCCAACAACTGGCGTCAGATGAGAGACAGCGTTTTCCTCGTGCTTCTCAGGTTCTCCGTGACGACGTGTATGTGGACGATATTGTCACTGGTGCGGACACGCTGGAGGGCGCCAATTGTTTAAAAGATGAACTCGTTGCGCTTTTATCGAGCGGTGGATTTGCCCTGAAGAAATGGACGAGCAATTCAATGGAATTTTTGGAACAGATTCCGGAGGAGGATCGCGAACTATCTTTAAGCATCACCTCCTCGGATTCCCTTTGCGTTAAGATTTTGGGTATTCGGTTTGATGCCAGATCAGATTCTTTCCGTTACAGCGTCTCACCCACGTCGGGACCAGCAACTAAACGGTCTGTACTTTCCAGTATCTCACGCATTTTTGACCCTTTAGGTTGGATTTCTCCAGTAGTTTTTCTTGCCAAGCGTGTTATGCAGGACATTTGGAAGGCGAGTCTGGATTGGGACGATCCCCTCCCGGAATTTCTCGTAAGGTTATGGTCGAGCTTTCAGATACAGCTGCCTAAGCTCTCCGAGGTTCGGATCCCTCGACTAATTCTCCCAACGAACCCTTCTCGTTTTGCAATTGTTGGTTTTTGCGATGCATCTCAGGATGGGTATGCTGCCGTAGCGTACTTGCGTACCGCATCGAGTCCCGATAATGTTGTGATTGCCTTGTTGAAGTCAAAGACGCGGGTCGCTCCTTTGCGTTCCGTGTCTATTCCCCGTCTGGAATTGTGTGCTGCTGTTCTTTTATCAAGATTGCTTCAGTCCCTATTGCCTTTAACTAAGCGTTTGGCAATTTCAGAATTTGTATTGTGTAGCGACTCCACGATTGCTTTGTCTTGGTTACGGACCCCGCCTTACAGGTTGAAAACTTTTGTGGCAAACCGAGTTGTGGAAGTCACAACCACTACTCGAATAGACGATTGGTACCATGTCCCGACAGAATTTAATTCCGCCGACTGCGCTTCTCGTGGTTTGTTTCCGGAACAAATGTTCTCCCATACTTTGTGGTGGCAAGGTCCTTCTTGGCTGACACAGCCTCAAGATCTGTGGCCAATTCGGAACCTATCTCTCCCTTCCATTCGTGATCTCCCCGATACGAAACCCGATAGTATCAGCTGTGTAGCTGCCCAACCCTCGAATTTTTGGATTGATTGGACCCAACGCTTTTCAAGCCTGCTAAAATTACAATTTAGTATGGCATTTGTGTTGCGATTTATTGCAAATTGCCGCAAGACGTCGATTAAGACAAGCTTTATTAGCACCCTCGAATTAAAAGACTCCCTCCACTGTTTGATTCGGTATACCCAAACATTTTATTTTCATGAAGAATTCCTCTCAATACAAGAGCGCAGTGCTTCGAAACGCCTGCTAAAATTATCGCCCTTTATTGACCCCGCAGGCCTCTTATTGGTGGGCGGCCGACTTCAATCTGCTAACCTACCCTACAATGCGAAACACCCCATTTTACTACCAAGGGACGCTCACTTGACATTTTTGATTGTGAGTCACTATCACACCGTGTATATGCACGCGGGTACTCGCACCTTGCAAGCGTTACTCAGTCAACGGTTTTGGATTATTTCGTCGCGAAGCGTCATTCGACGATGCATTTCGAAATGCTTAGTCTGCTCCAGATTACGAGCCCAAATAATTACCCCTCTTATGGGTCATTTACCCGCTTCTCGTGTTAACCCGAGCCGCTGTTTTACTGACGTCGGTATAGATTTTGCAGGGCCGTTTAGATTAAAGGAATCAACCCGTAAAAATGCCCGCATATATAAGGGTTACTTGTGCGTTTTTGTGTGCATGGCTACGAAGGCTGTGCATCTCGAAGCGGTGACGGAATTGTCAACTGACGCATTTTTGGCCACTCTTGACCGGTTTATTGCGCGCCGGGGATTATGCAGTAATATCCACAGTGATTGTGGAACAAATTTTGTCGGTGCGTCGCGGTGTTTGCGCGAATTCTATGAGTTCTGGAGCGACAAGAACGTGCAACGGCACATCGGTTGCAGGATGGCCCAGCAGAATATCAATTGGAATTTTATCCCCCCTGCTGCTCCTCATTTTGGAGGACTGTGGGAAGCTGGTGTTAAAAGCGCCAAGCATCACTTGACTCGTGTTGTCGGAGACCGACTTCTTACATACGAGGAATTCGCCACCGTTTTAGCGAAAATCGAAGCCATGTTAAATTCGCGGCCCCTCTGCACCCTGTCTTCCGACGTTGAAGACATAGATTACCTGACGCCCGGTCATTTTTTGATTGGCGCGCCCTTGTTGGCTCATCCCGAACCTAATTATGAGGATACGGTCACACTGCCAAAGCGTTGGCAACTCACTCGGCAAATAGCTCAGCATTTTTGGCGACGCTGGTCGTCTGAATATTTGCAAACCCTACAGCAAAAGTCCAAGTGGACCACCCGTTCTCAAAATTTATCGGTTGGTGATTTAGTTTTCTTGATAACGCCAAATTCGGCTCCGTTAAATTGGCCTTGCGGCATTATTAGAACCGTTTACCCTGGCCAAGATGGCATAGTCCGTGTGGTAGAGGTACAGACTAGTTCCGGACTTTATAAACGCCCAGTAAGGAAGCTTGTTGCCTTCCCCCCTCTCGACAAGATCTGAAAATTATCTCTTTCTTTGTTTTTTGTTTTTTTTTTTTTTCGTGTTTTGATTTTTTTTATTATTGAAATTTCTGAGGAAATTTGGTGGGCGGCTATGTCGCGGCGCTATCTACATGCTATGTTGGTTGCTTACGGACCAGGGTTAATTTGGGCATATTCCTTGTGTGTCCCCCTCTTTGACCTAGGCCTGAGTTTTCCGGTTTTCCCACCACTCCGACGGAAGAAGAAGGAAGTGCCATTAGAGTCTTCAGCGAGAGTTTGAATGCGTATGATCGCCCCAAAACCCGAATATCGAAGGATTTGCCCGCGTGTGAACGCCCCAAAAGTGTATTACGTGAACAGAGTTAGCGCACCTTGGCGCCCCATTAATATTGTGTGTGTTATTCATTGTCGTGCAACAGTGCACCCCATCATTGTGTTGAAGAGATCCACCCGAATTGACGCGACGTGTACCTGCGAACAGCCATTTGATCAAAAGCACCTAGAGGACGTCGGTAAGTGGTTCTCCCATTTTACCAAGCCTTAAGTGTATAACCAAATTCAGTATCCCATCAAACTGCCCGAACATATTGAAATAATAAATATTTCTTACTGTGAAACATTATTTTAGGTCGTTATCCATTGGAGGACATTCTGTCGGTGCAAATGTCGCAATAAGTTTATTCCCAAACTTTTATAACTCATTGTCCGATGTCGAGCGTGGTTTACTGAAGAGTATCGTACTCGTAGCTGGAGTATACGACATTACCGCACTAACAGAAACTACTATTAACATACCATTGAAATTAAACAAAACTACCGCAAAGGAACTAAGCCCAATGTTTCACAATTTCGCCACCATATCCAAAATAAACCCAATTAAATTTCTCGTATACGTCGGCGAAAATGATTCGCCCGTATTTGTTGAACAGTCCAGGACATTTGCTAACATACTGAAATGTCAAGGTTTATCATGCCAACTAAAGATATGCGATGAATTGGACCATTTCGATATTGTTGAGAAATTGGATGAAGATAACTATGAGATAATCAGTGATATTCTAAAGTCTTTATTTTAAATAAATGTTTTTGCCGTTTACTATTTTGATTGTTCTATTATTTTAGGAATTAAGTACCTCTATGACTTTTTAAAATAAGCTTAACACCCGACACGGACAACCAGGACCGACGCAAACATATTATTGAACATCACAGTTTTTAATTGTGCCGATCAGTGTATTTAAACAAGTATTTTTTTGATATTTTTCAAAATATCACTGAAACCATTTGAAATTCAACTGTTTTCTCAACAGATTTACGTGACAACTTTAAATTAAATATGCTTTTTTTGTTAATTTGAACGTGCTGATTTCGAATATGGCCGTAAAAAAATTGGCCATCTCATTTTTCCAGAATCTTGAATTCAAATGAAGCAAAACTTTATTCTAGTATAAATGTTAGTCATAAATAAATCAAACAACTTTCTTAAAAAATACAATTTATTTATAACTTATGTTCATTTATATCTAACAAAGTACATTAACAAGTAAATTTTTATAATTTATAATAAAATAGTTTTTAATAAAATTTAGAGAATGTATGAACAAAAAATTCCGGACATCTAGGTAATTAATATTTTGATATTTGATAACTTTTAAACTACTTCACCGATTTTTATGATTTTTCGACACATTGTAAAGAACATCATGAAAAATGTGAAATATAACCTTGCAGCTTTCAATGTTAAATTTGAGCTACATTATTTAATACAAACAATAGAATACCAAATTTTAAGTTTAACTTTACTCACTGTTTTTCTTATCGTATCTAGAGGAACACTCTGCTTGTTAACGGTAAACAACACAAATAATTCTTATTTTTTTAAAGTATTGTATTAAAGTATTGTAATGGTTCCGAAAATAGTATATTATAATACAAGTTTTATAAGACCAAAATTGGCGCACGAGTAGTTTTCGTTCCAAATGGAACGAGTGCGCCAATACGGCTTATAAAACGAGTGTTATATACTATTTTTTCTACTTTGCGACATTAAATTCACATACATTTCGAAAATTGCGGTTGTCATCTTACAATCTAGAGTAGTTTCATATTCAACAGTTGGTAGTTGTACTAAAATTCACAAATACGATTGACGCGAGCCAATAGCGATTGAGTTGTCACCTAGATGTCAGCCTTATTTGACACTTAACGTCAATATCATCAGTCGTGGAAGACTAAAAGTTACCAAATGTTTGTGACCTAGTGTTTTCATAACGACACCGAAACCGGTTTCGTTATGAGTTCATAACGAACGCAAAGTAGAAAAAATAAATTTGAGATTTTAGCGGAAATAGGTCTATATGGATCCCCTGAACATTTTTGACCAAGGTACAAAAAATGTCTGTGTGAGTGTGTGTCTGTGTGTATGTATGTCTGTATGTGGTAAACGTTGTTTGTGGCGACGATTCCGGAGAAAGTACTAAAGGTATCGGGACGAAAGTTCATATTTAGACGTTTTATGACCAAACTTAGAACTGAAAAGGTTTTGGTTCAAAAGGGTCGAAAGGAACTGGTAGTTTATGCTGAGCCTTTTTCAAGGATTTTGCAAATGAACCGCCATTTCTGTAATTTCGACAAAATAGTTAAATAATAAATTAAAGTAGAGGAAATTTTCAATAATTTATGCCCACGAAATTTTTTGGTAAAATTAATAGTTTAGCTTCAAGAGCAAATTCTATTTGATCGAGATCGGTCGTATCTGCATTGATATGAAACTACATAGTAGCCAGGATTTGTCAAATATTCTTTTGTGCTGTCACACCCGAAAACAGCTGTTTTCATCAGAGGTGGAGAACCGGTGTGGAACGTTGCCGCTCTAGTGCGGCAAAGTACAAAATACAAATTTCAAATAAAATAAGATCACCAATTTGATTGTTTGTTGATAAGAAATATCAACCCGTTGTTATATCTAATTCTAAAAACGATAAATTGAGAAAATTGTAAATAAAGTATAGCGATGAGTGTAGTTTTCTTTTAGTATGGTGGTACGGATGTGACATCTACAGTGTCACGAACAAATATAAATTTGTCGGAATTTGAATTAGCATTTTAAACTTGACGTTTCGTAGACGTGGTATCAACCTAACATTTCCTATACGGAAATAAAACCATTTTTTAATTATTTTTTTAAATACATATTTCTCAAAAAGCAACACAAAAGACGGTGATGTCACTCCTGCCGAAAGCAACATAGCGCGACTCGCTCACATGCGACAGCGACGCTCTGCCTTCGGTGACACGCCGCATCACCGCTCGTCGCGCTATTCCGTACTTTCGGCACTTAACACTTGACATAAATAACTATTATTCTAATGACAGTAGGTAGTGTCAAATGCTGATGATTTGACAATACCTACTGTCAATAGTATCAAAATATCTGTCAAATCCTGGCTAACTAGTTTAATTTTAATGCAGACACGATTTATCTCAATCAAATAAAATCTCATGCAGCTAAACTGTTAATTTTATATATTGTATGATAAAGTCATGTGCCTGGCCGCATCAGATTTTTTTGTTTTAATATATAATTTATAAGTTTCTAACAAATGTCTGCTATAAATTTGCATCGTTTTTCCATGTACCTTCTTTGAAGCCAAAAATAAATAACAACACAATCACCATGATCTACGTTTATTGTCTGAACATATCAAGAAATAGAACAATATTGTTTCGGCGTTTATATAATTACTTTGGATACATAAGTTGTGGTAGTTGTAGGAAATTGTGCGTCTATTATCGCATACAAGAACGCTTGGAAATCGACCAGGTTCTGGCTTAGTATGCCACCAGTTGTAGCGTTCAAGCTTACCAGCATAGCATCTACTCCAGTTTTCAAAGCAGTATTGATGGCTCCGTATATCCCATCAAGAATTCCATTTACAATGTCGCTTCCTGGTGAAGAAGTATCATTGCGATTTTGTACCGAACGTTTTCCAATTCTGTGCTTCTGGACGGATTCTTCAATGTGCTCCCTAATCGTATCGACGTCAATGTTCAGGTCTTTCAGGATCTTCTCCAAGTAATTGATTTTTTCAGGGACATCCTTAATAATTTCTAAAGCGTCGACATCGTGTGATGATTGTTGTCTTTGTAGAACTGATGCCTGAGCAATAGCGGTTACCTGTGAACAATATTTTATAATGACTTTTTAAACTTTGTTTTAGTTTTAATACTCACTAATAATAAGGCTAGGACTACTTTAATTTGCGCCATCGTGCGGTGATTTTTGTGGTACGTAATCCGCAAAGTAATATTGCACTAACTGCTTTAAACGTAATTACCTATGTTATATATTAAAATAAGTTGAGCAAATACCTTTATCTACGGAGATACAAGGAAAAAATGTGACGTGCATTTTCTAGATTTGTAATATGACTAGATTTTTATTACTCGATTAGTGCTTAGTACTGTATGTTTATTAATATAATTATAAGAAAAATGGGTATTCAAGGGTACAGTGTGTTTCCCGTATTTTAAGGGTATGCCTAGGTGTCAAACTAATTTTTGACCAATCAGGAAAAATCGTGAAATGTGCCGATTGGAAGCAGCAGTGAAGTAAAGAGTTGGAAAATGGTACCAACTTTAGAAACAGCGATTATTTTGAAATCAAACAAATTACATATTATGAAACCTTTTTTTCAATTAAACGCAACTGAAACGAGCTTTCTGTAAACAATATCATCACCAAATTATTGTTCTCTATAACTTTCTGTAAAGTCGTCAAACAAAAAAGACTCTTTGGTTTCAAAATTGCTTATCTACGATACCAGACCTTTTGCGTACCTTTTGGTGTATAAAACGTTGTTACTGTGTTCCAATTTTAAAAGATACGTTACTGTTTTTTTTTCTTATCAAAAGTTGGTCTACAATGGATCCTCCTTCAGTATACCCTTAAAATACAGGCACTTGAACAGGGGCATCCTATAAAAAATATTATACAAGGTCATTCATTATAAGTGATTATAGTCAAAGTAGGCCTTGCCCATGTTAACACATTTTGTCCGCTATACACAAACAACTGTCAAACTTGAAATAGGTTATGCAACCACTTTCACTTTTGCCCGCAGAACAGTGGTATTCCATTCAAAAAGAGCGGCCACCAGAAATCTTTACGTTTAATATCATGGCCTACTTCGACTACAATTTATAATGGCCCAAAATTTCCTATATACCACCAGATATTGTTTTAGATCAGATGCTTTTATTTATGCTTTATTGAATTTAAATTAATCCCGGCCTTTTTGCTAAGAATTTTATTTGTGGGGAAGTTAATGATAAAAAATGGTGGCAAAATGTTTCATGTTTAAAAGAAATCAGCATAAAAATGCGCAACTTTGGCCTCCTTAAACCGTTTTCGTATTTTTTCAATTCTTACGTATGCATCATCGAAAACGTTACAAACGTGTCGCCCTACTTAGAGAATTATATGTATAAGGTTGGCGACTGTCAAAAATAAGATATTATTGCATTGCGGGTATTTTTCTCATTTAATATTAAATTGTCATATCATATGTGATAAAATCAATGGTAACTAGTGATAGTTTTCTTTATACGTAAAACAGATTAAAATTAATAACAATTTCCACACTCGTCATGTAATTTTTCTTCGAGACCTTTCTTTACATTTTGTTAATATGACGTACGTCGTGCAGTTTTATTATGCTCTGCATTGAACTTTGACTTTGTATTCATATTATAAGTAATTTTGCAGCAGCACACATGAGTAAAAGGTACATCATTTACTTGGAATGGAAAATCGCGAAACAATAAGATCACAAATCTGTTACTTTCATGATGCGGTAAACATCAAATTTTATCTAAAGTTTGTTATTTAACAAATATTGCAGCTATAAAAGTATTCTTAAAAGGATTTTTTTGTTTCTTTGGAAATTGTTATGTTGTATTATTTCTAATCTGATTTATTTAGTAATGTTATTATGTTTTATCTATTGCATCATAATCAGTTAAATGGAATACATACAAGAAAATGTTTTTTCCATACCGAAAATACTGTTGATTCATCTGAAAATGTAAGACGACATTATTCATTTACAGACTTATTGATGTAAACCACCATCTTATGTTTTGTTGGTTGTTGCTTAAGCAAGTTTTTTTTTGTTCCAGGTGGACACTATTCTGCGTGCTAACGAATTCAACTATGACTTCAACGATGGATCCGTTAAATCGTACGATTGCAATCAGTTAGGCTCCAATAATCCAATGGAAGACACTAGGTCAGAAGCAAAATGTTTGCTCACAACAGGTAAGTGATTCTGGGAACCCCCGAATTGTCAATGAGGATTCAGTTACGTAAAAAACATGACTAGTGATGAGCAAAATGAATTGTTGAACCACGACCAAAATTGCTTGATCACGGTGATTGTTGTCCATTCGAGGAACCTAATCGTTTTAAGTATTTAAATATGAAAAATGGAGAGCAGAAAAAGTTTTGTAATAATTAACCTATTAAAATACTTACTATAATCGAATCAAATTAACTGTAAAGAAAAATACTTTCGTTATTTTCAACTAATGATGGAATATGTTTTATACTTTAATTTTTACAGTGTAATAGAATGGCCACCGCATTCCCCGGACATTACGCCGATACTTTTTCCTATTGCGATAATTGAAATCACTCGATAATTGAAATCGATTACACTCTCGCCTACGGCTCGCGTATAAACTTCATGCTCCCGATTTATATCCTTAATTATGTGCTCGTCAAATAATATACTATTATTGTAGTCTCTGCTTTTATTTCAATAATGAATTACTACTATTATATCAGGAGAAGCATCAGCGATTGGTGGTTATCTACAATATAATGACTTATAAAGCTGTACCCAATTTTTTTACATAACTTACTGTCATCGGTAAAGTATCATTTTGAATTACCTGGCAATTTAAGAAAATATATTTTACAAATTTGAAATATTTAATTATGTGGTAATTTAAATTTGAAAGTAATAATTTTGATTTCAGCGGTAATTTACTGAAAAAATTAATTACGAAAATTTAACATCTTTAGTCAGATTGCTTAGTTATCTACAAAATAATAAGTTTTACTTACCAAACATTTTTATTAACATAACTAGCATTTATAACCTACAGTAATCGGTAACCGGTTTAATTTAAAATTAAAAAAAAAATTAATTGAATTTTTAATTACCCGGTAATTTAACAGCGCTGATGATAACATTTTTCAAGGTGAAGACTCAGCTATTGGATTAGTTAACGCGATATTTATACAAAAAAATTAGAAAAGTGTGTACCAGTGGAAGGACAATATGTAAAGAAATTGTGTGATTGCGTAATTAATCTTTATTCTTTAAATGTTTTGTAATTTTATATGTAATATATTTTCTACTTACTTTATGTTTTTTCTTATTTCCAGGTTTATTATTCGGCGTTTTCGACGGTCATGGGGGCGGGGCTTGCGCCCAGGTGATAGCAAAACGTATGTACAAGTACATAGCGGCCTCGTTACTGCCAGCGCAAACTCTCGAGCAGTATTCCTCCTCGCTGTCACTAGAAAATCCCCTAGACCTGATCAAAACATACAACGACAGAGTACAGTTTGTAGACGACGTCCGAACCATATACAACGATAGCTTTCTACGGTTTGTGGAAGATTTAAAAAAGGTAGTCTTGTGATAATCTCTTAGATAGTAGTTGCCGGCAATTCTAACCGAACGTCGTGGACTTTTTTAGGTAGGTACCAAACAAAGTTTTGAAATGAACAAAGCCTTAGAACAAGCGTTTCTACGTTTAGATGAAGACTTGTCGCGGGAGGCCCTGCCCGACGCAAACGGTCAAATCAATATGAAAACGCTTTCGGTCGCTATGTCCGGTGCGGTGGCTTGCGTCGCTCACATCGATGGACCTCATCTGCACATCTCACATGTTGGTGACTGCAATGCCATCTTAGGTAACTTTACCCCGTCTAAAATTATTAGAATTTTTAGTGTCAAAATTAAGTAAAAATGAGAAGCAATTTAATTGAAAATGTATAGTTAACAACTTAATATTACTCAATTTATTCAAAACCTCTGAAAAAGTATGGGTTTTTAGGGAAATGCAAAAAAATCATCATTCGGCTTTTCATCGGACTCAAAGAAAACAGGCTCAAAATGTTAAGAAATTTTCTGCATTTTTTTGGTTATCTTCAAAATAAATAATGCATAATAATAGAATAATAATAATGCTCAACTGAGAGTTTGAACATTGATTTTTAATAAGTGAAAACCAGGTAACTGTGAAACAGTTTATTTTGGATATACTTCCCAACATGTAGCATGTTTGACAGTTATAAAAAGGTACAAACTTTCATTTCCACCTACATAGATTTCTGTCAGGTTGCGTTGTTCATTTAATTATTTTGTCCCATTTCTCTTTCAAAAGCATGATATGGCAGAATACTTTGTAGGTTTAAATGAAAGCTTGCGTATTTTATGCTTTGAAGAAAAATCCATGAGACAACTGTTTGAAGTGGTATTTTTACTGACAAATGCAGGTTGCAAACTGGTTCAGGAATCAGGACAGGTTAAAAGAAACCTATACTAAACATCAGTTTTGAAAGAAAAAAGCACGAAAATTGTTCTATTTAACATTCCCCTAATAAGAGTGAAACAAGCTTGATCCTTAAACATCAAAACTAGGACAAGAAAAATCATGGATCAAATAGTAGCGTAAATGAGATTCTTGACATTTTGACCTATTGTTCTCAACATGTGACTCGATGAAGTTGTTTAGCCAGAGTTGTAATCTAAAAAAACTATCAAAATCATTAGTCAATACATTTTGAAACACAAAAAAGTTTAACAAATTGAAAAATGTGTATACATATGCTTCATTAACTACAATATATATATATATATATATATATATATATATATATATATATATATATATATATATATATATATATATATATATATATATATATATATATATATATATATATATATAATTTAATAGACAGAGTAAAAACATCTGTTTTTGCTGTAACTTCATAATTGTTCATCGGGACAAAATAAACAAGACATACATCAGTTCAACAATCATGGACATAGATTAGTTTGGTCACACGACCATATTAGTCAACTCCCATTCATTTAACTGTGGATCTTGATTGGATCAGAGCTCTATAACCACCACATCTCACATTTGTTATTTTTGTAGCTTCTCTCATGTCATCAGGGACCCCTGATCCAATTTTCTAGACCAGATGAAAATCCTTCAGTTCTGGGGAACTGTTTGTTCTCACTGCCAATAGGGGAAGATTCCTGTTCATTAAACACAACTACTAGCTTTCAATAGGCTTACTTTGGCGTAATACTTAAATGCCAGGATACATTCCAATAGCAGCGGTTCCACACAATAATGGATAAATAAAAAACTTTATTTTATTAAATTGCACAATTTAAATGCACCACCGCACAACTAAAATACGACAAATGTTAATTATAGGTCTGCTTGTTAGATATATCGTCAAGAGAAGCAACATTTAGAGTTTATATAAATTATAGTTCAAGGTTTTAAGTTCCTTATAAATAGTAACCCGATATATATTTTGTAGGTGTAAGAACGGAGACAAACTCGTGGATGGCAAAGAAGTTGACCCACGAGCACAACTCTTACAACCAGGCGGAAGTAGATAGGATACTGAAGGAGCACCCGCGCAACGAAGGGAATACAGTAATAAAAATGGAGCGGTTGCTAGGCCAATTAGCGCCCCTCAGAGCAATCGGCGACTTCCGGTACAAGTGGAGCCGACAAATCATGTCTTCCGTAGTTACTAAGTACTTTGGCGAGCACATGGTACCCCCGAATTATTACACCCCACCGTACCTAACGGGAAAACCGGAAGTCATCTACCATCGGCTTACGCCCCGCGATAAATTTTTAGTTCTCGCGACAGATGGTTTATGGGATATCATATCTCCGTTGCAAGTAGTTCGGTTGGTCGGAGAGCATATGAGCGGAAAAGTTACATTGAGTCCTTTGAAACTTCCACGGAAAAATATGACCCTGAACGAAATCCATGAGATGCTGCTCCAGAGAAAGGAAGGTCTTAAGACGAAACCTAAAGACAGTAACGCTGCTACTCATTTGATAAGAAATGCTCTTGGCGGGACCGAGTATGGAATAGATCACGGGAAATTGTCGCAGCTGCTTAGCCTTCCAGAAGATGTAGTACGGGTTTTCAGGGATGATATTACTATAACTGTTATATACTTCGATTCGGAATATTTGAGGCACTGTCCCGCGTAGCTGTTTTGTGATTTTTTTATAAATTATTGTGTTATTATTTTCTCTGTACATATATAGATATGAGATGTTTATATGCCTATTTGTTTCATTGTAAGCAGAGATGGAAATTTTACTGAAAAGACTCTACTTTTAAGAACTGTTATAAGACATTTGTCAATATGAAGCACAATAACGAGAATAAATTAATTCCTAGTGTTCAGTACGGTTGTGTTTTTATGATGCTACATATCCTTTATTTCCTTACAATAAAATATAGATTTTTCTTATAATAAAGCAAAACTGTGTCAAAGAATTTTTGGTATAAAAAAGCTTGTCAGAGACAAATTTAAAAAAAAAATACTGTTCTGCGATAATTCCGGTAATTGGTGACCCAACCAGCTTCTGTCATCATGTGTTATACTAATAAACTAGAAATATAGTAGAATCATTTTAAAAATACCATGCTCCTAGGATAGGACCATGCATTATATTGTGGTTCGTGCTGGTTCAAATCTTCAAAAATGTAACAGAAAAGAGAATAAAGTACCTAAGGACTATTAAAGAAAAAACCAAATTAAATTGTAAATTAAAATTAGAGTTATACCATCCAAAACCAGTCGCAACCTCGGGCCTCAAAACTCACAACTGACATGACAAATTATAATAAATAATTTTTTTCGAATACAAAGCACCGTGTTTTCAGGAGTATACATTTCAGAGATTAATTTTGATGTTTTGTTATCCTCAGACAGATTATAATATTAACCATTGTGAAAAATAAAAGACGAAATAAAAGTAGGTATAGTTTCAAATATATTTATGTATATTTACAACGCAACAAGTTTAAAAATATCCATATTTAAAAATACTTCATTACAATTACGTTAAATGCTTACTGCAGACAATGTATTGGATTATAGCCACAACTTTATTACACAATCAATGGAGATGTGCACCGTATCAACGCTCCAAAATCTAAACGTGTCGTAAAGCCTTATTATAAAACAGGTGCCTAACACCCCGTGCTCAAGAAAATAAATAGAAAAATATTAAATTGTCCAAATTTCAAAATAAAATACCTTATAAAAACAAAGACATATTTATTAAGCTGTTCCTATAAATAAATATATAAGTATAGTATTACAATTCTGCGTATAAAGAGGTGGTTATATTATACTATTTACGGTTCGTCTAAAAATAAACTATGGTACTTAAATTTTTTTCGTAATTTCTTAACTTCACATATAATAAAATTATGAGAGATAAGCAAGCTCAATGAACCAACATCAACATCATCCGAGTTTTATCCCTCCTGTCCAAAATCGTTTGTAAATTTCTCCAATTTCTTCAGGTCCTCCTCGTTGACAGTTGGTTTCGAAGTAGCTAAAGACCTCAGCATATCTTTCTACAAATAAATAACAAAATAAAATGGTTAGTGTGCTGTACACGTTTCAGTATCTTTATCTACGACTCACATATAATAAGTTCATTGCATACGTATCTATGACTATATAATTCCCATCATTATACGCGCCAATGATTATAATGACACTAGCGCTGTATAATAATGACAGTTCGTCCAAATAGTTCATTATTTGAACGAACGGGCATCATTATACAGCGTTAGTGTCAAAGTCTGTCAATACCTACGTGAATGACAGTTATGTGACAGTTAGCCTCGCCATCATTGACAAATACATTTAAAATATTTTGCTTAAAATGGAATTCATAAGTCGTAGATAAAACGTCGTATCTGACTCGCACATAACGGATATAAATCGCTCACATGATTACACGCTCGCCAACGGCTCGCACGTAAACTTCATGCTCGCGATTTATATCCTTAATTACGTGCTCGTCAAATAATATACTACTATCTTGTCAAGATGTAATAATAGCTGTTAAACAATCAAAGAAATAACACACCTGCACTTATAAACAAAAAAAACTTATCGTAAGAAGTAGTCAGGTTTTTATCGTTGTTCTTACCATTACAACTGCGGGTTCGAGTAGCTTGTCTCCTTCAACCTCCATCCAAGACATTTCGACAGCGGCTGGATCACCAGGAGAGCACGGGGTTAGAAGATCGTCGACAATCACATCGGGGTCCTTAGGGCTGGGACCGCGGGCCCTCTTGAAGTGCGTGGCAGTTTGTACCTTTCTAACGGGCTGCATTAGAGCATCTCGAACTACTATGCTAATATCTGCACCAGAATACCTGCAAAGAATAACTAATAACTTTTAACGATTCTTGTTTGTACGGAACAATTACCCTTCGGTTTTCTTTGCTAATTCTCTTAGATCTTGTTCGGTTAACTGGGTGGGAGTGTTGCCCAAATGCAACTTGAACATTGTAAGGCGGGCAGGCTCCTCGGGTAATGGAATATAAATACGTTTCTCGAATCTTCTGCGGATAGCAGAGTCGAGTACCCAGGGTATATTCGTGGCACCAAGCACAAGAATACCATCGTTATCATTACCAACACCTGGAAATTAAAATATACATATAAAAAAATATTAAACAACGTTACAAGTCATAGATATAAGCTGTTTCTTAACTGTGAGTTTACAGTTAATTAGCAAAGTACATAATTATGAATCTGATATGCCGAGTGATTTTGAGCTTACAAACTTTGGCTTCGGATTGCAAAAGTTATTTTAAAATATTCTTTCCTATTTTATTTAGTTCAGGAATAGGTTTCAAATTTTCTAAAGAGAGATTACAGTACAACCCCGTTAATCCGACCCTCGCGAATCCGAACCCCGTGTAATCCGAACAAATATTATATCCATTTTGGCTCCCGGTAATCCGAACATTTATGACATTTTCCCGGTAATCCGAACAGCGCTGCGCGCTGCAACACGCAAAGTCTGTTGTGTCTGCTGTCAGTGTGCTCGGCGCCATCGGCAGTGCGGCAGTGTGATGTTAACAGAATAGAGGCGCTGCACGTATGTAGTTAGCCCGTGGTTTTTAACGTGCAAATGGATCCGAAACGGATCAGTTCTTTGTAATGTTCAAATAATAAATGTTTCTAATCTAGTTGTTTGGTTTAACATCCACGAAAAACATGTAATAAGCAAAAACAAAACATTTTTGATAATCCGAACAAATCACTAATCCGAACAACACCCGGTCCCAATTAGTTCGGATTAGCGAGGTTATACTGTATTTGGAATATAATCTATAACAACTGAAAATAATGATCCAACAAATTAATAAGATACATTGTGTATAAATTATTATTTCTGTAGCATGGTCTTCCTCAAAAAGTGCACTTTTTTGGAAAAAAATGAAGAAAAGTCGAAAATTTTGAGATATTTTGCGATTTTCGATTTGAAGCCACATCCATGGCAAGTAGCAAAGTTGAAATTCGGATTTAGCACCCAAAAAAACTTTTTCCTGGAACAGACACTTAATATAATGTTTATGCGCACACGCCACAAAACACAGTGTACGTTTGCGGCAAATACGATATACGTATACTCGTATAGGTAAGTATTAAGTAAACGTAGTGCAGTACTCAAAATCAAACAGTACTATATACCCAATCGCTACTACTTGTACAAAGTAACGGGTATAAATTAACAGGTAGAAAATGACGGGTAAAAAGTAACTGTAATAAAGTAACGGGTGCAAAGCTAACGAGTAACGCAAAACTACCGAGTAACGGGTAGTGTACCTAATAGTAACGGGTACTCGAAAGTAACCAAATTTTACATCACTACTGGACTATAGTTTGTTTTACTATAATTAATAAGCTGCAAGGTGTCAAACTCAAACACAGAAATGAACTCAAATATAAAACAAATCCAGATTAATTTGAAATTCCCATATGTGGAGTTTCAATTTTTAACACTAATTATAAATCTGTTACTGCCATTTTAAGCATAAAGATTGTATCTTCAAATTGTTTCAGTTTTTAGTTTTTCTGTTAAACCCATAAGATGAATGATCTTTTGCAAGAAAAAGATTTGGTTTTGTTTGAAAGACACAAATTTTAGCAAAATTTGCGTTTAAGTACGTTATTTTGGAGTATTTATACATTTTTAAGATTTGTAATAGGTTTTGCCAGTCACACATGTCTCAAAGAGATGTTTAACATTTTGACTCAAGCCTACTAGTTTATAATGATAATATTTTAATCTGTTGGACGCTTTTAGTTCATTATTTGTAATTTGATATTGCCAAGGGTAGCTGAGTAAAATGCAAAAGAGATTATGAATTTTAAACGGGGTTGGTATGTGAGAAACTTTTTATAAAGTTGATGACTTTTGTCATTATCACTAGGCCAGATAGTTATGTCTTTAATGCCAGTGGTTTTCTATCTTAACATTTTTTTAACTTAAGGTGTCATTCTCTTTCTTCTAAGAATATGAAATCGTGGAGAGGAACAGTTTAAATAAATAGGAGAAGCTCATAATAAATAGGATAAACTCATTGAAATTCAGAGTGAGGTATGAGATGTACAAAAAGCCCGAAGCAAGCGTCTAGCTTGTTTAATCTTAAATGGTAAACCGACTATTACTTCCTTAATTTGTGTTTACCTCCTCAAAATATTTAGTAAATTTAGAGTTTCATTGATCTTGTTCTTTTATGTTTTAATCTAAGTGCATATTTGTTATTATTTTATTCCGATTTAGTTTTGTGTAAGTTTATTTATATTCACAGTGAGCAAAGTAGGTATAATTGAATGGTAGAGATTTGGATGAAATTAGTCTTTAGTTCGAATAAAGGTTGTGGTACTTAAGTAGAGTTCTTAAAACTAAAAACTAGTATAATTTTTCTATATAAAGCAATGTCACGTTTATTAAAAATTCTTACCTTGCATTTGAACTAAAAATTCCGTTTTAATACGTCTAGCAGACTCAGACTCATTGTCCGAACGTGAGGAACACAAGGAGTCCACTTCATCTATAAATATTATACTAGGCTTGTGCTGCCTGGCAAGTTCGAACAGGTTCTTCACCAACTTTTCGGACTCGCCCAGCCATTTTGACACCAAATCGGAAGAGGACACGGAAAAGAAGGTTGAGTTATTGGCTTCGGTGGCTACGGCTTTTGCCAAATAAGATTTACCAGTACCAGGGGGCTAATTAGAAAATTAAAATGTTATAGCATTCATCACAAATAACTAAGTAAATTAAAAATTACCCCAAATAACAGAATTCCTTTCCAAGGTATCCTCTTTCCTGTGAACAAATGGGGGAATTTGATGGGTAGGATGACGGCTTCTTTCAGTGCCTCTTTAGCGGCATCAAGGCCAGCAACATCGGACCACTTAACCTTCGGTTTCTCAACTACGATAGCATCTGTGAGTTGGCTTTGCAGCTTCTTCTTTTGTGGGTCATCGCTATCACTATCACTGTCGCTCTTTTTCTCATCTCTAAAATGACGAATGTGTTGTTATTACTTAAAATAACAGATGTTCCTATGTTTATATGTATTTTATTTTCTCTCTATTTCCCATCAACTTCAATAAAAACATAATCTTAAAAATAGATACTGTCCCATATTTTTTCTTCAAAATTTACAAGGATAACGTGGGTTTTGTGAATACAAAGTGCATTGGTGTTTTTGACCATTTTTTTGCAGTGATTACGATTCCGGCATGAACGTTCCATCACGTAAAGTTTACTTTTTTTATTAATTGCAAACATTACTATCACAAAAGCAGTAGATATAAAACAAAAATCTATCAAATATGCCGATATTATTAAAATAAAAAAAAAATAAATTTTGAATATTTGGGAAAATATATAGGTATCCAATACCGTCTTTTAAAAATCTTTTATTAACTGAGTCACAATCTTCCGATATTGACTTTTGAGACAGCCTGTATTGTGCTCAATTACACATTTTTATTTGTATTTGTATTGTCCTCTTTTTGATATCTTTTTATTTGATAAATTCTTTTTATACATTTTGAATTTCTGGCAACCCCAGTCAAGTTAACTTTTTATTTTAATTAATAGTTTCATTTAATGAATAGTTGGTATGATTCTCAACGAGGATTTCCTAATGTAAAGGAAATTGGCAACTGTATTAAAAATCAGATTTAAAAACAACAGAAATCAATATAAACAATATAGTCAATGGGTAGTATGATACAAATGAGTATATACAGGTTCATTATTTATAAATGACTAGTCGAAGTAGGCCGTCACCATGTTAAGAAATTTTTTGTGCTGTCACACTCGAAAACAGCTGATTTCGTTTGAGCTTGGAGTGCTGCTATGGAACTTTGCCGCTCTAGTGCGGGAAAATACAAACTGCAAATTTAAAATAAACCAAGATCACCAGTTTGATTGTTTGTTGATAAGGAATATCAACCCTTTCAAATTCTAAAACCGATAAATTGAGATAATTGTAAATAAATTATAGCGATGAGTGTAGTTTTATTTTAGTATGTTGGTACGAATATGAACAAATATAAATCTGGCAGAATTTGATTAGTTTTTTAAACTTGACGTTTTGTCGATATAGAGGCAACCAGAAATATTAAAGTTTTCTATTATTGCCTACTTCGACTATAATTATTTATAATGGCCCTATACTTTATGCTCAATATTTTGAATTACAAAGGCTAAGTCAAAAGAATAATACTCTGGAGCAGATGCTCACTGTGAGCAAGTACTTCAAAATAAATGCTTTGTGAAAGCATAGGTGCCATATTTCTTATAAATAAAATAAAGTTCAATAAACAATTTCAATCACTCCAATAAACTACATCGTATGACATACATTTTATTGCGAATTTCTACTCTATATATTTGAACTCTGGTCATGGCAGAGTTTATGGTTTATTTGCATGCCGTAAAGTATTATAAACAAAAAAACGACTACTTGTGTCCGAGACTATAAAGTTTTATACGACTTTTCTAATGAGAATATTGAGTGGCTTGCAAACTTGTTTTTTTGAAAAAGAGTTTGTGGAAAGAAAAGGTGGTTTGTTATCGAATTGATTAAATTAGAGTGTTTTTAAGATATGTGAACACATATCTAGAAACTAGAAAATTATATCTAAAAACTAGAAAATTACCATATTTTGGAATTGAAAGTGACTAGGCGTTTTTGATAGATTTTCTGTGCAGAATAGGAAACCAGTCTAAAAAATTGCCAAGTTTTTGTTTATTTTGCTTCTGATAGCGTACAAAGGTACCAAGAAACTCCACCCATGTTTAAAGCACAGTTAAAGCATTTTGGTGAGACTTTTCTAAAAATGTTATGAAATCCAGTTCATCCGTTATATATTTTATACATTCTCAATACCAGTGGCATTTCATAGGACCATCTGCTCCATATATTAGGAGCTCATACTTATGGTCATGCTCATGACTACATACTCGCAGCATAAGAACAGTTTTAAATTAACTAAATTCAAGTAAAATGGGTTGTTTAGGTTGGCTTACCTAAATTAAATTTGAATCAGATTTATCAGAAATTTTAAAATTTCCATTTTTAAATTCAAGTATTGATATTAGCATCTTAACTTACTTAGATCCATTCTCTCCATCCTTGATTGGTTTCTTCTTGCCCTTTTTCAAGAATTCTTTCAGCTTTTCTGCACGTTCCAGATACTGACAGCACTTGGATCGAATACTCTCTTTGGCCTTCTCGCCTTGCGCTTCGTCTAAAATTAAACAATTCCAGTCACTCCTATAAACTACATCGTATGACACATACATTTTATTGCGTGTAAAAAGTACTCCACCCCATGTTCGTACAGACGAAGGGCTTCATCATAATTTTTATTTCTATCTTCTTCGGTAGCACGAGTTACCAGCTCGATGGCTTTTGTAAGGGTTGGACCCGAAGCCATAGTTACTATACCAGATTACTCTGTATGACTAATTCTAAAACAGAGTGTTTATCTGTAGTCTATCTATACCTGCTGATTACTAATACAACTGTCACCGACTGTCACTTACAAGATACATCTTACACCTAATACCAACAATGTGCAGTAAAAGTTCTTTTACAATTTTTCACAACATTTTCTACCAAATTTGTCAATATAAATTTTGCTAAAACCAACTTACAAACTATAAAATTTTAACGGCCACCCAATTTTAACCAAATGAACGATAAAGTAAATTAATTTTACAAATGGAAAATGACGTGCCGGTCGCCGACTTTTTTTTTTCGACAATGCTGGGAACTTTTGGCCGGAAAATTCACTGTGCAAGATGAAGTTTCAAGGTCACTGCAGTAATGCCACCACGAATTTTGATTGTAAATATAGGAATGACATAACTTTTCGACTAGTTTTTTTCAGATGTATCAGTATGCACCTTGCCTATTTGTGTCAAGGAGTTTGTTCAGCTAAATAAAAACAATCCCGAAGAAGATTTTTTGTATTGGAATTTCTACGGAAATAACCGTTACTGCAGTGACATTTGTTCGTGTGTTGTTTGAAGATGACTTCAATTAGTTTCACGGCGATTTTCAAATTTTTCATTTGCGGAGTTGCATTTGTTTTGACTTTTTACACCGTAGCGCATTTAACTTTTTTCTTATCAAATCCTTCATATAACAAACGGACCACCCTAATAAAAGGTACTTGTGTCTGAAATAACCTAATAATAATACACAACCTAAATATATTTTTTTAGATGATGCACTTTCTGTAACTGGGTCACTGTTAATAAACATGGGATTGTTAAGTTTGTTTATTTTTCAACATTCACTAATGGCTCAACCAGCATTCAAAAAAACTTTATCCTCTTACAATATCGAGGATCTTCAAAGAAGTATTTATGTTATTTTCACAGCTCTTGCGCTGCAAGTATGGAGTTATTTTTGTTCGAATTTATCGCAAATTACAAAGTAAATAATTTTAGGCAACAATGTCGTTCTGGCAAACTATACCTAGCGTTACGTTATGGAATTTTACGCTGTCCAATGGACCCGTTTGGTGGACTTATTTAATGATACACACGTTGTGTTGGTTGTTAATTTATATTGGTAGCATATTTATGGATATCACAGAGTTGCTGGGATTTAAACAGGTATATATTTAAGAACCCAAAAAGGGAAAGGGAGTAACGTTATATGATATTTTTAGGTTTACTATAGCGTTAAAAATTTACCAGACCCCTTACAGCTAAAATCGTTACAATTGCAAAAACTGTACAGAAATATGAGGCACCCTGGTTTCATATCATTTATTGTTATATTTTGGTGTAGTCCTATAATGAGGTAAGCCGTTAATATTTAAAATGTATGCCTCCTTATTATTTTTTATTTTTAGCTTGGATCGCTTATTATTATCTATAATATTGACTGCGTACATGTACCTGAGCTGGAGAACCGATATAAATGACTATGAATATCAGCACATCCAGTACGAGCGAAAATACTTTAAACTAAGTCATTTACATTAATATTTAAAACATTTTCTAAATTAATATTTCTGTTTGGTTTCCAAACTAACATTGTTTTTTTATATATTATAATGTATTTAATAAATACCCATTTAATACATATCTGTGTATTTTGTTCAACACATATTTCACACAATTTGTATTAAATTAGTTACCATGGTAATGATAATACCAATTTGTTAAAAGGAAAGTGTGTATGGTGTGAATTTTATTCACTCGTGAGCTAGACTCCTAAATTATGCATTAATCACTGCCATAATTTTATAAAGTTGAATTGAGAATAAAAAAAGTGGTACGACCTCTCCATTATTAGCATAATTACAGGTACCGAATAATAGCACAGGAAAATACATAGGATATTTGCAATATCAATATGTCTCAAGTCTCAATATTCATTATTCAAATTCTATAACCTACTTTGGCCGAAATAAGTACCGCATATTGATTGCAGATGGCAGCACATAACAGAAACTTTTAGGAACTTTTTTCTATTTCAAGTTTCAACGCTCTGAAGTTAGTTAAAATCGGTACGTGACGCATCGCTGCAACAAAACCGAATGCAAAGCCGTTGGCCATTTTGACGAGCTTTATTTGACGAATTATTCAAGTGTTCCTGTTACATAACCGACCAAACTATATGCATTTTCACGAGTGAACGTCTTAGTCGTCAAGATGACCCAGTTTCTGCCGCCAAATTTGTTGGCGCTATTTGCGCCCAGGGATCCGATCCCATATTTGCCCCCCTCAAGTAAGCTGCCACATGAGAAAAAGAACAGAGGGTATGTCGGCGTTGGCGCTTTTCTGGCCGAATTTGAGGTAAGTTATTTCATTTTCTTCGAAACCGCCTTTGTTAGCTTTATGTATATTAGGATCCAAAAGACACACCCCCACCAACACGGGTGGAAACAAGAGAAGAAAGATTGGAAAGGAGACGTCGAGAAAGAGCCGAGCAAGTGGCGTATAAGCTTGAACAAGAGATCGCAGTATGGGAACCGAATTCCCACCCCAATATTACATCAGACCCGTTCAAAACGTTGTTTGTTGCTAGAATCGTAAGTAATGTTTGCTTTGTTTTTTATAACGCCTGTATCTAAAACTGTATTCGAAGAAATTGTTGTTAGAATCAAGTATTTGCCTGGCTTGTATAAGTGTGATCTTGTATCTAAAAGCAAGCAACATAGAAGTAATTTCTGCATCGTTTTCTTTAGTTTATAAATCCTGCCTTGTTTGACGTATGTACTTGTATCTAAAGACTTGAATAACATTCAGAATGTTGATTTTACTAAAATCATAAGTAATTGCTGAGTTGTTTGGTTTGCTTTGTAACGCCTGGCTTGTTCATGGATGTCCTTGTGTCTAAGGGCATTCGTATGTAAATCCAGGTAAAGCAACACCTTGTATTATTCATCTTTATCGCACTATGTTGCTTTAAAGAATGCAAAACATGGTGACAAGTTGTTGTAGATTAATGGCTTTTATGATTTTAGTAGAGCAATGATTGTTTTTTTTTATTTAGAAGCTAAAACATAACTTTTCATAAATAATCAAACTTTAATAAATTACAGTTTTTTGATACATTGAACCCAATTCTGTAACTCAAAAAAAAATGCTCCTGGCAAAACCTATTTTTAAAGACAAAGAAACATAAACATAACCCTAACATATTTTACCAATATATTAAGACATAAACAATAGGTTGTAATATAAACATTTTCTTCTTTAAAAATAGGCCCAGGCGGAGGTTTTGAATGTCACTTTTCAAGTTCAGGACATTGCTATGTGAAGTTATCATTTAACAACATTTGTAGTTGCTAGCGTTAGCCATTGTTAAAGGATTAGGCTGATTTTATTAATTATGCTGCATTCGTTAAACAGCTAAAATATGATTATAGTAATTGTTATTCTAATGCTTCTTTCAGAATTATGATACATCAGAATCTAAGCTGAGGAGAGAGTTTGAAGTTTACGGACCGATTAAAAAGGTTAGTATTTGCATTTATACTGGTTATTGCTTATTTTATTTTAATATGCTCAAATAAAAAAAAAAGGAGGGAACTAAATTATTGTTGGTGGAGATTTTTCCAATCCCGGGAGTAGGGATTGAATCAAATCATGGGCACTAGGTATTGAATCAAATCATGGGAACTAGGAAATTGTATTGTAATATTAACCTTTGATATTATAGTGCAATTTTTATTGAACAAATTTAAAAAAAACAATATATTTTTATAATACCTTCTTTGTTAAGTTAATAAAAAAAGTGAAGAAATATTTAAATACGATAATGTAAATCTAGACTGCAAAGCGTTATATTATTATTATTTAATCCATATACAGTCGTTAGCTCGCCCATTTAAAATCTAAATTTTCTGTTGCTAATATTTTAGATTTGTTAAGTTTTCGAAAGGTTGCCTAAAGAACTAGGGTTGCCACCTGGCATATTTCATATCTGTTATTTTTTGTTGTTTGGCAGGCAAAGGGATCTAAAAGTTTTTTCTTTTTTGTAAAATTAGTTTCTGTAGCAAGTTTTTAAGTCCGGATGATTTGGAAAAAAGTTATTAGAAGTTTTGTTTGCTGTAAATTAGGGAAAAATCTATTTTAAGACCATTTCGAAAGTTTCTATTTGAGCCTGCATTCGTATATTCATATCAACAGAATGTATTGCAAACTCCTTTTCATTTTTATTGACAAAAAAATATTCCAAAATATGTTATCAAAATTACAGTCAGTTGTAATAATTGCCTCTCAACAACAATAATCTTTATTTATGGTTGTATACCATAAGGTAAGAGAAAAAACTTTGTATTTTCAACGTTTTCAATCTTTTAATGTTTTAAAAAGGCATTTGAACAAGCTTTTTGCCACAAGAAATTTTTTTCTGTAGTGTTTAGTTGAATTTATTCAGGACAAAAAAAACTGATAAACATTTTAATTGGTTTTTTACGTAAATTTTAAAGTTTTTTTTTAATAAGCAGAAAGTAAAATTTTGTAAATACCTAAAAACTTATTACTTATTCATTCGATTTTGTTGCTATAGCAAAAACTCTGATTTATTCAAATAGAACAGTAGAACAGTATTTTTACAAATTGAGATTTGTATAAGTCCCAACTGCACTGCTGACACTTAATGTTTAACCATAGCTTTCGTTCCCCTTAAAGTTTAAGTTTGCTGCACTGTCAATAAAGTGAAGATTAAAATTGCTAAGCTTCCCTTATTTTTAAGCCGAAGATAGGGTTTGGCTTATCTGCCACTTATCGAGTTAAGAGGTTATTTTTATACACATTTTTCGGTTCTGTCACCTTATACATATATGACATCAAATCCCAAAAATGTCAGTAATATGATGAAAGTAATACAATAGATGGAACTGAAATAGTTGTGTTCGGGTTTTTCTAGAAAAGTTTATAGCAGAGTTTGCAATGTTTTAGTAAATCTGTGCAAAGTTTCCTATGACGTACAGTTTTAAAAACTCAAACTATTCAATATTTTTAGCTTATTCCAATGCCCTAGAATCGTCAAAGTAAAAGTGTCTCAAAGTAAATCTTAAACTGTATACTTTAAAATAAATTTAAAATAAATTGCTTCCGGTTGTATACTTTTTCTGCACCGGTCATCATCTTCTCCCAGTTAAAACGTGAATTTTGGAAGTCTGGATTATAAAAAGCAGCTCACTTGACTAATGTAAAAAAAGTTAAATTAATACGTGGATACTGGCTAGGTAAAGTGTAATTCACCACAAACTTACCATGTCTAAACCATAGCAAAGTTCTTCTTAGAATCTTCTACTTGACAATAAGTGACAGAATTTAAAGGAATTTCTCTTTCCTGGAGGGTTAGCCTATCAAGTGGAGGAATTATTCCTATTTTCAGAGATTTGTGATGATAAATTGTGACGCCATCTATCGGATAATACTAATCCGCTAACAAAATTGTGTTAAAGAAGTAATTAAAATAAAATTTAACAATAAAAACCCTATGAAGAACAGCAATGTGTGATGTCACGATTATAAAGTAACTTAAGGCGAAAGAAAACTAATATATAATATAAATATATATTTTTCTTATAAATCCTTTTTATTATTCTTACACGACTAATTTTGATTTTCAGATTGTACTGATCCATAATACTTTGAACGGTAAACCACGTGGATTTGCGTTTATCGAGTACGAACACGAACGAGACATGCATTGTGAGTACCCATCATAACTTGTCTAGATTTTCCTCCAAGAGAAGAAACAAATCCGTCCACGTTAAACCGCCCGCGTCTCTGTACGCGTTTTGATTTCCACCACGTCGGTGAGTATGTGGAAATCAAGACGTCCGTTCGTTTGTTGGAAGTAAACCGCGCATAGAAATGATGCATCCCGTGTTTGGTTTGATGTGGCGGACGACCCAAGTTCTAGTTTATGTAGCCAGCAACTTCCGTACACAAATTTTTCACTTGACCGATGAAATTAATACAGCATTTTCTATTTTTTTTGTACAGTCCGAGCTGCAGGCAACTAGTGCCGTTTTCCCCAAACTACCGCTTTTTGCTGGCTATATAGGTTTGTATGTGTGGTAAGAACCCTACATACAAATATCTTTTATTGTCTGTTGGGGTTTTTTTCTAAAAAAAAAATTAAATTATTCAGTTCAGTTAGTCAGGTATTAGAATGTCATTTAAATTTTTGAATATCTCTCTCTCTTTATAGACTTGAATTAGTTTTTTTCTTATTATAAATCAGTTAAAAGGTATGCGCGATCGTAAGTACTTGCGCACCAGGTAAACGTAAAAAAGGACCTACGGCAGTCTGCGAGTTAAAAATAATGTTTTCCACTTTTTCATAACGATGTTAAATTACGTAAGTAACTGGGTAGGTATATTTCAATTATACCTATATATTTAATCAATAATATTTCGTTGTCATCCGATGTTCAGGTAACAGCAGCAATGGACACACAATTTTCCTATTGTTCACATTAAAATCGAATGAGTAATTCTAACCGTCAAAAGTGAGAACGTTTCACGTATACTGGCAATTTCAATCGTATAATAATGTATCAGCTTTCCTTTCCTCAATTTCAATTAAGTCTCGTAATATTTGTTTGTCAAATTTTCCAGCAGCCTTAAGCTGAAGTTGCTCTCTTTTTGTTATGTTTGTTCGCGATTTTTTCTTGTAGCATATCGGATAATAATTACAAAGCTGACACATTAGATAGGTAAATTGATATAGGTAGTAACTTAGAAATATGCAATGTTATTTACAGCTGCATACAAACATGCAGATGGTAAGAAAATAGATGGTCGTCGAGTATTGGTTGATGTGGAACGGGCCAGGACGGTCAAAGGATGGTTACCCAGGCATCTTGGTAAGTTTTTCAAACTTTGTTTTTGCAATAAAATACCCTAAATATACAGGGAGTTAAAAAATAAAGATAAAATATTGAAACGGTATGCAGCGGGGTTATAGTAGACCAACTTTTGGGAAGCTCGAGACAGAGCACTGGGAAAGTAGATGGTGTGAGGTATCATAGATAAGTCATTTAAAGAAGCAAGTTTTACCTGAAAAAGTTTTTTTTTAAATTTAACATCACTGATGAGAATTAAATAGAACATAAAAATGACAGACCGGTACCGAAACTACAAAACTTGGGTTCTCATTAAAGACAAAAATTTTTTATGAAACATACAAGTGGTATTAAAAGAGCTGTTCTATGTTACTTCATATTCCCTATGCTGTTCTAATTCTCTTTAACCTTATTTTTTAACACCCTGTATGCATATACATACATACATACAATATCATTAGAGAATTATGATCAAGATATGCATGTCGTAAACAAATGGTTTTTATTTGCCTGGGCAAATAGATATTGAACCTTGATTTATATTTTTAAAGCTATTTGCCTAGGCAGATGTATTTGCCAAGACCGTTGTCAGGCAAGTAGCATTTAGTTTTCAATCGCTTTTGTTTTAAAATTATGTAAGGTTATGTGCAATATATGCATGTTAATTCTAGAATACGTCATAATTATTATTTAGTCGTTGATTACTTTTGAGTAATATCGTATTCTAATCATCATGATTCTCATGAAGTTACGCCTGATTTGTTTTGACAAACTTCAAAACTCATGAGTGCAGTGATACTAAAACAGGAGAACACTGTCACTTGCAATTGCGGTTTACACTCTGTTCGCTAAAACTGGCTAACACTATTCGCTTACGTCATTATTTTTTCTCTGTATGAATCAAATAGGCACAGAAAAATAAAAAAGATGCTGCAATGTGTATGGCAATACCTGTCGCCAAAGACTTTTTGTTATACTAATGAGCATAGGCGACAGATAGGAAGGACGAAAGACCCCCATTAATTGATGACTCTACGGACTTCTCTACCCGTACGGAATTTATTTTAGCGTAGCAAAACGTCGGGGATCGATTTCTAAACAAAATGCTATTTGCCTAACAACGGCTTGGGCAAATACATTTGCCTAGGCAAATAGCTTTAAACATATAAAAGCAGACTCAATATTGCTTTTGCCTAGGCAAAAGCCTTTTGCCAGAAATAACCATTTGCCTACAACACATACATATGTGTACCTGGATCTGGATATGGGCCAGATTCTGTAAATTGAGTTTTAAATATTTGCAGATAGAAAAATTAATACTGAATCCCATACTGATGACCGAATGGCTTTTTTTTGCAACATCTTGCTTTCTATCGATCAGACTGCAATGGGCGCTGTTAGGAAATCTCTAAATCTTGTAATTCTCTACATGATATGTCTATATGTAGTTCCAGTATGAGTTGGCGTTTTCGAGTCACAGCTCTAGAAAAGCACTTAAGGGAAACAACGTATTTGTGATCTGTATATTTTTTCGCTATTCAAGTCCTTGAAAACATGATAGAGCATCATATTTTATAATAAGAAAAGCAAAGGCATCAGTAGGTTAAGAAGTGTCTTACGTAATACTCAACTTCTGTAACTATGTATTCAAATGTACGGTAGTAAAGAATACTAGTTTTGAAAAAATAACACAGAAAGCACTTTTTTCTCCTGGAAAACTTTTGACTATGTTTTATTTGATTTTGTTATTTGTAAAATATGATGCTTCTTTAAATTCCCTTGTAAATTTTCGGGACTCGCAATTTTAGCCCAACTTTCTATGCCTAACCTAAGGTATATACAAACATCAAGCTAGGCTGGAATTTTTTATTAGTGAAATCTCAATTTCACTTGGCTATGAATTCACTAAAAATCAAATATTTTCAGTGGTATTCAACAGAAGAAAGTTGCTTGATTTATATTTAACACCTGGCTTGTTCACAGTTACTCTTGAATCTAAGAATAACTGTATGTAAATCCAGGAAAAGAAATTCCTTGTATTTTCTTAATCTTTCTTGTTCTTCGTACATTAAAGTATACAAAACAGGGAAACAGTATTTTTTTAAAACTGTTGTATTTAAGCTTCCATAAATCCAAACTCACTTGATTGTATTTTGCATACGTAACTGTCAAAAGTGTTAATGTCAAAACTCTCAGAACATTACTTTAAAATGTCAATTTGTATTTGCTTATAATACTTTCATCGCTTTTCAAAAATTGTCAATGGTCAATATCAACCTCGTTTTTAATTGATCAACTTTCTTTCAGGCCGGGTTTTTCAACGCCAGGTTAAACCCTAAACCAGGTTTACATCTGCTCAATCCTTGAGACCTAACCTCGGTTTACGATTTAAACTGGCATTGAAAACCCGGCCCTCAATTTAACATAAACAATATTTCTTCTCGTTACAAATGTCTAATCGCTATCTCCGTAACGAACAGGTGGAGGTTTGGGCGGTACAAGAAGGGGGGGTCCCGACGTGAACATAAAACACTCCGGAAGGGAGGACAACGAGAGGGAACGCGAGCGATACAGGCTCGAGAGGGAGAGGGAGGAACGCGGAAGCGTCGGCGGCCCGGTTAGGGAACGAGGAGGGGGAGGGGCAGCAGAACGCGATCGCGGCGAGAGGCCCGAACGCGTTCCGCCGTACGAACGGCGTCGATCGCGCTCGCGTGAGCGCAGGAAAAGGAGCCGGTCGAGGTCGCCGAGGAGGGAGAAGCGCAGGAGAAGTCGCGAGCGCGGCGCCGCCAGAGACTCGGAAGTCGAGGAGGTCGAGAGGCCGCGCGAGAAAGAGAGGGAAAGGTAAGGAATATGTCTTAATATGTCTTGTTAGGGCATGATTTCTGTGAAACTTAAATGATTCTATAGATGTTTCGTACTAAGAAGAGGGTGTCACATGGTGTCTGGCCAATGTATTCTAGAGCAGAGGTAGTTGTGGGTGTACCCTCTTCTTATTTTGAAACATGTCTACCTTTAAATATTACATGTGCAAATCCAAGCATTTTGATTTTGCCTTTTTGATTTTGTGGCTGCAATACAATACATTTTTATCGACTATAAAAAGGGTTAGGATTTAGTTAAATTAATCTATATTAGAACCTGTATTATTTTTATTGTTTTGTCATTAATTCTGTATTTAATTGCTGGCTTGTTCACAGTTATTTTTGAATCAAAGAATAAGTGTATGTAAATCCAGGAAAATTAAATCCTTGCAGGTGCTCACCTTTCACGTTTGTTGTTAGTACGTTAAAGTATACCAAGCAGGGAAACATTTGATCATAACTGTTTACATTTTAGTCGTAAAGATTTTAAAGCTTGCTAAGTACTTTGAGTTGATTTTACTATAATCAAGAATAACCTTCTACAAGGATGTTAGAATAAATTAGGGACAACTTATAACTTTCAAAAGTGCAAGTATTACATATTAAAACCAGAACATATTTTATACAAAATATTGCTGCTAGCTAGATCGCATTTATAATCAATCAACTAGATTGTCTGATAAATGCTTACGAATCAAATCAAAAACAAATTTTCTTTTTTTTTATAAACTTTTATAAAATGTAATCACCAAAAAAATAAAATAATCATTAAAAAATCTAATTCTTTCAATTGACTGAGCCATTGAAAAAACTGTCCACATACGTAATTTCTACTTAATTGGAAATATTTTCAGATTTTCTTTTACTGAATCATACATTGTAGCTGCAAATCTGTCCACATGCTAAATCTCAAGTCGATTGGGCAAATGGCGGAAATTTTTCAAAAATCGGAAAAGTTTCCAAAATCTTTATTGATTTGTGCATTGTCACCAGAAATCTGTCCTCTTCAACTCGATAAAAAAAATTTCTGATGGTTGGAATTTTTTTTATTAATTCATGCATTGTTGCCGGAAATTGGACATAGGGAAAAGTAGGTAAAATATCGATTACAAGATTTGAACGTAACAAACAAACAAGTGCAGTTAATATAAGCGTAGTAAAACAATAATGTTTCTTGTTGTTTATAACAAGTTGACATACTGTAAAGTAGTAAGGAACACTCGGTCAGGTCAGTTATCAAGTACAGTTAGTAAGGCATTTAAATTACAAAGATTTTCATTTGCTGGTAAATGCTAAGTTTTTTTTTTGTAAAAGCTGGTTTGCCGGAAATCACCCATAATTTTATTTATTGAAATTTGATAGCCATTATCCTATAAGTCGGGTTCGGTTTAGAATACAATATGTTTGTCGGGGTAAACACCCTTTTGAATTTTTCATACAAATTTAGTATATTAAATATACTTAACGTATTAAGAAACTGTTCTGTTAATCATAATAACAAACCAATCAATATTGATATAACAAAAGCAGTTTAACGCTTAAACTTCACTAAGATTTTGACATTAAAGAAACGTTTGATTAAGCTAATTTCATACATTTGGTTAGACACTTGTAGGCTTTATTGTCAGTAGATGATTATAAGCCAAAGATAAATACCATTTTAAATCTTTCTGTGTAACAATTCCCCTATTTACTAGTTTTGTCAACTTTTTTACATTACATCTGGTGCAATCGGAAATTTTATTTGGCTTTTATCATTTTCCTGTTTATTAGCCAAATGCAGTATTTCTTTCCTTGCCAGATGTGTCACGTCAGGAACCTAAACACTATGTTCAGACAATTCATTGGAAACATTTATTTCTTCAATTTCGTCAACATTTAAAGAGACAATAGCTTTAATAATGGCATCATTAGTTTTAATTATAATGTAATTATACTGCAAATACATATTTCTGTATGCTGGTGTGGTGGCATGTTCCAAAATTGAACATTTGTATAATGAGAGCGGTTTTATTTAATAACTTCTTTTGTGTTCTGAAAATTGGTCGATAAATAAAACTGGATTGTAAATAAAATCAAGTTTTTTTTTCTAATTTATGCCAATATCTAAACAAATAAAGCAATGGGTAGAAATTAAATTTGAATGAATTAAAACTTAACACTTACCTGATACTCAAGGTGAATAGGGCAAACAAATGATTTTTTTAGTTTGCGAGTTTGAATTGAAGTCTTCTAAAGTCAGCTTTTTTTACTTTCCAAAACAAATGAAAAAAATGTGTGCACCACGCCCAGAAACTAATTTCATAGATACCACACAATATAGGTGCTATAGATTCATGAATTGAAAAATAAAAATACTTTTATCTTTACTTTGTGTGTTGAAGATACTTAATAGCTATTTTGCGTATTTGCAGAGACAGGGGTGATCGCGACAGAGAACGTAAGAGGAGACGTTCAAAGTCGAGGGACCGTGATCGTGACCGCGAAAGGAAACGTGAGAGGAGGGAAAGACGTGAGCGCGAGAGAGGCGAACGTTTGGAGTACATTAAGACGGACGATGGAGGTGAACTTCGTATTAAAGAAGAACCGTTGGACGGTAAGTTATACTTTTTAATTTATTATAATTTAAACTATTGAAATTATTAAATGCATGGTACGATTAGAACGATAGGAAGAAATTGAAATATCACTTAATTCCTCTGCACGATTCTGGCACAAGTCCTAAATTTACATATTTAAGACGGGTCGATTCCTGCTAAATTGAAAACGAAGCAACAGGGCCATTGGCATTTAAGTTTAGTTCACTTGGTAGTATGCGCTTCAAACATATCTTAATTCTGTAATATTGTACATAGCTTTATTTTGATCGTTATTAATGTGTTATTTTTAATTAATTCGTAGATTATCCGGATTATGCTCTGTATCAGTCTGCGCCGGCTTACGACGACACTGCGGTAAAGTATGAAGTAGACGAGAAGAAATTTGAACCCGATAATTCCAACGGTAACAGTCGCCCCTATGACGATTATGAAGAAGGGGAGGCATATTAGTAATTAATTAGTTAGTAAAGTGTTTTGTAGGAGAAAAGTCAACATTATTTGATACATAACTGAAACTTGTTTATTGGTAAGATAGATTTCATTTTAACCGCAATAACGAATTGGAACGCATACAGGATTTAGGTGACGTTTTAAGTGTTGGCAGCCATTCCAGACCACATCGATTTTTAAGCTATGTTGTAAGCGGTAATTGAAGATTAAACAAGATAGCGCGTAATTGAACAGCTTTGTTGTTTTCCTTTTCTTTACATTTTTTTTATATATATATATAGGAATATGTTTCTATACGGTGAGCAACGTCATGCTTCAATATAGATTTTGTAAATTGTTTTTGTTTTCAGAGTATGTGTACGTTTGATTGAAAATATTTTACATGCTAACCTGTATCTCTATTGGGCGCAATAAATATAAAATAAATAAGTTGTGTTTGATTTATATTAACCCTTTATATCATTTGTAAAATAGTCATTACGTAAAATAGTCAATAATATAATTTACAACTATAGGATATACAAAACCAGATTTGTATTCATTCAACTTGAAGAAAAACTGTTACCCAGGGCCGATTTATCCATTAGGCAAGAAAGGCAGCTGCCTATGGCTGCACCGGTATTTACAACCAGTGAGCATGTTCTTGTTGTGAAACTTGACAGATTAGTCGAGACTTGTAACAGCATATTAGAAACACTCGCTTTTAATTTATTGTTTTTGTGTTAAATTCTCGTGGTTGTTTGCTTTATTAACTAAATTTGGCGGGTAACAATTTTTATTGTAGTCAAGTTTAAAATACAAAGAAAACGAAATCGTTTAGTATCAGCAGTCGCAAAGTTGCTTCAGATTTTTTTTATAACAAGCAAATTCGGGAAGTACCTATATTGTTTATTTTGTTCCGCTTGAGCTGCTTTTACTCCTCCATTACAAGTTTCAGAAACAGGCTCCTTCAAATCAAGACACCGAATCTCTGATTGGTTACAGCCAAATTGCACCAGTTCCTCTTAACCGCTAAGTCCAGCTTAATTTAAGTGTGGCCCCAAAAACTGATTGTGAAATCAATTTCTGAATATTAAATAGTATACCAAAATATTCTCTATTCAAAATAAAAGGAAATACATATTAGTACAATAAATCTTTTGAAATAATAAAAAAAACTTGTAATACTTTTCAAATTTGAGAGGGAAATTCTGACGCCAAGTGCAGGCAACATCAAATTATACACCATCAATTACTAGAAAAGCACCTTAAAATAAACGTTGATATCGATATATTATACAATCGTTTTTCGTACGCAATTCGATGATTTGTGACTTTTGATCAATCAAAAGACCAGCCATCGCCCATCAATAAAATTGTCAAATCTAGGGACATTTGGTTTAAGTATTTGGTTAAGTTACCATCTTTGATGTCAACACTCCAAGCGAAGTGTCAATTTTGAAAGCTGCTATTTCGGCATTTTACTGCAATCAACACTGACAAAATTTTTGTAGTTGTTCTGAACCCAGGCGTTCTTTTTACCTCGTTCAAGTGCAGTTACGATCAATATCAACTACCATGTTGGTAACACATGAATTTTAGATTTTCGTGCAACCACTTTTAACAATTTAGTTAATTTACTTGACTGTTTGTTTATTCAAGTATACAATCTTCGAAATGGATGAGTTGACTACCGCAGTTACAAGGAAAAACAACGAAGCTATAAAAGCCCAACTGGTAACAGTACTCCAAAATGCAGTAAAAATCGAAGTAGTGGGCGTTCAACCTTTTGACGTGTTATTGACCACACCGGACAAAGACATCTTAGTTCTAACATTTCAATGTTTGGCGGAACTGTCCAAAGTTGATAATAATCGCAAAAAATTCACTGAGAAAGCATTTATAGCCATGTTACTGAACGTATGCGATTCTTTGGATGCCAACAATATTCTACATTATGTCCGCGCTATTGGCAATATAGCCTATGAAAATGATAATGCTAGAGACCTTATTGGTACTGATGGAATGAAGACATTATGCATGAAACTGAAACAGATTATCGACGCCTGGATGGAAAATCAGGACCAACTTACGATCACAGCAGTTTTCGGTTGCATATTGAACATTATCATGGGCCACGACGAACTACAAAAGGTGTTATTGGAACTGAATATACTGCAAAGTGTGGAACAGATCTTAACGAAAATCTCAGGAAATTTTACAAAGTACGAAGACTGCATCTCGTGTATAACACATATTATAAGTTTTGTGACTGACCACATGGCCGACGAATGGATTAGTACAAATTTGTGCACCTCACTTATTACTATTCTAAAGGTTTCCGAGAATCCTGAAGTGTCCGTACTGTGCTTGGGTATTTTAAGACAACAATCGGAGAACGGTATGTTTATTACATCCTCTTCTGTGTATTTAATCTCACAAACTGTATTATTATGTATAGAGAATGGTAAGCAAAAGTACCATCTTTATACTGCAAAATCTATTATTCTCCACTGTTTTATTTCTAAGAATGCTATCAATTTTGAAGAATTTGCGGTATAGGCAAAACTGGGAGAGCTGAAGGTGATTCATCGCTTAAAATCGTATGAACCAAGTTATGAACGTACCGCGTGAATAGGTTATTAGCTGTGTATATTAAGTTGCCTACTAGGTAGTTCGTTCATGATTAATATTTAATTATTAAAAATACTGTCATTTAATTGTGATAATTGTCCTATCTAATTTATATATCCATCATTAGCATGTTTAACAGAAGCAAAGTGAAAACATACCAACGAAAACATCTTGTTCACATCACACGTTCGCGCTCGAATTGGAGGTTAGGTTGCTACCGCTGTCATTGGTTGCATTCAGCAGATCAGTTCGGTTGGTAACTGTGGAGTAACTGGTTAGTAAAAATCTGCTGAATGTCAAGTTAGGTGAATGGTTGATACCAACATGTTACAGACGCCATTTTTTGTATCATATAAATTTTATGGTTAGCGGTAGCGGTAGATTGTACCAGTATTGGTTGCAGACCTGTCATTTTACATTTAAAATGGAAGAAAGAGAATTTGTTTTGATAATATCATATATACGGTATGTGAGAGTCGTGAAATCCAAATAAACGGCAAATAAAGCAAAATAACCAAAATAACGCGTAATGCTATGCGAGCAAGGAGGTTATGTTGAGCCACCTATGTTTGGTGCATTATAGCGCCATTCAGCAGATACGACACTGTTCCGGATCGGTATCGTAAATCGGTTGGCATCGGTCCGGTACCGGTAGATTCTGCTGAATGCAACCATTGGTTCTTATGGTTCTAAGAACAGACGAACAGACGTACTTTTTTGTCTTGCCCATTTAAATTATACAGCAGACGTATGAAAAGTATGCTATTTCGTTTTAACACGCGTCAATATTTAGAAATATTCTGTAACGTATGTCTAAAATAACAGCTGAAATCTATGAGTAATCTTCAGGTCTCCCAGTTTTGCCTATATTGAGGCTTTTGGTTTGTTCCAACACACACAAAATACTGTTCATGTACTATACAACATGATGGACCAGATGTGTCGGTGTTACTTTTTATCAGTTGTCTATCATAACATAACTGGTCCATCAGAAAAAACAATACCTGAACTGTGGTTTCTTCATGTTGGAACTGTTTGTTTGTGAAATTCAACTTAGAATTTGATTTATTGACTCTGAATAAAAAAATAAGTAAATCAGTGGTGATCAATCACTGGTTTAGACCGCCGCGGGAAGAGTATTTGTCAGTTCTCAAACTTTGTCCTACCTTCAAATATCTATAGTCAATTTACAGGTTCAAGGAGCCTACATAAACATGTCCTAATAGTAGCAAAAGCGTTATCATTATTTATTGAAAAGTTTTCGCTTCTGGGCTTTGAACTTTTGGTGAGATTTTGGTTCAAAGAGTTCTTTTGTAGCTTGTGATGAAAATGAGCAAATATAATTTTTATGGTGTCATTAATTTTAGTTGGGTATTGTCTGGGTACTTCAAAATCTGTATAGGTCTTCTCAGAATCTGATATGATTTTCCCATCTATTTGATGATATCATTGCTGTTGAAACATTGGCAGTTATTTATATTTGTATATGTCCCACCCTTTATTGTCACCTCATTCAACCCAGGGTTGTTATAAATAACGTGTTTTTTTTTATTTTAAACAAAACAAACTTGTTTGTTTAGAAAATGATGTTTCTTTTAAAGAAACAATGTTTCTAAAGACTTCGAAAAAAACATGATTTCAACATGAAAAAAAAATTTTTAATCTCCTAAAGAAAACATATTTGTAAGCATTTTTATCGGCGTCTTTTCATACCGCAGTCCACAATGGAGTTAAATATGTTGTGTCAATTACATACTTATTCTTGTTTTCTCTTCACACTTGTTGAGAATGTTGAGGGACGGACCATCAACCATATATCTAATTATGTACTACAGGAGAAACAGCGCCTTGTGTGTTGCCGCTACTTCAGTTGATATTATTCTACAAGTTAATATTTGTTTTGAAACATGTTTAAAACAATATGTTAAAACAAAAGTTTTAAACGTTTAAAACAAACTGTTTAAACATGTTTAAAACAAAATATTTGTTTTAAAATATATTCAAAAGAATGTTTTAAGACAAACTGTTTTAAACATGTTTAAAACAAAATCATTTAAAACAAAATATTTGTTTTAAAACATAATTAAAACAACCCTCCAGCAACTTTAGAATTTAATACGGTACTATCTATACTAGACAGATAATTTTTAAAGGAACTTCACGATCAAACAAACAGAAAACAATTTATACCGTAGAGAGAACTTTGTTTTTATTACTGTTAAGCAGCTCATAACAAATATTATTTAACGTACTTTCCAACGCAAAAAATGCATTATTTTGATTAAATATGCGATTCATCTTTCAGTGTATTTCAAGTGATAAGCTAAAACTGTCTTATGGTTGTTAACATTCTGCTGTTTTGTTAACATCCTTAATGTCTTACATTGTCACTAGAATGTACATTTGTCTGTTTCCTTTATCGCCATATAATTGTAAGAATGCAATCTTACTGTAAAAATATGTAGGATGCCATTTTCAAAAGATAATTGCCTTGATTCTGGTTAAATTAAAAATAAAAAGAGGAATGAAACGACTCTTTTCAAATGCAAATATATTTTTGTATGCTTAAAAAATCAGTTAAAAAATCTGTTAAAAAATCTCTCAACAAAACCAATACTCAGCCATTGGAACTGGAACAACTGGACCACTGGAACAAACTAAAAACTAAAAATAATTTATCAGAAATCAAACTGATGGGTAAAAAATTACATTTTAATAAGTGAAACATAACATGTACTTGATATTTTATGCACATGCATGTCCGCCTCTTCTTGAAATCACAGCACGTGGCATCGAATGGATACATTTTAATATTCAATATTAGTATGAATTAAAAAACAAAATAATAACCATTGACATGGGTTTGTAACTGAGTAGTCAAAAACCACCACAAGTTACTTAGTTACCCCGCAGGGTGTGAAAAACCTTTATGTTAATTCTCTCAGTAGAATGAACTGTACTTTTTGTATTTTCTAATTTTTAAGTTGTATGATAATTTAGGATGAATTTCTTTACAATGTCCAGACAAAATAATAGAAATTGGTCAAAGATTACTAAAGTTATTGAACACCTAGCTGCAATACCACGTATAACCTATGCTTTAACCAAGATGATATGTGGTATTGCAGCTAGGCCATCGATATATATCTCTGTATTATTGTTACACAAAAGTAAATAAGGCCAAAAATTATACAAATTTAGAATACTTTTTCTTTTGTGTTATAATGTAATATTTTATACCTTGTTTTCTTGTCTGAATGGATTATTTTATGTGACAAGTTTCCATTAAAAATGCAACACTGAAGTATCTCTCACTATCTGTTTATTTATTCTTTCAGATGATTTAAAAACCTGCCTTGCCGTCAACGGCACCTGCGAAGTAATCTACGAGCTCGTTCAAAAGTACGGCAGCGAAGTGGATGACGACGAAAGTAGGGCCGCGTTGAAAATTGCCTGTGATTTGATTGTGCTTGTCTTAACTGGAGGTATGACGGATTTGTCTCTGCTTAGGTGTGTAGAATAATGAGATGAATTTTTAGATGACGCAATGAAGCTTTTGTACGACTCTGGCAAAGGTATAGTTTACCAGCAAATGGTCAGTTGGATGGACTCGACAGATGCCGACCTCATCAGCACTGCCGTGCTGGCAATCGGAAATTTTGCAAGGAACGACAGAAACTGCATTGAAATGGTTGATTGTGGGCTGTTTAAGAAACTTATTAGTAAGTTTAATATATTTATATCGCTTGTAAGCAGGGTTGTTTTACCTTAACACTTTGTTTTAAAACATTGTTTTAAATGTTTATTTTTTAAAACAAATATCACAGTGCAACAAAAAAAAATCTGCCCGGGAAATTGTAGCTAATCATGATTCTTTATGACCCCATGAACAATTCCCAAAAGGCGTTTTTCTAGGTTAGCTCGAATACAGGAGATACTTGCAAAATTATTTTTAATTTTATACATAATTTTACCATATACAGAGTGTTTTCTTATCCGCTTTTACGAGAACCTAGAAAAACACCTTGGGAGATGTGTTCAGGGGGTCATAAAGAATCATTATCAGCTAAAATTTCCCGGGACAAAGAAAGTTCATCAAAATTTGTCGCACAGTGTATTTTGTTTTAAACATGTTTAAAACAATTTGTTTTAATGTTTTCCGTCGATCGTTTATTTATGAGTCAGTTAACATTGTTTTTAAACAATTTGTTTTAAACTTGTGACAGACATCTTCAAAACTCGATTCATTGCAGTGGCGGGAATTCTATTTTAAAAGTTGCTTTCACAAAATTGTTGTTGTTAAACGCACTCAAATATTTTTGGAATCCTCGAAAAACAAAAAATTTTTCTCTTTAACTTGGTAATGGTATAGAACCATACAACCATAAAAGAAAATTATTGTTGTTGAGAGGGAATCATTATTATTGCAGATAAATTGTGATACCATGTATTTTGTAAATTAAAAGCGAGTTTACAATACTATTTGTTCGCTATTTTTTACTATTTGTTGTAAGTGAGTACTAATCTCTTGCAAAGAATATGAATCCAGACTCAATTAATATTCGCAAGTTTTGCGAATTTATTGTCAACGAACCCAATGTCTTAGGAACTTCAAAATAGGGTCAAAGTAAGCCGTATGTATTTTTACGGCGTTTGCATCTTAACTTCTTATTTGTTTGTTACTTTCAAAGCTGGTAGTGGATATTTTACATACTTCTCAGTGTTCAATCAAGTAAAAATTTTGGATCAGGTCAGACATCTGGGGACAATGCACAAATAAAAAAATGGGCAAATATATTTTCCATATGTCAATCATTTCAGTCATTATTATTAATTTGTATTTCTGAAGCATTACTATTAATTGGGGAAATTAATTGCCTTCTTCTTCTTAGTAAAAGATAGATTGGGATTTTTATCCTATTATCTCTTCTATAAAGCAATAACTATTTATTTGATAAAGTGGATCTGCATAGAATTTCAAAGTCTGTAGCTAAACAGAAGAACAATTAAATTTTTCTTTAGTGTCTTTAGTCATCCTAGCCAGTCAAACGTTCTGTCACTAAATTTGCTATTTATCTTACGTTTGACTAAAGTTTTGATTATTCCTTGTTTATTCCATCAAACAATTGCAAAAGCTATAATTATCAATTTGGAATAATGGTCTTTCTACTCATGCCAACTTTGTATATAATGAAAATATAGGTAACTAATATCAGATGATCAATTTTATTTCTAGATTTATTAACGAAATATAGCGGTAAAGAGGCAGACGTAAAAATTCAGCATGCCCTATTAAGCACGCTGCGACACCTAAGCATTCCTCCGCAAAATAAGGCCAAACTTCTTCAGGAAAATATCATCGATATAATGTACACTATGATCGACAACGACAGTTCACCAGTAGTTTATAAATTAATGGGTACTTTCAGAATGCTAGTTGACGGCCAAGGTAAGAAACAATCGTAAATACAAGTAAAAAAGTAACAATAACAAAAATTACAGAAGCGACAGCTCGGAAACTTCTTGGCCAGCGGGAATTCGTTGAGAAGATAGCGTATTGGTGCTACAATTCGGACCACGTTGGCGTTCGAGCTGAAGCACCAAGACTCCTCGCTTGGTTGATCAAGAATTCCCGATCGTTTGACGCTTTCCCGATGATCCTATCTATTCCGGATTCCGTCAAATGCCTAATCGAGATGATATCGTCTTTACACGGCATCATGCAAAATGAGTCTCTCCTAGCTCTAAACCTGATTGCGGCGTTCTGCCTAGCCTCAAGACCTGACCAGGAATTGACAATAACGAAACAACTCAATAAATTGAGCATACAACCTGAAAATTATTTCACTATTGGAGATACGACGGACGTATTTGTTAAAGCCGACGTTGGCAAGAATTTAAACTTCATGCTCACAAAGTACTTCGATAAGCTATCGTTTGAAATCACGAGCAATCTATTGCAGCTGATCGACAGGCTTTGTCGATCGCCTGCTATTGTTACCCATCTGAAGGGGTGTGGCATCGGTGACTCGTTGCCGTTGCTGTTGAAGAACAACGAGATCGGTGATCTGAAGGAGAAAGTGCAATCGCTGGCTAAAACATTTGCGGATTCCAACGTTGGGTAGATGGGTTTGATGCATATTGAAAGTTAACTATTATTCTAGTCATTTATGCGCTACTTATTTATATTACAATGCCATACTTTTCAAAGCAATGAAAGCGTCGGCTTTTTTATCGGTCACAGTTTGAAGATATGCTGCAAGTATTTTGGTTTGTCAGTTGTTGGTATTAAACTGCTGAGCAAATTGACGTCATTTTCTCATTTTTTTCTTTAGTTACTTAAGAGGAACGTTATAATCGACAAGCTTTTTGCAATAACGTGAATTTGCAATATAACAAGAAAACCCTGTTAATCGCATTTTATACTATAAGTTTAAAAGTGTGTAAATTTGAGTAATGATTATTTCAACTTTTATTTTAATGTCTATTGATTTATGTGTTGAATATACACATAAATGGTATTCACGTGTCGTATACCTTTTTCTTAGAATTTTGATAAATTACTAAAAAATCTGATGTGGCCAGGCACATTACTTTATCATGCTATATACAAAATTAATAGTTTAACTGCATGAGATTCCATGAATCATTAACATAAAGAAAATACACATTATGAATTAACATAATTTCAAATGCTATAAACAACTGGTGCCTTGCGCCATAGGCGCTTATCCAAAATTGTATTTACAAATTTGAAATCTTTACGATTTACCTGCCACTGAGTGAACAGCTTGACGGGTACATTTTTAAAACCAAACAGCGATGAAATGATAAAATATGCTTTACAACAATATTTAAAAAGACGTAAAACGTTTTGAACAAAAAGTTATTGAATAAAACGCAGCACGCACACGCAGCTACCGCCACCGCCGTCTCTTTCGTTGATCAGGCTGAACGTCATCTTCATCGCTGACGTACCGCTCAGCGTCTAGTTGCAGACGTCCTGCATCCGCATCGCCTTCATGCTCGTCCCAAGGCTGCTCAGGTGGTTCCTGCACTGCTACTGTTGTGGATATTGTTTGACAGTAGATATTGTCAAACCATCACCCTTTGCCACTAAGTACTGTCATTAGAATACAGCTGCCATAACATTTTAATTGTCTTAGTTGTAGCATAATATTTTATGGCCTTACATAAGAAAATTTTCAGGAAAGAAGCTTATGAAATAAAAGCAACAAAATCTCCGGATCTGCTCAACCAAATTGAACAAATTTTTGGAATTAAGTATTTTGCAACCATATGAAGTCACTGGCGTTACTATCGTTGATGCAACGTTTACTGTTCCTGAGATATAACCTCAAACTTTTGAATTTGAAATAGAACATCCTGTATATTTTGACATTTTCTGTTACAGTCTTCATTATTATATCAAAAACATCTAGAAATTAACAAACACTTTTATTATTTACGTCTAAAAAGTAAAAATAGATAACAAAACATTATCACATTTTCTATTGCAACTACTCTAGTTGGTTTATGAAGATTCTCAACCATTGACAAAAACACATTGTGGTAAATTTCATTTGCAAATAAAAAAGTGATTTTATTTATTTTCTACTACAATCAACAATAATAACGCCAGTGATTTCACATGGTCACAAAATGGTTAATTCCAAAATTTCGTTAAATTCGGTCGAGCCGTTCTGGAGATTTTGTCACTTTTATTTCATAACCTTCTATTGTCTTTTTCTCGAAAATTTTCTAATGTAAGGCCTTTCAAATATTATGCTACCATTAAGACAATTAAAAGATTTGTCAAATTCATTAAAAAAATATAGGGTTGTCTTTTTTTAAAACTGTCTATGAGTCATCTGTTAGAAACAACCGCGCTCCATGCAATGAGTGGAAAAGCAGACTATGTCCTGGACTTATTCTGTTCTTCCAGTCAATGCGTGAAGTACGGTACTTCTACAGCAGTACTGGTAATATAAATGATGATTTTTACATGTTTTCGAAAAGATCAAGAAATTTTATACAAAATGGCTATCTTAGTTTAAAATGTCAAATTTTGGACTTATTCTGTTCTTTCACTCATCGATTCAATTATAGAAAGAATCTCAAGTAGTAGCTAATACATTTTGTACCAACTATATAACTTCAAATGATTATTAAAGAAATTGACAGAAACTCGAATTTAATATTTAGTTTTGGGATTTTGCAGTTTTGTTATATTGAACCTAAAGCTGATAATGTTTTTAAATTGCTTTATTTAACGTCAGTCTATTTCCACAACCTACGCTAATCACCAATGCGAGGGACATGCCTTGATACACACAGGCATTTTCTTCAATTGAATGAATTCAAACTGTTAGTGAGATTTTTAATGTGCATGTCTCATCATGACAGCACTCAGGGCTAGCGTTACTTCTTCATGCCATCGGAAGGCAAAGGTTTGTTTTCCTGCTTGAGTATCATTACATACAATCAATTTTTACGGGGAATTGAAATTAATTCACTCTTCTTCAAATCCGCTTATTTTGGACATTGAGTGAATTTGGGATCTTTGCTTACACCAGTCATTACCGCAAAGCTGTTATTCTTGTTCCGGCCATCCAACATAGCACATCATCATTTTTGGAACTTATCTCAGAGTAATATTCACTATCTATATGAGGATATAAAATTTAATTAAACGCCTAGCTATCTAGAAAGGACATTATTGCAATAAGCTTTTCAATTAGGTCAGAATTATAATTTTTACACTATTAAGCATGAAAATTTGTTTTTACAATTACAGTATTCTAAAATTTCTAGGAAGTATTCTTATTAGTTTACTTAAACCTGATTTAATCAACTGTAGGTAACCTAATGTTCCTCATATTCTGTAATGTATTCCAGTTATTAGTCTTGATGATTGCATAGTTAAGTATCGTGTGGATGAACTTTAGTTATTTTATTGAAAGTGTTGGTGAATAGATTCTTGGCCACCAAGGAACTGAGAAATTTGAGAACTTTCTGATTTGTGATAATTTAAAATTTTACATATAAAAACTTTTAAGTATGAAACTTTAAGTGAGATGTAATTTACTACCATATGTTGTTGAAAGTTCACCACGCAAATAGTGTATGTCACCAATTATTGTGAAAGTTATTCCGTGTACGTTTTTACTATTTTGTCATCATGTACATATTCAATTACTTCAAAATAATATGCTATAACATAAAATGTCTGTCTTACGGGTAAAACAGTAATTTTCGCATTGCGTATTCTGCACTTACATTTGCAAATTTTTACTAACAGATAATTAAAAAAGTGACCTATTTGTGTAGTAGTTAGAAAATCTTTATCTTTTTAAAGTTTTAGGCAGTGTATTTAGTGGTGAATATCACCCCAAAGCCACTTAAAATTGTTACCCTTTAATATTTGCATTGTTATTCACTTTTATAAACACGTTGTGACTGTATTCATAGGTAATCGTCAATATGAAATCTTTGATCATTTAGGTATTATCTAGTTAAAAGAAAAATGTTAAAATTACTAGTTACAATATATTTCTACATATTATATTTAATAAATTTTTGAATAAAATTCATGTACGCTTCAGTACGAAAATAAAGCAAACGTAATGGCAATTTCACCAGCTTTTTAAAGAGTCTTACAGAGAATTTGTTGCTTAATCGTACCTACTCCTTCTTTTTTTAGGTGTCATAGAATAATAACTTTTAACTATTATTATCATTAAAATTGTTATAAAGGACCAAAATAAATATATTATTATAAATCCATGTGTATTAATTTTTTAAACTAATGTATAAATGATAAAAGTAAAAGCATTTGTAGTTCCTTTAAGGCCCTGTAGCCAATTATGTGAACCAGAGACATCTAACCTTATAAATAAAGAGACGATGGCCAAGCGACGCGCAGAGCTAAACCATAGCTAAAAGACGGACAGTATAGCTACCGTGTAGGTGTTGATTTGTTTGTAACACATTTCGCCGTGAGAAGTACGGCGAATTAAAACATATAAATACAAAATGATATAAAGAATGTTGGTAACAGCAGGCTGTTCCAACACTAGCGTTGTGACATATATCTCTATCTCATCCGACGTAGTGCCACTGGACACACTATGCATGCGTCAAGTTCGTGGATTCGATTGGCTGGATTGGATCCATAGGCTGCTGCAGTGCTGCAACCAGCTGCCACATGTATAAGGTTATCTATGTGCTGTCAGTGGTTTGGCATTAGTGAATGGTTAGTAATCTGCCACATGTATAAGGTTATCTATGGGCTGTCAGTGGTTTGGCATTAGTGAGCTGCCACATGTATAAGCCGTATAAGGTTATCAAGGTTATCTAATGGTTATCTATGGGCTGTCACTGGTTTGGCGTTAGTGATGCCGAATATTACCGGCTAACGGCCGCGATAATACCGACCGCGCACTTAAGCTACAATAGCGCCATCTGTCGACGGTCCTAATAACTACAGGCCACGCCTGCGCAGTTTGATCCCGAGCACCACATCGATAGACAAAATATATATCTCCGTCTCACATTGTCGGAATCGAGGTCCGAGACTACGCATTGGCGCTATAGGACAAGCTTCGTGTAATCCCTAATACGTATATGAGGGTGGGCTGATTTTTATAATTTTTAAATTCGGGAATTTGCAAAAGCAACTATTTTATTTTTAAGTTTTGAACTGCCGCAAAGGTTTTAAACTTATTAATATTTTGTATTTACACGAAATAAATATTTGAATTTAAATACTTTAATAAATTAAAAAAATATCAAAAATTAAAATAATTTTAAAGCCTTAACATGAAAATGAAAAAATAGGAGTTTTATATAATTCATGAACTCACACCTTTTCCATGATTGCATATTCCCGAATTATATCACATTTACATGACTGCACAATCCAGAATTTGAAAATTAAAAAAATCGGCCCACCCTAACGTAGGTATATGAATTTTTAAAAGCAGGTTGCGGCTTTGTGGCCTGTTCTACTTTAGGTATTCAATTGTTATCGCTCATCCGAGTGTTTATAGCGACCATGACGACCCCGCAAATTCAACTAAAACGTGGAATTGTAAAACAAGTAACTTAATGCGTAACATTAACAACTAGCTGCCCTAAGTTATCCGCAACACCACCAAAATATCCACAGTAATAGAATAGATTAGTTTTTCGTCGTGAGTGACGAGAACCGTTCAGCCGGTTCCCGCTTCCAGCCCAGCCAAAGATGCTTGCGCTGCCGGCGCCGAGACAGCGCCCGCGGCGGCTGAACGGTCCAGATCCACATATATGAATTTACGCAGTACTGAGAGCAGCGCTAGAAACAGAAAATACCGAAAAAATCCATTAGCAATATGAAAGTTTAGCGCTTTCACCTGATCACGTGACCGCGACTGACGAATCTGACGATCGTCCTATTGCGTAGAGTCCGTAGAGTGGCGCTGTACAACTACATCGGGCGCTGGCTAGCGCTACTAGCGCTAGCTAAGCGGTGCTAGCATGGAGTAAGGACAGTCCTTACTCCATGGGTGCTAGCGCTGACACTAAGCGGCGCCATCTTGCGAGCGGAGAGTGTCAGCGCCTCAGTCAGCGCTAGCTGGCGCTAGCCAGCGCCCGATGTGGTTGTACAGCCCCATTGTATGTCGTATATTATTCACGATTGTTCACGATGACGACCCCGCAAATTCAACCAAAACGTGGAATTGTAAAACAAGTAAGTTAAATATTTTTCAAAACTACCTTCCCTAAGTTGTTCGCAACACATATTGGTGGGCACCACCAATATCCACAGTAATAGAATACACGGGTTTTTCGTCGGGGAGATTATTTAAAAATGATTAATGAAAACTATCGTTTTTGCGCCTTATATCCGCTTTTGCCCCAAGACTTTTGTCCTTGCTTCCTTTGCCCTGTGCAATGGTAATTTTTTTTTTCTCTAAACCTTTAATACGTGACCTCTTGTATGAGTTGGCCATCATTTGATATTCGCAATTTTTGTTTTAGGTCTTTTCCGGGGACTCTGTTATTATACGAGGTGCCCAAGGCGCTCCACCACCGGAACAACAACTCAACTTCTCAAGCATTATTGCCCCAAAGTTAGCAAGGCGTGCTACCGAAAAGTAAGTGGTATGTTGTACTTCAGTCAATTCAATTATTTCAATATTACTCTTGCAGTAATGAGGTTACTCAGGATGAACCGTTTGCTTGGGATGCAAGGGAATTCCTCAGAAAGAAGATCGTTGGTGAAGAAGTTTGGTTTACATCTAAAAAATCACCAAATACCACGAGAGAATATGGAGTTGTTTATGTGGGCAAAGGTTAGTTATTATCAAATATTTTTAATGTATTGTATTAAATTATTTAATTTTTTGATTAGATTTTGCTAGTGCTGAAAACATTACCAAGACTCTTGTATCGGAAGGATTTGTCAGTGTCAGAAGAGAAGGTGTTCGTATGACCCCTGACATTGAGGAACTTTGTGAACTTGAAAATGCTGCTAAAGCCACCAGCAAAGGAAAATGGGGTGGAAACTTGCAAGTAAATACGTCGAACAGTTTATATAATCACCTCTCAAAATGACTAATTAATTTGGTATTTTTCTATGATAAGTAATGCATGTGCAGATTATATTAAATATAAATTATATGAATTATACTTTGAGATTTTTGTAAATGACTGACATGTATTGTGATATCTTCAAAGCTGAGCAAAGTTAATCAGAAAGTTAACTTCGTTAATCGATAATCCGTTAACGAAAAACTTAACTTCGTTAACCGATAGTCCGTTAATTTGCTATAAATGTAACTGAAGTTAACGTTAACCGTTAATCGTTAACTTTTTATAAAAAAATAGGTTATGTTGAGTATAACCTACAGATTTTTCGTTTGCATAAGTTAGAATTGCCTTAAGGCTGGTTTTCCTAGGAGCAGGTTTTTTACGCAGCGTACAACGTAACGCACATCTTCTCAGACGACTGTCACTTTTGACAACTCGCAAAGATCCCTTGACAAAACTACAACTAGACCACCTGAATAGCTGATGCTCCACATTTGGAAAATACAAACGCGCGGCGGATTAAGCTGTCAACTTGAAATGCGTTGTACGCTGCGTAAAAAACCTGCTCCTAGGAAAACTCGCCTTTAGGCGAGTATCCACTATCCACAGTGGTAACTAAAGTAACTACATTACGAGATGTAATATTTATAAAAGACATTGAAAAGACCAACTGAGGTGCTTGCAGTTAGAAGAAAAGCATTTTCAGAAAGCTTTTTTTAAGTTTAGATTTATATTTTGAAACAGTTGGTATTTATTAAAAAGTAACAATATTAAAAAATAGTTAAATATTTACTATTACGTAATAAATGGGTATACTCGCGGAAAATAGTACGTATAAATCATAAAATTTCTGGATGAAGGTCGGATCAAATTTTGTTTGGTATATTTATATAATTACTGAGTTATATGGAAACAAGAAACTTAGAATGTGAACATATTTTTTACCGCGCATGTATATACAAAAAGTAACTAAAAACTAAACAATTCACGCACATGCTTTATGTACGGACGCCGTGTCGCACAAAGTAGCAAACCAAGTCCGAACATGCACAGATTGTCAATAGCAGTTTGAAATGTTTAATTATGATATTTTCGATTTAACGGACTTGAATTAACGGATGACAAATGTAGCGGAAGTTAATGAGTCCGTTAATGGTTTTGAAAGTTAACTTAAAAGTTAATTCGTTAACGAAAAATTTAACTTCGTTAATTAACGATTAACGGATTAACGCTTTTGTGCCCAGCTTTGGATATCTTCAAGTTGCATGTTCTGTTTAATTCATAAAGCAGTAAAAGTTAAACTATACTTTTAATTACAATGAAATATTACAAATTAAAATGACCGCAATGAGCAAAATGTGTTTACTATATATTATCAGCATAAATTATTGTTAAATATACCTACTGGTTGTTTTATGAAATTAAAAATTTAGTAATCATACACCAGAAAGAGTTGAGTTTGCAGCGTCATACAATAATAAATATGAATTTTGTTGTGCTTCCATAAAAGTTCTACTAGATCCCACATCATTCAGTCTTGAAAATGTTTAACCTCTTTATGTGCTAAAATCGGTTAAAATAACTAAAATTGAGGTCTGGCTGGCAAACCAACTTGCAACGTGCATTGGTCTACAGACGACCACTTCTGCGAAAAAATTAGTGGAGGTAGAACGTAAATTTCCCCTTGACTCTTTACTCAAAGTTGCCAAATTTCAGCGTCATCAATGGTATCGAGAGAATTTTGCCTTACATTAGAGGTATGAAAAGACAAAACACTTTCTTATTGCCAATTTATCTGTAAAACGTGAACCACAGATTCAGATCTTGTTAAAGTGTTTTTTTTTCTTTGACCATCATCAACTTTCTCAATGCTAATTATGTTGCAAATTAAGTTAGAATTTTATATATTTTGGCTCATTTAGATACTTACACGAGTGATTACAGGAAAGTGTGATATGTTGGAAAAAGAGTTAAAATAAATGCATAATTGCAAAAATATTTTAATACTTCAATTTAACTGTTGATTGTAAACAATGAAATGCCGTACAAACAAATTGTTCCAATTTGTTGTTTAATTATTTATTATAATTGTTTGATATTTGAACTTTTTTCACTATTGAAAATGATATTTTGTTTGGTGCCATTTTTGTCTATAAACTTTCTGGCATGTATTCATCGCTGAATATAAAAATCTGAAAAAGTAAGATTAGTAAGACATTGTTTTAAATTTCCAATTAAGCTGGTAGGCACATAATTAGCCATTTTATAAATTAATAATATTCATTTTTTAAATTATCACAATTCCAAATTAATGATACATCTAATTTCTGTTCAGATTTATTGATCAGTATGAAATTTAGCATCTTTGTTGCTTACCCTATGCAAAGCGTCAATTTTAAATACTGCTACAGTTAATTAAACCGAATTGAGAATACAAATATCCGAAGCGACAATGTTCCTAATATTTAAGATTTTAGTTAATTAAATTCGTTTTAGAACAGAATGAGTTGCAACATATCCAAGACAAAATGATTCTCCCATACTAATACTTGAAAAATTGTCAGATTTGTATATGCTAACCTGACTTGTTCACAGTTATTCTTCAATCTAAGAGTAAATGTATATAAATCCAGGAAAAGTAATTCCTTGTATTATATATCTTTTCTGTTTGTACATTAAAGTTTACAAAACAAGGAAACAGTCCAAGAAATTTTTTTGTGTTGGTATTATTGAACATTGGTTTCTTATTCTTCGCATGTTTCGAGTATAATTTTCAATTAACATTGTATTATTATCCATAGGAACACGTACGTGACATCAAATGGTCGGTTGAAAACATGCGCACATTTGTCGACAAGCAAGACGGCAAGCCCATCAAGGCAGTAATCGAGCACATCCGCGACGGCTCTACAGTCAGGGCCTTCCTTCTGCCCGACTTCTATCACATCACCTTGATGATCTCCGGCATTAGATGCAACGGATTTAAGATGGACGCAAACGGCAACCCTGACCCGAACGAGAAATTGCCATTCGCTGATGAAGCCCGCCATTTTGTGGAAGTGCGTCTCCTACAGAGGGACGTTGAAATTATCCTGGAGTCCGTTAACAACAACAACTTTGTCGGCACCATCGTCCATCCCAATGGCAACATTGCGGAGATCCTACTCACAGAAGGCCTTGCTAGGTAATGATGACTTTTTTGCTATGATTCTAGTAATCTAGACGAATCATTGATTCCGAAAAATCATTAAAATTTTGGAACGTATGTGATCTCTAATAATCCGTTGAGAAAACATTTGAATTCAAGATAGTATGAAAAACTAAAAAGCGTCATTTTAAAATATGGTTATAACTTTTTTATTTGTGGTTCAATCCAGATGTTTTGACACATTATTTTTTAAGCTGGGAACGAATGTCATTGACAACTGAAAATTTATTATTATTGTTTTCTTTAGAAAAATTGTTCGTCATTAAATTTGGTAGAACCTCTAGAAGTAACACTGCAATCTTCAAATTTTACAATTTTCCTGATTACAATGACACCAAATAGTGATATATTGATGTGGTTTCCTGAAAATAATGGCGAGAAAATGTTGTTTAAAGAAGGAAGAAAACAGGAATGCAACACTAAACAAAAATAACCAGCAGCAATCATTGGAATAAGGAATACACTACGAATATTGCGTTTATCAAATAACTATGGCTGCTTTCACTTCCAGAATTATTTGGAAAATAACTTGTTTCCGGGTTATGTTGTGCATCAAAATTGGTAATTATGCACGTTTTGCAAATGTATATTGCTCGCTTCGTCAGAGCTAACTGAATACTATATTCAGTGATTTTCTGGTCAACCAACAAATTTAATCCAACAGTCAACATCAAAAAGTGTTAAGGTGCGTTTTCCTAGAAGCGACTCCAACGATAATCGCTCAGCAAAAAATGTTCTAAGAAATCGATAATAAAAATGTTTTCCATTTATTGCAAGCTTTCTGGTACTTGTATGTGAAATAAATTTGATTATTACTGTAGGTGCGTGGACTGGTCGATAGTCTTCACAAACTCTGGCGCTGACCATTTGAGAGCCGCTGAACGCAAAGCGAAGGAGGCGAGATTACGCCTGTGGAAGGACTGGCAATCGAACGCTCCACCAATCACCGGAAAGGAAAAGGAATTCTCCGGCACTGTTGTCCAAGTAATCAACGGAGATGCGTTAGTTCTCAAGGTAAGCAAAAGACAAGTTAAGAAGATCTTCTTGTCCAGCATTCAGGCACCGAAGGAGGCAGCTCGTGCTGCCGGTGACGACAGAAAACCAGCACCCAGGCCTAAGGGATTCCGTCCGTTGTACGATATTCCGTGGATGTTTGAAGCCAGGGAGTTCCTGCGGAAGAAGTTGGTTGACAAGAAGGTGCATGTTGTCGTCGATTACATCCAAGAGGCTAGGGATAACTTCCCGGGGAAAGTTTACGCCACGGTAACCATCGGCAGGTCAAATGTGGCTGAAGCGCTGGTTTCCAAAGGTCTAGCTACCATTGTTAGGTATGTTATATTTGGAATTTTAAATTAACTTTGTTTTACTAAATCCAAATCTTATCATTAACTTTCATAATCAAATGCTGCAATAATTACTCGGTGAGTTTACTCTTTTACTAGAATCTTTTACTAAGAATATACATTCAAATACAAAATACATCTCAAACCAAACTAATAAAAGTTTATTTAAATTATATTTAAGCACACATTTAATTTAATGCAAGAGATAGAAGATAAGAACTACTATTTATATTTGTTCTCTTTAAAAAAGCACTCCTTGTGGCTATCGATGTCAGATCAAAACTGTTTTTGAACTCAAACAATTTTTAAATTGTGATAGTAGTTCACCTAATTCAGCTAGTCATTTTTCCATGAAAAATGAATTTTTGAAGGAAAATTTTTTTGTTCAATGTGAAAAACTTATTTTTAAAAGTTTTAAAACAAAACACACTTTATACTGTTGTTAGTTTATTCTCGAAGTGAGATGAAAATGGGTGCTAATTGCTACTCCAATTATATCTGCGATATTCCATCATCACCTTTCAGGAATTGACTCGTACCGTGTCTCTATTGTCATGATAGCTGCACGACTAGCAAAAAAATTTTCCAGCCGTAATTTCAAATGTTGAATAAATTTCGCATTGAAGATACACGTTGGGTAAACTCAATGTCTGCATAAAAATAAACATAACCTCCAAAAGAACAGTGCAGTGCGCAACTAAAAATCGTTTAGACTTTTTCAATAACTTTCTATTTGTACTAATCATTACAGGCGAGGTAACTATACTGTATTCGAACTTGGTCTTAAACTTCAACGCATCTGAAATTGCCCGAGTAACACATATCTATGTCGCTATAAATGATAAATGAAACTATTATAATGTAATTGAAGCTTAAAACCCATTATTGAATGCATAAATGTTAACATTCCAATACAACTGGTACGTGACACGTTCTTGAATGCAATAAAAGAAAAAATTATAGCAGGACCCTCTTCTTAGTTTGAAATATCTATACCATCATAATTAAAAGGTTACCTAAAGTAAAAATTGAAAAGTGCAAACCATAAACTACTCCAATCATTACAGATACAGGCAAGATGACGATCAGAGGAGCGCCCATTACGACGAGCTTCTTGCCGCCGAACACAAAGCAAAGAAATCAGCTAAAGGCATACACTCTAAGAAAGACACTCCCGTGAAAAAAGTTATCGAGATCGACGCTGCCAAATCCAAGCAGTATCTCGCTTCGTTCAAGCAGGCGAATCGCATTGACGCAACTGTTGAATTCGTCGCCAGCGGATCCAGACTGCGACTGTATATCCCGGCAAAAACCTGCCTCTGTACGTTCCTCCTTGGTGGAATCAGGTGCCCATGCGTTGCCCGTCCTGCAGTAGGCGATACACCGGCGCGTGTTTCCGAACCTTACGGAGATGAGGCTTTGCTCTTCACGAAGGATCGTTGCATGCAGAAGGATGTCCAAATTGGTATTGAGTCAACCGATAAAGGCGGAAACTTCATTGGCTGGCTTTGGACTGACAACAACAATCTCAACAAAAATCATCTGTCTGTGGCTCTAGTGGAGGAAGGTCTTGCCGCTGTGCATCCGTTTGCTAAGAGGTCCGAATACTACGAACAGTTGAAGAGTGCCGAGGACAGCGCCAAGCTACAGAAGCTCAGGAGATGGAAGGACTTTGTCGAGGAGAAGGAACAGGAGCTGCAGCGCGTTGAAGATGACAATGCTGTAAGTTGCAACTTTTTTTATGATATAAAAGTGATACTCTTTTTTCCTGAAATAGGTCATATGGATGTTTGAATTGATAATTGAAACAAAAAATAAATGTGGACAGCTGTATAGAGTATAAGATATGGGTAATTTCACATTTGATTGTCTTGAAAAATCGCCCCCTACAAGCAAACTTTATTTTTATGAAGGGGGCATAAAGACGTGTTACTGCGGTTTTGTTACAGATGTCACTAGTGGCGTCAAAACTCCCGGAGCTCGTGGAGAAAATGTGCACTGAGTATGCTGCACCAGGTTTCCAACAGAACACGAAACACTCTGTGAGTGCAACCAACAGAACACAAAATTCTGCACTGGTGTGCCCGAGTTTTACCAAAAGAAAACGCTATTAATTTACACGTTTTAGTTATTGCTTTACTTGTCTCAAAAAGAGCCATTTAAGAATAATTTCTCAACTACCTGAAATTTGTTTGTGATTTATCATTTAGTTCTATTCAGACTATATGATTGTATCAATTTCAAGGCATAGGACAACTAATATGTATACAGTGTATTTTTTATCATAAATATGTATTCATTTCGTCTCTTATTGCTTATGCAACAAAATATTTCTACATGTAAAAGATATCCGTAGTTGCAGGAAACGGTAATAACTTAAAAACAGAAGTAAAGGAAACAGTGTAAGTCTGGGTAGTAGCATCCCGCTCGTTATCTCAGGATTTAAGTATGATCAAGATTTCAAGGCTGTCAAAAAAAATATTTTTAAATCATATGTTATGAAGCAACTTGAAACTGTCGATTTGAGTTTTTTCAATCCCTTAATAAAACTATGCTGGGACACTTTTGAAGTTCCTAGGACATTGGGTTTATCTACACATTCACAAAAAATTCGCGAAGTTAATAATGTTTTCTCAATTGTCTTTTTATCAAAAATTTTCCTATGTAAGTAATAATTATTGAATTCAGAAAAATATGCTTGGCTATATTTGGAGATGCATCACAATTTGTCTACAGTTTGTTTTTTTTTAATAGAGGCTGCATGAATCTTAAACCTAAAAAAACTTAATCAAAATACAAATTTCAACTTTTAGAAAATTGTTACTTGGATTGTGTAGAATTGAAATGAGAAAAGTACAAAAAAAAACTTATGGTTGTTTATTTGCAATTACAAAAACAAATCTAACATGAATATTGTTAAGTAATACCGACTAATAACTTACGCCTCTTTCTTTCTCAGAATCCCAAAAAGACTGTCGCCTACGAGGAGATCATCGTAACGGAAGTGACGAGCGAAGGAACCTTCTTCGCACAGAACTACCAGAACCGCCTGAAAGCTGAGAATCTGATAGCGAAGATGCGCGAGGAATTCCAAGCGAACCCGCCTGTACCTGGCACGTACTCGCCGAAACGCGGGGACACGTGCGCCGTCAAATATAAAGTCGACGACAAGTGGTACAGGGTCAAGGTCGAGAAAGTCCAAGGCGCCAGGGTCCACATCTGCAACATCGACAACGGCAATAGAGAGATGGTCAAATCCACCCGCCTAGCCAGTCTACCTGCCGTCTACGCATACCAGAAACCGTTCGCCACCGAGTACCAGTTTGCCTGCGCCACCCTGCCCAAAGACCCGGAATCTGTGGAAGTAGTGCTGAAGTGCCTGCGCAAGGGTCTGACCGCCGGCAAACTGTTACTTAATGTGGAGTACCAGCCTGCCGGAGGACTGCCCGCTGCTACGGTGCTCACCGAGGAGAAGGAGGACATAGTCAAGAATTTGATTACCGATGGTCTGATCCGTGTCGAGAAGAGAAGAGAAAGGAAACTGGCCAAGCAGGTGAGAAGCTGTTTTTTTTTTTTTAATTGGTGTTTGTTATCGGTGATAACTGACAAATTGGTAAAAAGCAGGGTATAACAAGAACCAATTTAACATGAGGAGGAACTTTAGTTCTAAAGATCAGTTTAATTGATTTTAAAGCTTAAGGCTCCCGTCTCAATTCAAATAACGAACTGTAGCGAACTTCCCTCCAAAGCTTCAAAATAAAAAATCACCGGATATAGATGACGCTACTGTAAATATGTCTGTTTCGTATTTATTACATTTGACGTATGGTATAACCTAAAGAAATTAATGTATTGCTTTATTATTTTAAGAAATCGTTTACGCTGTTGTCCAAATTACTTCCTTCATTTTAAATTTTTACTTTATCATACGCAGTATGTAAAGTATTGTAATCGTGCCGAAAAAATTTTTTGAGATTTTAGCGGAAAAATGTCCTTTTGGGTCCCCTGAACATATTTGACCAAGGTACAAAAAAATGTCTGTGTGTGTGTGTGTATGTGTGTGTGTGTGTGTGTGTGTGTGTGTGTGTGTGTGTGTGTGTGTGTGTGTGTACCCAATTTTTGTTAATTCATTTCCGGAGAAACTACTAAAGGTATCGGCACGGAACTTCATATTTAGAAGTTTCATGACCAAACTTAGAGTTGAAAAGCTTTTGGTTCAAAAGGATCCAAAGGAACTGGGTGTTTACTCTAAGCCTTTTTCAAGGATTTTAGAAATGAGCCGCCATTTCTGTAATTTCGTCAAAATAGTTAAATAATAAATTAAAGCAGAGGAAATTTTCAATAATGTATACCTATGACATTTTTTGGTAAAGTTAATAGTTTAGCTGCAAGAGCAAATTCTATTTGATCGAGATCGGTCGCATCTGCATTGATTTAATACTATATAGTGACCCAGGATTTGCAAATTTTTCAGTCTAATGACAGTACCGGTAGTGTCAAATGCTGACAGTACCGGTAGTGTCAAATGCTGATGCTTTGACATTATCTCACAATTAATATTGACCGTAGTTAATAGTATCAAAAGATCTCATATTGTGATACCGTGTACAGTCCTTGCCTGATGGCGTCGGATAGGCAGCGTGTTGAGCGTGTCCAAAATGCATGTGTTCTGTTTCTTTTGGTTTGACGAAGTATGATCATGCATCGAATGGGCTGGGCGACTTGGGGTGATTGAACATGGATAACACTAGGGTGTTGCATGCAACAATATTGTATCATAAGTTGCTATCCACTAGGATCCCACAAGGATCCCACCTCATGCGCAAGATATGCTGTAGAACGTATGTCCATAACCTTAATTTAAGATTTGGGGGTTTGTTTGCTCCACCTGCCCATCGCACTGAGCTGTATAAACGGTCATTCTCTTACCAGGTCAGTCACATATACAATGGTCTCAGGGAAGATATGAAAAATTTATCGTGAAACAGTTTTGGGGGAAAGGTGAAGCGTTGGCTGTTTGCTCAACAGGGGGGACTTTAGGCATTGAGCGCACATTGGAGGCTTTTTAATTTTTATTTTTTATAGGCAGGTGCGATGTTTTGTTGAGTTGGATTTGCTGCAATTACGTGTAATTAGACTCTAGAGTAATTTTGTTGTTTCTTTTTGTTTTGATAAGTTCTAGGAATTATTTTTATATTATTGCTACAATTATGGCTTAGTTCTAGTTTGCGTAAGGGGTTGAGTGGAAGAGTAAGGCAATTTGGAAACAAGTGTGCTGAACTGCGCCCTAAATATAAATAATATTTTGTTGCAATTAATATTGTCTTATTTTAATAAAGGAACTATTTATTTATTTAATTATTTATTTGTCTGTTAAATCCTGGCTAACTAGTTTTATTTTAATGCAGACACGACTGATCTCAATCAAATAGATTCTCATGCAGCTAAACAATTAATTTTATATATTGTATGATAAAGTCATGTGCCTGGCCACATCAGATTTTTTTAAATGCTGGGTGAATCATTGGGTATTGCTGGTTCTCAAAGGGTAAAACAATTTTTTTTTTATAGGGGCATTCAAATTCTAAAATTTAATTTCTGATCATTCAATAGGGTATTCCGGTGTTTTTTAAATTGTCATTTTTTATAAACTATGGTTGTTACTGTTTGCTACTTCACTAGTAAAATATCAAACATCGTTTTAAATTAAGAGAAATCGTTTGAATTTTGAATTAGGATTGGTCTTTGTGACGTCACAAAGACCGCTCAAAGTGAACGACTTGACAATGTTGCTATATCTAGGGTGCACGTAATTTTTTGTTTTGTTGTGTCAACGTTTAGAATCGCTCGTTTGTTGACACCTGCTTTGGTTATTGAAGTTATATCAAATACTTGACTTCAAAATGTATAAATGCCAACGCCGACATAGTTCTGTGCCGAATTGAAAATGGAGTTCGACTTCGTTCTCAAACAACAGGGTAGCCAACCGTCAACTTGGGCGATCAGCTGTTCGAGAGCTGTCCGCTGTTGCCAGCGCTAATAGGGATCGGTAATGATCGTGTTTCCGAGGGTGGTCGGTGAATTCAAACGAAACGCACTTTTAATTGCAATTATCTCACAGAAAAACTAAATCAAAAAGCTCATAGCTTAACTTTATGAATCCTCATAAATTGTACAATAGGTTAAACCGATTATTTCTTAAATTTTGACATGACCGGAATACCCTATTGTTTTTACTTTTTTTGAGACCCATGAATTAACAGACAATTCAACATTAGCATGCTGGAGATAATAAAAAAAAACATTTTATTAATTAATTCAGTCATGAAATGTCCATGGCAAACACCACTACAATGAAATCCTCTTAGTTTGGTATAATTGTTGTCCCATTTTGAAATTATGGGAAAAGTCATAAAAATGCTTACAACATATTTTTAAACCTGGAAACGACCTTGAAATGGGATTGAAAAAGTTCTTACCAAGAGAATTTAGGCAAGTCCTGTCACACATATTCATATTTATTAATAAATAAGATACATTTTTTCATGTGCAAAGATTGTGCAGTAAAAACAAACCACAGTTGTTTTTAATTAATCAATTCCAGTTTCATTTTCCTTCAAATACTGTTTACCAATACAATGTATATTCTCTGTCTCTCAGAGATTGCAGCACCCACAAGCGTAAAATTTGTGAATAGTTTTAAAATTGTGAACAAATTCTTCTTTTCTTAATTGCGGTTTATAATTATTACAAATGCTTCATATCTAAGAAAATTCATCAATTCTGACAACGCATTTTTTATTTAATTCACAAGAATAGTTTAATTCACATTTTTACACCCCTCACATTTAATGTGGTGAGGGTATATTGAGTTTGATCTAACATTTGTAACACCCTTAAGGAGGCATGGCAGATATAATAATTATAATAATGTTTATTTTGCAAAATAAAGAATATGCAGTATAATAATGTACATTTACAGTACTGCAAAAAGGTCAGATATATTTCATTGAGTGTTATTGGGGTGGTTGGGCTGTATGATTTCTCTTGTATGAATGGAGTATTTGATATCACAGTAAAATTTGTTTTATTTTATATTTTCAGATGATTTAAAAACCTGCCTTGCCACCAACGGCACCTAGTAATCTATAAGCTCATTCATAAGTATGGCAGCGAAGTGCATGACGACAAAATAGATTCGCAATGAAAATTGCCTGTGATTCCGGGCCTGCCGATGCCCCTGTAGTGGCAAAAGCTGTTGAGGGATGTTAAGGCGTGGATTATTATTATTATTAACTGGATGTATGATGAATTTGTCTTGGCTTAGTTGTGTAGAATAATAAAATGAATTTTTAGATGATGCAATGATGCTTTTGTACGACTCTGGCAAAGGTATAGTTTACCAGCCAATGATCAGTTAGATGGACTCGACAGATGCTGATCTGATCAGCACTACCGTATTACCAATCAGAAATTTTGCATGGAACGATGCAAACTGCATTGAAATGGTCGAGTGTGGGCTGTTTAAGAAGTTTATTAGTAAGTTGTATGATTTAATGTTCTTATAAGGTTCTGGAGAACGTATCTTAATTTGGAAAACAAGAAAAATTTCATTATCTTATTTGAAATATAATAATCATTCTTTTTAGGTAATGTAATGTTTAAACTTTTAGAAAAGTCTTACCACCTTGGCTTTTGATGAATTTTAGTATTATTGTTGTCTTCTTGTAGCAAGAAAGATAATGTTGATATGTCATCCCGTTTTGGAATAACGAGTAGGTATGCGACATTTTGTAAAATTACTTAAATATTTGTGATCCTACCTCAGCTACAGAAAGACCTAAAAAATAAGTCATGTTCTATGGGGTGTCTCCTGATATGCAACCACATGCGGGGTTTTGTTCTTTTGATTTTGATACAATATTAGAATTAGCACATTTTTTGACTACATCTGATAACAGTGTGTACTGTACTTTTCCAAGGTACAATGAATGGAAATGGGTTTATGTCAACGAAAGTTTATTAATAGTAACAGTTCCAAAATAAAGAAAGGGGAAATAAAAATCAGTTTTGTGCGATTATATAGTAAACTATCAGAATTTGGTTGTATTAATTTACAAAATTATAGCTTGGAGAATTCAGTTGTTGAGGGGCAATTATTATTATTGCAAACAATTTTTGTAACATATATTGTATTTGTAAGTTAAAAAAAAACTAGGAAATCCAAATAGTATGTTAATTTGATCAATTACTTATAAATCAACGTAAATTGGAATATTCATCTTATACCAAATTTCATCACAATCCAAGAGGGACAGTTCTGTCTGCACTGATTTGACATAAATATCCTTTTTGTACATAGTAGTTCAATCATTTCATTAATTAAAATCTGTTTGTATTACCGAAGCATTACTATGAATTGCGTAAAATGGCCAACATGCTCGGGTTATTTTTGGTTATTTTTCCTAATAATGTCAGACCACTCACGTTGGGATTTCACTTATGATCTTAGTCAAAAACGGGTAATGTTTTTTGGAGCTATTTCCAGGCACAAATTTAAGGAATTAAAAGTTTTTATCATTTAGTTGATAAAGTGCATACTAATTGTTTTTAGATCAAAAAGACGCCATATCTGCATAAAATTTCCAATTCTGTGACTAAATAGTCAACGTCATTTACTACAAAAAATTTGTAGCATTGCTAAACATTGCTACAAGTAAAAGTACAATTCTATTTGTCTATAGTTTTATTTTTTTTTCTATTGTGTATTATCTTTGTTTTGACTAAATTTTGAATTATTTGTTTATTTCTTCAAATACCTGCAAAACCTATAATTATCAATTTCCTTTCTAGATTTCTTAACCAAATATAGCGGTAAAGAGACAGACGTGAAACCAACATGCCCTATTAAGCACACTGCGACATCTAAGCATTCCTCCGCAAAATAAGGCCAAACTTCTTTCACGAAAATATCATTGATATAATGTACACAATGATCGACAACGACTTCACCGGTAGTTTACGAATTGATGGGTACTTTCAGAATGCTAGTCGACTGCCAAGGTAAGAAACTATATTAAATAGACGTTTAAAAATAACAACAAAAAATAATTACAGAAGAGACAGCTCAAAAAATTCTTGGCTGGCAAGAAGTCGCGGAGAAGATAGCGTATTGGTAGTACAATTCGGACCACGTTGGTGTTCGAGCTGAACCACCGAGGCTCCTCCCTTGATTAATCAAGAATTGCCGATCGTTTGATGCTTTTCTGATGATCCTGTTAATTCCGGATTCCGTCAAATGCCTAAGTGAGATGACTATCGTCTTTACATGACATCGTGTAAAACAAGGCTCTCCTAGCTCTAAACCTGATCGCGGCGTTCTGTCTAGCCTCAAGACTTATTTGAGTAACTTGAGCATATAACCTCAAAATTATTTCACTATTGAAACTTCATACTCACAAAGTACTACGAGCAGCTATCGTTTGAAATCACGAGTATTCTGTTTTCAGCTGATCGATAGGCTTTGTTGGTTGCCTGCTGTCATTACCTATCTGAAGTAGTGCGGCATTGGTGACTCCTTGCCGTTGCTCTTGAAGAACAACGAGATGAGAGAACTGAAGGAGAAAGTGCAATCGCTGACTAAAACATTTGCAGATTCCAACGTTGGGTAGACGGGTTTGATGCACTTTAAAAGTTAAATTATTCTAGTGATTTATGTGCTACTTACAATACCATATTTTTAAAAGCAGTGGAAGTGTTAGCTTTTGGACTCTGTCACAGTTTAAAAATGGGTATTTTGGTTTTTGGCAAATTGTCGTTATTTTCTCATTTTTTTCTTATTTAGTTAAGTAAAATGAACTTTATAATCAGCAAATTTTTTTCAATAACGTGAATTTGCCATATAACAAGAAAATCCAGTTAATCGCATTTTATACTAAAAGTAAAAAAAGTGTAAATTTGAGTAACGATTATTTCAACTTTTATTTTAATGTCTATTGGTATATGTGTTGAATATACACATAAATAGTATTTACAAGTGTCGTAAATTTTTTCTTAGAATTTTGATAAATTACAAAAAGAAATTATAATACCTTTGTTTTTGGGTTCACTACATGTTTCTCAGGTTCTTAAAAAGTGACACAACCTCTGCAGAAGAGAAGTTAGGCATGCAGGTTGGTGTTTAACGTCATGTATGTTTCTAACAAAATTGCGTTCAGATTGCGTCAAAATCCACACCAAATTCCTTGTTTTTAAAGAAGAAATGTAAACACCTAACATGTAGTACTAATCTATTTCAAAACAAACAATTAGGTTATGTTTGCATTTCTTAAGGGGAAAGTTGGTGTGGCTTTTGTTGCATTGTCACTAATTTTTTTACTATTTTTTACTATTTAGCTATTTGATATATTTGATATTTGATATATTTGATAATCCAAACAAGTAGATAATCCGAACTATCTTCGGTCCCAATTAGTTCGTATTATCGACGCTCTACTGTATGTTTTTACTGTTTTTACTACATCATGTACATATTCAATTACTTCAAAAAAATAATATGATATAATATTAAATGTCTGTCTTGCTGGTAAAACAGTAATTTTTGCATTGCGCATTATCTACTTACATTTGCAAACAGATATTTAAAAAAATGACCTACTTCTGTAGTAATTAGAAGATCTTTGTCTTTTTAAAACTTTAGGCAGTGTATTAGCGGTGAATATTACCCCAAAGCCACTTAAAGTTGTTACCCTTTAAAATTTGCATTGTTTTTTTTTTTTTGTCAAATTTTGAACGATGATCTATGATTTGTAAATCTTTTGGAGCTGAATAAAACTTATTATTATTATTCACTTTTAAAAACACGTTGTGACTGTATTCGTAGGTAATCGTCAATATGAAATCTTTGATCATTTAGGTATTATGTTAAAATTACTTGTTACAAATATTTCTACATATTACATTTAATAAAGTTTTGAATCAAGTTCATGTACCCCTTCAGTACGAACATAAACCAAATGTAATGGCAATTACAACAGCTTTTTAAAGAGTCTTACACTATGTTTTAAAGAATCTGTTGCTTAATACTACTCTTTCTTTTTTAGATGTCATAGAATAATAACTTTTAACTATTATTATCATTAAAATTGTTATAAAGGACGAAAATAAATATATTATTATAAATCTGTGTATTATTTTTTTTTTATTAATTTATGCAAGTAGCTATCTTTTTTATATTTTTGTTTGTATAGTCTTCACTTTTGATCTTCCATAAAGCTGAATGTTGTTCATAAATTTCAATAAATGTTGTCAGGAAATTCTTAGGTAAAACAGCCCCATTGGAGCTCATGTTGACAAAACTTCAATGATTGCAACGTTCAGTTAAAAAGTTCATGTTAGTTGCCTGCGGCGGCTTTCGCGCCAGCTGATTGTAGTGTAATCGCGCTTGTGGACACGTGCCGCCATCCTGTATGGTTTTTCGGTGCCCTCGAATTCTTTTTCTCCAAATTATGCAGGAATATTTTGCTATAATCGCATGCAAATATTTAGGATCAATAAACCTTCAGATCACTTCAGGATTAACAACGAGCTTCCAAGAAATTTAAGTAAAAAAGACAAGTTCCTGCGAATTCAAATTTTTTGGTTACCAACCTCGAAAAATAACTGTTTTGGATTTGATATGGTGCTATTTTTAGCACTTTTAAGGAATTACGAGAAAATGAGAATAGATAATCTATAGAAATTGTATACTATGAATAGTAAATACATAAGTATTGCAGATCAATGTCACTGACATTATAAATTTAATTTTTATTGAGTTGTTATATTGACAACTCGGGACATACCCAAATAACCTTATCTAACCTTACATGTTGTTGTTCTTGGTTAGCATTTTTACTGTTCTACTCAGAAGCTTTGGCTGTTTTGTCGTTGGTTGTTCTCTTGACGTATAATAAAAAACAATATACATATATATTATTATATGTATAATTGCTACAATATCATAAAGTTAGTGTACTCTTTTAAGGAAATGAATTGCAATAAAATTGAAGACGAGGACTATTACAAAAGTCTCAAAATACTACCAAACAGTACTGACGCAGAAGTATATACAGATTTTTTAAATTTTGATAAATTTATTTTTCAATTTTATATTTTCAGATTAAAAAAGCTTACAGAAAGAAAGCGTTACAACTGCATCCAGATAAAAATCCCAATAATCCACATGCTGTTAAACAATTCCAAAAGCTTTTAAACATACTCGAAACTTTAACCAACAAATCAAAACGAAGGGAGTATGATAGACAATTAGAACTTAAAAAGGCTGAAAAAAAATCGTCTGCTGTTAACCACAAAACTACTCGACAATCACGACAGAACCTTGAAGGCATTATGAACCTAGCCGAAATTCGCTGGTTTCATACAATAGTATCAATAACTGTTATGACTGTAGTTATTTTAAATATTTTTTGTGATCACAAAATAAAACTTTGAAATACAGTGCAACCTCGATTATCCGGACAATTAAATGCAAGAGGGGTGTCCGGATAATCGATTTGTCCGGGTTACCGAATAGTGCTTCAAAATTGCTTAAATAACATTATCTAAACTTTTGCTCAATTTTAAGTCATGCATAGAACCAGTGTTGATGACTTTTGGTGTAATTATGACTAGAATTTATACTAAATTCCGCAAATGCCCATTTTTATCGCCGTGGTTGAATGCAGTTCAGTAGTTAAGTAATTCCACCTAAGGTCAGCAATACAAAACTTATGCACTTAGGTACTAATTTTAAACGATTATTAAACATAGTTGACTACGATCTATCTAATGCTTTGTCCATTATTAATTAATTGTATTATTTCTTTTTGCTGCACATTAAAAGTAATATGTTTCCTTTTAGGCACTTTGCCGTGTACATCAGACAAACGCACAGGGTCATATGTATATGTACTACCGCTGCCGTACGTAGTCACTAGTCAGGCTCTCAACAAGCCAAGACGACACGGCCGTCTCGCCGCGTTGTCCGGATTAGCGAGCGGTGTCCGGATAATCGTGTTTTGCAGGGGGTGTCCGGATAATCGAGGTTGCACTGTAGTTATATTCAAAGCTGGGTAAAGTTAATCATCAAGTGAACATCGTTAATCCGTTAACAAAAAAATTAACTTTGTTTAACGATAGTCTGTTAATTTGTTGTAAGCGTAATGGAAGTTAACGTTTACCATTAACAGTTAACTTTTTTAAAAAAAGGTATGATTTCTTGAGTGTTTTACAAACTTTTAAAACTTGGTACAGATTTATAAGACATTGAAAAATAAACTAAGGTGGTTGGAGTTAGATGAAAAGCATTCTCAGAGCTTTATTAAGTTTTGGTTCATATTTTGAAAAAAAATATGTATTTATTAAAAAGTAACATTATAAAAAAGTAAAATACTTATTAGATAATATGTCCATTAATGTTTTTGCAAGTTAACTTAAAAGTTCATTCGTCAAAATTTTAACTTTGTTCATTAACGATTAAAGGATTAACGCTATTGTGCTCAGCTTTGGTTATACATATTTAGAAATTTTCAAATAAATATATTAATTACACTGCTACGAATTTTAATTTGTTGTCAGTAACTTTTTGTCCTCAATATTGTGTTTTTGTTAATTTGGAGTTGCTGATTTCGAAAATGGCTCAGCGGCTGTGGTCTTATTTTTCCGTAATTTAAACTAAAAAATAAAACCTCATTTTAATACAAAGGTTGGTGTTAGTAAAAAATAAAACAAACAACTTCCTTAAAAATATACAATTTATTTATAATTAACGTTCAAATATCTAACAAAATAAACAAGCGTTGAAATACTTATACATATTTAACATTTTTCAAATAAATGTATTAATTATATTATAAATAGAAGTGTGTTGATTTTTTTTACTTTTTAAATAATGATGACTTTTTGCAATAACTGCGAGAACCTCAAACATGAAGGAAGTACAGGCTCGTTTCAGTTGCTCGGTCCTTTGCTTCTATTTAGACGTTACTCTAATGCTTGGGGAATAATTAATGTTTAGGTATGTTGGTGTTCAGTTGATATTTCTGTAGGGCCCCAACAGCCCTATAGAAATGTGTGTCTGATCCATTAGTATCCATTCTAGCGCCAGCTAATTATGACGTTAATTTATTAACTGAATATAATTAGGAATGTTCAAATTCAACTTTGCAAATTTTTGCTTATTCTAAAACGCTATTATAGTAGTTTAAAGTTTATCGCTCAATCTTTTTTAATATGCTGTACAAAAATAATATTTTTTTTTTAATATCTAGTAGACTATTTTAGTGGAAATTATAAAAATCTAAATGAATTTTTAGTAGAATCGAATACCGGTTTTAGTGGGTAAGCATCTGCATGCATGAGTTGGCAACACTGTATGTTAAGTCAATGCGGGGCATACCCTGGGTGTGGTAGTTTCTTTGACGGCAGACGTAATAAAAATTTGTTTACAAGCATATACTTTTCAAGATCTCGACTGTTCAGGTTTTTAATAAAATGGACTCGCATACAATTGAAAATGAAGATTTCTATGAACTTCTCGAAATATCGTCAGATAGTACCAAGGAAGAAGTATGTAGATAAATATAGAAACAAATACATATACATATCTACCTATTTGTATAGAATTACATTTTATAGTTTTGCTTTCCAGATTGCAAAGGCTTACAGAAAGAAAGCGTTAAAGGTACATCCAGATAAAAATCCCAACAATTCAAGTGGTACAAGAGAATTTCAAAATCTTTCAAAGATATTCGATATTTTAACCAACGATAGAGCACGAACCACGTACGATAGAGCATTGAAAGAACGAAAACAGAGAAAAGAAAGCCCTACACATGAGATACCCTTAATCGAATTATTAAAAGTAGAGCTACGGAAGGTACTAGAGGAAGAGTACCGACAGTTTTGCAATGAAAGAGGTGCTGTAGAAGATAGGTGTTTAAAAATAATGACGTTAATTATTTATATTGAAGCTTTATCAAATAATTTTTGGCAACATAACAGCCTATATAATCTATTATTCATGTTCATAATATACAACCTAACTTGTTCAAATAATTCTTTATACCAGAACTATACAGAACTAAACAAAACAATAATATATTATATGTTTATGAACTTAGCCTTTGCCAATAATGTTTGGCGGCACACCTAACGTAAAAAAATAACGGATTAAAATAAATACATTGTTAATAGATATAAACAGTTCTTTTATTTCAATAATTTTTTAAATACAAGAGATGTAACAACATTTCCTACTTTTCCACCAAATTTAAATTGTGGCGTTGGTATAACTGAGGACACTTCAAACAACTCCTTGAACTGTTCTTTTAACTCGCCATCAGTCCAATTACATGAATTTAAAATTAATATTCCATTATTGCTTAATATACTATACATATTTTTAATATACATATTACGATTTTCTTTTGCATCCGCACTTAAACTTATAGCGTCGTACGTTCCTTTATCGAAGACAACATCAAAGTTGGATAAGTTTATATTCTCTGTCAACAAATCACAAACTGAATAATTGATATTGCAATTGTGTTTCTTCATCACCTCGTTGGCTAAAGTAATTGCATTCTCTGAATAATCGACACCATATAAGTTGGTATATCCCTCGGCATGCAATTCAATTAACATCATTCCATTACCGCAGCCGACGTCGATTATTTTATTCTCCTTCGGGATATTATTTTTTAGCATCCACCTGATGACCCTGTCTACGATGTCCTCTCCAAACCATACTTCTCCAACGTCTCCGTGACTTCTGTAGTTCTTTACTTCTTTCTTGTAAACATTATCCCAATAATCTTGAGAGCCTAACTCGCTTTCTTCTAATTCCTCAAACATGTTTTTAGTTCAGTTGGTTATGATAGGTAAAGGTATGTTCGATTGCTGGCCGCGCTCAGTTGTAATCTGTTCAATCTGATCGCAAATTTGAAATACTTGGCTCCTATTGGTGGGATCAGTTCTGCTCAGACGTCAAACGAGCAATCGAACTGCACTTTAGCCAACTGATCGCTAATCAGATTGAACAGAACTAAGCGCGGCCAGCAATCGAACACTACTATTGTAAACGACCTAACCTAAAAACTACAATCGTAGAGATTGTAGCTGCATTCATATTAGTCAGGTTGCAACTTTTAACAAATAAACACGTTGCCGTTGTTATTTACCTATATTTGCAGAACGAATGTATCTTTTATTTGAATGATTACGTTACAATTTGAAATTATTTTATTTAAATCCGTCCGTTATTAAAAATAGAAAATAAAATGAGTAAATCAAAATCAACATAATTTTTGTTGGGTTGTCACCGGTTGTCACTGGTCAAAGACGTACATAACCTAACAAATTCGCATAACCTCACATTCTCTTTGTTGCCATCCGCTGTTTAAGTAAATCTGCAACTCAAACTAAAATGGACTCAAGCAAAATTGAAGATGAGGACTTGTACGAGGTTCTCGAAATACCACTAGAGAGTACCGAGGCCGACGTAAATATAGAACCAAATATTTGTAAAACCTAAGTTATAATTACTGTTGTTTTTCAGATTAAAAAAGCTTACAGAAAGAGAGCATTAAAACTCCATCCGGATAAAAACCCCGATAATCCAAATGCGGCTAAAGAGTTTCACAAACTTACGAAAATACTTGAAATCTTAACGGACGAAACAGCTCGAAAGGCATACGATAGAGTATTAAAAGGACGTAAAGAAGCTGCACTTAGACATCGTGCTTTAGACAGTAAACGGAAGAAGATGAAGGAAGATCTAGAAGCTCGGGAGCGGAGCGCAAAAAAAGAAAAAAGCGCTCAACAGACGTTACAGGAAGAGATTGAAAGATTAAGGAAAGAGGGTTCTAGGCTAGTTGAGGAAGAGATTGCGTTTGTTACAAAGCAGATTTATAATGAAAGAAATTCTAAAACAGCAGATAATGAAGACAGCGGAAATTATAGAATTAAGCTGAAATGGAAAGCCAGCAAAACCGATAGTAACAACGGTGGATATTCGGAAGAGACGTTAAAACGAATTTTATTGAAGGTACTTAAATCTGTTAACTTTTGATTTTTTAGATCTAATTTATTTTTTTATAGTATGGCGACATATCTGCATTGGTTATATCCAAGAAAAAGGGAAGCGCGATGGTAGAATATGGAAGTAAGAGAGCTGCTGTAAGTATCTATTGTTTATGCCAACAATAAATAATCTTAATACAATCTGTTTCTAAACAAGGGCTGATTGAGATCAGCCATTACGTTACATCTGATAGCTGTCAATCTGTCAGCCAACCTGTAATTCCAACATTTAAAATTTTTATTTTTATAAAAGGAAATTAATTGTTTATAATTTAAACATAAAGCATTTTCCCAGTACATTTGGAAGCTTTTAACTCTGATTTTGATTTTTTGTTTGTATCATTGTAAGTAAATTTATCAAGATTCCCACTTTCTATTTCACTTTGATTTTCACTTCCAATGTAGTTTAAAAACGAAATACATTTTTATATAGGGAGAACCCACCCTTGTTGCTCATGTCAGGATGTCTTAAAGTTAGACTACCAAAATATGATTATGTATCTCCCTGTATGACAATTTTTTCCAATACTGTAATAGTATGTGCATCTTCATTGATTTTTTTCTAAATGTGCAGTTTAGATGTGTGATTTTTCTGGTGTTATTATTTATATCTTTCATTTTTCATAGGAGATGGCAGTGGATATAGAAACAGGTTTTCCTGAAAATCCTCTGAAGTTGGAGTGGGTAAATCCACCATCATCTTTGAGCAGGCCAGGGGGATCTGCAGTAAATGATAGAGATTTTGAAAGCTTAGTTTTAATGAAACTGCGTCAGGCAGAGGAAAGAAAACGGCTAATTGCGGAAATGATGGCTGCTGATAATGAATAATATAGTGTAGTTAATATAGTGATTAATGTAATTTATAAAATTAAGACAATACAACTATTTATGTAATTATTATGGAGTATTTTTTATCTTTTCGAAAATAACTATTGTTAGTTGGAAAATAATTTTGTGGTATGGTAAACATGGTCAAGCTAAACAATGATGAAAAAGTCAATGGAAAATTATTGCCGTTTAAGCCAACAATAGGAACACGGAAGACAATATGAAAAAGGCAGTTTAGATTGTGTATGATTTTCTATATGACAGTTTTGATTTATTTCGAAACATACAGTATAGTAGTAAAACAAAAATTTAAAAGCTTATAGAACATTAGAACAAAATAAACCAGACCAGTTGGGGACTTTTGATTGTGAGGATTGTCACAATTTGACATATTTGCACAAATTAGGTTAAGTTGGGGGAATCCCGCACTTTTCTTAGCGTCTGTTTCTTTAATATGCAACTTGTGAAAAGTTATGTGTAGTGACATGGATAATGAGTATTTTAAAAAATACACTGGGGTGGCCAGTACACTGTTGACATAAGGAAAATGCAACACAGGACGTCATAGATGAAGTGAAGACAGTATGAAAATAATGGAAAATATGTATGAAACATGAAACACCTAAACAAGTGAGTATATTATACACATGTACCCCATGGCCATCCCCAAAATAAAAAACCTGCATCGTAACTGATAATCATCTTTATACATAATAGAATTCAATGAACTATCACAGTGAATAACATGATGCCAGAACAGCACTTTTGGCTTACGTATCTATAAAACTATTGAGATTGGATCTTGTTATGCTATAGGGATAACCAACACTGTGAGCACTTGGAATTAAATGGAAATTGGAATTGATACCAGAAATCTAATAAAATAGTTCCAGAATTTATTCAAAACCTAAAATGTACCTACTTGAGCTTTCTAAAAAACCATAGCTGCTTTCAATTTGATCACTGGAGTTAGGGTACGGACAGACACAGCGGTTTTAGGCGAAGCGTTTAACGCGTCGATTCCCGAGTCAATATGTCGTGAATACTACATTAATAGTGGAAAACACACGATAGTGTGCGGTCCGTTTTGTTGTGGCAGTTTTAAAACAGCTTTGGTAGGTCGTTGATGTGACGAATCGAGTCAATTTATTGACTTGAAGCGTAGGCTAGACTGCAACGGGAATCGACGCCTTAAACGCTTCGGCTAAAACCGCCGTGTCTGTTCGTACGCTTACTCTGCTACAATATATTATAAAAATATAACAGCAGAGTGAAACGACATACCGATGCTCTCTACAGTGCTCCAGGTGCTAAATTGAAAGCAGATTGAACTGAACTGGTATATTGACTGCAAAATCATAGAGTAAAGTCTCGCCCAGAAATTCCAAGCTCATTAGTGTTCTTAGCTTTAGTTTACTTGCATTAAATATAAACGGACAGCCTGTGACAAAATTCTACCCTCAAAAAACATAAATAAATGATAAATTAAAGTAATTATATTACAGTGAATTATAAAATAATGTGGAGGGTAACAAATGAGCCTAAGCAATTCTTGCTGAAAGATGTTTAATAATTTATTCTTCTTATCCCTATATCCCGGAAAAGATAGATAAACCAGTATTTTTTAAAGCAGTATACCAGAACTTTCCAGCACAAAATATCTCTATATTGTTTCTGATATACAAAATGAGTGAAATAATTTCTAGGGGTATAGATCTTGATAATTGGAGTAAAAAATCAAATAGTTCTTTACTCTATCCAGCACCAGTTTTGAGTAATTAATTATTAAAAATGCAGAATTAAGCACGTTTTTAGAAAGACTACACCTAAATGCTATTCTGTTTCTGTGCAACGTTTCATATATTTTTTGTAGTCCCATATTTTTACTAGCAGTCTCATATATGTGGAAAACTAAAATCCGACAACCCTAAAATAGGCATCCTTCTGCATATTCTCCCAATTATAGAAGAATTAATATGTTCTTTTATAATAATTTTGTGTTATTCAGAATTTTTTGTACTGTTTATTATGTGGGTATAATTTTGTTAGGCTAATATTTAATTCAGAATTTGTTGTACCTACTGTTTATTATGTGGGTATAATTTTGTTAGGCTAATATTTACTCTTCATTATCTTTATAAAAGAAGAGAAAGAGCTATAAAAATATGTCCAGCACCATTTGTCAATGTTGAATCATATTGCTCGGAAATACAACTCAAAATACTCTAATGCAAAAGAGAAAAACTGTCTCAGCAACCAACAATGGGCTGTGCCATGGAATTACGGGTCAAAAGTTAAGAAACTTCTAGTTTATATCACGTTTATATATAATTTACAGTATAATTTTTGCGTGATTTAATTAATTTAATAGTTTAGATTTTATTGGTACGTACATATGCCTTTAGTTATTGTATTATAAACAACTTGTGTAGTGGTAGTTTGTTATAAATATTATGTCTTAAAGTTAACAATTATTTTATCAGTAAATATATGGTTGTTGTTGTTTTTTAAAAATGTTTTATTTATTTTGTCCACGTGCACGGTGTTAGTACGACACGCCAACATCCTCAGCTTTCTTGCGCGCCGTTAGATGGCGTTGGCCGCAGATATACCGCCACATCACATTTGTTTATTTAGAAAAAATAAAATTGTTGTTGCCATTTTGGGCTTATTTTAAATAGTTATTACCTCCTAGTAGTCATTAGATTAAAATTCCGAAAAATCCATTAGCAATATGAAAGTTTAGCGCTTTCACCTGATCACGTGACCGCCACTGACGATCGTCCTTTCGCGTAGAGTGTATGGCCCATTCACGATGACGACCCCGCAAATTCAACCAAAACGTGGAATTGTAAAACAAGTAAGTTAAATATTTTTCAAAACTACTTGCCCTAAGTTGTCCGCAACACCACCAATATCCACAGTAGTAGAATACACGGGTTTTTCGGCGAGAAAGCGAAATGTTTGTTAAATTGTCCCTGCTTGGTTGGCATGTGTTATCCACATATGGGAGATTATTTAAAAATGATTAATGAAAACTATCGTTTTTGCGCCTGATATCCGCTTTTGCCCTTGCTTTCTTTGCCCTGTGAAATGGTAAATCGTTAGTTTTTTTGTTTTCCCTAAACCTTTGACACATAACCTCTTGTATGAGTTGGCACATTTGTCATTAGCAATTTTTGTTTTAGGTCCTTTCCGGGGACTCTGTTATTATACGAGGTACCCAAGGCGCTCCACCACCGGAAAAACAGCTCAACTTCTCAAGCATTATTGCCCCAAAGTTAGCAAGGCGTGCTACCGAAAAGTAAGTCGTTTGTTGTACTTCAGTCAATTCAATTATTTCAATACTACTCTTGCAGTAATGAGGTTACTAAGGATGAACCGTTTGCTTGGGATGCAAGGGAATTCCTCAGGAAGAAGCTCGTCGGTGAAGAAGTTTGGTTTACATCTGAAAAACCACCAAATACCACGAGAGAATATGGAGTTGTTTATTTGGGCAAAGGTTAGTTATTATCGAATAGTTTTAATGTAATGTATTAATAAGTTTAATTTTCGAATTAGATTTTGCTAGTGCCGAAAACATTACCAAGACCCTTGTATCGGAAGGATTTGTCAGTGTCAGGCGAGAAGGTGTTCGTATGACCCCCGAGATTGAGGAACTTTGTGAACTTGAAAATACTGCTAAAGCCGCCAGCAAAGGAAAATGGGGTGGAAACTTGCAGGTAAATAGTAAATACCTCTAACAGTTTATATAATCACCTCTCAAAATGACTAATTATTTAGGTATTTTTTATGATAAGTAATGCATGTGCAGATTGTATTAAATATAAATTATACTTTGAGATTTTTCTAAATGACTGAAGTAATCTTGATCTTCAAGTTGCATGTTTTTTTTTTTAATTCATAAAAACGCAAAAGTTAAACTATACTTTCAATTACAATGAAATATTACAAATTAAAATAAGCGCAATAAGCAAAATGTGTTTACTACATATCAGCAAAAACTATTGTTAAATATAGTGGTGTTTTGTCGAAATAAAAAATCTGATGTGGCCACGCACATGACTTTATCATACAATATATAAAATTAATAGTTTAGCTACATGAGAATCTATTTGATTCAGATAAATCGTGTCTGCATTAAAATTAAACTAGGTAGCCAAGATTTGACAGATATTTTGATAGTCAATAGTCAATAGTAGGTATTGTCAAAACATCAACATTTGACACTACCTACTGTCATCAAAATAATAGTTATTTATCTCACAAGTGCCGAAAGTACGGAATAGCACGACGATCGGTGATGCGGCGCGTCGCCGTCGTATGTGAGCGAGTCGCGCTATGTAGTTTTCGGCAGGAGTGACATCAACGTTTTTTGTGTTGCTTTTTGAGAAAAACGTATTTAAAAAAAAATTAAAATGGTTATATTTCTGTATAGGAAATGTTAGGTTGATACCACTTCTACGAAACGTCAAGTTTAAAAAGCTAATTCAAATTCTGACAGATTTATATTCGTTCATGACACTGTAGATGTCACATCCGTACCAACATACTAAAATATAACAACACTCATCGCTATACTTTATTTACAATTTTCTCAATTTATCGTTTTTACAATTAGATAACAACGGGTTGATATTTCTTATCAACAAACAATCAAATTGGTAATCTTATTTTACTTGAATTTTGTATTTTGTACTTTGCCGCACTAGAGCGGCAACGTTCTATAGCGGTTCTCCAACCTCTGATGAAATCAGCTGTTTTCGAGTGTGACAGCCATAGACATTTCTGTGGTGACAGCACAAAAAAATATTTGTCAAATCCAGGCTACTATGAAGTTTCATATCAATGCAGATGCGACCGATCTCGATCAAATAGAATTTGTTCTTAAAGCTAAACTATTAATTTTACCAAAAAATATCATAGGCATAAATTATTCAAAATTTCCTCTACTTTAATTTATTATTTAACTATTTTGTCGAAATTACAGAAATAGCAGCTCATTTGCAAAATCCTTGAAAAATGCTTAGAGGAAACAGCCAGTTCCTTTTGACCCTTTTGAACCAAAAGCTTTTCAGCTCTAAGTTTGGTCATAAAACTTCTAAATATGAACTTTCGTCTCGATACCTTTAGTAGTTTCTCCGGAATCGTCGCCACAAAAATCGAGTACACACATACGCACACACACACACACACACATACACACACACAGACATTTTTTTGTACCTTGGTCAAAAATGTTCAGGGGACCCATAAAGACCTATTTCCGCTAAAATCTCAAATTTTTTTTTCGGCATGATTACAATACTTCATCATACTGCGTATGATAAAGTAAAAATTTAGTAATCATATGCTAGAAAACCATCAACTTTCTCAATGCTAAATGGGTGCTAAATGTAATTAGGATTTTATGTATTTTTTTGGCTCATTTTGATACTCCTTACACGAGTGGAATGTGTGATATATTGGATAGAGTTTAAAACAAATGCATAATGGCCAAAACATTTTTAAATTTGACTGAGGGAATTGTAAACAATTAAACGTCTTACTAACGAATCGTTAGGGTTTGTTGTTTGATTATTTATTATAATTGTTTGATATTTAAACATTTTACACTTTCGTTTCACACATGTAAGCAAAGTCCAAAACTGCACAGAATACCTACATATAACAATTTGAAATGTTTAATTATATTTTTGATTTAACGGACTTGAATGAACGGATGACAAATGTAGCGGAAGTTAATGAGTTCGTTAATAGTTCTGTAGGTTAACTTAAAAACTAATTCGTTAACAAAAAATTCAACTTCATAATTAACCATTAATAGATTAACGCTTTTGTGCCCAGCTTTGCAAATTAGCTTATTTTTCTGGACCATGTAAATTAAGGTCAATGGTGCTGGGAATGACAAATCCATGTTTTTTTTTGTTTCGGGTGACAAACATCTTTTAATATGAACTTTTTATCAACTTGATTTTTTGATTTCTCTTAACTCTAATGTACCATGTTTACGATGGTCAGCTAGAAACAAAACAATTTTTAAAAATCTAACACGATCGTGAGTTAGAGAGAAATCTAAAGTGATTTTGCTTTTCAGATGCCATTTCATATAAATAGCGCAAGAAGAAAAAAAAAACAGATACATCTCACAATTTTTAAATCATCACAATTACCAAATGGAACATAAGTCTAATTTCTGTTTAGATTTAATTATCAGTATTACATTTAGCATATTTTTTATCCTATGCAAAGCACCAATTGTTAATATTGCTTCAGTTATTTCAGCCGAATTGAGAATACAGATATCCAAAGCTACGATGTTCTTAACATTTTTTACATTAGTATCAGATAAAAGAAGTTAACTCTGATTCCATGTGTTGTCTCTTGAGCTGCGAGTTGACCATCCAGACCTCGAGTTTCAAAATATCCAAGACTGAATGATTCTCCTATACTAACACTTGCTAAATTGTCAGATTTGTATATGGTAACCTGGCTTGTTCACAGTTATTCTAAAATCTAAGAGTAAATGTATGTAAATCCAGGAAAAGTAATTCCTTGTATTATATATCTTTTTTGTTTGTACATTAAAGTTTACAAAACAAGGAAACAGTCCAAGAACATTTTTTCGTTACCATTATTGAACATTTGTTTCTTATTCTTAGCATGTTTTGAGTATAGTTTTTAATTAACATTGTAATATTATCCATAGGAACACGTACGCGACATCAAATGGTCGGTGGAAAACATGCGCACGTTTGTCGACAAGCAAGGCGGCAAGCCAATCAAGGCAGTAATCGAGCACATCCGCGACGGCTCTACCGTTAGGGCTTTCCTTCTGCCTGAGTTCTACCACATCACCTTGATGATCTCCGGCATCAGATGCAACGGATTTAAGCTGGACGGGAACGGCAAGCCCGACCCGAACGAGAAATTGCCATTCGCCGACGAGGCCCGTTACTTTGTGGAAGTACGTCTCCTACAGAGGGACGTCGAGATTATCCTGGAGTCCGTTAACAACAACAACTTTGTTGGCACGATTGTCCATCCCAAGGGCAACATTGCGGAGATTCTGCTCAGGGACGGCCTTGCTAGGTAAGGATGACTTATTTTTTATGATGCTAGTCAGGTCACTGATGGCAAAAAAATCATCAAACTTATGGAACCTATGTGCTATCTAATAATTTGTTGAGAAAACGGTTGAATTCTTAATGGTTCCAGAAATGTTTTGTGAACACCAAAACGTGTTTTTATTTTACAACAAACGACATTCTTAACTTTGCACTTAAATTTTTTTATTAAAGCTGTTGCCGCAAGTTTTTGTACGTATCATAGATATACCTCCAGTAACTGTGATTACTCTGAGGCGTCCCTCACACCAATACCCTGGGACGTCAGTGTGAAACTGTACTTAACCTTGAAATTTGTTGTATTGAACTTAATAAAGCTCTACGAAGCGTACTTAGAGTGCCCCATTCTTTGTCTCTACCAGTGATGTAAAGTTTAGTTACTTTCGAGTTACTTTTGTTTTGATCGTTGATCCCTTCCGCTAAGCAACCTTGGTTTATATGCATTACCGAATACTTTTTTTAATACTGTGTCATACGTCCACGTTGATGTAAAATAAATAATGCTCATAACCTCAATAAGAAAATAAAATAAAATTGTATAGTATTATACACATAAAAATAAAAATTCTTGTACAAAATCACAGCTTTTTTCTTCTATAAAATCTGGGCCAATATTTTGGACAGTGTAAAATAGCTTTTATATAGTTCTATGAGAAAAATTATTCTTTATAATTGTTGGTGGAACCTCTAGATTTAATACTGCCATCAACCATAAAATTTTACAATTGTCCCGAATACAATACCAAATAGATATTTTGTTGATATTTTGCTGAATAATGGTGAGAAGTGACTAATGAGCAATGGCGAGAAAATGTTGTATAATGCAGAAAAGTAAAAAAAAGCAATAAAACAAAAATAACAGACAGCAATCATAAAAATATGGAATAACACGACAAATATCGATTTATTTAGTGTTTTTTTTTACCATTATCAACTACGTGTTCTAACATATATTAATCGGGGTTATTTTATGTATTTTTTATGTAATAACAAATCTCCAAATTGATCACATCTATACATAAATAAAAAATTAATAATTGATAATAGAAAAATATTACAACTGTGATTTAAAGTTTGAATATAACTCTTACTTCTTCACAAGTTTTCCAAATAACGAAAAATGCGTTAGTATTGAAAATAAAGGTACAAAATGTTTTCTGAACTTCAGAACTGTATGTGGTATATAAACTATAAAATTTTATGGTTACAGTTTTAGAGGACCAACTTTATTATTAAAGAATAAAACTTTCTGAGAAATCAATAATAAAAAAGTTTCTCATTTAATGCTACATTTATCGGACACCGCTTGTTTATTAAAAAAAAAATTTAATTGTTATAGGTGCGTGGACTGGTCGATAGCCTTCATGAAATCTGGCGCTGACCGTTTGAGAGCCGCCGAACGCAAAGCGAAAGAGGCAAGATTACGTCTGTGGAAGGACTGGCAATCGAACGCTCCGCAAATCACCGGAAAGGAGAAGGAATTCTCCGGAACAGTGGTCGAAGTTATCAACGGAGATGCGTTGCTTCTCAAGCTAGGCAACGGACAAGTTAAGAAGATCTTCTTGTCCAGCATTCGGGCACCGAAGGAGGCGGCTCGTGCTGCCGATGACGACGGCAAACCAGCGCCCAGGCCGAAGGGATTCCGTCCTTTGTACGATATTCCGTGGATGTTCGAGGCCAGGGAGTTCTTGCGTAAGAAATTGGTCGACAAGAAGGTGCATGTTGTCGTCGATTACATCCAAGAGGCTAGGGATAACTTCCCGGAGAAAGTTTGTGCCACAGTAACCATTGGCGGGTCGAATGTGGCTGAAGCGTTGGTGTCCAAAGGTCTAGCTACCGTTGTTAGGTATGGAATTAAAACTAAGTTTGCTTAGCTAAATCCACAACGTATTATTAACTCTGTTAATGAAATGTTGCAATACCTATTTGCTGTATTAATTTAATTCTTTTACTAGAATCATTGCTAGAAAACAATAAGAGAATAATTTCCCTTTATGGACAAGATAAAATTAAATTAAATTAAAAATACATCTCAAACCAAATTAATAAAATATTCATTTAAATTATATTTAATCTAATGTAAGAGATAACAAAATAAGAACTATTAAGTTAAATTCGTTGTCTTAAAAAAGCACTCCTTGTGGCATAATTTCTAATCCATTCAAATACAAAATACATCTCAAAACAAACTGATAAAATGCTCATTTAAATTACAGTTAAGCACATTTAAATTATGCGAGAGATAAGAAGATAAGAAGTACTATTTATATTTGTTTTCTTAAAAAAAGCACTCCTTGTGGCTATCCACTGATGATTTTATTTCATCGGGTGAATCCATGTCAGATCAACACTGTTTTTGACGTCACCAACATTTAAAAGTAGGTCACCTATTTCAGCTAGAGTAATTTTTACATGAGGTTCTGACATATATCACAATTGCGCAAGTTAGAAAAAAAAATTTAATGAAATTGTTTTAGTAATCAATGTAAAGAGATTATTTTTACTTTATCATACATTGTATGATGGTCATGTGCTTGGCCACATCAGATTGAAGCAAAAGACACTTTATACCATTGTTAGTTTATTCTCAAAGTGAGATGAAAATGGGTGCTTTTCTCTATAAAAGCTTATGAAGATAACGTTATGCAGAAAATTTGATAAATAAATACAGTAGAACGTCGATAATCCGAACCTCGGCAATCCGAAGGTTCGCTAATCCGAACACCTAAAGAACAAATAATAAAAAATTAAATCACTAAGTAACCGAGTAAAAAGCCATTTTAGTCGATTTTTCTTTACAGAAATATTGCTTTTGCTTTATATCTTGTATCCAATACTCGTATTTTCTACTATTTTGCTGTAATATTTGATAGTCCGAACCACCTTTGCCACCAATTAGTTTGGATTATCGACGCTCTATACTGTACTTAGTTTTTGCGATTATTTTAATAAAAAAATATTATCCAAATTTTAGCTGGTTCACAAACTCTTTTCAGGAGAGAAACACAATGTCCTCAACGACCTCAATATCTTAATTCAAATGATTCCATTAACAATAAATTAAAGTGTATGTAGTAAATAAGGTTAAAATTCATCAGGTGAAACCAAAAATCGTTTAGAATTTTTCAATAACTTTCTTTTTGCTACGAATCATTACAGGCGAGGTAACTGTTCTATATTCGAACTCGGTCTTGAAGTACATTTCATCAACTCATCCGAAAATGGCCCCAATAAGTACGTCACATCTACGTTACTATAAATGACGACAGACCCTGTTCTTAGTTTAAAACATCTATATTTATTATTATTTCTTTTATTGTTATTATCTTAATCATTACAGATACAGGCAAGATGACGACCAGAGGAGCTCTCATTACGACGAACTTCTTGCCGCCGAAAACAAAGCCAACAAATCAGCTAAAGGCATACACTCTAAGAAAGACACACCCGCGCAAAGAGTTATCGAGATTGACGCCGCCAAATCAAAGCAGTACCTGGCTTCGTTCAAGCGCGCCAATCGTATCGACGCCACAGTTGAATTCGTCGCAAGCGGATCCAGACTGCGACTGTACATCCCCAAGGAAACCTGCCTCTGTACGTTCCTCCTCGGGGGAATCAGTTGTCCGCGCGGTGCCCGTCCGGCGGTTGGCGGCGCTCCAGCGAGCGTTTCCGAACCTTACGGAGATGAGGCTTTGCTCTTCACAAAGGACCGTTGCATGCAGAAGGAAGTTCAAATTCAGATTGAGTCGACCGATAAGGCTGGTAATTTCATTGGATGGCTTTGGGTTGACAACAACAATCTGTCTGTGGCTCTGGTAGAGGAAGGTTTTGCCGCTGTACATCCGAGCGCTGACAGGTCCGAATACTACAAACAGTTGAAGACGGCCGAGGACAGCGCCAAGCAGCGGAAGCTCAGGAGATGGAAGGACTTTGTCGAGGAGAAGGAAGAGGAGCTGCAGCGCGTTGAAGACGACAATGCTGTAAGTTGCAACTTTTTTTTTATGATATACAGGTATCCAGCATTTTTCCCACAATTTTTTTATATTTTTACCGACGATAAATCACGGAGAGATCGGTCAATGTACTCGTAAACAAATTCAAAGTTTTGCCTCATATTAACACCTTAAACCGCCACTTTTAGGCATTTGATTGTGCTAATTTACGTTGCTTAAAATCAGTGCACCATGAACCTTATACAGACAGGAAGTACCATTTTTAACGATTGAAAGTAAACCATAAAATAAAGCTAATTTGTATGCACTGCAAACTTTTAGTTACTGGATCACTAACAAGCTATATTCAAAACTATTAATAAGACGAAACTGTACATTCATTCCTTGGGTAACTGCAGGTTTGTATATGTTTTTACTTGATCGTATGAACTAAATTTAAATGGTGTGAGATTGATCACACAAAAAACGAAATAATCCTTCACTCCCTCCTGGTTTTTGATGATTTTTCATTTTATAAAGAAGATGCTACAATGCTTTATTGCTACAAGTTATAAACACAAAATAGGAAGTGTGTATAAAAGAAAGCCTGGTTATTAGAACGGGAATTTTCAGGGGCTTAAATAGAGACAGAAAGCAACCGCACTTTGAGACTTTGCAAATAATATACAAACTCTTGACGAAGCAGCCAGAATGTAGAGAATGTATATTACGGAAAATAAAGTAATTTTGTCTCCCATGACATGGAATTTGCTAGAAGAATGTTAAGATAGATAGAAGATAAACCATTATATATATATATCCACCATTCTGTTGTGAGATATTTTGATGATTTTGTCAGGCCCAAACTGTGAAAAGGTAACAAACTATTTACAGTAAATAACATTACAGTAACATAATAATTAAATACCATTTTACAATGTTGTTTCTGAATTGTTTTGTCTTATATTTTCTATTCCAATACATCTACATATGTCTCACTGACGTGCCAAATATAATTTATTTAACTCTAAAAGTAAATTATTAAGTTATTAGTTTAATATTAATAATATTAAGTTTAAAATGATCAATCGCGCCCCAGTTTACAGTATTTGTTTTTCAAATCCTTAAACAGTTAGAGTCATTTGATAAACTAACAAAACAAAGAAAAATAAAAACTAAGATAGATATTTAACAATGCCAATAATAGTTCTAAAACAAAAAGACACTAAAGGACCAATATGTAATGTCATATGAAACTTCGTACTATTTTTTTGTAGAAAGCACAGAAACATTCTGTATGTGGTTACATTATTAGAGTCTACGTATTTTTTGTCACGTAAATAAGTACTCATATCAATTGTGCAAATATTTACTGTCTTTTACGGCAATTGTATGACGTCTTATCATATTTATTTTTTTAATTGAAGAGATAAAATTTGTTTTCAAATAGTGTTTACCAGTGTTTGCATACAATCGATGTAAAAATGCAATTATTTCGAAAATACGTTTAAAAACCGATTAGACATATAACTAAAGAATAGTGCTCCCAGAATGATACATTACAGTGTGTAAACAGAGTTACAATAGTGAAGGAGATTATACTATATTTTTACACAATGGTACACATTTATGTAAAAATTCTTTTTTGTGTATGAAAAATAGCTAAATAGAATTTTGTCATAAATCACTTCAAACAAATTACTAATAATCTTTTTTTAGTAGAGATATAATTCGTTTAGAGAATAAACTGGTTCCGGGTTAAGCCGTGAGTCAACATTTGTAAATGCTGATGTGCAACATGGTTTATACATGTTTTCCATGCCCGAGAGAAGCATCCCTGCTGTAGACTGTCGTTAATAACGTTTAAAAAACAGGATCCAAACACTGCGAATGATAGGTTCAAAATTCTTGAAGTAATTCCATCCACACTGGTATTTTCGTTTCTTATGTTACCAACAATTTTCTAAGTGACCAAGTGTTATCTTTTAAAATTCGTGAAACGTCATCTTTACTTCATGGATCCTATCCAGAGAAAAGTTCATCTGAGCCATGTCCAGATTTACTAATATCGCCCATACACTGTCCACAAAGTAATCATTCAATTTTGCAGCTATAAGTTTGGATTCTTGTGTTATTGTGTTGTTAAATATTATTTTATCTTAGTAATTCTTTCTTGTAGGTTCAATTAATGTTTTAAGCATCTTCCACATTATTTGTAAATCGTCCCTCATAGCATCAATCTTCTCATCAAGCATCAATTTTTTCTTATATCATCTTATTGGTGTTTTTACGTGATTCCTATGTCTTGCGTAGACTATCCAATCTTCTTGCTCCTGAGTGATCACAGCTCTCCTGTAATCCTGTAACGTTTCTTTTCTCCTGTATGATCTATCTCTCTCATCTCATACTTGTTGTAACTCCAAATTCCACCACTCCTTTTTTGCCCATGTTAAGTTTCTGATTTTTGAGAAAATTGAATTTTAAGCCTGAAAAAACTTAATTATGATACAAATTCCACATATACAAAATTGTTTCTTGGATTATCTAGAATTCAAATGAGAAATCTAAAAAAACTGTTGGTAGTTGTTTGGCTTGCTACGACAGATACAAATCCATTCCCGTCTAACCCATCTTTAAGCAATATTGACTAACAACCTACGCCTCTTTCTTTCTCAGAACCCCGAAAGGACCGTCAGCTACGAGGAGATCATCGTAACGGAAGTGACGAGCGAAGGAACCTTCTTCGCGCAGAACTACCAGAACGGCCCGAAAGCCGAGAATCTGATAGCGAAGATGCGCCAGGAATTCCAAGCAAACCCGCCTCTCCCCGGCGCCTACACGCCGAAACGCGGTGACACGTGCGCCGCTAAATATTCCGTCGATGACGAGTGGTACAGGGCCAAGGTCGAGAAAGTCCAAGGCGCCAACATACACATCCGCTACATCGACTACGGCAACAGGGAGGTGGTCAGTTCCACCCGCCTAGCCAGTCTACCCGCCGCCTACGCGAACGAGAGACCGTTTGCGACCGAGTACCAGTTCGCCTGCGTCGCCCTGCCCAAGGATCCGGAATTCGCGGAAGTGGCGCTGAAGTACCTGCGCGAGGATCTGGCCGCCGGCAAGCTCTTGCTAAACGTGGAGTACCGGCCTGCCGGAGGACTGCCCGCCGCTACAGTGCTCACCGAGGAGAAGGAGGACATCGTCAAGAATTTGATTACCGACGGTCTGATCCTCGTCGAGAAGAGAAGAGAAAGGAGACTGGCCAAGCTGGTGAGTGGCTGTTTTGTTTTTAAATTGGTGTTCTTGTGTTTTTAAATAACTGGCAAATTGGAAAAAAGCAGGATTATAACATAAATTAATTTAACATAATAGAAGAGTAAGAACTTCAGTTCTCAACATCAGTTCAATTGATTCTATAGCTTAAGTTCAATAATCGAGTAAAATCAATACTGGGGCATTCCACGTGAAAGAAGAAAACGCCGTAAATTTTCAAATTACACTAATTATCCCTAATTCAGTCAGGACCTATAGCTAAATGTCTAAATTTTATGAATCTGTAGAAAAATATTTAAAGTAATAATTAAAAAACTGACATTTTTGTCTATGGAGGCCTTGACTTCATACAGAATTACTGATCGGAAAAATTTAGGTTGCGTTGACAACACCGTTGACAGTCATTTTGACAGTTGTAGAAAGTTGACGCGCGCATTTTATGGAACGCGTGGAAAAGACTAAGTAACTACCTAAAAATAAGGTGAAAAGGTATGTTAGTTTTTGTGTAATTCTACTGTAAACAGATACATGTCGCATGTCCCACCAGTCACGCAAAAGATACTAAAAGTTATGTTCCTAACCTCAAATATGACTTCATGAATACAGTTTTCTCCAGAAGTAACAATAAACACCTGGTGTACTATTTAAACGTATTTTATATAGATAAAATGATCATATTATGGGTTCGAGACGGTTTTGAAAAATGTCCCACCAGTCACATGTGACTGGTGGGACTCTCGCTCACAATTGATTTAAAGCGGGATTTGGTTGGATACTGCTGATTGTAGCTTTATTTTCTGTTCTAACCTAAAATGGAATAGTGTAAGCTTCTTTTTGCATTTAACATGAATGTTAACTGGGCGATAGTTTGCCTATTTTCAGAGATAACTTTGAACTTAACTTGAATGTATTTTTGCTTTTAACTTCAACGTTGACTGGGTGATTGTTTGCTTGCTTTAGATGAATAGCGCAGAGAGAAAGAGGAAATCTCGTGAGAAGATGAAGAAGGACAAGGATAAATGGAACTTAGCCCAAGAAAAACAGAAAGAGTGGGACAGAAAACGGAGAGAGAAAAATAGACGTGAATGTGAGGAAAATGATAAGAAAAGAGAATCTTTGAGAGAAAAGGAAAGGTTACGTAAAAGAAGGCAAAGGGAAAATAAAAAAATAGCACTATGTATAAAGAAAAACAGTTCAGCGCTAGGGTCTTACAAATCGTTGAATACGTTAAAAAAAGCAGTAGTAAAAGCTAAGAAAGCTCTTCCTCAGAGTCCTACTAAACAGACAGCAGTTCTGTGTGACATGATGAAGTACATTATGCCGCAAATGGCTGAACTGCACGAGAAGAGTGACAATAATAGACGCATACTTATTACAGATAAAATTAAGAAAAAAGTTGAAGATTTTTACGAAAAAGATGACATTAGCCGTGCTTCTCCAAATAGAAAAGATACAATGTCAGTAAAAGATTTGCAGTCAGGCAAACGTACTCACGTAGCTAAGAGGCACATGATAATGACCATTGCTGAAGCGTATTCGTTGTTCGTGATTGACAACCCTGATATAAAACTCGGTAAGAGCAAATTTTTTGAATTCAGACCCTTGCACGTGAGGCCAATGAACGAAATGCCACACAATGTTTGTGTCTGTATTCATCATGCAAACTACAACTTTCTGCTGGACGCTTTAAAAAAGATTGTGCCTACACTTCCGACGTCCTCTACAGAATTTCTAAAAAAAATAACTTGTGACATATCAAACGAAAAGTGTATGGCTGGTAAATGTTCGAACTGTTACGAAATATCAGATATTCTTCCTCTAACATTAGATACAACACTGAAAGTAACATGGAAACAGTGGCAATCAGTCGAACAAAAATATCAAATCACAAATGCTCACGGAACCGTAAAAGAGCTTATCAAAGAACTCTATAGCAAAACATTAAAATTCAAGCTCCATGTTTTTGTAAAAAACGAACAAGCTCAATACTTCAATACAAAAATTAAAGAAAGTACGCAGACAGAAGTAGTACTGCAAATCGACTTCGCCGAGAACTTCGCAATAATAAATCAAGATGAAATTCAGTCTGCACATTGGAGTCATCCTCAAGTGACAATGTTTACGGGATCTGCATGGGCTAACCAAGGGCAAGAAAAGCATTCCTATGTTATTGTGAGCAACGAATTAATTCACGATAAATATTCTGTATGGCTGTTTATAAGAACAATTATTGATGATTTAAAATCTCGGTTTGCGAACCTTAAGAAAGTCGCAATTTTCTCTGATGGATGTGCTGCACAATTTAAAAATCGTTTTACTTTGTCGACACTGTGCTACTCTAGATTGGACTGGGGTGTTGAAATCACCTGGAGTTTTTTTGCCTCTGGCCATGGTAAAGGGGCAGTTGATGGCATTGGAGCAACAGCAAAAAGAACACTTTGGTCTGCTATAATGACAAGAAAAGCAGTAATTGAAAATAGCTGGGATTGTTATAAATACTTAGTGTCTAAAGGTATCAATCGATTGCATATTCTCTTTGTTGCTGTTGGTATTATTAACGAACATCGAGAAAGACTTCACGAAAGATGGCAGCTCATTAAACCGATCCCACATATACAGACACACCACCATTTTGAATCTCAAGAGGACAAATGCATCATTTATGCCCAGACTGCAACATCTTCTCAGTCCGAAAAGGTTCTAATTGTTAATAATAACTAGAGTTTATTGAGATTTTGTTATTAAAATTTCGTTATTTCTTTTAGTTGCATTATTTTTGTTTGTAGTTGCAGCTTTTTTTACTCTTCCGTAAAATTTAGAAATAAGTAGATTAATAATGTTAAAAACGATAATAAAACTGATTTTAATAAGCAAGTATTTTCACTTATTTTGTACTTGTCCCACCAGTCACAAAGACCTGTCCCACCAGTCACAAGTGCAAATATTTTTTTTATTGTTCCTATGAAGGTTATCAGTCTAATTTTTAATGAAAAACAAAAGCATATAGTGTCTATTTTACAGCACAGAAAAAGTTGATTTGAAAATTTAGTGATTTCTCTGAAATTCGTCATTGAGTGCACAAAGATAGAAAGGAGGGATTTTTCAGTGTCCAACCAGTCACATTCATTCAAATAATATTTACAAAGAACTTATTAACTGTTTGGTTTTGTTTTTAATGGGATTTGATGCATTAGTTATTTATGTAGGTGTTAACGTGTATATTTCACTACTTTATTTTTCTATGACAGTTATAACTCAGACTAGGTCAAATTCTGAAGTCAAATGTCCCACCAGTCACAATGGAATGCCCCTACTTTAGTTTAAAAATTTTTTTAACACTTAGTCGCCCAAATTAGTATTAGTAATTTTTTACGACTATGGTGACCAGATGGTCACGTTAGATACCACGCCCCTTGCTAGGAGGTGAATAAGCCACATTTTAGCAAGTTGTCCTCTTAAGTATAAGACGAAATGGTCACGGTAGTTATGACAGGAAATTAGTAGGCAAGTACAAGTGTTTTGAATTGGTGGTTATTGCTGGTTCTCAAAGAGTAAGTTTTATATTATTTTATCAAATAAAACACATCTTTCAAATTAAATTTCCAAAACAATTAAACAAGAACAAAACTAAAAGATACAAAATATTAAAGAAAAAATCCACAAGCACATGCTAGAAAATGCTGAAAACATTACACCTCTAAAAATATGTTTGTGTAATTTTTGAAATGTTGCATTTCATAATATCAAAATATGATGAGAAGTTAACATATTTTTTTGTTACAAGCCTAATTTGTTGTTAACTTTTGTTCTCACTTTCAAACTGAAAATAATTAGGACAAAATCAGTAAAAAAACGACCACATTTAAATATTTCTGACATGTTTAAGGTTTTCTTTGAATATAAATTTTTTCAATTTATAAAACTTTAGAACCACTATGGAGCATGGTAAATATTTCACGTACTTGCTGATAATTTTCCAGAATTTTCGTTGGTAATTTTAACTTACGGACGTTTTTCTACTTGAATGTAAATATATTTTTTATCATACTGGTTGAAATGTCTGGCTGAAAACAATAGTTTTTGATGAAAAATATCTTTTAATATATAATAAATAATATTAATAATACCTCCAGTTATTTCTCGAATTTTACGGACATGCATTAATAACACATTGTATAATATTTGTCTTTGCAGGTAACCGAGTATCTGGAAGCGCAAGCAGTGGCAAAGAAGAAGCATGCAAACATTTGGGAGTACGGTGACATAACCGAGGATGACGCAAAGGAATTTGGGGCTTAAATTACATGGGACCAGGCACAGAGCGACACCTACATTATCGCGTAATGTAACTTACGTTTTCCATAAGCGCTAGATGTTAGAGGGTTTCTAATGTTACACTGAGAACTTCCGGTTATTAATTAATAATTGATTATTCATACCTGTAGTTTTTTACACAGAACTTTCATAATATGTCTGTAACAAATGTTGACATATACATTTATACCAATTGAAATGAGGTGTGTTCATTAATACTTAATCATGTTAAAAATAGGTTATATTAAAACTCGGTGAAGCGATCTTTTTAGATGAGGAAGTAAAAGTATCTTATTTTTTATAGTTTTAAGAAGTCGCAGCATCAGGTGTACCATCTGTGTAACATCTTTCCCATTTTTATTAACCCCTGACGTTTTTTTGTCCCATTCTATTTCTCTATGTCATTCATTTTCCGTGGTTGTGATTTTTAGACGTAATATTGTTGTTTGTCACATTGCGTACCGGATGTTATCTAACTTCAAAGGTGGTACGGTTTGTGTTTTGATATACAATATTTCCATTATTGAGTAGTCTCGTAATGCTATTTGGGTATGCGATGGCATATATATCATTGCACTTCTGTTGTTAATTTCAATTACAGGTGTCGTACATCACCCGTACATAAAATTCGTATGTCCTGATTCTGTATATTTTGCATTGAAATGTGTATTTTTACATTTGTTATAAGTCAAATTTGTATATTTCATCTATTAGAAGGATTTATTCGATTATCTGCCCACACATAATAATTTCTATGGTATTTTATTTTTAAATATATATGTATGAACTGATGTATCTATTTGATAGCTACATTGATTAATTATTTTGAATGTAATTGTGAAATGAATATAGTAAACCAGATGGTGTGGCTGATAAAATGTAGGAAATGGCTCTGTTTAATAAAATATTTAAAAGAGGAATTCTATTTTACTTATACCTGCATAATGGTAGTTTGAATTAACTGTAGATAAGTGAGGGGATATAGGTAGGTTGAACTTCACTTTATCACTTAGAAATTGGATTGATGCAGTTGAATAAAATTATTAATAATGCCTACGTGTTCTGGTATAGCTGAATACTTTATTCCAACAGGTAATGTATAGAAAATTTGTGGCGTAATAAGTTGTGAAGGTAGGTTAAAATTATAGTATTAATTGTATAATGTTATTTAATAATATATAAGATATAAGTTCATTTGGAACTAAAAACCAAAAACAAAATTGATAAGTGTAAACATGATTAAGTTTTGTATAGAACCAGGCGGAGGATGGCCAAAACGGGTGCGGAACGCACCCGCAAATTGTACGTAAATTGTAAACACGTACTTCGTACCGATCTTTTCATTTTGCTTTTAAATTTGAGATTTTTTGCACTCAAATTTTGAGGTAAACTAAAGTTGTTCCACACGAATAATGTAAATGGAAAGAGAATAAGCGATTTTGTGCTGAATATGAGTCCGCACTCAAAAGTTTCCTATATCAGGTTTTTGATGCTTTTGTATGCCTGCAGGTTTTTATAATTTAGTTATACCTACTTTTTCATTTTGACAATTTCTTCAATAACCTTACATGAATAGAAACTTTTCAGTCCGGATTTATTTCAACGTAAATAAATCATTAATAATACGTATTCATTTTCCAACCACTAAATCCTCAGAATTATCAATACCTACTGGTTTTGCGATTTTAAACTTCAGTTTTTTCAAAATTGATAAATTCATACAATTTGACCATTGTTGAATTCAAAAAAATTAATCACCTAATTTTCAGAGAGACAAATGCCCACTGTTTCGGCGGATACCCAATCCATCTTAGGACTGTATTGGAACAAGTAAAAGCTGTATAAATTTGCATACGTATTATAATACAACCTTTATGCTTAACACAGCAGTCTACACGTAAATTAATTGTAAATTGTTAATTCTCAGGAGGTTTACTGGGTTGATAATTTAGATGAATTTCACCTTGTTCATTTTCTATGTAATGGGTCATTTTTAATGTTTGAATGTCACGTGACTACCGATGTAGGCAACCAAATATACACATATTGGCAGCAATGAATTCAGTTCTGTAAATAAGGCAGTGGCGTATCATATTATTTTTATTATGGGGATATGGTCAAACCATTAAATGATGATTTCTTTAAAAATTACCGCGTACATAGAGGTTATGTTGTTTTTTTTTTCTACCATAGTTGTGTTGAACACATTTGTTTGTTCAATCAGTAACAAAATATTGTAAAATACTTACTTTTACTTACTTTACTTTTAATTAATTTTCTTCTTCAATTTGTTGATACGTAGCACAGACAAGTGGTCCAATACAATTACGTAACAAGTATTACGTAGCACTTCACCGTACATACAAACAAAGAAATTATGTTACATTACGGTCTGAACGTGATTTTAAAACAAACAGAAATTCAACACAACAAAAAGAAAGTACCTTTACTGATCATTAAAAATTACAGCATATTTTGAAAATGCCCCCCGTCATTTTCAATACACAAATTAACCCGTCTCTTCATATTTTCAAATACATGTTGTAGTTCATTAACCGTTACACTCTCTGTTTCACGCACTATTGCCTCTTGTAGTTCGTTTATGTCGTGCATCCTTGTTTTAAAGATATTATCTTTTATTTTTCCGAAAAAGTAGAAGTCTGGTGGTGTGAGATCCGGTGAACGAGGTGGCCATAATCCTCTACTTATAATGCGGTCGTCATAAAACTCTTCAAGGAATCGCAGTGTCTCACCAGCTGTATGCGCAGGGGCTCCATCTTGCTGAAAATTGCCTAATACCAGTTCATCATCATGCAGTTGTTCCAAAAATGGTGTCAAAATATTGGTTCGATATCGTTCTCCAGTAACAGTCTCATTAAAGAAAATTGGCCCTATAATTCTTCTTCTCGATATAGCCACCCAAATGCCAGTTTTCAGTGGATGTAGGGGTGTTTCAATAAAGTTGTGAGGGTTTTCTGTAGCCCATGTTCTATAATTTTGGCTATTCACATATCCTGACAAATGAACCCAGGCCTCATCGGTGAAGAACGTTAAATCGAGATTATCGTTATTGTTTAAGTGCTCATTAAACCATCTACAATATCGTAGTCGCAGTTCATTGTCGTGTGGGTGTAGTTCTTGAAGTACGCTGACTCTGTACGGGTACCTATGCAGGTTTTTTTCGTAAAGCTTTACGACAGGTTGATGCAGACATACCTAGGCAGAAGAGGAACAATGTGTTAATAAATAAATAGACAAATTATAACGGTGTTTCTACCGTACCTGCTTGCTGAGAAAGCTGTTGCAAGGATTTGTTTGGGCTTCGATCCATACGTTGTCGAATATTGTCAACAACATCTTCCGTTAAAATTGTTGGTCTACCTGTTGATTTTCCCTTACAAATACAATTTTTTCCCTCAAATCTGGCAGTAACTCGTCGTACATGTTGTGCAAAAACGTCATAATCTACAACTTCATTCGGATATTTTTCAGCAAACTGTTCGACACACAAAGGTATCGAATAACTCCACGTTCCATCTGCATTGCGGGTGGCACTGCGATAGTGCGCTTTCAGCATGAAAGCATCTTGTTCGGGAGTAAAAACCATCTAAAAATGTTAGCATTAGATAAACATAACCTTAAATTTTGAATAAACTTACGGTTCTTATCCTTCCCAACGAATAAAGAGCCCTAAAAAGAACTATTTTTTTAAACACACCTTGATTCACGAATCACCTTGATTATTTTCAGCCTTTTCACTAAGATCCAAACGACACAGCTTACACTCAAATGAAGAAAAACAAACCGCGCGTCACTGGAAATATGTGACGTGTTTCAGTAAATTTCACTAAGCGCGCGCAAGTGTTGCCAACGCCGGATAAACAAACTTACTGCCCAAAAATAAATAGCCAGTCACGTGACGTTCAATCATTAAAAATGATTGTTTCCTGTTTATAACAAAATATTACTGTTTATTTTTGACATTTGCAATATATAATTTTTCCTAAATAGATTTCATCAGAATAAAATAAAACAATATAATATTAGCACGATATTTATTTTATCCCAATCTGTCCCATATTTTTCATATAGAACAATAACAATTTAAAAATTAATTGATTTGAACAAATAAAATTACGACACCATTATAATACCTTAAACAAAAAAGTTGTCAATTTCCTAACTTACAGTATGCTCAAACAAGTTCCTATCTGCACCACAACTGAATAACAAATCGTTGTGCCAAGCTAAACCTCGCACAACTGACGAGTGATATTCATTTTCGAACACTTTTTCCATGTAGCCATCCATATACTTGTATACGAGAACATTCGGAACGTCCCCGCAGACAGCCAATTTTCCATTGTTGTTGAACGCCGTCCTGTGCACAGGGCTATCGAAGCAATGGGCAACGGTGACAAATTCTTTCGGCTGCTTTGTATCAATCAAGTAGATGTCTCCTCCATCACTTCCTACTACTAGATGATTTTCATTCGTTGGGCTCCAAGCTACGCTGGTCAATGAACTGAATTCATTCTGGTAAACAACTGTAATATGAAAGTAACAAAAATGATTTTGACTAGCCTCTATTATGATACTGAAAAAACACCTCTTATAAAAAGTAAAACTAACTAATTGACAAGATAGACCAAAATATTACAGTACTTGTCCAGTAAACTGTGATCATTGCTAGCTGTTTTTACTTCATAGACCTAAATACTCGTCATTATGATTCGTTTTTTATCTTGGGATAAAAAACGAATCATAATGACTCAAAAATATTAGTTTGTGCCCTTGGGGGCACAGACTAATATTTTGTGAAGGCACCCATGGTTTACATGGCCAGAATATTAAGCAATCAGCTTACTTTAGAATTCTCTTTTTGGTAACACTTGGGCTCCCTAGAATTGCACTGACAATGCGCTGATCGATGATTCAGAGTCCTCACGCATTGCCAGTGCAATTCTAGTGCGCACTAGTTTTACTAAAAGAAAAAGCTATTAATTTATTGTGGAAGTACTTGGACGTTTAAATATTACCTACCTGGATGCTAGTCATATTTTATGTCTTATCATGGTATATTGTTGCTTTATTTTGTAATTATATGCATTAGATTTAGTGCTTTTTTTAAAACTTTGTCCAGTAATTGTTCTGTTGGACAATAAATGAGTATCATTATTATTATTATAAATGTAGAGATTTTGTACAGACTTTTTAGAAGATTTCCAAAGCTTGTTAGTGTAACTTTAAATCATGATTAATATATTTCCTAATTATGCAACCAGTAACATATTTGAGTTTTAAAGTACAAAAAAGAAATCTGATGTGACCAGGCACATGATCTTATCATACTATATATTTATATAAAATTGATAGTTTAGCTGCATTAAAATAAAACTAGTTAGCCAGAATTTAACACATATTTGGATTCTGTTGACAGTAGGTATTATCAAAACATCAGTGTTTGACACTACCTACTGTCATTAGAATGAAAATATCTGTCAAATCCTGGCTAACTAATTGTATATTAATGTAGACACGACTGATCTCAATCAAATAGAATTTGCTCATGCAGCTAAACTATTAATTTTACCAAAAAATGTCAAAGACATAAATTACATAAATTTACCTCTACTTTAATTTATTATTTAACTATTTTGACAAAATTACAGGAATGACGGCTCATTTGCTAATTCCTTGAAGAGTGCTTAGAGTAAACATACAGTCCCTTTGGACCCTTTTGAACAAAAACCATTTCAGCTTTAAGTTTGATCATAAAACTATTAATTATGAAGTTTCGTCCGGATAGCTTTAGAAGTTTCTCTGGAATCGTCGCCACAAAAAAAAAAACGGGTACCACATACACAGACTTTTTTTTAACCTTCGTCAAAAATGTTCAGGGGATCAAGATGGACATATTCCGCTAAAATCTCAACAAAAAAAAAAATCGGCACGATTACAATACTTTGTAATACTATTTATGATAAAGTAAAAAGAAAATACAATAAAACAGTGGTGTTAATTTAATAGGTAATAGAGTTAATCGGTGTAAAGAAAATTAATAATTTTTTTCAAATAAACTTTACTAACAAAACTATTTATACCTAAAACACTAACTTCCCCGTTTTTTTATTTTTTATAAGAAGAAATGTAAACATAGCCAAACATGTTTTATTAATTAAAAACATAAAAATAAGGTTATGTTTACATTTCTTTTTTAAAAACAGGGAATTTAGTGTCGTTTTTGATGCATTGCTTTGTTAGGAACATTTATCTTATTATACACCAACATACGTTCGTACCTAAATTCTCTCAGGCATTGCTTTGAATGCAATTTTTAAGGTCAGGACATCGTTGTCATTTAACAACTTTCATAGTTGATAGCGTTAACTATTTAGTTACAAAATTGGGCTAATAACTATGCTGATTAAAAACTATTGAATTCAGAAAATTGCCAGCTATTGGGATACAACATGTGTCAATGTATGGAAAAGCTCTAAATTAAAGCGTCTTGTTATTAATTTGATAACAGCTATACCAGTATTTGATTATTTGTTAGTTCTTCTGTGACTGAATGAAAAAGGCATGGCATTGGGTGCCTCCTACTAGCACTGACCACATGTAAGCAACTGACCAACTGTGACCGGATTGGAGTATACTATGCTACGTCCCATTTGTATGAAAAAAAATATAATGGAAACCTACAATTTTCCTGCGAGTTTCGCATTTGTATGATCTGTGATATTAGTATCTAAAGTTATTCTTACCGCTAGCAGGCATGTCCATTCTTATATCCCAAATGCAAGCTCTCCTATCCATTGAGCACGAAGCAAATAGATCGTTATTAAGTGGACTTGTATCAACATAATTAACCATGTCTATGTGATAGTTTCTAAAACAGAACAACTGAAGCGACAATTTGACAAACACACAAACAATTTACTTAAAACATCTTTCTAAGTGAATTAATCCTTCTTGTATGCTAAAAAGAGATATCGAACTATCATAGCAGGTCACAGCTTTTGAGGAGTCCCAATTTGAAATTTTCTCGACTTTATGACTTCTTGCAAATTTGGTTTGACAGCTCAATATGTTACCTTCTTCTTGTTGCGTTTTCAATAGTGTTAAGTAACCATTATCTTCAGCAAGCAATATCTGGAAAATAGTATTATCAAAATGTGCAAAACTATAATATTATGATTTACACATACTGTATCGTCATTTAAGAAGACTGCATCCGATATGGTAGAATTACTTATGAAATATCCAAGGTAAGCATTTTGTAAAGCTTCCGTAAAAGATCTATAGTGAAATAGAGTACCTTCCCAATATGTACCACTCACATTCGAACTTCCAATTAGTATTTCTCCTGTAATAACAACATTATTTACTATGCAAACAGCACATGTTTCTTTACCTTTTGCATTAGATTCGATAAAATTTAAAGAATCGTATAAAACAGGTATCTTAGACGGTTCCAAATTCCTTTCTAAAGGTTTGTTTGGTGGGTAAATTACAACATTTGGTTCCATACTTGCTAAAATTCTAAAATCAACACAAAATAGGTTAGAACTCAGCTGCAGAGAGACGGCGCCACCAACAAATTCAAAAAAGTAACCATAAAAGTAACCAATTCATCCATCAGCGCCATCTTCAGGTGCTACATAAATGACATTTGCACCTCGTCGTGTCTAAGGTAACTTGATCGACTGAAAACAAATGTTGTTTTTCCAGTACAAATGGAGCAATTAGTGAAGGTAAGTGATAAATAATTAGTTGTCTTATGTCAATTGTATGCCTCATTTATTAATTATAACTATGTTTTACTAGAATCTGATCTCAAATGTACCATGCATGGGTTGTACCTTTAGCCACCAAGTTCATCTGTGAATTCTTCTTCATCTTAAAATATTTGTTCCAATGTAAGCAATAAAACGCAGTATTAGAAGAATGGCCGTCAGTGTGGTTTGATAAGAAGGTAGTTTAATTTATAATCGATCGTGCAAAGTTGACGAAATATTTCTGTGTGCTATGCAATCTAGTGAGCCATCTGGGAAGGATAACGTTATTTTTTAGGTCTCGGAGGATATCTATAAACCGTTCGTAAAATCACGGGCTTGGTCAAATTTGGTGAACATGGATAATTTTTTCGTGCAGATTTTTAAGCGATTCTTTTTACATTCGCAACCCTCAACAAAATTCGCACCCCTATGAGTCTCATCAGAGTTGGCTGTGCAAAATAGAATCCGAATCTATTGTGCCCTCTAGATTTTAGGTTATATAATTAATATTCCCTTTTAATTGTTGCACATGTGTAGAATCGCGCAGGAGTACTATTGTTTGTATTCAGAAGTTGGAATTTTACGTACCTAAGTAGTGATTAGGTGTAGATTGAGGTGGATTTCCTGCTTTTTATCTAAAGTATGCAGGTTGCACTTTCCCATGTGGTTCATACAATTGACAAAAGATTAAGCCACCAATTGTTTGGGTGGGCCAATTGTTTTTCTGCTGAGCTGATGTCACTTGATTGCAGTTTCTAGGATCTTAGAATGGAAAAACCATGTCCATCAACACCCGGAATTAACTTAAATGACCCTCCGGGTCCCCTTGATGGTGATCAAGATATACAGAAAGCAGACACAAGCCCCAGTCCAACAGAAACAGTCTGTCTAGATAGTTTATGTACCGATAGTTTGCCTGGTGAGTTTCTTTAATTTCCTGCAAAAATGTGTCTACATTTGAAATGATTTGAGAGGATTATCATGGTGGTTTCCAACTTTACGGCATGTTCGAGCTTACGTATCAATTAAATCACTTTATGGATTAGCTTGGATGTAATAATTACAGGTATAAATTTAAAAAGTGAATCTAATACAGATGAAAACTATATTTTTAGTCTTTACTTTTTCCGATAAAAGTGTGACTAATTTTTATCTATTAGAGCTATAAGATATAAGAATATGAACAAAGAATTTAAAAAAAATTATTTGAATTCTTAAATCTACGTAACAAAAGCACAACACGTATGACCTCTACTGCTTAACACAGTTATACATGCCTTAGTTATGCAATTTCTAAGAAATACTACAAATATCAATAGCATTTATGTATTGTATATATCAATTATAGTAAAGTTATGCTGGGTTCGTTAGTATAAACTTTTCCGTCAGAAATAAATACCTTGTTTGTGACTTTTTTTTAGTTTTAGCAGCATTGTAGAAAGAAAATATTTGGAAAAACTACTGTGTACGACATAGCTAAACTTAAAATAACTACAAAAAGGATCTAACGATAGTAGTAAATAAATACACAAAGTTTATAATCTACACGGATGTTATGATTAAGAAAGTATAAATTATAACAAAAATTTTTTAATATGTACGATGTGTTTCATGCTATTTATATGTCAACCAACTTTGTATCAGTGAACTTAAGACACACCTGGAAACGTTACCACACAGTAATTTTCCGGAGTTTTTTTATTATAGGAAGATTTATACAAGGTGTTCTATTAGCTTATTGACACTCAAAGGTGAGGGGGGGGGTGGCTGCAATGTTTTGTTTACAAACATGTAACTCCATTTGGTTTTTCACTAAAAAAATTAAAGTCAGTTTACGTTTTTGTAGATATGTATTATCAAAATTAAAAATATTTATTTAAATTTCTTTTTAGATAATCACCGCACATAACTGTTTTGACAGACATTTAAATATTTCAAATCATGCTCAACATATTGGCTGGAGAGTACACATTTTTTTTATTGCTGGAGTTGTTTACTTAATTGTTCAACCCTACACTTTTTGGATAACTACCACTGACTTTGCGTTTACTGAAAATTTCTATTATACTATTTTGCTCCACATGTAAATTTTAAAAATGTGAAATATGTTTGGGGGAAGTCCTGAAATATCATTCTGTTGCCAAACACCACTGTACTACAATGAGTTCAAGGAAAGAAATAAAGTACTTAAATAGTATAATATTATAGTACAAGTTTTGGAATGTAATGAAATGGAACTAGTGCGCTAATACGTCCTATAAAACAAGTGTTACATAGTATTTTTCTAAATTGCGGCTGTCATCTTACAATCTAGAGTAGTTTTATCTTCAACAGTTGGTAGTTGCGGTAATATTCACAAATATGATTGAGGCGAGCCGAGATGTCAGCCTTACTTGACACTTGACGTCAGTACTCAATATCATCAATCTAGGAAAACCAAAAGTTACTAAAAGTTTGTGACCTAGTGTTTTCATAACGACACCGAAACCGGTTTCATTATGAGTTCATAACGAATGCAAAGTAGAAAATAGTATATTATAATACAAGTTTTATAAGACAAAAATTGGCGCACGAGTAGTTTTGGGCACGACGAGCGTAGCGAGGAGTGCCCAAATGGAACGAGTGCGCCAATACGTCTTATAAAACGAGTGTTATATACTATTTTTTCTACTTTGCGACATTAATTTTAGATAAATGTCAAAAATTGCGGTTGTTATCTTACAATCTAGTGTAATTTTTTTCTTCAACTGTTGGTAGCTGTAGTAAAATGCACAAATACGATTGAGGCGAGCCAATAGCGATTAAGATGTCAGCCTTACCTGACACTTGACGTCAATTTCATCAATCTTGGAAAGCTAAAAGTTACCAAATGTTTGTGATCTAGTGTTTTCATAACGACACCGAAACCGGTTTCGTTATGAGTTCATAACGAACGCAAAGTAGAAAAATGATTTTATTGTTCATGGAGATTGCAGTAAGGTCACTGTATAGTAGTTTTTAAGTATCATATATAATATATTTACCATCATAAGCATGAGATTGTTTCTTATTGCAATCTATAATACTAACAATAAGTGGAAAATCAATTTGTCGCCATCTGACAAACTATTTCTACGATAAATGTTAAATAGGTATTTAATAACTATAAACTATAGTAGGATAACAATTATGCAGGATAACACCTTTCAAAATATTCATATTAAAAACTAACACATGTGGTGTTTATTAAATGTTTTCTATGTTTTTATTTTTCTGTTTACACGTAGCTTCCCGACACATGCATTTCAATTTGCAATAATTAGCATTTAGGTCGACGATTTTTATTGTATTTTGGTGACAAATATGGGTAATTCTAAAGCATATTTACCAATAATTATCATATGGTTAACAGGACTTGTCACAATTTCTTTTGTTGACATTGCCAATTTTATAGGTGGTTTATTTTTTTCATTTACATAATATGGTGATTCTGTATTTACAAAACATAGTGGTCGTATTCAGGTCAAGTTTGTGACAAGATACTGTGCAATCATAGTTCTCGATGGAGCTTAAGCTCAATAAAATAGCAGTGCAGTACAGTTTTTTCGTGTTACAGCATTTTTTATCATTTTGCATCATTTAGACAAAACAGATTTAAAAAAAAAATTCTTGTATTGAAATGAAAGTTAATTTTTGAGCACACTGCAACTATCTGAACTATCTGTCAACAACCGAGTGCATCTAGTTCCCACAAAAGACAATTTAATAAAATAGTAATAACATCATTTAATTCAAATTTCTTGTGTTCATTAAAAACCACCCTTACACTTTTAATCTCTAGTTGTGATGACACACTTATTATGTCATCAAGTCTAATACTGCACAGATAATATAACGAATACATCTATTACCACATTGAAAGACAAGTCAATTTAAAAAAAAAAAAATAAGTGAACATGGAGTTTAAAACGTAAAGGTAATGATACAATTGCACACTTTTCAAAATATTCTATGATTTGAAAACAATTGCAACATGTTTTTGCATAATTTTATATTTAGTGGTTGCTACCAACTGTCAAACTTAATTAAAATAAATTAAATTTATATTTACGTTATGAGGAAAAAAATTATTTCTTTTTTAATTTCATTGACTCAAGTTCTTGACGAAAATAAACACCAAAACATGTTCTGTACATTTTTGGCATTGTGTTTCTCAAGACTAGAGATATTTTACTGATTCATATTCTACAGAAAAACAAATCATACTAGAATCGGTGGTCATTTGTTCAATATTTTTTGTTGTAGCCCAGTGTAGTGGTATAGCAATGTCTCATTGATTCTTGTTTTTTAAAAAATGACAGGTGAAATGTTCCGTTAATGTGGCATCTACTCTAAAAAGTTCATTAAAAGAATAAGCATAAAATATTATTTTGCTAAATATTTTTTGAACATTGTGAAAAACCTATAATTAACCTATAATTGTGAAAAAGACTGTTGATCAGTATTCATAGAACCTTTTGAAAATATGCTGCGTGAAAAGAAATGTACTGCTAGATAATGGCCATAATAATTGCAACCCAATGAGAAGAAGGAACAATATAAAAAATAAACAAAAACAAAGATTCAGCAACTATCTTGCTTGTCACTTTTACGTGAAACAACTCAGGTTGGATTGTCAAACTTTTCAAACTAAAATGTAATCCAAAGTTTAAAAAGTTTGTTATATTATTAGAACAAAAAGAAAACAAAACTGTCTGGCTTTAGTAAAAACATCAATTTCAACTTTTTCACTTGATCAACAAAAAATGTCCTGCTGATGAGTATTGTTGAAAGTGTGAAACTTGGCAATCCTGTCGTGAACTATCTATAATATTAAAGAAATCGTAACATAAAATCGAGTATTTAATTTAATATAAACAAAGTAGAGCAATCCAAAAGAGTTTGCTGCCTTTTACAGCAAAACCACCTATGTAGAAAGTTGTAGAACATCCCATTTTCTATCTTATTCAAATTTTATATTTCGCAATTTATTTGCAAAAAATTTTGAGTTATCTTTAGAAATTTAAAAAATAGAACCAATTAATCTTCTTTCTGAGTTGACAGACTTCACGGTATCGCTAACCATTACTACGTTTATTGCAGGTACATCACAACACATTTTCATTCAAGATGAGGTGACGATCGACAATAAGACAGATAAGTCGTCGTTTCTAAGTGAACTAGGTTTAGAGGAGTGCGAAGATGATTTAGGGAAAGAGCAGTGGGAGGACTGCCTCGATGACTTCATAGAGGTCCGCACCGATGATATCGGCTTGTCGGAAGAGGTAATTATTGTTAATGTAAGTGTCCTGAAGTGGGTATCCGTTGCTTACTTCTTGCTACGCAATTGTTCCGTAGGCATTATGTCTCTATCGTAACGTTCGCATTTTAGGAGGCGGAGGAGGAGGACGATTACTTTAATGATCAGGTAGACGATAATAACTTGCCGAACACTTCGTCTAGCTCACAGGTAGACCTGTTCGAGGGCCATTTGTGCCAACGTTTTCTGGTAAGTTATATCGTTCTGGTAGTTAGTGGCATTAAAATTTAGTGTTAAAAGAAACAAAAATACAATATACAGTCATCTCTAACTCGAATTATTCCATAACACATTTTTTTTTGCGAACAAAGATTGTAACAATTTTTTAACTCATTAAGTTGAATTTTTATTTCTCGTATTTTTCTCTTACTGGAACAAATATTTGATGCATAGCCAAACCTACTTTGAATATTTTGGGGAATTCCTCTATTCGCTCTATTTCTTGTCGATCGCTGCTGTAATTGCAGTTTCTTGGTACGTGTGTATGCAGTTAAGGATCCGTTCTGAAAACATCGCAACACCGAAACGAAATATTTTGTTGCGATGTTTATTTTATTTTTTTTTTTGCTGGGAGTGGTCAGCCTGTCCTCCACCAACGTTAATCCGTAGTCACCAGTTATAGGCGGTGTTTAAATCTGCTGACGTCTGCTGTCTACACCGGGCAGCAGTAAAATGGTCGAATAAATACATTTCTGTCAATTACGCTTTATTATCGCAATTATAAGGCTTGGGTTAAATTTGTACTTAAATAAAAAATCTATTTTTGTATCATGGGGTGAGCTAGATGTTTTATATTTGAAAAACCCAAAGATGTTGAAATACAATAAATTTTTATCATTCCAAAAGAATTATTAATAAGTTAAAATTGCTTATTATTGGCAAATCAAAAAATCCCCGTTGTTTTAAGGGTATAAAATCAGTTCAAATGGACTGCGAGTGTAATACAAAAGCTGGGATGAGCAGTGAAGTTGATTAAAAGTGGTTAATTAAAGCTTGATAAAAAATTTGTGGCCCAGAACAGACAAATTTTACTGTTTCTTCATACTGTCCTGCACACCCCACACACAACTGTACAAGCAAACTAAAAAAAATTATAGTAAATAGTACTCTATGTGAACAGGTTTCAAAATAAAACTTCAAATGTTGTTCTTTAATGTTCCTTATAAAGAACAGTGAAGAACAACATGCGAAGTTATATTTTTTGTGTTTAATAGTTGACTGAAATATTTTCCTCCTGATCTAACCTTCTTTCTGCAACCAATGGACGAAGGAATTATAAAAAAATATTGACCACTTACACAAAAAAAGAATCGTTATGAAAGTTTTGACTCATCTGAAAAACATGAAAAACCACATTTTTGTGTACTTTTCTATAACTTGAATTTTCCCATATTCGTTTTTTTATTTTATGCTCCTTGGTGATTTGAGTTAGAGAAGTTTGACTGTATTTTACAATATTGGTTGAAAATGATTTAAATTTTGTTTATTTTGCACCTCATATCGGTTTAAAAAGTATTGAGCCCTGTGTTTGAAGACACAACTATAAAACAAATGGTAAAAAAATAACTTTTACTGTTGCATTATTTGTAGATAACATGAGCAACTATCAAAATTGTGTGTTTAAATATAAATGCGAAAGAACATTTACATTTATGATTCCATCTTTTTATTATGCCCTTTCAGGAGAAAAAAAAACAGGTAGATATGTATGTACATGGTGTATAACAGACAGAGCGTTATAAATCGTAAAAAGAAATTACAACTAAAAATAATTGACGAATTTGTAATAATAATCATAATAATCTTTATTGGCTCTGTGCAGAGTAACGTCAAATAATTACATTTCATTTAAATTAATTCAAAAACATCATGTTTAATATGCATTAGGGTGGTCCTTATTTTTTAACTTGTAATTTTTTTTTCTGCGGAGACCTATCAATTTGTTTTTTTAGCTCAATACTTCATTCCCGTGACAATAAATTGTTCCATAAATAAAATACAGTAAATTAAAAATAACATGTCTGCTATTTCAAGAAATTCTAATATATTAAAACTAGTTTAATAGTCCGCGCATGTCTACCATAGTGTAAACGGTTTTTAACACTGGATGGCCCATTTAAAACTTGAATAATCTAAATAATCTAATTGCATATTCCACAATAACTGAGGTTATACGCTTCCATAAAACTCTCGTTTAGATCCTTTATTACATGAAAATTTACCCAATTGAAATTTGGGCATGCAGTTAAGAGGAAAAAGAAAATTGGAGCGTTTTTTCAAAACTGCAAAAAGCAGGTACTTCTTTCACTTCTCTCGTGTTTTTGTAAAACAGTCATTTCAAATTCGTTCTTCAAACACAGGTCTGAATAATACTCATAAAATTGATAGATTCATAAAAAAGAAGAATATTTTGTTGTTGAAAATATCAAAAACAATAAATTCTAAAATTTGCAAGATTTGGTTTGAAGATGACAACAGATGACAACAAATTATTTATCAGCTATATAATAGCCGTTTTACACTATATATTTTAGTGCTCAATTTAGTACTCCATTTGTGCAGTAACTAGGTACAACAATACCTTAAACAGAATTTGTGATGAATTTCTGTATGCTGACTAGTTTATATACACATTGAACCATTTTCTGTTTGCAGATCTCAGGTGCTTAACAACTTCTTGTGTAACTTCTTGCACAAGAATTGCGTAGTGTAAAACGCCTATTAAATAACATTTCGTAGAATTCTAGTTCGTAGAAATTTAATTTTTGTTTCTAAATGATGACATTTTTAATTAGTATTGATAGGCGGTAAACTTGATCGTCTCATGATTAATATCTAATCTTCTCTCTGACTCGACAGCGAAATAAAGTTTTACTCGTCTAGTTTATCGACGGCATTGTACATTACGAGTTTCTGTTGCAGCGGAAACGGAAACGTTGCGGACAAAATGGCACGCCGAATAAGAAACTCTTGCCTAGTCGTGAAAGCGCCGACCCAACATCTGCAAGCTGGAACGAGTTCGAAAAGGATATGGACGGGTCGTCTTGTACGTTATCCTCAGCGAACACCTCGGAATGCGATATGGAAACGATGAGCACCGACAAATTGAAGCGAGCCATCATTCCAACCAGAGATAATCCCCCGCCTGAAATGTTTACATGGCTAAATCAATTTCAGGTAAGTTTGAGAGTTGACCATTTTGCTGGTCAACGCAATCTGGGAAAAGAACTTGAAAGTCGGATTGTAACAACAATGGTTAGATAAGATATCATATAGTTTAGTAGAGACAGTTTATTTACAAGAAATTTGTCTATTTATGGGTTAGCTACGGAAAAGATAATTTAAAAAGTTAGTATTTTTTTAAATTAAAGCTTATTTGGCAAGCGCTCAAATTTACCTTTTTACCCTTTTCTTTCTAATCAGGTTAACGAAGAACATCAGTTTCTAATTGTATTGTGAATACTGGTCAGTATTCAATTAGCTTTGAAGAAGAGAGCAAAATGGTTCGCCAAATGTCAGCATTAACAAATCTGGACACACGGCATAACCCGGAAGCAGTTTATTTTTTAAATTCTAGAATCTTAATTGTTAATTCTATACACTCATGACTGTTGATATTTCTCAACCAAATGCTGTTAGAGTGGGTGCAAAAGATGCAGCAAGAGTTTAAGAAGGTCATTAAATCTTTATTGCAACAAAACGGTTTCTACAACGTTGTCGAGTTTATCGAGTACATGAATGAAATGTAAAGCAAGTACAAATTTGGTGTACCTCGCCAAAACACCAAAGACCATAGGGTGAAGAAATATCAGATGAAATATGAGATAATATCACTAATATCCCTTCATCTTTCGATATAAAACATAAAATAGTTCATCTGCCAATATCAAGGAGGTAACTTCAGATCTGTCACTATCTGCATATGAAACATAATAATAATAATAATAATAATAATAATAATAATAATATTTATTAACAAGCAAAGCAGTACGTCAACAATAAATGTAACAACAAATTCAAGAATATCATATTGTCCTCAAAGAATTGAGGAACTCCTCAACTGTGTAGGCTACTTTGTTGGTGCAATCCAACCTAGGTTAGATTATTTCTGTTGTTTTTTTTTCTGAAAAACATGGACAGTATTTTTCTTGAGAAGGCATGGTATTCTTTCTTTTATTTGAAGAGATACAAAGCTGGTTGGCAGTTCCTGCAAAAGTTTTTCCGATAACAGCATTTTTAGGCTGATGAATTTAATCAAAAAAATATATTTACCTATCATCAATTAATTTTGAGATAATAGTTTATTTTCCTTCCAATACTATAATAATTATTGCGATATAATTATAATTGTTTGTAGGGTTGGTCAAATGCCGAAAGGTTATTGGCGATCAGCGAACTGATATCAAAATGTGAGCCGACTCAGGTGCGCCACATGATGAAGGTGATCGAGCCGCAGTTCCAAAGGGACTTTATCTCGCTACTACCCAAGGAATTGGCTCTGTCAGTGCTCTCGTTTTTGGAACCGCACGACTTGATCAGGGCTGCGCAGACGTGCCGCAGCTGGAGGTTCTTGGCTGAGGATAATCTGTTGTGGAAGAGGAAGTGTAAAGCCGCCGGTATCGACAAGCCTTCGAATAGACGAGGATCGCCAAAATCTTCTGGATACCCGAGTCCATGGAAGGTAATACATGTTTTCTTGTTATTAATAATAATCTTATTATATCAAATCTACTTTATTAAAGTGAAAAACGTTCAGATTCATAAAAATGGCAGTAAGCATATAATGCAAAAAACCAATTGAAAAAAATAAATTAATACGACGTGACTTTGGTCCAAAACCAAAATATGGACTTCAATAAGTATTTTACAACAATCACAGATAATATCTAAGAAAAGTACTATTTTCCAATAGTAATATAAATTTTATAAAATTTTCTTACTTTAGGCCATAAAATGGTTCATGTGTGGTCATTTACAGTGAGATTGCCATTTAAGAAAATGATGATGGCGTCACAACTCGGCAACAGTAAAGTTGTAGATTGCAAACAGAATTTTACACAAAAATGTAGGAAGATTTTTTTTTTAAATAGCCAACCGTATCAGGTTTTCTTTATGTACTATATACTGTATATGCAAGATTAAAAGTTTAATTTAGCTTCTCAGCCCATTGCGTGGAAAATCCAAAAAGAACTAAGATTAAATGTTTTTGTATAAAAATAAATCCCTTTCTGCAAAAAATGCCATACAACATTCAGGATTAATAAAAATTAAAGAAAATTCAGATTATCAATTATTCAAAGTTTAACTCTATGATCCAACAACATGTTCTCCTTTCTTTTTTTCAGTTGGCCTATATGCGGCAATATGGAGTTGAATTAAATTGGCGATCGAAGCCTATCCGGCCACCGAAGTTCCTCAAGGGTCACGACGACCACGTGATCACCTGTTTGCAGTTTTGCGGAAATAAAATTGTGAGCGGCTCTGATGACAATACATTGAAAGTTTGGAGTGCAGTCACTGGGAAGGTATTTGTCATTCGTCTATTTACAACTTGACATGTTTTTGAACTAATGTGCTTTTTTCTTCAGTGTTTACGAACATTGGTAGGTCACACTGGGGGCGTTTGGTCCTCGCAGATGTCCGGAACAACTGTGATTAGCGGCAGCACTGATCGTACTTTAAAGGTGTGGGACGCGGAATCAGGAGTATGTCTGCATACTTTGTACGGGCATACTTCCACAGTCAGATGTATGCATCTCCATGGCAGAAAGTAAGTATTAGTTTCTAATGAAGACAAGTAAAAGCACTAAGATGAATAAGAATATTGAAAGAGTTATTACAATAAAAGTACTTCCACAAGCGTGATAAGTTTTTGTCTTTATGTCACCGTCACGTGAAGGCTAAAATCATTTTTCTGCATTTGTTTCTAAACAAATCTTAACCAGTTTTTTATTATCATCTTTAGTATAATTTTAGTTTTCGAGTTAAAGCATTTGCATAATATGTTGACGACGATATTCTCTTTAGGAAACCATTATCCAACATTTTAAAACATCAAATTAAGGGAAATGGAAAATGCTTTAATTGTTTTGATACAATATCGTTCACACTATTTTTCTTTTTTTTTCAACATTTACTACTTAAGTAAGTAGGAAGGGGTTTATTTTTAGATTAATTTAAATATGCTAAAGTTTTAAAAAAATACCATGAATTATGTCTTAGCTACGGCGTCAGAACTATATATTTTTTTTTAAAGACAACCACATGTTCTTTTTGTCATTTTTCATCGATCATTAAATTGTCTTCAAGATGAATATTTGCCGATACATAAGAAACATGAGAAAAAGAGTTTAGAATTAATAAAATATTGTGTACTTTGGTTTGAGAATGAGAATTTTTGATACATTTTTTGCACTGAATATGATGCCGAATTTTTTTCCAAACAAACTTTCGGGATTTAAGATTAAGGGAAATCCGTACCCCCTACGTTCTACTCGTTAAACACGTAAAACTTCTGAGGGGTTTTCTCAACTATTAGTTTACAGAATCATAAAAGTATTAAGTAATACACCAAATTAAAGATGGTTGTCTAGTCGTAGATTTTTGATATTCTTGTTTGTTTCCAACAAATCTGTTACTGTACTGATGGAGAAATCAAAAGGTCTTTACTTTTCAGGTAGAGTACTACCTAAGTATATTATTACCTGTTTTTGCTTCTATAGTTATTATTACCAGAGCACCATATCAGTTGGAATTAATTTTTTTTTCCTCATAACATGTAAAATCCCAAACTATGTTTGAACAGGTCAGGAAAAGAGAAGAGAAAATCTTTTTTTATAACATTTTCACATCCATTTCTCAGAGATACTTTTCATTATTAGACCATTGAAATAGATGTTTGTTAGTGAGAATACATCTACGAAAACTTTCAGTTTATTTAGTAGTATCTGCAGAAAATAACAATACACACAGAACATTACATGGATAGTGTTAGATATAGTGAACAAACAACAATTCTTTTGCTTAGGGTGGTGAGTGGATCACGTGATGCAACGTTGAGGGTATGGGACATCGATACAGGCGAATGTTTGCACGTTTTGGTCGGTCATATGGCGGCGGTCCGATGCGTACAATACGACGGAAAACTGGTCGTATCCGGAGCCTACGACTTCATGGTCAAGGTTTGGGATCCGGAACGCGAAGAGTGCCTCCATACGTTGCAGGGACACACAAACAGAGTATATTCATTACAGGTAACTAATGTTTTTACATTATAATCGATGTCCAAGGCATTAGTTATTGATTTCCTTACTCAATTATTGGAAGCTTTAAAGTTATGGTCCGATGATTATTCAGTAAAAGGTTTGATGTGTTTGTCGAGTCTGCCTTCTTCTTTGGATGCGATGTGATTCCGAATGACAAATGATTACAGTAGGTTGGATGAGGACGTAAATTGCATGAAATTCAATGAAAAATTTGTTAGGAAAAGTAGTTATGTGTATGTAAAGTATTTAATTTTTAGTTTGACGGAGTACATGTGGTAAGCGGTTCGTTGGACACCAGTATTCGCGTATGGGAGGTTGAGAGCGGCGCGTGCAAACATACGTTGATGGGGCACCAGTCCTTAACGTCCGGGATGGAGCTGAGAAACAACATTTTGGTGTCCGGGAATGCTGACTCGACGGTAAAAGTTTGGGACATCGTAACGGGCCAATGTTTACAAACGTTATCAGGTAAAATATTCAACTCTTGACAGTTACTACGTAGTTGTACTGGCTATATCAAAAAAATTTTCTGTTTACAATCCATGTTGTTATTTGTTGGGCGTTGAGAAAATTGATATTACGGAAAAAGTTATAACTGTCTGTTTCTTTTTTGCTTGAATAGGTTTGCCATTACGATAAATAGAAAGTCAAACTGTTGTATTCTTACATACGAGCATACTCTGAAGCCATTTTTATTGTCATAAAATGTCTTGGTCCACAAGCTTTTTAAATTCTTTACAACCATGTGTAAAACACTTATCAAATTATTACAAAATACAATTAGTTCCTATTCGGTGGCCTGTTAGATCACCCGACTTAACTCGCATATACATATTTTATAATTTTGAAGGTTGAGAACATGATATTTGTAGATGTGTTTTATTGACATGTCATTCAACATGTTATTTTATATGATTTGTCCGGACATTGTTAGTGCTTTAGTTTTGCTGAACTGTTTCTGCTTCTACACATCTATAAATATAAAGATGTTGGTAACAATGACCAACATAATTCCACCATAACTTCTTAACTATTTCTGCCATTTATCACACTTACTACAAACTGAAGAACTAAATATCTGTAACTAAGTAATCATTGAGATTTGACAATTGTAATATTAGAAAAAATGAGAATGGAATGAGTGTTATATTATCTATTTTTTTATGGTTTACTGGGAGAGATACCTCAAGTCCTCAATAACCAAAAGATAACTTTGATAACTTACAACAAAACACTGTTAGAGCTTCAACTCCACTATATGTGAACAAATGCTATTGCTGATAAAAAATATTTAAGCTTGTCTTTTCCAAGAAATCTTTTTTTCATATGCTATACGATCGCAAATTTGCCTAAATCTCAATTCTTTTATTTGATTGATTTATCTTATTCTTTATTGACACGTCTCCATCTTTCTCTTTCAAGCAGGACCATACAAGCATCACTCCGCAGTGACATGCCTCCAGTTCAACAGTCGGTTCGTCATCACGTCATCGGACGACGGTACGGTGAAACTATGGGACGTCCGCACCGGCGAGTTCATCAGAAACCTAGTCGCGTTGGACAGTGGCGGATCTGGCGGCGTCGTATGGCGCATTCGCGCCAACGACACGAAGCTCGTGTGCGCGGTCGGCAGCAGGAACGGTACGGAAGAAACTAAACTGTTAGTACTAGACTTTGACCTAGATCCGGCACTCAATCCAAACATACCTAGATAATTTAAAGACTTTAACAAATGTGAGTGAGTGCGGAAGAGTGCTTGAAATACGAGTGAGATTATTTACACGGACGGTTGCCTACAGCTGGCTGAAGTTGACCTTTCAAAATGTCCGCCCATCAACCAACTGACGGTCATCATTGAGATAAGATGTACAGAGGTAGCCACGAAAATAGCACATCTTTAGCCAAAAATGGTATAATCTTTGTTAATATTACATGGAAGTAGTAAGATCAGGTTTCAGTAACAGTTATTTAGGTTGAAGGCATTTAATTTGATGTTTTTGTATATAAAGTAAGTTTTTTTCTTAATAACTAAGAATGGTACGAAACTTTTAGTACTCCAATAGTATCCAATACAGCAAAACTATGCCACGTACAAACCTCAGCCAGACCCGTGAGACCATGATGGTTATAAGACATAATCTCAGAAATTGTCAAAACTTGAACAATACTGATGGAAGTGAAGAGGCATTGGAAATGTATTAAAATTCCAATAACATCTGAAGCATGTGTGTTTATGAATTGAAGATATTCTGCTCTTTACTCCTCTGAGTACTCCAATGGTTTCCGATGGAGCAAAACTATGGTGTACAAACCTCAGCTAGATCTGTGATACCATGATAGTCTTATACTCTCAGAAATTGTGAAAACTTCAAAAAGACCAAGGATACAGAGAGACCAAAGAGGGTATTGGATTTCCATAATCTGGAGCAATGAATCAAAATATGTAAACTACAAATTCAATTTCAATTTGGATTTAACAACAAGAAACAAATTGGCCATAAAAAGTTTGAATTCATATCTCCAGTTGTTAGAATTCCAATAAGATTAATATTCCAATAATATCTGAAGCCTGTGTTTATGAATTGAAGATGTTCTCCCGAAGATGTGTCCGATACAGCAAAAAAAATTATGGTGTACAAACTTCAGCCAGATCTGTAAGACCATGGTAGTCTTCTAACTTCAGAAATAGTCAAAACTTAAAAAAAGGAATGTTGCAAAAGGAAGGGTATTGGATTTCCATAATCTGGAGCAATGAATCAAAATACGTAAACTACAAATTTAATTTCAATTTGGATTTTACAACAAGAAACAAATTCGCAATAAAAGGTTTGAATTCATGTCTCCAGTGATAGAATTCCAATAAGAGTAAAATTCCAATAATTCTGAAGCGTGCGTGTTTTTCAATTGAAAATATTCTGCCCTTTACTTATATGAGTACTCCAGCGGTGTCCGATAGAGCAAAATTATGGTGTACAACCCTCATCCAGATCTGTAAGACCATGATAGTCTTATAACTTTGGAAATTGCCAAATCTTAAAAAAGGAGTAAGATTACAGAAGGAACCAAAGAGGGTATTGGATTTCCACAATCTGGTGGAATGAATCAAAATATGTAAACTACAAATTCTATTTCAAATTGGAATTAACAACAAGAAATAAATTGGCTATAACAAGTTTGAATTCATATCTCCAGATGATAGTATTCCAATAAGATTAAAATTCTAATAAGATCCGAAGTGTGTGTGTTTATGAATTGAAGATGTTCTCCCCTTCACTTCTATGACTACTGTAATGGTGTCCGATAGAGCAAAATTATGGTGTACAAACCTCAGCCAGTTATGTAAGACCGTGATAGTCTTATAACTTCAGAAATTGACAACTTTAACGAGGTAGTTTACAGAAGGGACCAAAGAGCGTATTGGATTTCCATAATCTGGAGCAATGAATCAAAATACGTAAACTACAAATTAATTTTCAATTTGGATTCAACAACAAGAAACAAATTGGCAATAAAATGTTTGATTTCATATCTCCAGACGATAGAATTCCAATAAGATTAAAATTCCTAGAACATCTGAATTGAGTGTGTCTCGGCCAGTTAGTTATGTAAGATCATGATAGTCTTATAACTTCAGAAATGGTCAAAATTTAAAAAACGAGCAAGTTTATAGAAGGAACCAAAGAGGTTATTGGATTTCCATAATCTGGAGCAATGAATCAAAATGCCTAAACTACAAATTCAATTTCAGTTTGTATTTAACAAGAAACAAATGGGCAATAAAAAGTTTGAATTCATATCTCCAGATGATAGAATTCCAATAACATCTAAAGCATGTGTGCTTTCTTTCACTTCTGAGTTCTCCAATGGGATCCGATGGAGCAAAACTATCGGTACAAATCTTAGCTCTATGAGACCACAATGGTCTTACAATCTCAGAAATTGTCAAAACAAGCTGGCAAGTCTTTTTCTTTTATTGGTTGCACTAAAATGATCAGAGCATTGTTACTTATTAAGAAAATACTTAGTTTATATACAAAACAATTGAATTATGTTACTTAAACAGTAAGGTGCCCAAAATTAAATGCTGCATGGTAAAGAACAGTGGCTAAAATAAATATTTTGAAATGACTGTAAATATCATCTTGTAATATTAACAAATATTATACGAAATGTTTTATGCTAGGGGTATTCTAATTACATGGCTATCATTATATACACATTGTGCCATTAAAAAAAAAACGTAATTTTGCGTTTTGAGAGATTAACTTTACCGAGTGTGGCCAACGCAATCTACATGACGTCTTATTTTAATTCTGGTGCTTATTGTTTTGTTTTGCCACTACCCCAAAAGTTATCCTAAAACAGAACTGAGCGACCGGTATTCGTCATTTTACTATTTGATTGTTGCTAAGGCACCAAATGAACTTTTATTTATTTATGTTAACGAACTAGTTTCTGGGAAGCAAGTTTTTTAGTAATTCTTATTTAAGAACCAAGAAAATTTTATACTTACGCAATATTTAACTTTTTATTATATCAAAAGGTTTTTTTGTACAATGCAACGATTCTGGATCAATATTATTTTGACTTTTTATTGTAGAATAATACTGATTAGGACTGATGTTTCTCGGGAACTTGTGTCGAGTATTTTGAAGTTGTGCGGATGAGTTATGCGGCCTTAGTAGACAAAAACTTAAAATCGGAGATGTGGTTGTTAATGCATTTATGTTGCGAGTGTTATTTATGTAATTGTCGCTTGCAAGGATCAAATTGCTAAGAGGCATCCTTTGTTATTATTTTTCCTGTTTAGTACCTGAATTTGTATGGATCTAGTTGACTCCGTTATAAACACGCCTGGGTTGTCGAGGCTCTTAGCAATTTGAAATGGACGAGTGTGTCACTTGTTTTGGCCGAGTAATCTGATTGAATCTCTGTTCCTATACAAGAAAATGCAGCACCAGAAAGACTGATATCTATACATTAAGTTTACTTGTATATTTTAAGTTCCATTACCACATAATCTGTTAATTTTCTAATATTAAATTTTAAGTGGACAATAAGTATTCTTGTTTTATTGCAAACTGTCGTCGTCGTGTCACTTTATTATCCGGTTATCTTGTTTACTTTCTACTTTGAGATTTTTACCATGTGGTTGCTGCTCAACACGAGTCTTGTCATAGCTCAATGTAATGTATATATGAATAGTTGTATGTATTACTCCAATTAAAGGCATCACTTATTATTTTTAAAATAAAACGCTTTTTATTTTCACTACGATTGAAAAAATTATCCAAACTAGATCTCTGCTTCAAGGAGTTCGTACAGTCGATAATTCATGGACCATATGGAGTCTTATCAAGCTGGAGGCATAGAAGCCATAAGGAATCTGTGGAGTACAAACAATTTAAGGTGGGTTTCGAAATGAGTAGGCAACCAAACATACCTCATAATTTTGAGGTCACTATTTCAAATTGTTCAAATGCAAATTGTTGGTTACCATATTTGTAATCTACACAGAATTATGCCATTTGAATAAAAACAATGTTTGCAAAATGTTGCTATGTGTACTTCCTTTTTGTTGTTTTTATCATGTCACATAATATATAAGATGTTCCACATCATTATTCTTTTGCGAGCCAGGTGTTTTCATGCTTATATTAGGGGTTTGTTTATTATTGTTTTTCAGGTTAAACTAAATCCAGTGTAAATGTTTATATTTAAATAAACAACTCATACATTTTAATACCTACAAATGTACATTTTACTTAAATATTGCTGAGAGCAAACACTCATTCTTGTATCATGTCTATGCTTAATTCCTCGCCTATGTTACTTGGGGACGTTTCCAACTCCACGAGGTCGTTCGATTCACTAAAATTAAAAGTAATACTATTGTTTATAAGTAATCGTAACGTCTTTCTTGATTGCGCCGTCCCATCATTTCTGAAGGTCGGATTTGGTATCTACCTGTCTAAGGATGGTTCGTTACTGAACATTTCCGTCGGTACGGTCGGCGGTGCCCTCTCCAGTTCCAAGAAACTCTGCCGGGACTGTAAGTGCCTTTCAACCTCTTCCGGAGTCATGTGACCGTCTAGAAGTGTACTGCTACTACTACTTGCGCTCATCGGCATTTGTAGCTGCTGAAAATAAGACAAATTTGTTATGAATTTACAATTTTTATGTGTTGCGTTCCATCTTCTGATGGTAACAAAAAAACAGTAAAAACAGAGAAAAAATTTTGTGTTTAGTTTAATATGAAGTTTTAGAGAAATAATTTCACACATGAAGTCCATACAATAACAGATATGATAGAGAAAAACTTCATAGTAATTGTAATCATATTGTTGAGCAAATAGCTCAACAATCTCGCAATTCTCGCAACATGCGATCCTGTTAGCAGTTTCTGAGTATAAGTATAAGTAAATACAGTGCAACAGTGCCTATTATAGCCAAGTGCAAAGTTTTAAGAAATTAGATTCAAATTGATGCTTAATCTATTAGAGTATTTTCAATAGCTAAATCTTCTAGTACTAAATAATAAAAAAAAATCCGTTGCATAACATAATGTGAAATCTACGCAGAAAATTGAAACATCAAACGCGTAGTATTACAATTAATCCATAACTGTTTGATATTACAACCCCTTTTTATATAACGGACACCAGATTTCCTATTTAGTTAATAATTGTAGTTTAATTGCAAAATTATCATGTAGCCATTCACTGTTGCTTTAATATTTGATTTAAATAGATGTGATGGGAAACCAGGGGTCTGCCTAGAAGAGCTTGACAATTTTTACCTGCGAACATGCAATATTCTCAAATATAGTAGCAAACCCCGCATTACAGATATTTAGGCCAACTTTAGCTGATAATTCAGAAATCTAAACTACTGTTACCAGGTGTAAATATTATAGAGTTTAAACAGCAATTTAGTTTCTTTTAATTCAGATACAACACGGTTTAATATTTTTAAATTGATTATTTTGTGTTTATACCATAACCATAACCCAATATTTTTACTTACTAGTGGATGATGACTTATTGTTGATGGCTTCGTGTTCCTGACAGGAGGATTTGGCCTTTTCCGTTTCACACTCGGCATATTTCTACTTGAACCAACGTATGAACCGTTGCTTTGAGAAATGTTTGACACATCAATTTTTCGCCTAAACAACAATACGCACAAATAATACATAATAAATAACACAATGATATAACATACTTTCTAACAGGTTCCACCTTAACAGGTTCGTCGTCTGAAGAGTCGGAATCATCGGATTCTGTGGAGGTGTTATCAGTCTTCTCGTACAACAGCAACCTATCGAGTAAAAAGCTTCGATCTCTGGTAACGCTTAAAAGCCGCTTTTGCGCAGCACGTAAAGCATGTTGGAAGCATTCGTTTTCCTAGAATAATCGTCTAAGTACAACAGTACTCGTAACATATAGTTATACTTACATATAAAAGATGTTTTAACTTTCCCTTTAAGAATTTATATTGGGCTTTATGTTTTGATTCTTCTTGAGCTCTTTCTTCCTCTTCTGCAGCTGCTGCTTCGTTTGCAATAGAACGACAGTACCACCCTTCCAACATCTTTCCTAATTTATTGCAGACCTATAGATTTTAACTTGCTAAAATACACAAAACTGAATTGTTTGGTTAACGAATATTGTCAACTGTCAAATTCATGAAAGACGAAGTTCCTGTATTACCGACTTACCGATTCGAAATCAAGAGGTTTGGTTGATAATACAGCAGTCTTACATACATTATAGCTTATTTTATCCACCGCTTAGTGGGCTGTGGCCACAGAGAAACAAATTTTGGTTTGTGTGTATCGAAACTCCTTCCGCATGCACGTCAACTATCTCGGGTACTCGAACTCTACTCGAACGCTGTCAAATTTGGTATCCTCGTCAACAAACCTATTTTTCGTAACTACGTTTAATTCGAACAGATTTCCATTGCGTGTTATTTTAGTTTTTGATCGTAATTTGGTTCTATGGAATCGACGAAAACTTCAGTTGTTTGGAATTTTTTCCAATCGGAACGGCATTGGGGCAACTTCTGTGCTAGATGTCTGAAATGCTCTGCAGTTCTTCAATGTAAAAATAAATCCACTTCTGCCTTGCATCGACACTTAAAAAGTAAACATGGAAGCGACGAGGATGTTCTTGATTGCATACCAAACAAAAAGCAATGCGCTGGATTACAATCAGGTATGTAAACTAATTAAAGTAAGTTTGTTTGATGGCGGTGGTATTCTATTGTAAGAGTAATCGCTACTTTGTATCTGGTTGTTCACCGTAACTATTGCAGACACAGTCACGACACAGTAGATGTCGCCGCTAAAATGTATTTGATAACATGGGCAATTTAAATATTGGTTATGCATTGATTAAAAGTCATGCTCGCAAATTATACCCGTTTGTGTCAATATGCTTAAATAATGAAAATAATTAATGTATAGACAATGGTGATATAAAGGTGGGAAGTTAATTTTAAATAAAAGTTATAGCCGCAACCTGGATTTGAACCAAGGACCTTTGTGTCGCTAGCACAATACTTTCACCAACTAAGCTATTGGGGCTATGTTATATTTAGTTCTTTTGAAGGTTCCTTTGAATATAGAAATTTTTTCCGTTTTTTTCTCATGGTTATACAAATTAGTAACTTTTGAATGGAAATATATGTTTATGTTATAGAACCAGTTGAACCAAGGCCATCTTCATCCTTGTCATCACATCCCTTCTCGCCGTTCATTGTAAAAGAACAACCACACGAAGAAACGACAGAAGAGATAATAGCTAGATTAGCTGCAGTAGACGGAATATCATTTTACGCAATTGCTAATAGCAAATTTCTTACAGCGTCGTTTGCTAAGGAAGGGATTGTGGTACCAACAGATCCAAAAGCTATTATTAAGTTAGTTTATGACCAGTATTTAATATCAAAGGAAATAGTACGGATGCAACTATCAAACCTACTGCTAAATAAAGAACGCTTTAGCATTTCTTTGGAGAATTACACTGCTCGGGAAAATCGTTGTTATGTCAGTATTAACTTACATAGTAGGAAGGAGTGCTGGAATCTGGGAATGCTGAGAATGCAAACGGATGGTAGACTTCATACTAAGAATATAGTAGAACTTGTAAAAGATAAACTTCGGGAGTTTAATGTTGACCTGAAGACTAACATAGTTGCTTGTGTTACTGATGGAGAAACTATTACCTCTGCATTTGCTGATTTGAGTGGCATCGAGCATCAATTATGTTACGTGCGTGGTCTTCATTTCGCGGCATGTGACATTCTTTATAAAAGTTATAATGTTTCCGAAAGTAGAGCTATGGACAGTTGGGATGGTTCCAACGACGTGGATAGTTCTATAGAGGAGAAAGACCATGCTACTAATCCGGTGTTAGGTTTCAATTATGAAGTAACTAATGTCCAATTGCATGATAATGTTGGTGATGTAATTAGGAAAGTACGCAAAATTATTCGGATGTTATCTCAACTTAACGATGACGATTTAAAGAGGTATATGCAAAATAAGCTAGTATTAGATGATCCCGGTAGATGGTGCACATTAGTAGATATGTTGGCATCATTCTGTGCGGCGAAAAGGGGAGTAATACAAGTTTTAGTCGATACTAAAGTAAGATTTTACATGTCTGATGAAGAATTTTCCCAAATCCATGTAATAGTGTCCTCACTGAAACCCATTAAAGTTGCTATTGAACGGTTAAGTCGCGGGCAATCCACATTACTTATGGCAGAAGCAGCGTTAAAGTTTATCGATTTAGAACTGAGCGAACAAAATACAGCAATAGCGAGCGATATGAAAGCATCCATACTAAGAGTATTCGGAGAGAGGAGGAATACGAACTTAGTTAGCTTGCTGAAATATTTGAATAATCCCGAGGGATATAAAGAGCAACCAGGCCTTTCCTTACGCGAAATAAAAGCCTTGCCAACAGTAGCGAAGCAATTGTTTCAGAGACTATATAATCAACGTGTAACTGAAGACCCATTTCTTGATATTAAATACAAACCAACATTGGTGATGACAGATAATTCCAGTGACGACGCCATGACGATGTTAAAGGAAAAGATAAACGCAGTGATAGAATTGGAGACGATACACAGTTCGCACGATATAGTATCGCTTAGCACATCCGAGTACATGGCAGAAGAAATGCATTTCTATGAAACAACTAATTTCAAAACGGATAATATCAAACAGCTCTATGATGCTCTACTTTCCATACCTTCTACAACTTTAGATGTTGCAGGCGGTTTAGTTGATGATGGAATGTTCATCTCTAAATATACCAGTGATATAACTGTTGACCGCATATGGTTTTTAAAGCATTTCTTTCGCAAGAAGGATAAAACAAATGTCATATAAATAAACTTTTGGCGGAGTTATGGCTTGCGGAAGATATCACTAGGTGGCAGGTGCCTTCTTTGTCAGTTCACATCATGAAGCCGCACAATCGCACTGTAAATGTGAATGGAGAGGTTCGTGTTGATCCATACAAGTTACTGATTTGGCTGAAAATGCATGAATGGGATGGAATACCTAATGTGTAGATCGTTGTATACAAAAAAAATCTAACCATTTGTATGGGTTAAAACAAAATTCTTCATGAAAAATGGAAAGAAAACCCAATTTCGCTCCTGTGATACTTTCCAGATTTTCGCTGTTTTAACGTCAACTGCCGAAGTCACCAAATGATCCTAGCAACTGAATCACATCGGCCGCAAGCCCCTGCCGTTTAAAAAATGTCGGTTTCCGCGTCTCATCATTTGTAATATATGTAAAGTTCCTTACGTGTTGTCTAATGTGTTACAATGTACTAGAAATATTGCGTTACATAATAAATTATGCCATTAATACAGTATTTTATTATAACATCAAGGTCCAATCATAACTGCTTTATACACTAACGATCAGTTATTGCCATTCCTAGGTGTGTTGATAGGTATATATAGGACAGCAAAAAATAAGACAGGTGTTTATTATTGTTAATTACAGTAAGCATTGGATTGTGTGTTCCAGACATAGCGTTAAGGTTCAAACTTTTAGTTAAGCCAGCTTAAGGGGTAATGCCACTCTAGCGCGAGAAAAAATTGCCTCTTTTGTAGGGATATTTGTTACATATAGTAAATGATATTACAAAATTTCTTTAAAGCCCTTTATAGTTCATATTTTGAGCAATATCCACAATAAAAAAAAACAAAAATAATTAAAAAATTGAAGCGATAGAGGACATCAAACGAAACCTCTTCCGGCGGACAGGATTGCACGGCCGGAAAGATTTTCCACGCAGTTTTTCACTTAGGCATAAAAACAAATACGTAAAAATTTGTAAATACGTATAAAAAGTACGTACAGAAATTAGAAAATTCCGCTTTAAAACATAATAGCGCACGTCTGAACGCAAATTATCACTTTTAGGCACAAACTTAGGTTAAGAATTGATTATAACAAAAAAAGTTTCGAACTTATTGTAAAATCCGTACGTACTTCTCTAGATAGTGTTGTTCTGAAGCTGCATATAAAATTTCAAGTGAATTGACAGAGATCAGTTGAAGTTATCTTTCCGGCCAGTTTGAGAAATGCGGTTTTAAGAAAACACGATTTAAAGTATTGTGTACCTTTGATGTATAGAATTGTTATATTTTACTATAGTCGGCAATGACTGGACCGTCTGGACCATATAAATATCTTTTCAAATTAACATTTTCCTCCTCTTGTTACTTTCTGTGAGATTTTGACGACACACGGGCCTGTTTTGCAGCATCAGTCAGCGATGGCTCTGAAAACATGATCCGCCGTGCGTCAGCCTTCGCGCAGTAATTTTTGTAGTTTAGCCCGATGCTCATACCTAATACCTCCATAATCTTCATAAGGCTGGATAATGCATCATTAACAACACAGCATACTTCCAGCATACTTGCTGCAATATCCACAATTACTTTGCCACTTGAAACTGAAAATGAAATCACCAGGTGGACAATTCTCGTAGTTCTCGTACTGCGGCATTTCATCGGTAAGAGTGTATTTAAGCAGTGTCGCCAAGATCTATTTTCTTCATTTTATCAATTGAATCATGATTACGACGAATGGCTAGTCCATCAAAAATTCAAAGCTCATTTATAGGCTTCTGGGTTAACTGCCCTAACTGGTTTTTGTCAAATGGCGGGGACGAGCGCCATTAGTTTTTGCACGTCTATCTATCGTGTTCTTAATTCCTTTACTTATTCCAAAATTTGCAAGCTTTGCCGTATTTAGATTTTATGAGAATATCAACAACATTTCTCCAGCTGATAAGCACCACCAATCATACACAGAAGAAAGCTATGGTTTCTCCATGTTCCATCGTCCGAGACAGTAACGCCATTTCTTTTAAATATTTAAAGTTGATTTGTATCCTCTCTTCTTCTGTTGCTTTCTGCATACTTTGTTGACAAACTGCTTCTGTTGCGACAAAAATAGTGCGAACACCTTTATCGTAAAATGAGTGAACAACTGTCGAGGATACAATATTATTCTCTTGCAGGCCGCGGGTTGTTTAATCTCAATTTAAACAAACAACCAATGGAAGAGCCACCTATCCAACCAGAAGACCGACCTGTGACCACATCAACCAAGTGTTTATTTCGTGTCTACAGGTTTAATCCAAAATTAAACAAAAAAAAATGTGACCACTACTCCATATATTTTATTTTATTTCCTGTCTTACAGCCTGCCACCTGCTTAATCTCAAATTAAACAGAAGTACTTATATTTCTTTTAATTTCAAGCAATATTCATCCTAAAATTCTAATCATTGTAGACTTGACGTTGTGCTGTAATGTGTTATACATACGCTATTATTATGCTGTACTAATTACATGAGACCAATTTTACTTTGTGCAAGTTCAGGAATAATCTTTGGTCGCATATTTGTGAAATATGTATTATTAAACTCCATTTGTTATGATAATCCTGACCATATGATCTCAAACAATTTTATAATAAAATCATATTCATCGAATGCTCGTTTTCTTTCCTCTCTTTCAGGTCTCCCTTGCTCCATCCTTTCCCTTAGTAAACCTCTGGCCTATCCGGAGTTTGTGCATGGTCCGTCCAGCTTTTTAAAATGAACCTTCCTTCTATATCCACCAAGGCCAATGTCTGGCCTGCCCGGAGTTTGACCATGGCCACTCAATCCTTTCAATCCATCCTCATCATGGCCCGATAGCACATCCTTCATAATACTTTACCTAATATTACCAATCCTAACAAATACTTCATCAAATGCGAGCGGGAAACCGATTATATACAAGCCCCTACGGGAGCAAGTCGTCGGGCACAGGCACAACCAATCAAATTCCTGCTGGATTTAGTGTACATTCGTACATCCGTTAGGGCATAATTAAACGGCGTAAGGGCGCGATATAGTCATCACATAGTCGATATAAAGTAGTCATATAGTCGTCGATATAGTCGCGTTGACAACAGTTCGGTCCAGTCCAAAACACAGTTCATTGAAGAGGAAATCTGAAGAACTGGAAAAGCCCCCAAGCAAGATGGACTGGGAAGAGGATTTAAACTTCTTGCCGACTCCCTTATTCCATTCCGGAAGAAACGCTTGCAGACATGGTGGAAAACGAGAAGAAGGATTACAAGCCCATAATTCACAGCAGCATATCACGATGTTCCAGGACAAGAAGATCTGATGAACCGACCGTACCATGGACCAAGCTCCAAATTCACTCGAATGCACTTGTGTCAGCATCAGTCAAGAGTTCCAGTCAAGGATATTTCTTACATTGCCAGTAACCAGCACTTGCCAGTTTCTAAATTAAAAATTGTTTGAAAAACTGTGCCCAAAGTCATATTAGCTTTAATCTCAATAGAAAATGATTTGACTAAAAGTTTACTCATGCCCTTAAAAGCCGAAGACTGAAATTTATTTTATTTATCTACATATACATACTGTATTTTATATTTTATTACATATACCACCGAGCAGCTGTGCTTTTACGTTGTACGCAGTGAAACAAAACTGCTGCTAAGAAAACCCGGCATTACAGAACTAAAGCTACCACAAATCACCACAACACATTAAAACAATGGCAAAATAAAACAGTCCAATCCTTGATACCCTTGAAAATGTTAACGCGCCTAGACAGAATTCTGTAAGTAGGTGAGAATAAAAGATAGAAGAATAAATAGAGAATATAGAACCTTGAACTTTAAATTTAAATACTATGAGAGAAAAACAACATTTTCATTATGCATATATTTTATTCATAAATAATTGTATCACAGAATAATATCTTACATCTTACATTAAAATAATATTCGTTGACTTAAAATGTAGGAAAAGTTGTGACAACTATAAAAGGTCAGGTATTTACAAAAGAAACTTAAATCGTATGGCACTTACACACAAAAACCGCCTCAAACACATCTTAGAATTAAGTCCGGTAACTAACTTAACTGACTAGGCCAAATTATACTAACTCTAGAATGGCGAAAAGAGTTCGCCAAAGTATAAACTGTAGGTGAATAACATTAACACTAACACTATCAACCTTACGGGTGGCGGTATAATACGCTGCAAATTGAACGGGTATGTAGAAATAAGTTACGAACCGATGGGTATGAAATGGAAATAAATTAAGATTCAAACATTTGGCTATCTTTGGTACTTTCAATGTAGGTGTGTATAAAAATAAATATCACCGTAAATATATGTTACTTTTTTGTAGTTTTGCTTTGTAGGTAGGTTGCTATCATCACTTTTAGCCGGAGCAAACTTCAGAGTGTTCATCCCAGGCAGACACCTAGAGAAACAAATAAAAAGAAGAAATAATACACAATGGTCACTTTTGAACTAATGATGTTCACTTACTTGACAATCTCTGCTGCAGTACCATTGATTGCCACAGCCAGCACAGACGAACTGGGCAGCTTTTTGGTTACAGCCTTGACACTGCGGCACTTCATCACCAGCATCAGAATTGTTATCTTTTGATCGATGATCAACCAGTTCACCGCCTTCATCGATGACTAACCTGTCAACACTATCTTCTGCTTCCTCTTCATCCTTTAAAAGATAAAAAAAAACGTCTATTGAAAATACAATATGTATCAATATGTGTACGTTTATACTAATGGAAAACTCTAAGACCTGGATATGAAAAGGGACCAGTTGACTGAAATTAAGTTATGAGTGTTTTTTAGAAACATATGATCAGAAAAACGATGGCGTTTATGATTGTTGTAGTTGTAGCTCAAATGATTGTTGAGTGGAGATTAAGTTTGGACGGCTAAAAGTTGTTGACGCCAATGTGAAAACTTCCCAAAGGATATAATTGCATGGCCACGCATGGCCAACGTTTTGTTTAGAGAGTTGGCAACAAATAAAGGTTTTTACATTTTCAAATTAATACAAAATACGTTATTTTTAGATACCTGCTCTCTGTTGACAGATATAATAGAAAATAATGATTACTTGTCTGTGATATGTTAGATCAAATATATGTTAGATATATTCCTGGAATTACCTGTACATTAATCTTCCGTTAATGCACTAGTTTTCGGAAGTTTTCGGATTAAGATTATAAGGGGCCTATTAGGAACGATCCTTTGTATTAAAAAGTAAAAAAAAAAGAACATACCAGATTTTTTCCTTTCACGGCATCGTATTGCCCCAATACTGGTGTAATGGTTATTTCATTTCGAGCCTGAAACATAAAGTATAAACATCTACTTATCGCAAATAATTTAATTACACTCTACCTTGCTATTGGATAGTATATCCGATATGGTTGATACATTGGTGTGTGCTGTCATGTTGTTATGGTTCATGGATCCCTGAGGACTAGATTTCTCTGGCGCTGTTAGGAGTCTTGCCAGAGTGGGACTGAACGTGCTCTTACTCTCAGACTTGCACGGTTGATTCTGAAAAATGTAGTGAATGGTTAATGATTTTTTTGAGACATTGATGAGATATAAACTTACCTTTGTTAGAATGCCGTGCAATAGAGAACTGGAGGCTGTTGTGGTAGGAACTGGATGTACAGTCACTTCTGGATAAGGCGGAGGCGGTGGTTTAGCGTTATTGCGAAGTAGGTCTTTTTCAGTCTGAGACAATTTTGCAAACTGCACAAGCATGTCTTTGAAAGATGTCATGTCACTGCCAGATAAATCCAAGTTAATCCCTTGGTCTCGTCTCAACTGAAAAGGAATATCAGTGAGTAAAATCTGTAGACGAATTTATGAAATAATTTAAACCTCTTCTGCTTCTAACAGACTTCCCAACCCCAATCGCCACAACCCAACATCATTAATAGGTATTTCAATACTGTAGTTTCCCATAACTATGGTTCACATTTGGTATATTTATTTCTGAAGATACTTTTTACGCCAATATTAACAGCTGAATTCGATTCATTAATTTTGTATATGTAGTGTATTATACTATGTATTAATAGATTTTTTTAGATGGTAGTCTCTCTATTTCTCATTAATTTTGATGAACCTATATTGTCTCAATGCATGCATAACGATTTTATGGCCCTACACACATAAGAAAATGTTGGAGGAGAAGACAACTGAAAATTAGGAGCATTCCATCAATGTATCTTTTGGGTAAAAATTCAAAAGGCCTTTGAAGTTTTTTAAAGAGCATTGTATCACCAGCTTTAAATTTGCTTTTCTACATATTCACCTGTTTTTTTTTGTTTTTTTGTCTAAAACCACATTACATACACGATTTGAGTATTTTTTTTATTTTTTGCTTAAAAATTATTTTATATAAGCCATAGAAGCATAATATTTTTATGCAACCGTTAGCCGATAACATATCTGTCATCCCAATTTGATCACAGATGAAATTTGCCATTAAGATCATCGTTTTTATTTGGCCGTAATTTCGATAGAACTTAACTCAACGTTGTTTGAGGACTAAATAAATGTTACTTTAACTAAATGTAAATAAGTTTAGATAATACATTGTTGCGAAAACATTCAGAAAACATGAACGTTTTTTGTAAATGGACTTATATAATAATATAAAATGCCATTGGCCAGTTTTATTGGTGTTCTCAATAAAACAAATGAGCAATAAAATCAAAATGTTTTTCGGAATTGAGTGTTATTTTAGTAATGTGCGTCAAATCCCGCCAAATGCCACTGTGTCTACTATTTTTTAAGTACAATTTCTTGGTATTTGGATCATTTTGGATGGTTATTACAAGAAAAAACTATATGGAAGCATCTGATAAGCTGTTGTGGACCACCCTACCCAAGTGTGTTCTGGTAAAGTCAAGCCAACTATGAGCCAACTTAAGTAGAATTGACGGAATAGAGCTATTTAAACGTTCCATGCTTTCATTACCAACTTCAGACAAGTAACAGAATGCAAATAAGCAACCAATAATGCACCCAAAGTATGCGTATTAAAATGATATTTATTGTTTCCTTATATTTCCTGATAATTCCTGTAAAAGACTTATTTTTATAGAATAAATGCAAAAATAAATAAATATAACCGTCTTCCTTTTTAATTCTCGAAGTATTCATTGCGAAACAGTTGCCGATTGTAATGCTGCCCGGGTCATCTGTGAGGAGTTTTAGTGGTAACATAGCCTTACAAACTGCTCAATCTAAATACGAAGCATCAGTAATGGTATTTTATTTAACTACTAAAATATTGTAACCACTAAATTCTCTTCTGGTTTTAAGCTCTAAACGCTAGTTTATGGAATTCATGTTGCAACAGAACTAAAAACATATTATTGCAACACATACCTCCTCCATACTGTTGAGCAACTGCAGATCTCTGTTCATTTCCGAATGAGCAAGATTATGAATCACTTGCGCGCCAGATCCTAACGCCATATTGGACAGATTCATAACATTCCCAGCCACCTTCGCTTCGTTCTGGTGCGCAATGGTTCGAATGCGTCGGCCTCTCCTAGGAACAGTCTCCGGATGCTTCTGCCTGTAATCCGCAATAAGAGATTTAACATCTAGGGTAGGCCGTTGCTTATTTTGCCTGTAATCGCTCGGTCCACCGCCAATCTCGAAATTATTGCACGACAGATTCCTGCCATTGAAGTTTTTCTTAAACGCCTGATTCCTCTCAATGTAACTAAGAGGATTCCTGTTGTTCCCCTGCTTGCTATTACCATCGACGTTCTCGAAGGCCTCAGGGTCATACTCCTCGAGGTTAAGCAGCAAGATCTGCTTCTTCCTTTCCAGTCTTAGCAATAGTTCCTCCTTAAACTTCTTGAAGTGAAGGATGGTGTTCCACTCCTTCTCTTTTTGTTTCGCCAGCTCGTTAAGCGTACGGATTTCGGAGAGGAGCTGCACCGTGGTACCTTGTAGTTGCTCGAAACTACTTCCTCCGATATGCTCCATGCATTTCTTTAAGAATCTATCCCTGGAATCGAAACTACGCTGCATCTCAACATGTATCCTCTTTGTTGGTGTCTCGTTACTTTCTGACTCGAGCTTGCGTTTGAGCGACGATTCCTGGCCGCTGTCATTGCTCGCGCTGTCTTCGGTTGCGTGAGCTTCAGCGTCGCCGTTTGTTAACTCGTGGTGCTCGCCGATGTTCTCTTGCTTGATAGGGGTTTCCTCTGTATTTCCTTCTTGCTTGATTTCAGTTATTAGAGTTTTGGAAATGCCGTTAGATTCTTTCTTGCAAATATCCTCCATCATCGCTTGTCGCTGGTCAGCATGGCCTGGGGATGAAGGTTGGGTAACGCAACCTTCGTGTACATCTTCCATGACGTGCATCTTATTCAAACTGCAACACAAGAAAATAATTTCATCAATAAAAAATATATCAAAATTGTATATAGTAAAGAAAATAGAAATGGGTTTTAAAGTTTACGGTTAATTAAGTACTGAGTCTTTAGGCTATACAACTTTATACCTAGATGTTATAAATAACTGTTATGAAATTTATACGGAATATACGAGAAACAGAAACGCGCTTGTCAATAAAAATAAGTAGAAACATATACATATACTACACGGTTACCGTTGACGTCGGGGAACTGAAAACAAGTGTTCCTCACTAATTTGCGTTGTTCAAACTAACTACTGCAAGGGCACCTTGCCATATCAGAGGACATTGCGTATGGCGCTGATGTTTACATTCATTTCTAAAAATGTTATTACCACATGCAACCAAATTCTGTAAACTAAATTATTGTTATAAGAATATGAACTCAATGCACAATTGTCAGTTATCAGACACAATATTTAATATACTTCTTTACAAAACCATCCTATAATCAGCTCTATGTTTTGAGCGAGATAATAGTTGCAACAGCAATAGTTACAATTCTCTTGGAATATTTATTTGACAGTGCATTAGTATAAGACGATGTTAACAAGAAAATGGAGCACTATGGTTACAAACACAAGGCGTTTTCTACAAACGCGGGGCGTTTTCTACAAGGCGTCCTATGGAAGATAATTCTTGCAACGATAATAATATTATAATTCTAGTAGACAACTTCTTTGACAGAAAATTGGTGTAAGGAGATGATAATACAAACACAGAGCGTTATGTACCTAGCGACGAACAGGGGGCGTTTTTTACAAGGCACCCCATTGAAGATATAGTTTGCAGCAGCAATAATTATAGCTCTATCACAAGAGTTCTTTGACAGTACATAAGACGATGCCCATACACAAATAGAGCATTATGGGCATGAAGACAGACGGGCGTTTTTTACAAGCAGCCTATGGAAGATAAGTCTTGCAACGACAGTAATATTATAATTCTAGTGAAACAGTGCTTTGACAGAACATTGGTATAAGACGATATCAATAGAAACACATAGCGTCATGTACTTAACGAAGAACATGGGGCCTTGTCTACAAGACATCCCATTGAAGATAATAGGTACAACAGCAATAATTACAGTTCTACCAGAAGAGTTCTTTGACAGAGCATATTGTGTAGGTATAAGACAATATCATCACAAAAATTAAGTATTAATGGCTACACATGCGGGGAATTTACTACAAGGCATTCAATGAAAGATACAAAATAAATAAATTTTATTTTCGAGCAACAAAAGGTATATACAGAAAGTCAACTAAAAAAGCATACCTACTTAATGAAACAATAGAAACAAAAAATAATAATCACTTTACAAAATCAAAAAAAAATCTTCGACATAGTACAAAGCCTTACTTATTCATATTTTCTTTAAATGAATTTTAACCCTACAAAATGGGAGACATTGACCACTTAGCACTTGCAATGACAAGAACATTACAACTCTAGTTTGGTGACAGAACATTGGTATAAGACCGATGTCCATACCAACACGAAGCGTGGGGCGTTTTCTACAAGGCATCCAGTTGAAGATTGTTGCAGTTGCAATTGAAATAGTTACAATTCTATCAGAAGCATTCCTTGACAGTGCATTGGTATAGAACGATGGCCATACAAAAACGGAACATTATGGAGATGGCTACAAACGTTGGCGGTTTCTACAAGGCATCCTATGGAAAATAATTCTTGCAACGGCAATAATAAATAAATCTAGTATTAAGAGTTTTTTGACAAAATATTAGTCTAAAACGATGTCAATACAAACATAGTGCGTTATGTACATTGTTGGCCACGAAAATGGGGCGTTTTCTACAAGGCATCACATTGTACATAATATGTCGTTGCAACAACAATAATTACAATTCTATCAGACGGGTTCCTTGACAGTGCATTGTATAAGACGATGTCAATACAAACACGAAACGTTACGTACTTGACGACAAACATGGGGCGTTTAGGGGGCATTTTCTCCAAGGCATCCCATCGGGGAGAATAGTTGCAAAAGCAATAAACACAATTCTATCAGAAGAGTTGTTTCACAGTAGAAGAGTTCTTTGACAGAACATTGGTATAAGACGATGTCAATACAAACACAGAGCGTTATGTATTTGGCGATGAATATGGGGGGGGGGCGGCTGTCTTTAAGGCATTCCATTAAAAATAATATGTAGTTACAACAACAATAGTTACAATTCTCAAAAGAGTTTCTTGACAGCGTAATGGTATAAGACGATGGCCGTATACAAAACGAACCATTCTGGACATGGCCACAAACGTGGGGCCTTTTCTACAAGGCATTCCATTGAAGACAACTCTAGCAACGACAATAATAATTCTAATGGAAGAATTCTTTGGCAAGACATTGGTATACGACAATGGCTATACGAAAACGGAACATTATGGAGATGCCTACAAACGTGGGCGGTTTCTACAAGGCATCCTATGGAAAATAATTCTTGCAACGACAATAATAAATAATAAATACATCTAGTATTAAGAGTTTTTTGACAAAATATTAGTGTAAAACTGTCAATACAAACAGAGAGTATTATGTACATAGTTGGCCACCAAAATGGGGTGTTTTCTACAAGGCATCACATTGAAGATAATATGTAGTTGCAACAGCATTAATTACAATTCTATCAGACGAGTTCTTTGACAGTGCATTGTATAAGACGACGTCAATACAAACACGGAGGGTTACGTACTTGACGACGAACATGGGGCGTTTAGGAGGCATTTTCTCCAAGGCATCCCATCGGAGAGAATAGTTGCAACAGCAATAAACACAATTCTATCAGAAGAGTTGTTAGACATTAGAAGAGTTCTTTGATAGAACATTGGTATAAGACGATGTCGATACAAACACAGAGCGTTATGTATTTGAAAATAATATGTAGTTACAACAACAATAATTACAATTCTCAGAAGAGTTTCTTGACAGCGTAATGGTATAAGACGATGGCTGTATACAAAACGGACCATTCTGGACATGGGGCGTTTTCTACAAGGCATTCCATTGAAGACAATTCTAGCAACGACAATAATAATTCTAATGGAAGAATTCTTTGGCAGGATATTGGTATAAGACGAAGGCCATACAAAAACGGAGCGCTATGGATATAGCGACCAACGTGGAGCGTATTCTACAAGGTTTCCCAGGGAAAACAATTCTTGCAACGATAATAATATAATTCTCGTAGGAGTTTTTTGACAGAACATTTGTATAAGATGATATTCATGCAACCACGGGGCGTTGTGTATTTGGCGACAAACGTGGGGCGTTTTCTACAAGGTAACCGAGGTACATTTTTCTTTGGCGTTTTGGATTAGATAAATAAAGTGTGTACATACAACGGTGGACACAAAATAAATATATTGCACCATGGACGGTGTGAAATACGAAATATCAAAACAACTTACATACTATCAATGTATGTACTCCCGCAGTTAATTCTGTCCAAGCATTACCTCTCGCGACTGCGAAACCAAACAAACCTATTAAGCAATAAATACTGAGCGAGCAGTCAAGGTGATTTTAACGATACTCTATGATAAGGGTTAGCCTTGATGCGTGACACACATTTCCAGAGAAAAACCAAACGGAGGCGAGCCCGGAGTAAGATGAGGATTACGCCTTTCAGCCTCGATATTCTTCTTCAAACAATCGATTCTATGCAGGTAGGGTAAGACGATCGGCTATTTTCGACGATCAAATATTTACCCGTCCTAAATTCTGACGGCGTATACGCGGTTAATATTTATTTATGCGTACGCTATATAGTGCATCTAGATCAAGAATCTGAATGCAAGAGCGCATGATTCGAAACAATTAAAAATAACACAAACTGACCTTAATGCATCGCACTGCAAGCCGTTCAATGTCGCCGATGGTTGGTTGGTTAACTGATTAATTGTTGTGCGTGAGTTTGTATCGCGGATTCTATCTGTCGTGAGACAACAACAAGAGTAGTAGCGTTCACTTTCACGTCTCCCGTGCCTTGTGCTTGGGTTCACATGTAGTGCACGTGCGAGTGTGGCAGCAGCGTAGGCATGGCGACGATCTCTGCAGGAGACGCGATTGACTGACTACACTACCTTATCCTGCAAAATTGCGCCGAAGTGGGTCAGGCCGTGTTGCGGTCAGAGACCCAAGGCGAACTCCGGCCTGAGGAAGGGGAACGAACAACATCGGTACGGTACAAAGTTTCAACGCTTCTCACCCACGACGACGGGACGCGGTGCAGCTAGATCAAGCCGTTCGCGCTCAAACTTATCGAGCGGACGTTTGATTTTGAATGCACTATCGATATCGTCAATGGCAGAGATCAGCGCTGGGGAATTACTGGGGAAATCAGCCAAAGTACGAGGGAAAATTAAAACAGTTTCCTTTGTTTAAGCCCTAAGCTTTTGGCACCTAATTTATTGCCATCTTCAGATGGTGCAATACAAAATAAGTAAATAAATTACACAGTTGTGCTAACGAACAAACAAAACAAGTGCAGGTCACAACTGGAAAGGTGTACACAATCCTAACATTGAACATAAGACAAGGTACTTTGGCTGATTTCCCCAGTAATTAGTTACTCTTACCTTCACACGCGAGAACTACTGTCATCTTGTAGATCTGGTTAGGCAACCGTAAACTGTGTTCCTGTACAGGGTGTGCACATTTTGATGTTAGTTGTTAAAACTACAAATTTTGTGTTTCCACCAAACGATTCAATACTGGAAAGTGGATGTAAAATATTGGTAATAGAACGCCTGTGTATCATACATGATTTGGCATCGTATACAACAATTTGGGCATTTATAGGAAAAAAATGCGTTTTGGATAGGGTTGATCTTACTTTTCCAATTGAAGTAAAAGAATTCAATCAAGTAAAAGAGAATGCGAAAAAATATATGAGTTAGGTTGCACAGAAACACATTAGCATTATTTTTGACCTACCACTTGGCATGCCCGCTTTTCACCACCTTGTATCAATGTATCAATTAATAACGTAACATTTTTACTTTATCATAAGTATGATGAAGTATTGTAATGGTGCCGAAAAAAAATTTGAGATTTTAGCGGAAATAGGTCTTTTTGGGTCCCCTAATCATTTTTGACCAAGGTACAAAAAATGTCTGTGTCTGTGTGTGTGTATGTGTATGTGTGGACTCGACTTTTGTGGCGACGATTCCGGAGAAACTACTAAAGGTATCGGGACAAAAGCTCTTATTTAGAAGTTTTACGACCAAACTTAGAGCTGAAAAGCTTTTGGTTCAAAAGGGTCCAAAGGAACTGGCTATTTCATCTAACCATTTTTCAAGGATTTTGGAAATGAGCCGCCATTTCTGTAATTTCGTCAAAATAGTTACATAATAAATTAAAGTAGAGGATATTTTGTATAATTTATGTCTATGACATTTTTTGGTAAAATTAATAGTTTAGTTGCAGGAGCAAATTCTATTTGATCGAAATCGTGTCTGCATTAATAGTAGGTAGCCAGGATATTTTGAAACTTTTGACAGTATTCAGAACGTCATCGGTTGCGAAACGTCAATTCAACACGCAAATGCATGGAGAATGCGATGAGGAGGAGAAACACGCGTGCACGTACGCTATGTGAAACCAATGTGAAACAATATTGAAACAGCTTGGTGTTTCCATGGTGTTTACAAAGTCAATGTGTATTTCGAGTGCGGATGCAATGTTATTATGCATTTTTCAAGGATTTTGCAAATGAGCCGCCATTTCTGTAATTTCGTCAAAATAGTTTAATAATAAATTAAAGTAGCGGAAATTTTGTATAATTTATGTCTATGACATATTTTGGTAAAATTAATAGTTTAGCTGCAGGAGCAAATTTTATTTGATTGAGATCGTGTCTGTATTAATATAGAATTTGCCAGATATTTCTATTCTAATGACAGTAGGTAGTGTCAAAGGCTGATTTTTTGACAATACCTACTGTCAATATCTGTCAAATCCTGGCTAATTCGTTTTATTTTAGTGCAAACACGATCGATCTCGATAGAATCACATGCAGCTAAACTATTAATTTTATATATTGTACGATAAAGTCTTGTGCCTGGCCATATCAGATTTTTTTTAAATTCTGTTGCTGAAAAGTTACTGAATCTTTGATAAATTATATGTTTTTCGGATAACTTTTGTTATTAATAATTGATCTAGATAATTTTTTCAACATTTTGTAAACAAATTCATCAATATTATCAGGCGGAATTTGCAAGATTGTAAAATATATTACTAGAACTTATACCCCCTAGAACTTATATAGCTAACATGATTTGGTGGTATAGGGCAACTGGGTCAGGTTCTCAAGTAGTCTGTTACAAACCCCCATCAATTCCCAATATGTACTCTAGTTTTTGATTTATCCCAATATTTGGATAAATTTGTCTATTTAACACAAACAAATTGATCAACAGTATCACACACCTATGCAATTGAAAATAAAATGAAACTTGCAATTTATTACCGAGAAATCGAATTTATGTTCCTTTTGATGATCGCATTTTGAGACAGCCTAAGGATTTTGGTGAGGTTCTTCGTTTAAGACCATATGAATTGTTTTTACTTTATTATACGTAGTATGTCAACATTGCAAAGGCATAAAATACTCTTGATAAAAATATGTCGCAAAAATCATCATAATCGGTCAAAGTTATCGAACATTAAAGATAAAATCAACTAAAGAAGTGAATGATAATTAACCGAGGTGAGGATATTGTTTTGGAAAACACACGTCCGCCTGGATTTGAACCGGAAAACGAGTTTACGTAATAACCATTTTCCCTTGAATTTATTCATCTGTATGAGCTGTTTAGCAATAACCATTTAGCGTTTCCTAGTTACCAAACTTCCATCTAGCCCCAATAGGTGTCACGACGGGTTTGCTTAATTCGAAACTCGGATTGCAAGTCCTAAAGTGACAAATATAACCTATAAATTTCCACAGCCTCTATAGCTCAACTGGGAGAGCTACCAACCGGACATTGGAGGGTTCCCGGTTCAAATCCAGGCGGTGGTGTATTTTCCAAAAAATATCCTCACCTGGGTTAATTATATCATTCGCTTCTTTAGTTGATTCTACATTACTGAGGAGTCTACGTAATAACCATTTTCCCTTGAAATTAAAGCTAAATATATAGTTGTACAGCTATATTTATTTTACAAACATTCAGATAGTGGAACGAAACAAAAACAAACAAAGTTGAACAGACTATTTGAGAACCTAACCAAGACGATTTATTTTTCAAAATTGTAGGGTAGGATAAGAATGTTGATGAATTTATTTACAGTGTCCTGAAAGAATTACTAAAATAGGACAAAAAGTGCTATTTAACATAAACCTGTATTCAAATATTTGGTATCCCGGACTGTAAAATACATACTTTTAATAAGCTCAAGAATGAAAAAAGACTGAGATACGAAATTTTGAAATCAGTAATAAAAATAAAAATGCTACATGGACTCCAAACAACTAAATACACTGTACAAATGACATCCATAATTTTTTGTTGCAACTTTAAGCTGCAGTTCTAGGTTTCATAAACTGTCTTAATGGTGCTATAAGTATTTCATGACTTTTCACGAGAAAATTCTGGACAAAAGGCAATTCAAAATTAGGAAAATTTGATAACTGTGAATAATGGGTTTTGACGTTTTCGATAGAGTTATCTGCGCAGAATTCGAGGTAAACTTTAAAATTGTTTTTAAGTTTTTAAGTTTTGTTATTTATTTTTTGGTTACGCACTTGTTTAAAGGAAGACGAACGTACGGCGTTTTCTAATTCCTTTTTTTAGGCCAGAATGAAGTAAGTATAGGATACATACTTGATAACTTGACTTATGGATATAACATTGGCGTTTAACGGTCTACACTAGAGAAATCGTGAGAAATTCTAGAAAAACCAGTTTCATTCAATTTAGACTCCGTTCTTACGTTCGCCAGATTCACATTCGACATAGTTCCTTTGATAAATAAGCTACACTTATCAACACAGAAAGTAGTCCATCGCTTCTTTGGGACGAAATTTCAATTAAAAATAATTATTTAAGTTCTTCAATTATCAGTTGTCAAAGGTTCACGTAAACTCCCAAAATGACAAAGAACTCATCAATCACTTATGGAAATCTTCCTAAAGATCAAACTCGTTCTTTCTTTGTTCAAACTTAATGATCACAGTCATTTCAGGTTATAGATATAACACCTATAAGGTTGTCAACAGTAAAGCATTGTGTCATGCATGATGCCATTGCAATTACAGAAGGACGCGTCAGAAAATGAATAGAACTGTTTTCAAATTTTTTCCGATAAAAGAAGGAATGTTTTCTTGATCTGTTAAAGCTGAAAATACAAGAATATGACAAAGAATTAAACAAAGCATATTAGAGAACTCAACAATTTACGATTTTTGGCGTTTGTCAAAAGTCGCAAAATAGACCTCCATGCATGACACGGCTCGGCGCTGTAATGTAGACTTATGCAGCGACTGCAAACGTTAAGTATATTTGCAGAACGATGACATCACAGATATTGCTTACCTAATAGACTAACCTCCTGATAAGTTAATCGTGCACGTTTTTGAAGGTACGTACAGGTGATATTGCGCAAAGTGTGCCATGTATACAGACACATAATACGTACATAAGCAAACAAAAATAAGCAATACTCATGTGACGACTCTCTTTTCGGTGCGTCTTTTTTCGGTTTATTTCTAGTAGATAAATAGTTACATTTAAATGGCTATTATTGATACACAACACGTGATTCAATCAGGTGAATAACACGATTACTTCTTTACGTTAAATAAAGCTGCTAAGCCGTACTGTTTTATCTTTTCCCAGAATATATTAGCATATTATTGTAGTTACAAGTGTTTTTTTTTTGCATATGAATCAGGTTTGTGAACCTTAGATTACAATATTGTTACAATAGGACTAGAATATCTTCTAAAATGCGTTAGCACTGAAGTATTTCATAGCAAGACATGCTTCTCTTTCACAATTTTGTTATTACATTTTTTAGTGTAGATTCATGATGATATTAGCTGGAAGGAAACACTTGATTGATCAGCTGTTGTTACCATTTCAATCCGTCTGAATTGTATTTTAGGAAAGGCTGCCGGCCACTAATTTGGTCAGATTTGTTAGTTTATAAAGACATAGGTTTTCACTGAAAAGATATCTGGACAGAATATTGATAACTATCTTCAGGGTCCAGCGACAAATATGCATTTTTCTCTTAACAATTTAAACCAAAACAATGTAAATTGCTAATTGCTGAAAATGGTTACAGTTTTTAATAGTCTTGACTATCTGTAGATCTTTTGAAAAGTCTAGCGTCTCAAAACATATTTTTTGTTATATGAATTTTGCAGGTCGAGCTTTCAAACATAATTAAACAGTTTATTTCTCTGTATTTGAACTCCTTTGAGCAATTACTGATTCAATTATAATAAACCTTTTCCAACTATTTGATAGAATATACAAGAATACAATCAGAAGTAGTATAAAGCACAAACATACGCCAACGTACGTACTACTTCTCGATTGTATGTACCTACGTACTAGTAAAACAGCAAAACATCTCACAATACAAGACTTAAAGACCAGTTAGCGGGGTTTATACAAAAATAAACAACCCAAGACCACGTTTTAATGTTTCTGATGACTAGAATAAAGGAAAACTGAAAATGTACCAGCGACCATGGATAAAATAAAACATACACCTACTTATGATCATTTCTTTGGCAACCTTTAGCGTAGAGCGTGATCATCTTCAGAAAGTACATAGATTGTTAAATATAGTATTGCGTCTCTTAGAGCTGAGGTATTTTTGGAATTGAGCCTGAGTGAAATGCATATTACGCGAAATTTAGGATTAGGTATACATATAGCATCACAAAATTTCAAGGTGGTAATGGACACGACAATCAAAGAAATTTGGAGATAATGCCACGTGTCTTAATTGAAGAAATTGATAGAAGAGTAAAAAATCAAGTAATGCCGCGATGAGCATGAAATCTTCTACGAGGTCATAATAACTGGCGAAAAAGTACAATGCAGATACCAATACAATGCAATAAGTTAATAATTGAACTACTATATACAAGATGAAATCTATGGCAGGTGGGCAGAAAAATCAAATCAAAATCAATACAAAAGTGTATTTAACCAAGGGTTTAAAAGAATTCATCGATGAATATATGTGTATATTCGGCAGATGATAGATTTCGAGAAAAAGAAGGCGCCAAAGAACACATGGGCAGAGGAAATCAGAAAATTGGCTAGTTGCTGCTGGGAGTGCTAGGTATCCAAAGCTAAGGCTAACGACGACTGAAGAACTTTTGAGTATAAGCCTTTGTCCGAATGCATCTTTATCCAAGTTGATTTTTTCTAAAACCACTCATACGGTTTTGATGCTTACTTTGTTCAGTTGTACAAACTTCAGTTTCGAATTAATACAGGGCGCAAGAATGAAGATAAGTTATTTGTCAACATTTGTAACACGCTGTCATTTCTACTAGCCTCAAGCACATGAATCAAGCGGGGTGAAACAGTAGCGCTATCTCGTGTAAACATGTTGTTCTTTGATTCATTTCCTTACTTTATTTAATAAGCGAGACTCGACCAGAAGAATAACGACATCCAGCTGAATATACAACCCATGTATTGTGAATACATCTGTACAAAATGTTGCACTGCTTTGGTTTGTAGAACATAAAACCATGGTCTCCTTCCATGAACAAGTTATCAGCCCTCAACGGGTATGTTTTCACGTGCACGTCTTATCATTACTGTTTTTGTTGTAGCTAGGTTACTAAAAGCGGTAAAGAAGTGAATTTAAGAACAAAATGTTTACCAAAGATTAGGCTATACGTTGGCTGAATTTTATTCCTTTGGTTGTAGCTGGAAGGAAACCACAGAATGTTACAAATTTTGACAAATACATGTCCTCATTCTTGCACCCTGTATATGCTCAAAACTTAAATTTCAATACCAGAGTGTCGTTACTGAAGAACGAAACCAAAAATCATAAAGATTGGATGACCGATTCGAGAGCAAACCGATTTTGACAATAACTAATTGTGACGCAAAGAGATTCATAGTAGGCCTACATACTATTAGAATGGAATACAGGCCAAATTATTATTATCTAGCATTAACCATTCTAATTTGTCCTACAAGTCTGACGACAACCTAGAGAGGTGGCTTTTAGCATGGTCAACGAAACTGAAAGTGTCAGTTGGCAATGAATAAACCTGCGGTACGCAGCAGCAACATGTGTGACCTCTTGGGCCGTGGAAGGATCGACTTACTCGAGGGGTAGTCCGCCGTTCGTCCGCTCCCTGGATTGCGCAGTGGGCACAAGGCCAACGGCCAGCAGGACCGCAATGGCGCTATTGTGCCGCTGAAGGTACTCCTCCTCTAGCAGCGTGTCCGCGGGTAGATTACTATCGGGTATCGCGCCCCTCTTCAGCCGGCACCTGGTGGGCAACCCCAGCAACTCGTGCTGGACATCCCTCTCGTAGCTATCCTTGCTGAAGTGCCTCGAGCATACCCTGGCCGTGGCGCAGTTCTGCACGTTCCTTCCGCACGCTCTCACCCATCGCGCACGCGTGTCAACATCACCAGGAAACCGGTGGTAACGTATGGAGCCGCCTTTCGTCTTCCTATGCGTATTATTGCAATTGATCACCGCGCACTGTGGCATCTCTCGGATGATTGGATGACTCACTGGCGGCGATGGGTAAAGTTGGCGGTCTCGCGAGTATTTAGGTCAATAAACCGGCACATTTTGATAAGAAGAACCGAGCGACGTTGTCTGGCGCGCACCGGGTCCTCGCTATAATTAGCGTCTGTTAATTAGGTGCAATGGTTACTGTTACCTTGCTGCATCTGTTCCGACGATTAAAATAAACTTCTTTCTCGCACTGGTCCGTCGTTCCTCTCACGTGTGGTGACGGTTGGTTGGTTAATCGCACTCGTTCGGTCGCACGAAAAACTGAAGCACTGATCCCACGAGTGCCGCTCGCCGCCTGCCGATGGGATGTGTACGCGGCGCGCAAAGCCGCGCCCCACCAACGCACTGAGCACCGGTGACGTCACGGGCGTCTCCTCAAAACACCCACGAGCATCGATTTTGAGCGCTCAGGTGCCGCTGCGTTACCAATCTCCACGACGCTCTACACTGGATGCATCGCAGACTTAACAACTCCAAGACATCACAATAAGATCACGATTCCTCTCTACTATTCCATCGCGTCTCCCAATCACCCGCTTTTGAATAAGAATTGAAGCAAAAGAGGTTCCAGCCTTAGGTAGTTAAAGTCTTTTCACAGTTTGAACAGATCATATTTACAGAATTGGCAGCTTATCAAACTACACTACAGGATATAAATAAGCTCCATTATGCTCCATACACCCTTAAATCCTTTGTCTGCATCCTGCAACCTCCATCCACTTTACTCTCTCAGGTGGTCGTCCTCAGCTTCTGAAACTTATCATCTGGGCCTCCACTTCAGAACTCACCTTTCTCTTCAGGCACATTGGTAGTTCCGACTAAATATTGAAGTGAGATTCCCAAAACAGGTCACGCAATTCCAACTCTTCTGGGTCATCTCACAATTTCTGTTGTATCTTTCGATGCTGATTTTATGCCACGGGAGTTTAAAAGATGTTGTTTTTTTTCTGATGTAGTATTGTTGATGTAGACGAGGTTTGTCAAGATTTTGGTTGTGGATTTTCTTTTTATAATTATTCTAGTACAGTAACTTCATGCAAACAGTGTACTATGCATAATTTGCAAAATTTGTTGATTCATGGCAAAACCTTCAAGGAAATTCAAACATTGCATATGATAAAGTAAAAAAGAGTTAATAGCTTATTGATGAGAACCTGAATATATAAGCAATTCGAAAAAATGCGAAATATTTAGTATTTGACACAAACATTAAAGACCAATGAACTTAGATAGACCTATTCAACCATCTGAGCACAATAAACCCAAGTTGAGTAGCCGTAAACCGGTTTTTGTTTCAAAAGTCAGTTTTTGTATAATTTGTCTTCTTACGACGAAATTGGCAAACTGTATTGTCTGTATTATGATTATTACTTTACACAACATAACCTGATTGATTTGGTGTATAACGAACTGAATTATTTAAGATCCTTTAATGATACTGGTTGCTAATCCAGTTACCTTACATTAAACTGGTTGAGCTTTTAATTTCTAATTAGTCACAAACGAGTGTTTCGTCTTTTAATTGACCTGTCACTTATCTCAGATAGGTTATGAAAACTCATATCGTTTTGCAAATTTTCCACTGAATCGACGATTTTTCGATAAAATATGAATACAGAGACAAATCATCACATTGTTGTTTTTTTACTGAGAAATTTCTTTGCGTCATCCGTTCAAATGCTGTCGCTAGATGGCATCGTACGACGACTAACATTGCGGTTATATTTCGGACAAAAATCGCAAAATACGACTGCGTTTAACATTTGTTGAATACAGCTTGGTCTGCTGGTTTCAGAAACAGAAGGACAGCTTCAGTTACAAAAAAACGTTGTGTCGCGTTTGTTAGCTTTACTCCAATTAGTGCGAAATGATTGAAACGGTCCTTTGAAATGTCCGTCGAGCACTTCCACGCGGAGACCCCCTCATTTCCAATTAGGGACACAGTGTATATGCGTGGTCGTCGGCGTGACGTATTAAAACTGGTAGGGTTTGCGGACCCCACAGTAGATCCAACTGGGATGGGGCGCGGATCCGCATCGTGGGGTTGGTTCCCCGTTCATATTATTGATCGAGATCTGGTCCCAGACTGCCTGCAGCTATGACTCATCAGCAGCGACGTAATGAGGAATGGCCATGGATGCTGTTATCTCCATTCCTCCTATTGGCGAGATCGCCACTACGAGATGCAGCGAAGGAGACCTCACATAGGGACGGAAAAAGGACGCATTGCATTTTTTTTTTGCTATCAGCTGAGAAATGTCATATTATACCCTGGTTTCTATAAAAGGCAACAGTTGTAGGCACTAGGGCGTCCAATCCCGGACAATATACTGATCCCGGGATTTCGCGATTAAAGAATTTGTAATCCCGGGATTCATGAAAAAAAGATATAGTTGCCGGATTAAAACGTCTGGGATGCAAATTGTTACCACTTAGCAAACACAGCCAGTAAGAAACGCCTAAAATATACTTTATTGGACAATATCTTTTCCCCGAAACTTAATCAACGTTTTAAAACTTCATCTTACAAGTAGAAATGTGCGTATTGACATCAATAATAAAAAAATAAACCTTATTAAGATAAAATTGGATAATTCATGTCATGGATGTTTATTATGCGAGTAGACTAATTTTAAATAAAACTATAATTGTTTATAAAAACGAGATAGGTATAATGACTTTAAGACCCAGTTCTAAACGTGTTTTCAAGTGAAGACGTTATTTATTGTTCAAAATTGATAAAATATACAGTGCACCTTCTTAGAATATTAAATATTCAATTTCCTGTCATGAAAAAAAAAAATAATAATACTTTGTACATCGTTAGGTTTTTGCAAATACAGTTAAAACAGCCCAACCCACATGATAAAAATTGATTTTTTATCTAAGTGCAGTTTTTGATGAAACTCGTGAAACTTGCAAAAAAGCGAAAAAAACGATAATTGTGCGATGAATAAATGTAAAAAATGACCATATTAGCGCTGTCAAATCTCGTCACAAACTCGAGATGCTTCGTACCTAAATATTTCGTTTTTTAGTTTAAAGTAAAAATTATTATTTTTTTAAATTTTTTCGCTGCATTTGTAATAAAATTTACTAATTTTACGTTCTGTAGTGTATCACTGAATACAGGTAAAGAAAACCGCCACATTTTTTTTTATTTTTATGTTTACTTTGTTATTTTTGTGTAAAATACAGCCTGTATTTTTTTGTGGAGGGTAGTATAGTAACTAAAAAGACTTAACAAGTTGAAAAGGTTCATGTTTGCCTCCGTATTGAATTATATGTACTTCTTGCAAAATCTGTTTGTCCTATTATAGCAACTTGTTGGTGTAAACGAACATTTTATGCTTGATACTTAATTTAATCAGAAAGATTGCTGTTAAAGACTGAAGTTCATACTTAAAATATGGCAGTTTAATTGATTTATTGTAGATCAGTGCCCACATTTTACCAATTAACAAAAAAATAAGAACATAATTTAGATTTATCTTTTTTGGGATCCCGGGATTTAGATTTATAATCCCGAGATCCCGTAATCCCGGGATTGGAAGACCTAGTAGGCAGGTATTTAATAAAATTCTCTCAGTGTTTGTGAGAAGAGAGGAAGTAAAACGGTGTGCCATCTATTGTTTCTTTTTTGTCGTGCTGTCAAACATTCAATGTAAGAAATGGATCGTTTTATCCTTGAAGAATGCTGGGAAGTATAAAAATATTTGCCAAAGTTGAGAAAAAGTTTTGGTAGAAATTAACCTCTTCAGTGGCCGGTATACGGAAATTTATAAACAAAGGTCGTGGAACTAGAATACTGGAATTGCCCATGAATGCTGCTGTTGCCCAAATTCAACTCATCACAGACCACAACTAAACACCAGTTGCAGCATTCTGATGAGAATTCTCCATAAAGACCTCGGATTATTTGCTTACAATATTTTTAGTTTCGCTGTGTGGGCTTCAAATCAGCTGGGATGTGAGGTCGATTTTGGTCGCAAAAAAATCTTTTCGTATGTTGCAAATGTGTACAAAATTGCGTACCATTTAACTGCTATTAAATAAGTTCCTACAAATAATCGGAATGTATACTCTATTTAATAAAGCACGAATCATTTATATAATACTGGGTGTGTATTTTTACTAGTAATTTAAAAAAGAAACCAACTGATGGCCAACCCTTAATAATATGTAAAGTGACTAATGCTTTTAAACTTTCTTTTTATAATCATTGGTGTTTTAAAATGCCCTTGTGTATCCTCAGAAGAAGTTGGCCTTTTGTTACGATAGCTCACAGTTTACACAGTTCAAAAAGTCGATTATTTGTGGTTATTTTAGGAACACATTACAGAAATCTGGTGGCCTATATTTCCCGGAACTGGGAACGTTCTACATAGACCAGGCTGCGGTGGATCAATAAATTTGATTAAAATTAAGACGTTATTAATGATGCTAAGTTAGATTTTCAACCGGAGCATTGACTGACGACTGCTAAGAACGACATTAAAAATCGATGAAGTTGTAGCTTTAATAGACACCAATAGAATTTTTGTAAATTAACTACATATTTGTTTGCGACTAAAGGAAGTACATACTAGTGGAATTATTTTAAACACAACAACAGTGACTGTACTAACATTTTAATTAATAAATAAAGGCTTTACTATTATTAATGCTGTACGTGAAATCTGGATAATAAACCTACAGTGCGTTGTATAACTTTCACCGATTCCATAATATATAGTACCTATGTTAATTAGCACACAATGAGAATCCCATTGAGTATTTAGAGAAATCGTTACACCCAGAAAACGATGGAACTTGATCAGCACTTAGTGGTAGAAGGTTGCCAATATTTATTTAATGCAAAATGTTTACATTCAAAATTAACAACAATGAACAAGGACCAAAATGTTTGGTCCCTCTCAATGCAGACGGATACCTTGTTATGAAATCTTGCAACCAGTTACGGAGGAGCTATACGACGACGAACGAACGCAAGAACACATGGAATTAACGAAAACAAATTAAACGAACATGAAAATACCAAAGATAACAGAAGTGGCAATAAGTCACATACTTGACAAGAAGGACGAAAGATGCAATGGAAAGACCACAGAATGCACACCTGGGATAGGCAGACGAAATTGTGGAAGTCCTCAAGACCGATGAAGGGTGAGAAGACAGCAGGCAGTCGATGGATGGATGTTAAAGTATGGATAATGAAGAAATAAAGTAACGACAAGAAGAATCTATGTACCTTCTTTTAAGCTATCGTCTGCACTAATACAATTTGTGATGATTTTGTTATGTTTTGCTTTATCATACCAAAAATTGCTACATACTTACGGTCAACATACTTACTGCCTCTGGAAGTAGATTGCCAATATTTCTATAAGGCAAAATGTTTACTTTCTTAATTAAGAACATTGAACACGGATCATAAATTGTAGGTCCCACTCAATGCAGAACTATAGTAGTGAAATCTAGTAACCAATTATGGACGAGCTATATAACGACGAACTGCAAGAATTTTATTTCAGAAGAAGACAAGAAATTTATTTCTTCGGCTTCAACTTCAACAGAACAATTGTCCCAACACATACGTCCCAACGACATAGAATTAACGAAAACAATTAAACCAACATGAAAAGACTAACGATAAAGTGGCAATTAGCCTGATACTTGACAAGAAGGAAAGACGAGAAATGGACCTGAAATGCCACAGAATGAAGACCTGGAATAGGAAAATGTAATTGTGGAAGTCCTCCTAGCTTCTTCTCAGATACCTTATTCAATGGCAAAATTTGTGAAGATCATGTTTTTAGCTTCTAGTGAAAAATTGCTACTTGTTGGTCTAGAATATATTTTGACAATAGTGTCCATTTATTTGCCTTCATCATGATAATAAAAAAGATTGCTTTTATTTCTTAGCGCTGTAGTTGCAAAATCTTGAAATAACGGTACGTCAGCTAGTGGATATTTAATACCTTGATGCATTGCGAACGCATGAAGGCCACCGCTGGCGTTGTCGGTATGGATCATGAAGAAATAAAGTAACGACAAGAAGAATCTAACTAGCTTCTTTTAAGCTATCGTCTTCACCGGTAAAATTTGTGAAGATTTTTGTTTGTTTTGCATTATCATACAAAAAATTGCTACATACTTTCGGTCTACAATCCATTTTGGCAAGAGTGCCTCTGGAAGTAGATTGCCAATATTTCTTTAAGGCAAAATGTTTTACTTTCTTAATGAACAACATTGAACATGGATCAAAAATTGTAGGTCCCACTCAATGCAGAACTAGAGTACGTAGTGAAATATTGTAACCATTTATGGACGAGCTATATGCCGACAAACTGCAGATGTTTATTTCAGAAGTAGACAAGAAAGTTGAAGAAATACAACCGATGTGTTCTTGCAACATTAATATATGTCCCAACGACATAGAATTAACGAATACAATTAAACAAACATGAAAGGACTAATGATAACGAAGTGGCAATTAGCCTGATACTTGACAAGAAGGAAAGACGAGAAATGGACCTGAAATGCCACAGAATGAAGACCTAGAATAGGAAGATCAAATTGTGGAGGTCGTCCTATCTTCTTCAATGGCATAATTTGTGAAGATCATGTTTTTTTTTCTACTTGGGCAAAATTGCTATTTGTTGGTCTACAATCTACTTTGACATCAGTGTCCCATAGCCTTCATGATGTTAATAAAAAAGATTGATTTTGTTTCTTCGCGCTATAGTTGGAAAATCTTGAAATATCGTGACTTTGCTGTGGATATTTAATACCTTGGTGCATTGCGAACGCATGAAGGCCAACGTTGGCGTTGTCGGTCGCCGCTAAGGTCCGCACTTTGTGCAGTAAACCTTGAACTCTTTTTCCCGGGGCTGAAGAAGAAGTTGGCGAAATGCCAGAGGTCACGTAGGTCATCCGATCGATGGATTATGGTAATTTGCATTCTGCGCGCCGATATAAATAGTCAAAGCTAAATTTAAACAATCTGATTATCGGCCATCCGTTATGGAAAGTTTGGCTAGACTTTATTCTCCTCTAATCGCTTCCTAAATATACTTGAGAACTGCCTTTTTTTCTATCGTGTTTACAACTCAATGAGAAGTTGACTTTATGTGTATCCACAGAGAACTGCATCGTCGAGCTATTTGGTTGCGATGGCGTATTTAAAACGTAAACTGGAATATGGTAAACAGGTATTTAGTCATCAGATCAATCACGTTTTCTCTCCTTGAAGGTTACGAGTACGCAGCGATCGTCCTAATTGTGTGGTCTAAAGAGCCGTACACTTAGCAGGCACTGATGATGCTACCAATTACACATAACTTAGCTGCGTTCAGGTAATGATCATTTTTTTCTTAGCAATGACGTGTCGACTTTTCGTGATGTTTGCCTGTAGTTTATAAGAAAATCAAGTTATCTAAAATTAAAGTTATGTATCCTAAATTCAATTGCACTATTAAATTCTTGGTAAAAAAAGGACAGCAAACGGTGTTCAACTGGTTGCCGGGACCAATCGCTTTACACGCCTACCTAATTACACCGCACAAAGACCTCAGGAATTCCGTAAATATATCCGAGATTGAACTGGAACTGAAGAAAAAAGTTCAACGAAAATGTGTATTCTAGTGTAGGTATTTCGTGCAATTATATACTGTTCGGATAAATTGTGATGCTGCTAATCAGAAAATAGTATTACGACTGAGATTTGGGTCATGTGGGATTTGTTTCTTCGCCCACCTGACTGCATCCCAGTGACATAAGGTTTCCTATTCAATCAGGTCATATATCAACTACGCTGATCAAAATTAGTTTTGTTTGTAAATAGACCTAAAATACTTGAGTAGTTCCATGAGCGGAAAATAGGGGAAAATAGCGAAAAAAATCTCAAAAAATATAGGGAAAAAATATAGCAATTCCGCCGGCCGACACGAAAAAATATTTAAAACATATTTTAAGACTGTCATATCTACCTGGTCATGTAACCAAATAAGTAAGCAATCAGGAAAGTTTTGAAAAATTTGCTCCGAGTTATTGCAAAAAATTGTTACCTTAATTAAATATCCAAATTTTCATTAATGAATTATTTAATATAAAATCAAGTCTTATCCTCAAACAAACAGTTTATATTAAAGTTTACCCCAACGACATTTACCGGGTTTGAAAAGCCCAACCTAAAAGATCTCAAACATAAGTGTGAGATATGATTTTAAGGATTAGTGGTAGGGGTAGCTGAGGTACAACGAGAAAACAAATCTTTATAGTCATGTTTAAAAAATTTCAAACCCCTATTTTAGTTTTTATTTTATTGAAGATAATAAAAAATTCCAGCTCCTATATAAAATTTGGAGTAGCTACGTTATATTGCATCTTGTGTAGTGGGTAGAGTAAGCTTACTAATAATAGGAATTAGTTCAATGTAGGGTCTACACGACTGCCATAAAAATATTTTCCGAAACATAATATCACAAGCTGCCAACATGACATTTTTCATAAAAAAATATATGAAAAACTATGAAAAAGAGTTATGAATAAATTTTTGTCAACATTTTTATGGTAGTTTTTCTAGTACCGCCTTGTTTTTTAAACAACAAAACCCGAAGTTCAAACTGTACCAAGTTCTTAAGGTATTTTTTAAAAATATTTTTATTCCATAGCCTGCTTTTAATTTAAAATAGCGTCTTGTGACGTCACATGCTAATTAAAAAATAAAACAATTTTTATGACATTGCCTTGTATTTCGATTACTTTTTACTTTTGAGATAACACCCGTAGATAAGGAAAGTATTGTAATCGCGCCAAACAACAGATGTAGCGGTATCTTAACCTTTTCCTAAGGGCGCCTAGCATTTTTTCGCACACACAAGAAAAATACCAAGCGTCGGGCCTGAACGTCAGCATACAAATGAAAAACAAAAAAAAACAATAGAAATGTTTGGTACCACTTAAAATAACCGAGATTCCTATTCATTGCTATTATTCTGTGATGTGGGACTGATGACTGACACCACAAGTTGTACTCATATAGCAGCTTGATATCTGGACAAATTTCACACAGGACTACGTAACCCATTGGACCTTATCATCCGATGCTATTCTTGCATATCTAGACGGAGACAATATCAAAGATCATTTGCAACACTAGACGTGTATAAAGTTGACAAAACGAAGCGAATAGTAACCACTGCATGCAATTAACATCAACAGAAAAATCGGTCAAAGATAATAAAAGTTATTGAACATTAAAGCTAAAAGTGCAAATTTTTGCTCGTGACTGTATCTTTTACAAACATTTAAAAATTAGGATGTATCAAAAACTGAATGTTTTTGATACATGATGAGTTCCATCATTATTTCACAACTGTCTCAAACTTTGACCACCAAAACATCATTATATTGTTCGTATGACAAGGTTTATGACTATTTTCCCCAAAATTTTTAAGACACGTGGTAAACTTAATGAATTTTCTTACAAAGTGGTGATAAAGTCATCAAAATCGCAGCATTGCAAAGATATTAAACATCAAAGCTATAATTTAAAGTGCTTATGATAATAAGCGAATTACAAGAATTTTTGTTTACAAACGTTGTGAAACATCTTGCTTAAAATTAAAAATAACACACCAATCGTTTTATACCGCAATATGTGGTCATGATTTGCATAAAACCATTAATAGTGCAAATTATAGTAATTAAACAAACAATCTATTAGTCTGTAAATAGGTAATAGTTGAAGAATTAATCCTTGTGGGAATCGTTTTATAATAAGTACACATTATCGTTCTAACGGATAACAACAATAATTATGTGGATACTTCTTCAGAGTTGTCAACCTATTTTAAACCCATTCGGACTATAAAGTCCATTCATTATAATAGAATTGAATAGTAGTTTTACAATCGAGAGTATAGTAAAAACTGGCCATAATTTGCTAAACTAATTCTCACCTTATCTGCTAATTAGAGTCCATTAAATTATTAACACGCATTTTTGCAAACAAGATAAACAATAAATACCTTTTCACAAATTCACACCAAATGTTGATAATAAATAAGTTCAGTATGCATGAATAACTTTAAAAGTCACTTACTATTTAATGCTGCGTTTTATCAGAGCATTCGCAAGCAGAATCTGCCTCGATTTCTTCGCAAATTTCTTCACATTAGTCGGAATGTCTGAAGAACATTCCACTTCTTCCGTAACAACGTCCCCATCTAAAATTCCCGCCAAATCTGTTGCGTCATCTATCGGCGTTTCCGCGCTTTCCTCTTGCGCCTCATCATTTCCATCAATGGTGCTTTTTTCCTCGATCGCAATTGTTTCCTCGTTACTCACGGCCGTTATCTCGATGTCGTTTTTAACAGCACACACGTCTTTGTGATCATTGTCATTTGACGTCGCTTTGTTTACATCCGACATTTTCTATGCAAAATCAAGCAGCCGTAGCGTCGGTATGGATTCCGTCACATTTTCCGCGACTCTCACTGCACCTGCTTGCACCGCAGTTTGCGGCAGTTGCACACTTTCATCCAGCCGATCGTCATTTAGTTCGAAATCACGAACCTATGCCTCATTCACTTATTTGTACGTATTAATTCTGACTGACCTAAATATATTGATTAAATTTAAGCTGTAAAGGAGGTTTCTATTATAACTCGCCGACGGTTTCCGGTGGGCTCCGGTTGCTAGGCATTGCTCGCCATCTCTTAGCTGGGAGCCGAATGTCCCCCGCACTTGACCTAGGAATCTGTCAGGATGTATTCATATTTTTACAAACTTTCAAGCTGAAACAATATTAATTAATGTGTATTTACCTACTGATTTATTTATCTCTTTAACATAATCCTGCCTGTAAAATAATAATACTTCGACGTTTGCACCAGAGGTGGCGCTGAAGCGCGGTAAACCGGATTAGATGAAATATTGACAAACTACTTTATTTGAAGAATTTATTACGGCTGTAAAATCCATACGGTTGGTTTCAGCCGAGGTATTATTTGGAGTAATGCTATTCTTTAGAAGCGTTGATCCTTTATCTTTTTGGAAAAATAAGTAACGGTTTCTTGCACTTGGTTTCTTATTATCGGATCAAATGTTGTAAAACCCGGGAAGTAATAATTTTTAATTAAAAAATAATAAATATTAAAAAAGTAATTTATGATGTTGTGGCACAAGCACCAACCTACAGATTTTGTGTATTCGAATTTTATTGTTATTCATTCATCCTGATTTCCTAAAACAATAGAATATGATATACATGAGGAGTGACGTCCATAAACGAAGACCAGCATTACACTTCCGGTGAGTACGAGGGCGATAGAGAAGCTCAGCATAATGTTAGTATTACACCATAGTAATTCGAGTAAGAAATTTGACGAAATCAGCACGTCCTTTTCCACCAGTGTTGCCAGATTAGTCTCACAAGAAAGCCGGAGAGGCTGGGGGAGGTATAGTCGAGAAGATTAAAAAAAATATAAAATAATTTTAAAATAATCTGATGTGGCCAGGCACATGACTTTATCATACAATATATAAAATTAATAGTTTAGCTGCATGAGAATCTATTCTATTGAGATAAATCGCAGGTATTGTCAAAGCATCAGCATTTGACACTACCTACACTACGTCATTAGAATAATAGTTATTTATGTCACAAATGTACGGAATAGCGCGACGAGCGGTGATGCGGCGCATCACCGAAGGCGGAGTGTCGCCGCCGCATGTGAGCGAGTCGCGCTATCTAGTTTTTGGCAGGAGCGACATCAACGTTTATTGTGTCGCTTTTTAAGAATTACGTATTTAAAAAAAATGTTGGTACCAGTTTGACGAAACGTTAAGTTTAAAGGTGCGTTCCGATTGGTAGGTAATGGAGCTAATGGCGGTGGTAGAATACGAAATTATAGTATTTCTTACATATCGTGATAATGACACATATTAGTTTGCATGTACATAAACATGAGTCACTAGCAATTTTCTATTGGAAATACTGAACTATCATCTTACTATAATGGCGTCTGCTACCACGGCCATTATCACTAATGAAAACGCACCTTAAAAAGGTAATTCAAATTCTGACAGATTTATATTTGTTCATGACACATCCCTGCCAACATGCTAAAATAAAACTACACTCATCGCTATACATTATTTATAATTTTCTCAATTTATCGTTTTTAGAATTAGATATAAAGACGGGTTGATATTTCTTATCAACAAACAATCAAATTGGTGATCTTATTTTATTTGAAATTTGTATTTTATAATTTGCCGCACTAGAGCGGCAACGTTCCATAGTGGTTCTCCAACCTCTTGCCTCTGATGAGATCAGCTGTTTTCGAATATGACAACACAAAAAATATTTGTCAAAATCCTGGCTACTATGTAGTTTCATATTAATGCAGATGCGACCGATCTCGATCAAATAGAATTTGCTCTTGCAGCTAAACTATTAATTTTACCAAAAAATGTCATAGGCATAAATTATTCAAAATTTCTTCTGCTTTAATTTATTATTTAACTATTTTGACGAAATTACAGAAATGGCGGCTCATTTCTAAAATCCTTGAAAAAGGCTTAGAGTAAACACCCAGTTCCTTTGGATCCTTTTGAACCAAAAGCTTTTCAACTCTAAGTTTGGTCATGAAACTTCTAAATATGATGTTCCGTGCCGATACCTTTAGTAGTTTCTCCGGAATCGGATTCACAAAAATTGAGTACACACACACACACACACACACACACACACACACACACACACACACACACACACACACACACACACACACACACATACACACACACAGACATTTTTTTGTACCTTGGTCAAAAATGTTCAGGGGACCCAAAAAGACCTATTTCCGCTAAAATCTCAAAAAAAATTTTCGGCACGATTACAATACTTTACATACTGCGTATGATAAAGTAAAAAACATTATTTTTAAAGTAAAAATATTAAAATAATTGATGTAGGGTCAACTTGATTCTGATGTGATTAAGAAAGTCAGGCAGTTTCACCTCGCATGTGCCAAACCCAAACATGCCTAAAAACTCAACTTTGCGATTTTGGCAAAGAATAGATCATAATCGCCTATGCAGTTTCCATTTCCAAAAGCCACGTTCTACAGGATTGCAGATATTTTGCGCGTTTTAATTTTGATTCTTTTTCACTTTTCGTATACAGCTAAGAAAAAACGTCTTTGAATACGTCGATTTTTTACTATAAAAATACACATTTTGATGTAATGGCAATCCCATATTTGAAATTTATTTTAATACAACATTTAATTGTCTTAAGGGTAGCGGAAGAAAATTTAAAGCTTAAAGACCATAATTGAAATTGCAAATATTGATAACTTTGAGTAGCATGGAGGTTGTAAATGGAATATAAAATGTACTCTGGAACTTTATTTGACATAAGACATCCGGAAAATTGAGGTCAAATGTCAAAACTGTAATTTTAGCACCATTAGTAAATGTATGCCACTTGAATTCAATCTCCCAGAAACCTCAAAATCTGTATAAAATACACAATGTAGGTGGTAGAGAGGATACATTGTTACACTACTCCAAGGCCGATTTTTTTATATATTTTTTGTCTTTTCGCGTTGTTTGACATTTCGCCCCTGGCAATCGCCCAATTTCGACTTGTGGTTAATCCGCCCCTGCTAGAAACTTTGTTTAGCGAATCGATATCGGCCCGTATAAGTTCATAAAAAATGCATTAATTGACCTTTCCATCCAAAACTTGCTTGGTCGTTTACGATTATGAAGACATTTGCAATTTTATCTGTATGATTTGCAATTTTTGCGAATGGTGTGCTTAATACGTGCGTTTGTTGCACTCTCTATAATCTTTATTCACTTGTGAAATGTTTCTACAGTGAATGTCAATTAGCCGCCTAGATCATGTGACCTAACAAAACTATTAGATCTTTTCCTTCGGGGTTGGTTAAAGAGAATATTAGTTGACGGTAACGATTGTCAAACAATTGAACTTTGAGCTAACATTATCAAAGCTATTGCTGAAATTGAACAGCGTATTGCAAAAATATGTTGTCACCTTTCGTGTTTAAAAACAATTACTACAGTACTTTTTCAATCTCAACCCTTTCAATCTCAATATTTAAAAAGAATTAATTTTTAATATTTTGTTGTAAAAAAAATTATACCGACTAATTTTTTCTCCCCGCATATGTGTAAAAACTGAGGAATCAACTCACATGTGAATAAAAAATCATCAAAACCAGTTAATCACTTCCACTAGTGATTTGCTTGGACAATATCCAGTAAAGATACTATGAAGTGCTAATCTCTCTTTTTCTATTTTTAGGTTCTACTGAAGATGGCAACATAGTTGCTGAAATACGTATTTAGGTTTCTAAAATACTTGTTGTGGTTAGGGGTTTATAATTTTATTATTAATCGGGTCTAGAGAAAATCAACTTTGAAATCGTGACATTTTATTATTACCTACTGTTCTTGTTGTATGGCCTTTAAAAACAAAGATAATGAAGTGAATCGAAAATCAATAAGTATCAAAAAATATTAAAGTGTCATTCCAGTTATTGCCAGTTTGTTATTAGCTGGAACTCCATTTAGTACTTCAAAGTTCAGGAAAAATCTGGTAGATTTAGGCTTTCAATATTTAACATATTTTTCATTATCCCTTAAATCTTTTGACCAGTTTAGTTGAGAATTAGCCACAATCTCCAAATACAGAATGATGAACATTAAAAATGAATCATGAATCATGAACATTAAAAATCTGATTCAAAATTCAAATTCAAAACTCCATTCAAATGATATTTACGAAAATATTTTAAGAAAATTTCGATTTTTAGTAATTCGAATGATTTGAATGAATACTTTAGTTTCTCTTTTGGTACTTGAAATATTGTTATTTTATTGGCATTTAACTTAAATTTTTCATGTACTTAGAGTCATAGAATTTAATAGATTTACTTACTTGTAATACTGTGTATTTTGACATATCCTATAATTTTGTAATTTCTTTGGGATGAATAAATATTAGTATTATTATTAATGATTTTTGATTTTACAGTAGGTATTTCGGGCATTCTGTTCATGTTGTTTCTGGGCTATTAGTAGTATTTTTTTTAGTAAAAGATTGATATGGTGTTATAGTCTTAATGGGTGCAGTTGCATACCAAGTCGTAAAATGTCTTTAGTTTCATATTTGAGAGTAAAATTTCGCGACGAAGAACAACACAAGTGGAGCCGTGGGCTGAACCTTTCGGTGGATGACATGATAGGGAACTTTAAACACAAGGTTCATATTTAGCGCATAGAATGTTGAAAAAACCGTAAAACTGCTTGTGACATGCATGAAATATGTGAAAATTGAACGATATATTTGCGAAAATTGTACCTTTAACTTATTTACTTTTTATTTATAGTACGCCCAATAATGTAGGAATACCCAAATAAAAATGGTTACTGCTCTGCTACTTAATAAGTAGTAACTAGTGTCCCAGCTCCCTAGGAGAAAGGTATTGTCGGGTAATTCCGTCTCCGAAGCTCATTGCAAACTTAGTACTTAAAAAATGTTACAAATCAATTTTATATTTTTTAAATTTTATTGTATTGTAACACAATTTTAGCGAGGGTTCGCGGGCCGCAGGTTTGACATCACTGGTGTAAGTAACTAATAGTTAAGTGGGCATTATTTTTCTAAACTAATAAATGTAATGATATTTTCAGTAAATTAATTCATTTTAGAATACTTAGTACACTTACTGATCGCATCCTCTAATAAGATACGAATTTATAAGCATTAGACTACAACTAAGTTGCTTTTGTTTTCACAAAATATCAGTTAAAGACTCATATTTGAAAAATGTGATTTATGTTGCCACCAATTTACATGAAAATACATCAATATCCCTGTTGTAAGTACAACCTTTATTGGATCACTTAACTTTAATCTGCACCGTATTAATCTCCTTTCACCAGAATAACAGTTATATTGATTCAGAGGTGTTATTCCAATCTGAATGCTCGGGGTGGCGAGACGTGGTGTTTTTACGAGATTGTCCTGTTCTGACGCACGCAACAATACAAATTGGATTATCATTTAAGCACGTTTAGTTTAGCAGGATCGCAGTGCCCGTCCCCCATGAGAAACTGTTTATGGATTGCTTCACCCCAAAACTTGAAATACCGCCGCACACGAAACTCGCTACCCCTCTCTCGATGAATAAGGATCAAGTGCGTCAGTGATTGTAGTAGGCACCCCACTGGTTATGGGATAATGCTAATCAGATGCAATATTCGGTCAGATTTGTAGAGTGCAGACTCGTCACGTGAGAATAATATGAGGAAAATCAGGTGCTGCAGTATATGAAATATCAGGTTTGTTCAAACCATGTTTAAATAACTTTGTTTTCACGTAATGTTTTAAACATTTTTAAAAGTAAGTGCTTTCTTAAACGCTTTTTGTTCTTTGTTGGTTTTAAACGAACTAACTATACTATTTACTGGTGTGTACCAGAGCTGTGGAGTCGGAGTCGTGGAGTCAGAGTCGGAGTACAGACAAATTTCAGAGGCAGGGCCGTGTTAAAAGGGGGGCGAAGGGGCCCCCACCTCGAGCGCCAAGTTTTAGGGGCGCCACAATCCTACTCAGAAGAAAATATCACGTTATTAAACGTGTTTTACAAAAATACATAATGACGGAATTATCAAAAGAGATTTATAAATTTAAAATAAAATAAAATCCTAGTAGCTATTTTTATTTATAGCACCTAAGTAGAAATATTTAATATTGAATCTAGAAAAATAGTACTACATACCATGTTCCACTCAAACGTAAAAATTTGGAGTTTACGTCCCAAAGATATCTGCAAAAATGATGAAATTTTTTGGAACTGTCCTAAATTTGTTTGTTTTTTTCCTCTTTGACACATTGAAACACTTTTGCTTGAAAACAATTTCCTAATATTTTGCAAGCATTGGAAGACCTAGTAGAGACAAGAAAAAACGAGGAAACATATTCAGGAGCTATTCATTTTCTATTCCAAATAAAAGATTTTCAATTTATTTGTAGTTTAGTAATGTGGAATCGTATCTTAGGAGAAATAGATGAAGTAACTACGGTTAGTACCACGTCACTACGACTTGTTACTATGGATTGTGGACTAATTGAGTGTCTTAGAAATACTGCAGTAGAAATAAGAAACGAAAACCTTTTATGAAAAAAGCACAGATTTGGCAAAAATCGTAAATGTAGAACCTGTATTTAAAAGGAGATTTAAAATTTGTAAATATTTCGCCTGTGAATCCATGAATACTGAATCCATGAATACGAATCAGACAAATTTTGTCTTTAAATGAAAACTTTGAAAATATGGAATTATAATAATACATATTGATGTACATATTGAATGAACAGCGAATTATAAGAATATAGAAACTGCATATAGAATATTGCTCTGTATACAAGTAACTGCTGCACCAGCTTAAAGTTCTTTCAATAAACTTAAATTGGTAAAAAAATATTTAAGGCCTCAGGACAGGCTTGCCAATATAAGTTTGCTTTCAATCGAGTGTAATGTTGCTCGATTATTAGCCATAGAAAAGATAATCGATTTTGCCGCTTTGAAGGCCAGGGAAATAAAGTTGAGTAAGCTACTGTCATAGAGACATATTTGTCTTTATTGTTTATTAAAATATATGTACATTATTGTGCTTTTCATTAACATCTTCTTTTTATTAATTTTTGATTGTTTTACTATGTTTTGATTTTCTATCGTTTATCATTTGTTATCTTATTATAGAAAGATGATTTATTTATTTCGGAAGGATAAACGTATGTATTTCAATATATAATTTATTCCTTAGACGGACTTTTATTTTTTATTCCATAAATTGACAGCAATTTTTTAATCTGCAATTTAAGTAATTCTGGTCAAAAATGGGGGTGCGCGTTTACTCTGTTTTTGCCACGGGCGCAGTTTTGTGTTAACACGGCCCTGCTCAGAGGAGTCGGAGTCGGAGTTGCAGTCGGAAAAATGTATTGACTTGGACTCCGAGTCTAGGTTCAATTACTGTAGAAAAAAACATTTGAGATGGACGTTGCCTCGGCAGAGAGTAAACAAATAAAACCAAATATTCTATTAGGTCTTCGGCAATGTACCTACCTACATACATATGTAAATAATCAAATTACAAAACACACTTTCCAAACGAAAGTAAAGACGATTAACAAAAGTAATCTGACAGAAATGTGAAAAAGGAAATATGAACAGGAGGGTTAAAATGAGATTGAGAAGTAGGGCCGTAGTTCAATTCAGAAGTATTCCTGTAGCTATAATTATGATTATTTTCAGCTTTGAAAATAATTAAAAATGATTTAAAGGAATTACTTGGAGCTATTCAGTCACTCACAACAATTTTATAAGATTATATTGCACTTTAATTTGCTTTTATTAGAATGAATTTTATTTTGTATTATACACTGTGTCTTATGGGTGCTTTGTTATTATTAGAGATAGAAGGTCGGTTATAGGAACAGTCGCGCCAATTTGTTCTCTAATGACAAAACAGTTTAATACTTATATACCGTTTTTATTTACATTTAGATTGTCAGTAAATATTTATATAAATATTTTTGCCAACAAATTCGCTGAACAGAAATAAAGTTTTGTTCTCCCTATGCGTTCAGCATTTGTTTGTGACTAATTTGATATGGACAAGCCATATGTCTAATACGATCAGAATACTCGAATAGAAATTTAATTTATTAATTTTTTTTTTCCTGGTAGTCTTTTTGTTTTCATAGCATATAATATTACTTTAATATTACACGGTTGTATTATTCTATGTCAAATTAGTGATTATTTACATGTAAGATTTTCATTGCACAAAATTATTTAAAAATATTTTTGTATGCAATTTTTCTGGATTTGGAGTCGGAGTCGTACCACGAAAAATATAAAATAGCTGGAGTCGGAGTCGAGATTTTTTTTAGAACAAAACCTGAACTAAGTCTTAACAAAACAATACATTTATTATCAAGGAGTTCAATACGAAGAGAAATGATGAAATAATAATTTTAAACTGCAGTTTATATTCGATTTTCTCGCAGTGCATGTCGTGAGCCATTATTTTAGAAGAATGCATTCCAGCAAGTCTTGCCCCTCAGACCTTTTCAATAGGTTTATACAGATTAAAACGATGCTATGATAATTTAGAAAAAAAAAAATGATAAGTGATACAGGGTGACCAAAACGGTGGAGGGAACAGGAAATAAATTACTATTTTCTAGTTTCTGTGTACACAATTTTTTGTCTATTAATTGACAACGCAAATTCAGAAATGTCAAAAAGTAGTACCTATTCAAAAATTATCAAAAGTTCCCTGATATTTCTTATACTTTTCTATTGTTTTCAATAATTGTTTTCAACGTAAGACTATACTATTTGTATGGTACTATTAAGATAATTATAGGATCTATCAAAAAATGAAATGATAGAAATAAAATCAAAACCAGCCATGGGAATGATGATTGATTAATAATTTCCAACTACTACTATACTTATTTTTATATTTTCGCGCACAGTAAGCTAATTTTAGAAGTTGTCAGCTTGGCCAACGTAATTAATTGTAATTGAAAAGTGCAGCGAAACCATCGAATAATGACGCAAAATGTAATAAAGCGTTGGAATTTCGCTAAAGTGACACCTACAACGTGAAAAGTGTTGATGCGTCGCTGAATCCCAAAAAGCTGCATGGATATGCGGACAAAGTTAATTAAATTGGGCTCAAACGACCGAAATACTGCAACCTATCCCTGCATTCATACGTTGAACGAAATAATTCGGTAAAATGAACTTGTGACTAGACAAGTGAATTCAGGCGAAAACTTGGTACTCAATTTACCATCAAATTCAATTTCAAGCCTGGACATTGTTTGACGAGGATACTTTGACGTCAGTTGCAATCTCTAATTGTATTTTCTGGGAAGGCCAGTTTTCCATAATGTCCTTCCTCGTCAAGCAAGTGTAGTTCTAATAAAGTTAAATTAATTGGACGCTGTCTGCATAGCACTTACCATATTTAGCCCTTTTGCATGGGCTTTTACATGGCAATATACCTGCCATGTATTAAATGTTTTCGAGGTAATTTAATTTCGCTTGTTGTTTGGGAAGTGGAACAGAGTAACTTCATACTTGCTTGTTACTTAGTTTTGGTATTTCTGAAGTATCTGCTACAAAGAGGTATAATTTTAATATTGCATTTATCATGCTCTCTGCTGTATGACGATTCGAGAAGGATGCAAACAAGAAGTGCTGGCAAGAAAACATTTGAAGAAACAATAAACCAAGAAGAGATTTATGACAATAGAACCCTTGGAAAGTTTGCTGGGTCACATGGTTAAAGAACATACGGAAAGGCGACATATATTGAATTTAACTCAATTATCGAGTGAGAATGTTTAACGCCAAAAATATTTTTTTAACTTCTTGCTCCGGTGTAAAAGCGGTTTCTAACGAAACAAAGTAAACAAACGTCCGGTTGCTAAGGAAAGCGTCGCTCGCCAAGAGTATAATTATGAAAAAGATCGTTATATTTGCTGTGGAAATCTCAACTTTTTTACTCTTGAGGGACTCTTGAAATTGAAAAGTTATTATAAAGTGTTCTTTACAATGTGATTCCCAGTAAAAGGTATTAAACACAGATAAGCATTCGTAAAGCAATTTTGCTGTATCAAGTAACCAGCAACATGTCTGTAAAGAAACGTATTTCAATTTGTAAAAAATACTTCTACTGTAAAATTACAGTACAAAAACATCATGTAAAATTACTGTGATAATGTTATAGAACGACTTGTCATCGACACTTATTTTAAACAGCAACCCTACATTTTTGTTCTGATATTGATAGATCTACAAAATAATTCACAAAATTTATCGCCTTACATAAGAAAATTTTCGAGAAAATGACCGTTGAAAATTTGGTTAATATTGATAAATTTTGTTTGTTTATGCAAATCGAATAGGCGTTTTCGATTAATTTATTTGCGCTGAATGCAAATCTAAGATCAAAAGTTGCATATCAAGTCAAGTTATTGCACTTTTTGGGCGCTTCTTTTATGGAGCTGTCCGCACCTCACTCAAAGAATCGTTGTAAATGCTTCAAAAACATTTGGGAACAAACTTTTGGGATTTCAAATAGTAATTTTGAAATATTTATTCTGATTAAAAAGTTTTATATGAACCTACTGATTTCGTGAAGAAGTTAATACTCCTTAAGAAATCAGAGCCGTTTAAAACTATATTTTATATTCAAAAGCTGCAATTTTTTTATCAGTGGTCAACCAAATAAGTCCATATGAAACATTTTACTATGCCGGGTTACCCACGGCATAGGTACTCCCGTTTATGTTTTTTGTTTATAAAGCTTGACGAATGGAACTTGGGAAAGTGGTAATAGACAAAAAAAAACATACTTTTGGATACTCTTAAAGTTAATATGACTTTTTGATTTTTCCGGAAATGACTAATAATTTCAATACAATATCAAGTTTTTGGTATCATTGTAATCGGAAAGATGTTTTCTATCGAATTATCAGGGTGTGGTCAATGGGTACCCGTGAAAATGGTGACTCACTCGCCAAAAACCAATGTCGGCAATGTCGGCCAAAATCGATTTAGTTAGTGTTTATTTGACAATTTTCGACTATTTTCACCAATTCCTCGCCACCTAGATTAATACACAAAAAAGTTGATTTTGCGTTGCCTTGGTGATCAAAATTGATGATCGATATGTTTTTGTGTTCAGAATGCCATCCTGATTGAAAATATCACACATAGAATATAGGGTGCAATTTAAAATTTCATGATGACGTCATTTCCGGAAAAGTCGGAAGTCATATTAACCGTAAGAGTATCCAAAAAAATGGCATTTTTTGCCTATTACCACTTCCCCAAATTTCATTCGTCCAGCTTTATAAATAACAAAAATAAACGGGAGTACCTATGGCGTGGGTCACCCGGTATAACTAAAGAAGATTTTGCTATCCCGTGTCTTAAACTTTGTTAAATAAGAAAGAGCATGCTGATACAACACAATGTTGAAAACTACACTAAAACATTAAATCTAGCATGAAATACTAAGTATAAAGTGCGAAATACCGCTTATTTATTTTAGAACTGAGACCTGTTGTATTTAATTTAGTTTATTTCTTAATTAAATGTGGTATAAAATTGTGGAAATTTAGGTAAGTAATTGTATTCAATATAGGTTTGTGAAGAATTTGCTTGTTATGACATCTCACAACCAATTAGAGAAAAGTATTACTTCTCTCAAAACCAAAAATTGTGTATCGTGTCTGTAATAAAAATGATTAATAACAAATTAAAGAACAATGGATAGACGACAATTTTCTTTGTAATTCTGCTACCTTGGGTTTATCAAACCTGGAATAAAAATTCGTAATATTGGTTGGAATTAAGTCCATTACTGAGGTATGGTTAAAAAATGGTTCAAACAAAATATATACATACAGAAAAGTTGACAAAATATAAAATTCAAAATAATAAATTAAAAAACAGTAGAATGGGGACTAGATTGGTTGAGACAAGATTGAAAAGAACCTTTAGAGTCAAAAATACTCTGATCAATCTGTCAACAACGAAAATCCGTACGGTGAGCATGTAATAAAAAAGAAATAAATAAACTAATAAAGCATAGAAATTCGACGAGATTGGATTGAAATCACTCAATTATCGAGATATATTATGTAAATTAAGCCGAAAATACAGAGAAATAGTGAAATCAAAAATTCCTGGGTAGAGATTATCGAATCTGCAATAAATAATTCTTAGTAGAAAATGAATAAAAAAATAGATAGATTAGTTGGAATATTTGTTTTTCGGAAAGGATTTTTTGCCTTTAATTTGGCTTGTTTTAGTCTACGCTGTAGATCTTGGTGGACAAATCTGGTGATTTTAATCACATTATTCATTCCGAAAAATGAATTAAAAAAAAATCGATATATGTGCAGAAGGTAATTTTTTGCCCACTTCTCTGAAGTCCATTCCAACACATCTGATGAATGAGATCCGTACGTTTTACGCAGGTCATCAAATCGTTTAAAGGCGTAAACCACACCTTCGCTCCGAAGTTTTGGAGGCGGTTTCATTCATCTGGTACTAATAGACTACCGACGCTGCTTTCTGTGGGTCTATGGTCTTTAGAATACCTACCTGAAATTTAACTTTAACACGACACCTGTTTAGGGTCGACTTCCTGAGTTTCCAGATTACTGGCCCGATTATCACAGCATTATGAATGACGAGGTAACACCGGAAGTTATTGTTATAGTATCTGATGTTTTGTAATTTGTAATAATTTGTAAAAAATTTACTCACTTAAAATAGTAAGAGTTTGCAGATATCCTATTATAATGTATGCGTATTGTACAGTGGACACTTTATGGTGAAAAACGGAACCATTATTGGATCGGTGATTAGTGTGTCCGACTGTCTGATGTCTGTTACAGCCGAATTCCTCTGCAGTAAATAAAGATATTAAGTTTGATATGCTTATAACAGTTACTAAGCCGCGTATATTCCAATAATTAAAACTCTGAAAATCTTTTGTTTGATTGCTTATTCAGTGTACTGCGCAAGTATCTTGGTTTTGTGCTAATTTTAAAAAAGTATTAGTTATTTATTTAGTGTCTCTGAGAGTTGTTGTACGGATGGAATTTATTAATTTCCTTGATCTTTTGATTATACCGTTCCTTTTTTTGTAAATATCCTCTTTGCGAAATTATGTTTAAAGGTCTATTTTGCATATTTGATCGACACGTTTGACATAGTAATAGTAAATTTTACCTTTCGAAAATGACAAAGCTGGCCTTTTGGGTTGGGTCACTGCCAAAATACACACAATTTTAATTGGGACCGGACAGGGTTATATATATAGGGAACTTACTAAATAAATCTCCATTATACTTTGTTTATATAGTAGACTTTAAAGTTAAACAATCTACACACAAAAACAAAAAACAAAAACAAACAACAAAAATCTTGTTTATTTTAAATTTTACATACACAAACAACATTACATAAAATAAAATGTATGTATATTTAAAAACATACTTTACTGCCTCCCAAAGATAGAACGCCGTATCTACATACAAACATTTATTCTTTTTTTACATTTTAAAGTATTTACCCTGGCCTATCATGTTAACTAAATATTTGTACGTAAAACACACTAACTTGTTTGTTGAATTATATGATAGGTGATCTGACTCCGTGTAATCAAACTAATAATGTAGTCACTTTAATCTTACTTATTCTCAAAAACGGCACTTCGAATATATCGACTTTGCCATAGAACGATTATATTATTTTACAATAACTAACATTGTTTTTACTATTAACGTAATATTTAAAAGAAAAAGAAAAATATTTTCGTCACAGTCATTTTTCTATATACCTACAACACCAATACCTTTGGAGACTGCACAATATAGATAAAGAAAAACAAATTAAAATATTTAACGCACCTTCGTACTTTTTCATATTTAAAACTCCATTCCTTGCAGTTGCAAGGGGTTGATTATAAAAGTTGTTTTCTGTTCCCAAACACATTCGTGATCTTTGAAATCTCGAAAAACAAAAGTTGATCACTCTATTTTACAATATAAAACCATAAAAGATTATTTGGTTGTGAGAGGTAATTCTTATTCTTGAAAATAATATTAATGACAAGCATTTTGTTAATAAATACTTAGGATGAGTTTGCGATATATTCACTTGCGGCGAATACGAATCCGGGCTCAAATATGTATACTAACCAATCGAGATGGAACTTCTTACTGTGTAAATGAATATTCAGCGCACTCATTTTAGTAAGATAGCAAAGGATTCATGTCGACTCGGACTTTTACCTTAGCATCCTTTAAACACCAATAAATAATCCAGAGAAACCCGGATCTGTTTTTTAAAATTTATTTTGCTCATATTTGTTTGTTTGTCATTTTAAACTCGCCTTTGGGCAAACGTATTTCCAACGTGCAGCAGCTCCGATGCACAGCTGACATTTTGCGTCGTTTTAAACTTGTATTGGAAGTGTTTCTTGATTTTGAGGTATAAATTTGTTATGTACATGTTTTTATGATTTTTATTTAATAACGCAATAATTCTGATAACGAGATACTTGCGGTGCCTATTTGTTTGAAAGGTTATCCGTATTAATTTTAAATTATTTCAGATTTACCTACAATCTTGGCCGGATTTTTATGAAAATATCATAAATGTTTTTAAAATGCAGAAAGGAGCATTGAGTTATCATATAAATAATATTGTAGTAAATATTGTTTAATAAAGGATAGGAGTTCAATAAAACTCTCTTAATTTTGCTAAAATATTTACGTTCGTACTAGTTTCGATCAACAGATCATCATTAATCAACAAAAAAATCACTGACGCATCATTCCGTTGCCTTATGCCTTGTGCCCCGTATTATTGATTTTGACTGTAAGTTTAACATTTATATATATTTTTAAGGAATATTTAAGTAGTTACTTCTGTTACAATTTACGGGTGATTTTTTCTGATTTTTCTGATTGTTGATCGAAAATAGTACTAAGGTAAATATACTTGCAAAATAAAAAAAGGAAGTTTAAGTAACTATTGTGTTTATTCATTTTTTGTTTTTTAAATGTACATTTGGTATTAATTCTCCAGTTCTTATATATGATACAGTAAAAGCATCAACTTCGTAAATGTATACACTTACTAGTCAGTGCATACATTTACTGAGTTGTATAGTAGAAGTATTCAAAACCAATAAAATGTACTCTTTTACTAGTAGATGCATATATTTTCCAACCAACTTTTGTAGAAGTATGCACAAATGAAACACGCGGTAATCTAAATGTATACTTTTGCTAGTAGAAGTGCACAACAAAATTACCTCGAATTCTATTGGCTCTCGCTGTGGTCAACATAACCTAATATAATTCTTACCAGAACAAAACAATTATGACCGGAAGGCGGCGCAATACGAAGGAAACCATTGAAATAAATATGTTAAACAGCATTCTTAAAAGTATAGTCTCATGTATAGTTCTCATGCAGTGCAGGTATGTCCTGAGTAGTTAATTTCAATACAAACACTCCAGCTCAAGATTTGTCCCCAGAACAACCAGTGAACATAATGTTTTGCAAATAACCAAAGCAGAATAATAATGTATAATGAAATGTTTATGTAATTCAAAGTACTCACCATGTTGTGTTGTTAATTAACTGTAATACATAAACTCATGGACAAGAAAATCCTGTCATGTACCAGTTTTTGATATTTCTTCTACAGCTCACGTAGAAGAAGCAGATTCACGTTATATCAGTCACAAATGAATGCACAATAGACTAAATTTGTGTATTATAATTCGTTGTAGCACCACACACCATTGCCTGAATGTATGTAGAAACCTATATGTAGGTAGTCTGAGATATTTTTTGGAGAACGGAAAGTTCTTATCAATGAAAAGTCCACAATAATTTCTTCAATGAATTTCTTTAGTCAAAGAAGCATTTATTGCCACCTTGAAATATCGCATTCACTCAATAATATACAAATTGTAAATTTTAACTGAAAACAGAAATTGTTTGACACCAATTTCTTTGACACGTTCTTTCTACGAAACAAATATGTAGTCCAAACAAATTAATGTATTTTCATTCGCAAAGAAATATTTCTTTGCCGCTATCGAAAAAAAAACAGATTTGGTTCACTCAATGCATATTTATTTAAATCATACAAAATTTTCTATCTCTGTACAAAAGAAAACATTTTTTCGCAAACAGACTTTAAGAGCCCTGTTGCCCGGCACCGGGTAAACATAAAAAAATGGCTTGGCCCGCTTCAAACTGGTCAGGTGGTAACCCTAGATAGAATAGGATGACAAAAAATGAGAGCACAGCACAACATTAGTAAGTAACATAGGAGGCAGCTTTCAAATCAGCAAAACTAATCAGCGCTGAACTAGACTACGCGCCGAGTTGAACGAACCATAAGTATACATAAATTCCTTCGAAGACTAGAGGCGTATTTCCTTCAAGATCAAATCGCAAGCAATTCCAAATTTGTAAACATCGTTGCCGATGCTTACTTTCTTCAGGACACGTGCCAAGTCGTTTTATATTCGCACGTACTCGACAAAAGCGTTTAGCCATTCAATCGGCCATTAAATAATTCATGATACGATTCCCTAATTTTCGTACCAACACAATAACTGTACGGTGAACGTCAATCGTTCGTCGCTAAAATCTATCCGCCATATCTTTCGACGTATGCTAATATGACCCGATTCTTATGGGCCCTGATTAGCATATTAAACGGGCGTACGCATAATCCCAGATTTTATGTCAAGGAAATTCCCGCCGCTCGCAGATTGTTCGTTCGCCATAAATTATTATTAATGCACTAATTGCGAATCGTTTTTTTTTTTATTTTAATGAAATTATCCGCGGTCGAGCAGTTTTATTATTTCCAACTGTCAGGTATTACATTCTATCTTGCGTGTGTCGTCGTAAATCAAGTATCAAGGTAACGTAAAGATATTATTTATAAACGGTGTTCAGTATGTGTAAAAGTTGGTATATTTTTTTCAACTGCAATGTTAATATTTATGTTACTTTGAATAAATCGTTTCATTTATGCTCAATTAGAGGCGAACTTGTTTATTGTTCAAACTCTAGGAACCATAGTTTACTGGTTAATGTCTTATCTTATAAACCACTGTTTATCACAGGCGCTAGTCTGTTCCATTCATATGCGTCACCGATATTGTTGGGTTTTGGGGTATTTTTGGGGTTCATCCCATTTTGATATTATATTCCCACCCTCTTGGTCTTTTCCTTCTCTTTCAATGGTGAGTTTAAAAAAAATATATAGCACTTGTTTCTGTATATTTTTCTTTGTACAGTTGAGGTTACTTATATCTATACATATCTATCATATCTAAAGATGAACCAGCCCCAGTCATTTTAAAGGAAATACTAAATACCGTGCCCATACAAGTTAGTTTGCTAATAGACAAAAAAATTCCTTTTTTTGAGATGGTCTTGAGGTTCTTTAGGAAATGACGTCACATAGAAATTTGACATTCTGAACACATCAACAACGATCGTCAGTTCTTGTCACCAAAGCATCGAATAAAATAACTTTTTTGTTTATTAATTTAGGTGGCTATTAATTTTCTTGAAAAGAAAGAAGTGTTTCCAGCAGAAGTTGTTTCGTTTGAAAATATCTTTGCAATGATGCCACACATGACCCATGATTTAATTTAACGTTCTGAAACTGAATGCTGTTGCCAGAATTTGGCCGACTGTAGTGTGTGTGTGTTTATTTAATGTATATATTTTCACGCCACAATTATTCGGTTTGAGTTAAATGGCTGTTTCCTCTAAGCATTTTTCAAGGATTTTGCAAATGAGCAGCCATTTCTGTAATTTCGTCAAAATAGTTAGATAATAAATTAAAGTAGAGGAAATTCTGAATAAGTTATGTCTACGACATTTTTTGGTAAAATTAATAGTTTAGCTGCATGAGTTCGGTCGTGTCTGCATCTTAGTAAGCCATGATTTGACAAATTGTTTCATTCTAATGTCAGTAGGTAGTGTCAAACGCTGATGTTTTGACAATACCTACTGTCATAAGTATAAAAATATCTTTAACAAGAATCTGTTCTGCAGTCTCATATACGTTTGTTTGTGACTTTTGTATGTTTGTTTGATGTTCTCCACGGGCAACGCCTGACAAAATGTAGGTAATCTTTTACAATTGAGTTTGTTGGAGTTTAATTTGATTGTCAATTGTGTAATTTGTATCTCATTTCATAGGAAATGAGATACTTTTGTCAGGCGTTATAGAATGCCTGAAAAATTGCCCAGTTGGACACGAAATATGTTACGATTGCTAAAATAAAACAAAAATAAGGAATCTGACCAGTTTTCATTGTACTAAAATATCTATCAAATCCTGGCTAATTAATTTTAATTTAATGGAGATACGACCGATATTTTTTGTATTATCGGCAAAGGTTTCAAGTTCAGTTTAACGTATAATTTGAATGGAAATACCTAATCATTTCGGTGAAATACTGCAAACAAAATTATGAAGTATATTTAGTTGCCTACTCATTTCGAAGCCCATCTCAGCGAAGTGTGAACTATGGATGAATCCCAATTTGACACTTCTCTGTATTGCTCGTCATCGCCTTGAGGAAAAATAGTGTTGTATTTAGGAAAGGCATTTTAAAAATTGCAATTTAAGCAATCCGGTAGTCAAACTCCGGTGAAACTTCCGGTGAAACCCTTTGAGTGTCAGATATCTCAAATTTAATAGCAATATGAAGTAGAAAAGAAAGTTTCCTATTATACATAATTATTAAATTTATTTATATTTAAAAATTCTAAATCGATTTAAAATCTGTTTAAATATAACAAATATGCTAAACCATAATCTTATTTTGGATTTTTTATGTTTTATTTTTAACATAATACTGTTTTCCACCTTTATTTCTGACATCGTTTAAAACAAGTTAAAAATTGTTAGTACGCATTTGTTGCATCGAGAACGCAACAAATAAACAACAAACGGCTTCAGATACTCGACAATTTACATGCAAAAAGATACTAGCGCGCGCTTTTTATTGTATTATTATTCATTTGCCATTGTTCTCGATACGTCAAAGTTATTGTGTTTCGATTGTAATGACTTTTGCCAGACAATTATTCTCCGCGTCAATTGGAAATCGCTGTGCGCAATGCCACATATTGCGATCTACTAATTAAATATACGGAGAAAATTGATATTGGATATTGCCCGTCGCCAGCAGAGAGAGGTCCCATTCATTATTCATTAATATCAATTACTGGCGTGCAGATGAAAATCAATAGCGAAGCGTCATCCGTTCATGGTTGCGGCGTCTTCAGAGTCTGCTGTTAGGTGGTGCATTCGCAATATGCAAAAGCTTTTAGGGAAAGCATCACAGTCGTAAATGTAATTATGATGACCTAAATCTGTAATGGCTCGAATGATTTATACATACCTCTGTTCGTACAGACGAAGTTTATTTATGATATTAATTATTCAGGGCATAGCATGGTAAAAAATCGTAAACTCCATGAAATAAAGTTGAATTCAATTACTAGCTAACTGCTGTAAAATATAGAAAATATGCAGAAATATTCTATTGTGTTTTTAACTTTAAATGGTCTGTTTTGATCTGCAATATTTCTTTTCTAAGACGTGTAGACCAGTTTCACAATTGTGTATTTTCCATTACACCATGCGATTTTCAGAGATTGTTTGAGAATAGGTACTAATTTGCAGTAAATTTAACCATCTGACTTGTGCCATAAGAAACATACAAATTTTATGTTATCACGAAATTTACTAGCAAAAACCGATATAACAAATTTTAAATAAAAAATACCTTGTTTATGCATGTGTTTCACTTGATAGTGCCTTTTCCCCGAAAACAAAAGTTTGCAGAAAATGGGAGTTTTTCAATAGCTTCCTCTTTCAGATGATGAAATTCACTTTGTTCATGCCTAAGTCGGTCAAAACTCTGCCGAGAGGAACTCAAATGAGAATGCAAAAATTAATTTTCATGGACATTTTGCAGTCTATTCCACATTGCACTTTTATTGTCTTTCCACATCTTTCAATTTGGTTGCAAAACTGTTATCCGTAAAATCTACAGGATATGTAGCCCAAAAAAAAAAAAAAATCTTGAAAATTGATCCTAAATTTTTCCTATAAATAAACAAAAATGAAAGCTTCTTATAAATTTTGGCCTCACTCAATCTAGGAACGGTTACTAATAAAATTGTCAACGTCCAATTGTTTCACAAACTGTTTCATGTAGCCAAGCTTCAAATGCAGTTGCGACTATTCCTGAGAAACTACTAAAGGTATCGGAATGAAAGTTCATATTTAGGAAGTTTCATGACTAAACTTAGAGCTGAAAACCTTTTAGTTCCTCTAAGCATTTTCAAGGATTTTGCAAATGAGCCGCAAATTCTGTAATTTCCTCAAAATAGTTAGATAATAAATTAAAGTAGAGGAAATTCTGAATAATTTATGTCTACGACATTTTTTGGTAAAATTAATAATTTAGCTGCAAGAGCAAATTCTATTTGATCGAGATCGATTGCATATGCATTGATAAAATACTATATTCTGAGCCAGGATTTGCCAAATATTTTTTTCTAATGACAAATGTCAAATGTCAAATGGTAATGTTTTGACAATATGTCACTATAACTATTGATTACTAGTCAATAGTATCAAGAAATCTCATATTGTGTCGGATAGTCGGATAGGCAGCGTGTTCAGCGTGTCCAAAATGCATGTGTTCTGTTTGTTTTTGGTTTGAGGAAGTATGATCATGTATCAAATGGGCTGGGCGACTTGGGGTGGTTGAACATGGATAACACTAGTGTGTTGCATGCAGCAATATTATATCATAATATGTTCATAACCTTAATTTAAGAATCAGGGGTTTGCTTGCTCCACCTGCCCATCGCACTGAGCTGTATAAACGATCATTCTCTTACCAGGTCAGTCACATATACAATGGTCTCAATGAAGATATGAAAAAATTATCGTTAAACAGTTTTGGGGGAAAGGTGAAGTGTTGTCTGTTTGCTCAACAGGGGGGACTTTAGGCAATGAGCGCACATCGGACGCTGTTTTAATTTTAATTGTGCGATGTTTTGTTGAGTTGCATTTGCGGCAATTGCGTGTAATTAGATTATAGAGTATTTTTTTGTTTATTTTTGTTTTGATAAGTTCTTGGAATTATTGTTATATTATTGGTACAATAATGTCTTAATTCTAAGTTGCGTAAGTTATTTATTTATCTGTCCAATCTGGGCTATTAATAAACTATTAATTTTATATATTGTATGATCAAGTCATGTGCCTGGCCACATCAGATCTTTTTACATTTTTCTAGTCGTATTACATACGACACTTTTTATGGAGAACTTATCTAGGAAATGGTCAAGCTTTAACTGTTAAAACTTTCAAGTTTTAACCACAACAGCCAGACTCAAAATCATTCTTTTTCCACTTTAAATACAAAAACGAAAGATTTCCCACAAGTCTTAATCAATTTCGACTGTCATCTTTGGTTTTACACTTTTTATCTGTATTTTATTGAACGATTTGGACCAAAGCCACGGTTCATTTGAGGATAGAGCGTCAATAGCCAACGATCCTGCACACAATCCGAATTCAATTACCAAAATTCTGGTAGACGGATATCGAACCGAAACGGGGAATTCTTAATTATTTTCACACTCGGTTTGACGTAGCCGAGTTTCCATTGAAGAAGGCCTTCAATAGTCGGGACACGACCGTGTCCGAAATGAGCGCAATTTCGGTCGCCAACAGACGGATTATTTAACAAGCTGTGCAGGAACCGTGGTGAGAAATGTGCCCTTTTTGTCCGGGTTTAACGTCCTCCGCGCCCATTGGAGGCCCGTTTCGTTCGCAGAGATGCCGTCCTCTGGTGTGCCGTAGCTTCTGCGTGCCCGAAATAATTACATTTTCATGCACGACTATCTGCATAGTGAGTGAAGGCCGATCTTCTATTACGTTTGTCAACGTTAATTCGTTAGTGGAAACGGAGAGACGACAGAGCGGGACGCAGGCGAGAATCGACCGAACGCAACCCCTAGGCCTCAGGCCCGGCTTCAGGCTGTAGAAATTGGATTCGCGTGAGGGAGGGTGGAGTCGAGTTTATTCATCCCCAGTAATCCATGTTTTGCGGCTGGAGTTGAAATTTTACCAGGGTTTACTACCTTTTTGTAGAAAGCCTACATATTTGATAAACACCTGTATAATTTCTATAAAGATTGCAGAGCAAATGGAATCAATAGAAGATATTGAAGACCCACTTCTATCTCTACCGAAAACGCGTTTTGAAACAAAGCCGTTACTTATAGTTTCAAATTGATGATAGTTTCTATGTACCTTCTGAGAGGAATAGGCTATTTTCAGTATATTATTACAATATTTGACGAGCACTTAATTAAGGATATAAATCGCGAGCAAGAGGTTTATACCGGGTGATTCAATTTCAAGCGTCACCATGGGGATCTCGCTTATTAGTGGAGATAGAGCCTATGATTAAATTTGGCATAGTTTCGTATTTTTGTGTTGATCAAATATCTAAAAAAAGAAATTAGGCTATCTTTTTCATTTTGAACATATCCGCAAAAAACTGAAATGTTAAGACAACGTTTTTAATTTTTTTATTAAAAACCAAATGTAGCTACACATTTGAAACAAAAACATTCTACTATTACGGTACTTTTTAACAAGGAACGCAGTGTCTTTTTTTAATTTGAAATAACATCAAAGATGGTGGCGTAACCATGGCCAACTTTTGTTTTTCATATGGGCGCCATGTTGATTTTTGGAATTTTCCGATAGTCGTGTCCGGTGTATAAGCCGTAGGCGAGTGTATAGAAATGCAAGCACCTTTTATTACTGAATACAAACATGAATAAGAAGTATGACAACTACCCAAACGACAAATTATGAAGATTAACTAAAAATACTGAAATGTTATATTACCCCGAGAATCCTCTGCAAATATAAATATGATAAAATGATATGGAGAAAAGGAAATTATAATAGCAATTTGCGAGTAAGCAATTTCGTCAAAAACAGTGTCTAATTAGACTAATTAGTGACTTATTGCGCCCATTTATTATTTATTTAAGACGCATAACAAATGAAATTTTGAGAAGGGTTTATGATAAAATCGAAATTTTTAGGATACTCACGGATATCACGTCATCATTGAAATGTTAACTGGCTCTATATAACTCTATATTATTTCATCACGTGACAATCTGTACACAAAAATATATCGATTGTCAACTTTTATCACTAATGCAACGAACAAATAACATTTTTCTTTAATTATGTAGGTGGACGTGAATTGGTAAAAATTGACAAAAATTGTGAAATAAGTACTAAATCGATACTACCCGATATTGTACTACTAGCGCCCTCCAGCGTGATTTAACATTTCTCCGATTACACACCAAACACTTGATTTTTTGCTGAAAATGGTAGCGTGGAAATGTCGTTTAGAGCGGGGAAATATTGGGTTAATGAAGTCAGCTCAGCGAGCGTAGTGAACTATGGATGAATGCGAATTTGGCAGTTCACTGTATGCTTATTGTTTGAAGTTATTGCTTGGTATTTTCGATGATTAATATACTTATTGTTGTTTCGTTAGCAATTTTTAAAATGCCTTAGGTAAATACAACATTATTTTGGTTTACGGTGCCGCACAATACAGTGAACTGTCAAATTCGGTTGTTAGCGATCATATACTTTTTCTATTTCCCTGCTTTCAGCTACATTTCCAAGCGACGATTTTTTTATGTCGTGTAACTAGAAAAATTTTATCTATCGAATAATCAGGATTCACCCATAAAGTACACGAGAAAAAATCACAAGGAACTCACACTAGAGGGCGCCAGTAATACAGTGTCGGCCAAAATGGGTTTAGTCAGTGTTTATTTGACAATTTACGACTATTTTAAAGCATTCATATTAGCCACCTAGATTAAAAAAAAATATTATAATATTTTTTGTTGTCTTGGTGATAAAAATTGACGATTGATTTGTTTTTGTGTTCAGAATGTCATCCTGATTGAAAACATCACACAATGAGTATAAAGAACAAAATTTTAATGATGACGTCATTTCTGGAAAAGAAACGGAAGGCATACTAACCTCAAGAGAATTCCAAATATATCAATTTTTGTGCATTAGCACTACAAATTTCATTCGACCAGCATCATAAATAAAAAAAATAAACTGGCGCACCCATGGCGTCAACCCATGGCTAATATGTGTCACTATCACGTCTGGTGAGAAATACTATAATTTCGTCTTCTACCACCACCATTACCACCAATCGGAACGCACCTTTACTCTCTCAATTTAGCCGGTGGTAAGGTTGTCAAGCATTTCCAACTAAATGGGGTTAAGCCAAGTTATTATGAGAGTAGGTACATAATATATTCATTATTCTATAATTGCCTTCCTTTTAAAAATACTGCCATTTTTTTTCTACCAGACATTTCAGGTAAAATTGGGTTAGGCCTATCACATTATTATTATATATTGTATAATATTTTACATCATCTGTAATTAAGAAAACGCGTATCTATCTAGATATATTATCTATATCTATATAGGTAGTGTAAGGGAGATAAATTGGTTATGAACCCTAGCTGGCAATTGTGTAGTCGGCATTAAAGGTCACTTAATATCGGGCGTGAGTATTGAATTTGTATGTTGTCAGCACTTTTGATGGATATCGGTAGCCGTAATAGGACCTATTGTTTTGTTGACAGTTAATAGTTCACGACTGTTGCGTTAAAATCAACGTGTTCTGTTTGAATACAAACTAAATTGTGTTACAAAGTAATATAGAGTAAGTTATATTAGGTGCATTAAATGATTGATAAAAATATGAGCTTTCTCTTCTACTTTTACTAGTTTTTTACTCTTTGATTCTGGTGTTTCTATCTGGTGTACCTCACAGAATGCAATCGTTTCGGTAGAGACAAGATTGCAGAAATTGTTGTTTATTAGTTATCTATCAACACTTTTTAAAAAATTCGACACAATTCTGAATTTCTGGTTTTAAATTCAGATTGTGCTTCGTTCTTTCGATTTTGTTTATTATAAAATCGATAACTTTACTAGTGAAAGAGTTTGATATAAGTAGTTCTTTTCTCTCAATTTGTATTTTGGCGGTTTACGTTTTCGTTGGTGATTTCTTCTTTTACTCGTTTCACTCCTTTCATCTTCATCTTTATCCCCTTTGAGATTCAATTCTGATTTGTTTTTAATTTTTCTTTGGATTGCTTTTAATTTTTATTTGGTTTTGTTAGGCATTCTTGGAATAGTTATTTTCTTTGTCGCGTTGGGTAAACGTTGTTTTTGCCGGAATAGAATTAAATTTGTGGTTAATAACTATCGAGCTGTCGGATTTATTTTGTTCAGGGTGTTAACAAAATGCTCGCTGACAAAACAACGAAGAATGTTATCTTTTCAGAGAAAACTATCCTTTTCGGCAAGTTAGCCAACTCACAATCAGCTGAATAGAAAAAAAATATTTGTATTGTATTGTGAAAAATCTTCCAGAAACTAACCGCCGCAACACATAATTAACCGAAGATCTGCAGCTTGATATCTTACTAGAAATTGAAGATAATCCGTATTCAATACTTCGAAACATCGCTTTAGAGTTTAGAGCATAATCTGAGCCATATGTGGGTACTGAAACTGTTAAAAATTCAAAAATTTCATCCGTATAACCTATACGGTTAAATTGGTTCATGAAAATGACTTTGATTATAGACAAGAATTCTGTGAACGAATGGTGGAAAATTTTATTCGCTATCCAGTTCTCGCGGCCTATAATATTTTCTGATCAATCGTTTATTTACATGTGACACTTAATAGGCATAATTGTTGATATTGGGCTAGGAAAACCCCTCATTGCAGGACGCGCGTACCCATGATCCACAGAAGTTTAAGTATGGAGAGGACTTGTCAGTGTCAGAATTGTAGGACAATTCGTTTGTGAGAAAAAATTAACGGTTGACAGATACTCTACAGTTTGAACTATGTACTATCGGTCATGGGCGCCCGCAGAGAGGGACAAGGGAGGCACTTGCACCGCCCTTTGATATAACAGGGGAATGTTCAACAAGAAAAAAAATCTCAAATACATGCTGGTTAATGACTAGTGTTAAAGACAAGTGTTAATAATAAAATAGTTATGATACTTCTGAATTTACAAATAAAAATTCACAGATGTTCAAATTAAAAAAAAACACAAATAAACAAGTGACAGCTGATTAAGTTATCAATTTTTGCCAAAGTTGACTGATTGAAATACGTTTGCTATTCGAACGGAGATTATCGCCATTTAGCAAGACTCCGAGCGTCGAAGTGCTAATAGGTCTTTTAATTACCTATAATTTATGCAAAAATTTTGCACAAGTTATAAATATTTTTCTATCGCAACTGTTTGAAATACGTTTGCTATTCGAATGGACATTATCGCCATTTAATGGTTATTGTCGATGGGGCAAAACTCCAAACGTCTAAGGGCTACTAGGACATTTAATTACTTACAATTTGACGTACGACAGAAATTTACGCAACAATTTTTGCAAAACTTAAACTTAAAATTTTTCTGTACCAACTGATTGAAATACATTTAGGGGTTATTGTCCATGGGAAAAAAGTTCGAGCGTCGTAGGACTACTAGATCTTATAGTTATCTACAAATTGAGGTATAATAGAAATTTATGTAACAATTTATGCAAAATTATAGTTTCTTTTTTGCAACTGTTTGACATACGTTTGCTATTCGAACGGACATTATCGCCATTTAAGGGTTGTTGTCCATGGGGCAAAACTCCGAATTCGGGCTAGTTGTGTATGGGGCAAAACTCCGTCTTTTAATTACCTACAGGTTGGGGTATGGCTAGCACCGGTTTCCGTTAACCCTACTTTTTGGAGTTTTGGCCGGTTTTCGTTTTGCATCCCCGCAGAAATATTTCTATGGGCGCCCATGCTGTCGGTATTAGCAATATTATGTCCAAATGAGAACAACCCTAACTTACCAACTTACCACTAATTTGTTGCAACAAGATGGTGCTCCGCCACACTGCGCTGTTAGTGTTTAAACGTTGTTTGGACGAAGTGTTCTCATTAAGATGGATTGGAAGAAGACGCCCTATGGAATGGCCGGATAGGTCCCCTGATCTAAAGGCATTAGGCTTTTTTCAATGGATGCACTTAAAAACTAAGGTGTACACAAATCGACCTAACAATTTAGATGGTTTTAGGGAAAGAATTCGACATGAGTGTGAGTTAATAGGACCAGAAAATAATTCACAACGATTCACAGCTTTACAAAATAACAAATGTAGGTTGCCATTAGTAAAAATTGTTTGACATAATAAATAATAACAGAAGAAATAGGTATCGGAAGAATCTGAAAAATATGAATCTGATTTTTTACTTATGCTTGATTTTAGACTCCATGGCAGGAGTTAATATCTGTTGATTGATCTAAAATTGTACAGGAATTAAGTATAAAAAACGTGCTGAGCGTGTTTGATTTAGGACACCCATGTGGTGGCCATAACCATGCAATTTTCCAGAAATGAATCTGTAACAACATGTAGTAGTTACGAGACTACTGAAATACGTCAGTAGGCTCGTTCCACCCTGTACAATAGAGTCTTTACATTCTATATTGTGAAAGAATAATAAAGACACTCATTGACCACAATTCTTCAACGATGTAATCTCTTATTACGAAATATCATCGCCATTACATCGATATGTTTTCTTTTTGCTAGTGCACCAAGACCGGTGGTGATTTCAGCTCATTATTATCGTCTGGCGGTTTTCCGATGGGGTTCTTTCCAGTTACGTATACAACGTAAGGCTCGCGATGCAGAACCGTGGGCCGCCCCTGTCTGTAGCGCTCAACCAGAAACCTTGAGGGGATAGATACAATCAGAGTTTTTATTTGTGGAACGTCTCGTTGTCAAGGCCGCGCGTAGGGATCGGGACTTTAATATATAAATTTCAATTCAGTACAGTCAAGTACAGTCGGTACATGGTTTGCACGGTCGTGTACATGAGCTGACGGTCCTCTTGCGTCAGGGCCGGCCACAGCGTTTTTGTCGCCGAAGGCGAAAAGTGCGGGCCCAAAACTTAAAAAACCTAAAAGTAAAAACAGATTCATAAAAAATATTTAACAGAAAAATACGGACCTTCATACAATATTTGCGAAATTTTGACTTTATCATACGCAGTATGACAAAGTATTGTGATCGTGCCGAAAGAAAGTTTTGAGATTTTAGAGGACATGTGTCTTTTTGGGTCCCCTCAAAATTTTTGACCAAGGTACCAAAAAACGTCTGTGTGTGTATCCGTTTTTTTTTTGTGGCGGCGATTGTGGTGAAACTACTAAAGGAATCGGGACTGAAACAAATTTAGAAGTTTCATGACTAAACTTAAAACTGACAAAAGTTTTGTTCAAAATGGTGCAAAAGAACTGGAGGTTTACGCTTAGCTATTTTGCAAATAAGCCGCCATTTCTGTAATGTTGTCAAAATAGTGAAATAATAAATCCTCTACTGTAGTGAGGCAATTTCGAATAATTTATGTTTATGACATTTTTTGGAAAATTATTAGTTTAGCTGCATGACTAAATTGTATTTGGTCGAGATCGGTCGTGTTTGAATTAATACTAGTTAGCCGGGATTTGACAGATATTTCGGTCCTATTGACAGTATTGTCAAAACATCATCGTTTAACACAGTTTGGCACTGCTGTATAGTATGATAAAGTCATGTGCGTGGCCACATGGCCACATTTTTTTCTGTGACGAGAGAAAAGTTTGACATTTTATCTCTGTTGACAGATAATAAACTGTCAGTTTTTATGAAATTACTTTCTTCCCTGGGAAAAAATGAGTACTTTTTCCCAGATGTTGTAATACTATGTTTTTCAATATAAAATCGTCATTTTTCACGGCCACAGAAAAAATAGTGTATTATACACAGGGAAAAATGTTAGATTTTAGCTCTCGGTTCGAGTAACACAACCTCGATCTAAAATCTAATACTTTTTTCCCTAAACTAAATAGCTATTTCTGCAAAATCGCGAATAACTTCTTTCAGATCTAATGTATTACCCAATTCATGTTCAATGGTCAATACTGAGTAGACATGGTTCTTAAGTAATTTTTTATTGGTTTCAGTTTAGCAAATGCGTTGTTGTCCTCACTGGTAGCAACAGTTATGGACAGAGTTAGCAAAATTCTTAAAGTAATTTTTAATTTAGCCCAATGTTAAGGGAGGTAACGAATTTAAACTGGAAACAAGTCTAGTCATTTTAGATGCATAATGATTGCTCATCATGATTAATTCGCTCGCGTATGAAAATAATACCAATAATAATATAATCATATCAAAATGTTTACTGAATCTTTGACGATATTATTATGGAAATTAATTAAAAACTATCAGTGATTACAAATTTTGTCATGAAAATTGAAAATAGCAGAACAAATTATGCTCCATATGTTTGGGAGAAGGTTAAGAAAATCAGTTTTCAGAACCAAAATATTATGTTAATATCTGTTCTCTCAAGTCATCTGTCATCAGAAAATCTCTGTATTTTTTGACATAATAGATGATATTGATATCTTGGTTCTGAAACCACTTTTTTGAACTTTTACCACATTTACATCTATCAATTGTTTAAGTACTTCTTTGATTATCATGTGCCCAAATCTTCATCCAAATTTCATGTGTATAATTTGTTCTTCTAGGGTGAATATTTTCAGAGGTTTTGACGCCAACCATGTCATGGCGAATTTTTTAATCGCTGATAGTTTTTAATTTACTTTCAGTACTAATATCAAAGATTCAGCAAACGGTTTGATATAATTTTCTAAGGCGGGCGAATTATGTGTCTACTCAAATATACAATGACTAGACTACCATTTCGTCCGCCAATTAAAAACGTTAAGATCGGAGGAATCACCATCTGTTAAAACGTTTTCCATATCTTTGCAATGTGCCAGTAATTAATTTTTACTTTAATATTTTCTTTAAGTTTGTGGATATCGTATAAAAAGTAGTTATGACTGTTGTATATTTCTCTTTTGTATGGGTTCGATCATTATTTTTATTTCGTTAGCTAATTTTTCAGCTCCAAAGATTCTTGTCAAAGTATTCATCCTTAATTCTTTAACCAAACTTAATGAGCCACCTTATTTAAGCTTGTCTATTATTGTCTGCTGTGCATCTTAAAATATGGGAACGGCCAGAAGTCCGTCAATCCCTGTTGTATTCGATTTTATTTTACTATTCCCATATTTTTACGATTCAGGCAATATTTTTGGAGTTTTTTGTTTGTTTGAGTTAAGTTGGTTTTGCTGCCCCTAAATTTTTCCGTCATAGACAGTTGTCTACCTTGCCTACCGCCTAAGGCCGGCCCTGCTTGGGTCTCTTCTCGCTCGTGCACGGCCTTCTTTGAGAGGAGGCTCTTTGTGCTCTGGGCTGCGCACCACGCGACCAAGGAACCGTGCAAACTGGCGAGCGAAGAGAGATCATGAGATCCGGAGAGGCAAGGGCTCTACTTAGTAGAGCGTTTTCTTCTATTTTGCGAGACTCTGTTAATCCGGTCGAAGCGACGTCTATTAATCCGGTGTGCGAACCATTTATAAATTGCGTCCTCACTGTTGTTCGTTTATGTATCGGTTCACTGCTGCCAAGTAGTGTTTGCCAAGTGGAGACGTGAAAAAATCAATTTGCTCTATGATAAAATTACATCAAACGCAAATATTGTACCACGTTTTGTTACAATTTCTCACGGTATCCGGAACAGTTTGGAATATCACAACGTGAGAAAACATTCCACACCTGGCAAAAACTGGCAGTGTATACTGTATATACATACTATACCCTAACACAAAAAATAATTCTGGTATACCTATCGCAAATAAGAACAAATTTCGATCAATAAATAAATTCTTTATACCTTCTTCTAGAAATAATCCAGGAACCTGGAAACACGCAGAAATTGAACAATAAAGATGGTCTCAATCATCAATTTGATCAGAAACGTGAAAATTTGAAGTAAAATCTTAGTAAAAAAATGCTATAGCGAGTCAATCTACGAATACAGTGGCAAGGATTTTTAAAATCTATGGGTTAGTTTGTCTGAAATCGTGTCAACCGCCCAACATAACAAAGTTTCGAGAAAAACGTGTTGTAAATTTTAGATGTGTAACGACTATTAAACTCAAGAACTTTTAATATTGTCCACTCATGTTTTTACCGATGTGTCTAAAACGATTAAGCTTTGCGAAACAAAGAAATGATGCATCATTTTAAGGAAGAGGAATGTGGATACATAACAAAATCGAATTACTAACGTATTTTTCTTTTTCCTTTCTTTCAGAAACTTTTACAGTATATTCTCGAAATGCATGCCAATCAAAATAAGTAATAAAAAGCATTTAATTTTGAAAATTGTACACGAGAATGTGCTGCCCTTAAAAGAGAAAAAGGAAAATGTTGTCATCCAACTGTAAGTATTATTATTGCTTCTTGATACGAACATTTTTGGGGAGTGTTTTAGAATATAAAAAGATGCGCTATTCCCGTATTGTAAAGAAACCAAACTATAATTTTCTCCACAAATTAGACGTAAATTGAACAAAATATCCATTCTCTGAATCTTCTGCTCAGCAAGGAAATTTGCTTTTAAATGAAGAAGAACAGTCTGTGAACAGCTATTACATTCTACAGTCAAGATGAGATTTACTAGTTATAGTCTTAAACTTTTTGCGAGAAAACATAGCGAATGAAAATAATACACATGGTGATTTATAACTAGAGCAAAATTCAGTGTTTCAATAAGACTTTGTTTGTTAAATCATTGCAAATAATCGTGACTGCATTTAATTTGATGCACACGAATCATAATTAAACAATTAATTTGAAATTAATTAATTAATGTTCTATAAGGCGGCACTTGATTCACACGTGATTTTGCAAGCTGTGCACTGAAATTACTAAACTATTTTTACTGATTTTTAGTCGAGAACAAGATAGACTGTTTTTAATGCAAGATAATTACTTACGTAAATATAACAAGTAGGTAATATAACTATAAGAAGGTTATTACAATAAGATACTAAGCATGATTTTACAAACTGTTTTTATACTTATTTTTTAATTATTTTATAAATAATCAACTAACGATAATAATATCAAAACAATGGATAATTGGCATATTTCGTTAAGTGGCATTGTTCGAATTTGACCCGCTGTGAGCGAGCACTCCGGGTAATATCGAAGAAAATGCGAAGCGAGTGAGGCGAGTGGAGGGTGCTTTTAGGGGAAAGCCATTAGGAGAATAATAGTTTGGGTGGCATAAATATTGATTCTTGAGATGGTTATCTACCCCAACTAACTGTAAAGGCGCATTAGTCCGCCACAGAGCACAGAAAAAGCTACTACAGTAACAAATGAAACGTTATTTGTAAGCTTTCTTCTGTACTGTTTGGCATGTGGACAATGGAAGATTGAAATGTATTAGTGCATTTGTGATTTATACAATAATAATGGGTATTTAATTATTTTTTTATTACTCTGCATCTTTTATTACACGGTGATTTATAACTAATTAGTGTTGCTCGTAAAAGATGGAATCTGTACATATAAAGATCTTCGAGTTATAATTAGAACACTATTTGTAGCATAAATATAAGGCTTGCTACATTTAAGTATTATAAATATTGTTTCGAACATAATTGATAATAGTTTGGAAAAAGTCTTTAAATGGTTTATACCTTTAATGATATGGTTCTATTATAAGTACAGTTCGGTTCGCCACATTTTATAGGTTTCACTATAATTAATAAATTGTAATTTATTAAAAGGTTTAAAAGTCAAATTTAGTTAACTCGCACAGTTAAATTTGAAATAAATCACTTTTCTACAAAATGTATATCTGAGGAGAGTTTCAAGTTTTAACACTATAAAGCAATAAATCACCGAGTAATATATATATCTAAATAATTAAAATTATTACTGGTATAGTACTGTTGTTTGTGTTCACTGTGTAGTGTGTAATTGTGTATCATTGTTTTTGTATTAACGATGAAAATCAGTTTTTAGTTCAGTAGTGGCTATATCTCGTACATAATAACAATAACAAAAAAAATCGACATTACAAACATTATAAATGACAATATTAGCTCTGGTCCAGACAACACTTTTTTGGAAAATCAAAATTCTAAATTCATATAAAGTTGTCTCTATGGACCCACATATAGCACATATTTGGTCTAATTAAAAAAAAGATTAACACGTCTCTCGCAAACTTATAATTTTCATTAAAACATTAATTTTTTCTTAAAGTTAAAAAATGTTAGAAGTAATAGGGTGGAAATGCAAATATAAAGAAAATATTACTACAATACAACGTTTAGGTCTTCTGCCTAAGATTGAGTTAACAAAATTAGCTTATATTCATAGCTTATTACTGTTAATGGTGCTGAGAACGAAAAATGTTATATATATTTTTTTAAAGTGGTATCTTTAATATTTCTGATTCTAAAGAGAATTAAATCTACAAATGACAGAGAGAAAGTTAATTCCAAATGATTAGTTTGTATTTAGAGAATAATATTGCACTATAGAGCACATAGAACGGATATAATGGAGAACGCATTAGAAGAAAGGCAGTGGTACCACAGGTACCCCAGGGCAGTGTTTTCGGACCTATTCCCTATCTACTATATCAGTGATGGAAAACCTTTTGAGTTCGGTGTGTCAACATTTTGAGTGAAGTTGTCGGCTAAATTTTCTATTTCGGGTTTATACTTGGTACATTTCAAGGCCAAGCAAGCGCCGCTGACTTCACTTAACCGATTCCGTTTGTTTGTCTTAATATTATTTAATGCTGAGAATAATGTCACACAAAAATATGTGGATAATGGATGTAACCAATTGCTAGCAAAGCCATTGCTAAATGTTTCAAGTTGGTATAAGTGTCAGGTAATCTATTCCAAACCTCCAAAATTTCTAACTTATATTTGGATTATGAATTTTTTTATCTTTAAAGGTGCGTGTCACCAAAAATGAGCTCGCGTGTCAGCACTGACACGCATGTCATAGGTTAGCCATAACTCTACTATATATACTATTATATACAAATTACCTATCACAGTTGGCAAATGCAATAGACGCCGTTTTTGCAGATACATGGCTCTAATGACGACAGTGGGATCAACTGGAGAATCTACTATAGATTTTACTTTTTACTAACTAACTATAACAAGATCCATATGCACATACTGTAAAGTATTCGGGTTAAGACCCTGGATATAAAGCTAAGGTAGAAAGAACTGGTTAAGAAGAAAACAGTAATGCTTGTCTGAAATAGGTGACCTGTCTGAAATGCAGAGAACTGTACTTGTTTTTGGCATAAACTGTGAATTGTATGTATACAACTAATTACAAGTTTACAACAAAGTACTAAAGCTAATAAAGAAGGAATCCAGACTTCCCAAAAAAGTCATCAAAGGAATCTCCACTATAACCATGAATGTTGCCTAAGCCATCCCGTCAACATAGAGGCCATGCAGCTACTGTACAGCCAGAATCTAGTGAGAAGACTATGAACTAAACCCGTCGAACAGTTCAATAAAATGTGGAAAAAAATGTAATCTTTCAGATTAGTTTCAATATGTTAAGCATCTCGACCTTTTATTAAGACTAAAAGAACTAATATGACCTGAAGGAAAAAGTAAAAACATCAATTTGGAATTTTGATTTCCAAAAATGTTTTTTTGATAAACTAATGTACATGATTGTGTAAAACATAAAACGGCACTTACCTATTTTCTTATAGGTCTTGCTCTCTCCAAGTGGTCTTTACTTCTTTGTTTTAATCATAGAACAAACTCCTTTCTTTTTTTTAATCATCGTAGTTACTTTGTGATAACATTCACAACATCAATATTACTTACAATACTTACATAACAATTTGTTTTTAAGACATTGATAATTAATTACAAAATAAAATGCATTGAATATTTTAGACGTCTTTATTGATACATGTTACTTTAAATAAGCTATGCTATAGTATCTATAACTGTTCTTTGGTACAACATAAAAATTATTCACTATCCATTAATATGTTTATATAAAACCAATGAATTAGAAACTAAATACACCTCTCAGTTACATACATGGAACGCCAGTGTAAGCGTCATAAACAGTGTTTTCATCTCCACTACAAATAGGTTTTTCTTTTTTCCATTTTTTCACAACGTGTTATTGTCTACACTTTTAATAGCGCGTGCACGATCGACCTCGCCCCCACCATCAATTCGCAACAAGGGGGTGCAAACGGACGATTGTGCACACGTCAATATTAAAAAATTACAGCGATATGTATTTTCGTATTGTTCACAGATACTCAATTACAATGGTAACAGATAGAAAGCTGGGCGCAAGGAATGGCAACAAGAATTATTCAAAAACAAAGGGGAAAATACAAACAACGTAGGTGTACGGGGTTGTGCAAAGATAGGCTAACATTCATATGTTACTGATTCGGACATTTACTAATAGCAATTCGACAACGATACAAATATAGGAAAACATGTATTGTATTTACTAGATGTTGAATACAGCTTATGAGTATATTGGTAATACTGCCGATTTTATATTACTTTAAACATTTAGTCATCCACAGTCAATATCAAAATAAATATTATGTACCTTCTTCTTACCAGATTATTTATTACACCATTGGATTATTTTTTACAGTAGTACAGAGGGATTGTTTGATAATAACACTAGTCAACTAAATTAAAAAATGAAAATGTACATTAGGTGCCACTATTTTTTTCTTAGATACCTTAGTATTGAATTAAATATTGTTTCTGTGGTAGTTTGACTAATTGGAGCATATCTCGAGTTTGGAACATCCAATCTGGTCGCTCTGCACATCAAATTAAAGCCAATTGAATCACCAATAAAAGTTATTAATATTGTTTTCCAATCGCTTCAGTAGTTTCAGTGCAATGGGCCACAATTTGGAAAATGTTTGGCACAAATGAAAAACGAGCAGTTACTTAATCGCCGGGGAAATGTAGAAATCGCGAAAATATGCTCAGTTTCTTCTTTTTTACGTAGAGTTTGCACTTTTACGGAGAGAACAAGGCATTTACGATGAAAATCTATGGAAAAATAACGAAGTTATGATCAACTATTGATGGCTACGAAATTACCAAAATTCAGCTTTACCTCTCTTTTGTTTTTTTTTTCAGTTTTAATCAAACTGATAAATAGAGAAAAAGTTGATTTTTGGTAGTTTGGTACCTATCAATCATAATTGCTCATAACTTCGACATTTTTCCATAGATTTTTATCGTAAATTCATTGTTGTCTTCGTAAAAGTGTATACTCTATGTAAAAAATAAAAAGCTGACTATATTTCCACGATTTCTACTTTTCATCGGTGATAGAGTAAATGTTCGATTTTTATTTTGGCCACAATTTTTTCATGTTGTGGCCCATTGCGTTGAAACTACTGAAGCGATTGAAAAACTATCTGTGTAATATTTATTGGTGATACGATTAGGTTTAATTTGATGTGCCGAGTGCCCACATTGGAAGTTGCAAACTCGAGATATGCACCAAATAGTGAAACTACCTCCGAAAAGAAAACAAAAAAGAGAAAAAATTCATAGTTCGAAAACATATCGATTCAAAAAGGTTTTAATGCGATTTTTGAGTTTAGCGGACCTAAGTACATAAGAAAAAAATAGCCGCATCTAATATACATTTTGACTGTGACTAGTGTAATTTATCCAACGCATACAAACCGATATTTTAAGCGCTTCAGTTTCATCATTAAATGATAATAAAAAACAAAGAACTATGGATATTGTTGGGTAAATTATCGATGAACAGAAAACATAAAGGGTGTTAGGGAAATAAGCATCAACAATATTCTACAAATTCAATTTTAATGAATTTATTGCACACATTTGTCGTTATACTGTAGTATCTAAAACGATGTTTATTTTTAAATAGCTTTGAATAGTCTGCATGATTTTCATATTGTTGACGTCTTATTTATCTAACACCCTGTATAAAAGGTACGCATTGTTTTGTGCTTAAAACATATCAACAATAACAATATCAATTACATAATAATTCATACAAAATCTATTCAATTCGTTTTGTCGTTTCAATTTAAAGAAATCGTACATTTTTGATTTAATTTTGTAGTAGTACTTTTATACATTTGTCGATTAGAAGTAATGCGTTTTTTATAATATCATGAGACCTTAATAAATATGTACAGACTTGCCTAGATAGTTTATGAACTTTTCGTAGAAAATTCAAATAATTCAACATTAATAATATATTATAATAGCTAAATACACTTTTAGTTGGCCGCGTTATGCGCCTCATAGTGTAAGTATATAAAATGTGTTCTTGTTGTATGCCAAAGATACAAATGGAATGGATATACAATTTTTGTAATGATGTTCACGCTACTCTCAAATAGATTTTGTACTATATACATAAAAGATATATACGCGCAATTATATATAACAACTGTGTCCAAATAATATTGCACTAGACGAATTAGAATGTTAAATATTAACAAATAACAATAGAGAGAAAAAAAAAGAAACTACACACTAGGAATTGCGGAGGACATCTATATTATGAAAACGACTTACTATAATATCAATTACATCTATGTACATCAAACATAATAGATCATCTGCATTATAATTATATACAATAAATTAGAGGTAATAAGTAGTACCTCATAAGTCGTAATTTATACACACAGGAACATTTTATTCTTTTCATTTTCGCTTGCCATCATCGTGCGGAATGTATAAGTGTCCATAAGAGTCTAAACTCGGTTCAAACTGCCCGCGATCTTTAATACGGTCACTATAAAATTTGAATTTATAAACATGTCTAAAAATATCGCAACGGTCTAGAATAAAATGCGCCACCAAGGCGAAACCAGGCCGAACGGTTTCTTCGATTATATTTCTGCCCCAATGTTTGCATTGTCTATGTTCTCTACGGCCATAATTGAAAGCGATAGAAAGTGTGTTATTTGATTTTTATTTCGACTTCATCGTGAAGTGCTATATAGTCAGAGGTGCGACTCAAAAGGTTAACAATCAATTGACCATAAAATGGTATTTAATTATCGCTTAAAGGTGAACGAACAACAATAACGTACCTGTTTGAATTTATGCGATCCTACAAGAAATGTTATGGACTAATTTGTGGTGATGTACTATTGCTAGAACAATTTGCGCTTTTCTAATGGTCTTGACATGCCTTTAAGAGGGCGTTCACTATAGCTACAAACTAGGAAATTACAGAGTATGTATATAGAAAAATTTTTAAAATTTTCAGTATAATCTCTTTAATCCGGACAGAACCTTAATACACACAGTGTATATAATTGTAAATAAAAATTTAAATTATCATTTGTCATCAATGTTATTAATCAATTGTTATTTACAATTCAAGGGAAAATGGTTATTACGTAAACTCGTCAGTAATATAGAATCAACTAAAGAAGCGAATGATAATTAACCCAGGTGAGGATAATTTTTTTGGAAAAAACACGTCCGCCTGGATTTGAACCAGGAACCCTCCAATTGCCGGTTGAAAGCTCTCCCAGTTGAGCTACAGAGGCGATGGAAATTTATAGGTTTTATTTGTCACTTCAGGACTTGCAATCCGAGTTTTGCGGAGGTGTTTTTTCCAAAAAAATTATCCTCACCTGGGTTAATTATCATTCGCTTCTTTAGTTGATTGTTATTTACAATGTTCTTGAGAAAGTGTTTTTTTTTTTTAATCAAATGAAATACCCACCCAAGTCTGTCTATTTTATTATTTTATTTATAACCGTGCCGAAAAAAATGAGTTTTTACCGAAAATAAGTCTTTTTGGGTCCCGGATTTTTTTTTATAATAAGTTTGTTGAAAATGTTTTGGATAACTTTGCTCCAAGCTTTGTAATTTTGTGGTGCTTATAATTTTTTTGGTTTTATTGTCTATATACTATAATATATCATTATTTTTTTCAAATTTCATAAATTTAGTAGAGGAATTTCATAAGTTTGTCCAAAAAAAGTATTACAATTGAAAACCCCAAAACACATAAACAAAGAAAGTAGCCACTCATTTTTAATAGAAGTTTTTTTATTTAAATTGTAACAAAAACGTATTTTTTGCGAGCCACTCGTTTTTAATAGAAGTTTTTTTATTTAAATTGTAACAAAAACGTATTTTTTGCGATTTTATAGCGGTTGAATTCAAGTCAATGTAAATTTGAAAACGGTCAAAGAAGCTTAAAAGTACTTTTACCGCTGGTGTGCTCCTATACCAAAACGATGGATATATTAGTTCGGATTTTTATTCTGTATAAGAAAATCTATCAATTCGTATATGCTCAAAAACCATGTTTTCCAATTTTCTAGTATTTTCAGTTGATCTTTTCTCCTTCAGTCTAAAATCTTTTACTGAATTTTAGGCAAAAAAATCGAATTATAAAAAAAGTTATAAGAGAAACAAACATGCCAAAAGTATTTTTTATTTAAACAATGTGGCACTTATTTGTTATTTTTTATACAGCCTGTATATTGGGTGGTCATTAATATTCAATTTTTTATTTTTCTACAGCACCATCTCAATTTCTTCCGTTTAGCATCGAGAAATAATGTAATTTAATAATATAAAAAACAGTAAAAATCCCTTTTATTTGGTTTTACTACAATAAATTTACATACCACAGTTATTAATTTAAGCAGTGCTAAAAACAGCATAAATATAAAAAATCTCAAAACTCGACACAATTTAGGATTTCTGCTTTCAGATACAGATTATACGGCAAAAGCATACCAGAAAGAGTTTTCACTTGTTTGTTCTTTGTTGGCCATGATAGTGACATAGCTTAGATTATTGTATTTTTTACAAATTATGAACTTGTAAATAAGTAATTTTTGCTTTATCATACGTAGTATGACCAAGGTATAAAAAATGTCTGTGTCTGCGTGTGTATGTGTGTACCCGATTTTGGTGGCGACGATTCCGGAGAAACTACTAAACGTATCGGGACGAAAGTTCATATTTAGATGTTTTATGACCAAACTTAAAGCTGAAAAGCTTTTGGTTCAAAAGGGTCCAAACTAACTGGATGGTTCCCCTAAGCATTTCTCAAGGATTTTGCAAATGAGCTGCCATTTCTGTAATTTCGTCAAAATAGTTAAATGATAAATTAAAGAAGAGGGAATTTTGTATAATTTATGTCTATGACATTGTTTGGTAAAATTAATAGTTTAGCTTTATGACCAAGTTTTATTTGATCGAGATCGGTTTCCTAATCGGTTGTGTCTGCATTAATATAAAACTAGTTAGCCAGGATTTGACACAAATTTGCATTCTAATCCATTCAAATCCTGGCTAACTAGTTTTATTTTAATGCAGACACGACCGATCTCGATCAAATAGAATCTCATGCAGCTAAACTATTAATTTTATTTGTAGTATGATAAAGTCATACAGATAAAGTCATAACAGATTTCTTTATAATTTTTTTATATTATTAATTGAACTCGAACTATTCTCGATTTAAATGACAATAGATGTAAAAGAATAAATTGAAAAGGGGCTTGAGAAAATGAATACTACACATTGATGGAGTAAAACTAACAGCACTAGTCCACAAAGTAGTGGCAAAACTTTCAGCGTCCATATTAAAGAATCAGCCTAACTGGATTTACTCATTTTATCTTACAGATAGAAAATCTGTAAGTATAGATATGTAACAAAACGTTTCCAATGTTTTTTAACGTTGCAGCAAATTCCAATTTGCAGCAACAGTTTTTATCTTACATTTAGTATGTTCGGACAAGTGCTGTTTAAAAGAACAAGTCATTTTATTTCATATCATCGCAATTAGTATGCATAGGTAGTGTATATTGATAAGATGTTCATTTCCGTTGAAAAATTAGTATCTGGTACAAAGTTTAACCCATTTTCATTATATTACAAATGTTTGAAGATGTATATCCAGTAGTATCTATGCTAAAATTAAAGAAACTTTAATGGGATAGGGCACGAAGTTATAATACACGAAGTGATAACTCCAAATTTGCATTAAAAAATAAACTATTTAGAAGATTTTTCATTAAATTTTAGTTCCACATTCAGTTGGTAGATTCCCAAACACGAGCGCACAGAACCACAACAAGCTATTTCCCTTGTGAAAACATGCACATGCCACAAAATGACAAGTAATATTTATGTACTTATGGTGATGTTCCATAACTCCAAACCACCACGGTATGCCAGTTATTCCCGAAGCAATATCGCTTACATTTGTGGAGCAAACGGCTTATCGGAGAACGATTGAGTTATGGTCCCAATAAAGTACCGATGGTAATGCTTTTTTAATTATTCCCCAGGTAAATTTATGGTCGTGGCCCCGTCAAGTCGGAAGATAATGAAATTCCGATTCCACGTTGACGAGTTTTATAGTTTTTACAAGCCACAAAAGCGCGACCACAACAACGACACAGTCGCCACAGGAGCCGGACTTCACCCACACGTCCGGGACCACGTACAGATGGTTTCGATGATAACGGGGCAACTTGTTCTGTGGGCCTACGTGGAAGCCCGGTCTTCATTACGTGTGGCTAAACGGAGATAAGAGGTTTTCAGGTATTCGGTAGGTATTTCGACAATTCGGATTGTTATCCCGGACCTGAATGTACGGGGCCACAGTCTGCTTATTTGCATTGGTAAATTGACTTGTTAAGTGCAGGTGTTCGGGATAAGTGTTGAAGTCGAATTTGTAACAACTACGTGGATGGCCGATCACGATGATAAGGTTTATGATTAATTGTGCGGTCCGCTCCCGTAGAATTTATAATTAGTTTTATTAAGGCGACTTGTTATGTTAATAAGACCGAAATAATGACATATCAGTGTTGCTTCATAATTATTGGATGTTGTAAGATGTTGTTTAAATGATGTAATTGTATTTTTATCATCTAAGTTAACTTAATTTTGATTATTTCAATCCGAGCAGAACCCAGAAAAACCTTGAAGTTGAAATCATTACTAAAGCAATGCCCATTTCTTTTATTATAACTTATAAGATATCGTGGTGGTAATAATTGTTTATTTTAAGTCATTATTGAGATTTTAAGCAAAAAATAGTAGCAATACAGAAAAAGCGTGATTTTCAGTAGAAGGTAATTAAAAATCATAAATTATTGATAATTTTGGGTAGATTTTGTAATTAGAAGAACGTAAATATGAGCGGAGTTCAAACGTTTGAGTCTGGATTCGTTTTCAGTGCAAAGGAATTGATCGAAAACGTCTATTCGCTTTCTATTCATAAACTCGACGTTCTCAGAATTATCAATATTTTAGAATTTAGTCTTTTCCTCAAAATTTAAAATTTAAGGCCAAGATATAGTTTCAGATAAAACAACTTTGTTACCATAGCAACAATATAATAAATTATAACCAAAACCAAAACGTCAACATTTGCAGCAGAATTGACCACAACAGTTCTATTTAAACTATTTTCTGCTGATACAATATTAAATAATGTGATTGCAGTTATTTGTACTTTACGTACATCCTGTATGTAGCTAGCGATATACCAAAAGCGAGAAATTATTAACGGTTATATTTTTAGTCAAATTATTATTATTATTATTATTATTGGTAGGTCACAGTTTGAGGTATTTGTTTATAATAGTAGTTTATAATAATTTTCAATAAAAGAAAAAGTTTCAATATGTGTTTATGTGGGTATTTCAAAAACGTCCTTTTAGTCCTCCAAAAATCACTTAGGCAAATATTATTGTTGGCAATCTCGTGAAAAGTTATTATTAAACAGTTACATCTTTAGAATTACTCTTCTTAAAAAGCTTTCAATTTTCTTCACATTTATACCAAACATTCGCTGTATTTTGTTCAAGTAGACACACCAATAGTATTTTTAAAACCGATTTGTGAAACATTGCAAATAGAAACAAAAGCCGAGTGGTAGAAACAAATGAAGAACCATAAAATACTAGATTAACGCATAACGATATCAACTCTAAAGGACAAACAAAAATATAAGAAAATATTTATTGTTTTGAATTGAAGTCGGTCTTATAGTCATAATAAATATCAGCGTCGTTTAATAATTATAACATGTTATGAGTTATTTGGCGATAGAACTAAGGTCGTTTTTTGGAGGTTATTAAGGCTTTCGGCAGCTGTATCAACTGTTGAAAAAAAAAACGGAAAGATCGGGCGACTTGGTTGGCCAAAATGTTTGGTGTTATGTTAATACGACCGAAATAATGTCATATCAGTGTTGGATCATAATTAAATGTTGTAAGATGTTGTTTAAATGATGTAATTGTATTTTTATCATTAAAGTTAACTGAATTTTGATTACTTCAATCCGTCTAGAATCCAGAAAACCCTGAAGTTGAAAGCATTACTAAAACCAATACCCGGTTCAGTTATTATTACTTATAAGATATCGTGGGGGTAATAACTGAAATTGAATATTTTGTCATTAATGAGATTTGAAGAAAAAAATAGTAGCAATACAGATAAAGTGTGAAATTCAGTAGAAGGTAATTAAAAATCAAAAATTTTTGATAATTTTGATTAGATTTTGTAAATGGAAGAAAATAAAAGGCGTAAATATGAGCTGATACTTGACAGGAGTCAAAAGCTTTGACCTCAAACGTTTGAGTCCGAATTCGTATTCACCGCAAAGCAATTGATCGAAAACGACTATTCACAAAATCCTCGTTCTCAGAATTATGAATATTTTAACATTTAGTCTTTTACTAAAAATTTAAAATGTAAATGCATAAAATTCAAGGCCACAAAACTTGAAAATACAATACGTTTTCAGATAAGACAACATGGTTACCGTAGCAACAAAATAATAAATTATAAACAAAACCAAAATGTCACCATTTGCAGCAGAATTGACCACAACAGTTTTAATTAAACAATTTTCTGCTGATACAATAATAAACAATGTGATTAGGTACAGTTATTTGTTACTTTAAGGGACACCTGTGTGTAGTAATATAGCAAAAGCGAGAAATTATTAACGATTATAATTTTAATAAAATTATAGCAAAAGCGAAAAATTATTAACGATTATATTTTTAATAAAATTATAAAAATTATTCTTGGTGGCTCACATTTTGCGGTATTTGTTTATATAGTAGTTTATAATAGTTTTCCATAAAAGAAAAGTTTTCATGATGTGTTTATGTATTTCAAAAACGTCCTTAAAGTCCTCAAAAAATAACTTAGGTAAATATTATTAAACTAAAGAAGCTTCTTTAGTTTGATTCTATATTACTGACGAGTTTACGTAATAACCATTTTCCCTTGAGTAAATATTATTGTTGGCAATCTTGTCAAAGATTATTATTAATCAGTTACTTCTTTAGAAGTATCCTTCTTAAAAACCTTTAAATGTCCTTCTCATGTATACCAAACATTCGCTGTATTCTTTTCAAGTTGACATACCGATAATAAGTGTTTTTAAAACTGATCTGTGTAACATTGCGAATGGAAACAAAAGCCGAACACGAGTGGTAGAAACAAATGAAGAACTGTAACAATAATAGATTAACACATAACGATTTTATCTCAACAGAAAAAATTAAAAAATATCTTTCATACTCCTCAATCATTTCTACATAAGTCGTATGACTGTCAATATTGTTTGCTTCTCGGTGTAAACATGGCCGCGAGAGAAGTGAAAAATAGTACCCCATTTTTGCATATTATTCATATAAATGAACGCTCGTGTTTCGAATTTTTTCATTTAATGAACTTACCACAAAAATTTCAGTTTTTGTTCAGGTTGTATCTAGAGTCTCTTCTATAGATTGGCGCTTTTCTGTATTCAGTTTTTATGTAATACAGGTTGCGAACGAGATTTTGATTCCGATTATTTGTTAATTTTTAAGACCGAAATAAACATGAACAATATTTTGCGCAATTTGGCTTCCCTCGTTTGTGGGTTTTGCGGCGAGGCAGTCGAACGAGATGCGGGTATAATTAATTGTACATCTAAATTCATTATCTATGTTTAACTCGCACTACTATTCAAAATTCCGCAATTAAATTGTTCTGATCGTATCGCACTAATAATAATCTTCCATTGTCCCAGCTACGTTTCCATTTACCGTTACGATTGACGTAGTGCGCGCTGCACGAAATTTATATCATTCACATTAAATTACTTAAAAATTATTATGCAATTCTTTTTCTGCAGTCGCATTAAATAAAATATACAGGGTTAGCCAAAATTACCGGAACACCCAAATAATTCTTCAAACGGTAAGAAACTTAAAAAAAAAATTCGAACAAAAGTTTTTGACCTTAAACAATCCATCGTTCAAACATATCTTTAATATACAGGTTATTCATTTTATTATGGAAATATCGTAAACTTTTTTTTAAATGGAACACCTTGTACATTTTTACATTTTGTAACAGGCTAATTCAAAACATGTTTTATTGATTTAATTTTCTTGTAGAATGCATTAGTTTTGAGTTATAAGCAATTAATTATAATTAGTCATAATTACACCTACATAATTCTCCAACCGTAAAAAACATATTTTTAAACAAGCATACTTTTCATATAGAGGGTGTTTATTTTATTATGGAAGTATGGAGCATCTGTACATCGCATCATCTGCATCATTTTTTAGTTATCAGCAATTAATCAAAACACCACAACAGTTATTTTGACCGAACGGATAAATAATAACAAATTCACGAAAAAATATAGTAATTAAATTAAATTTACAAATAGCCATCCCTGAGCGGATTGACAATGCCGCAACCTATCAACAAATTCCCGTAAACAGTTTTCTCAATGTTCGACAGTAATAGATTGAAATTCGTCCACTATCCACTGCTTCAACGCATCAATATTTTGCCTATTGGTGTAAACCTTGGACTTTGCGATTCCCCACATAGAAAAATCCAATATATACAAATCCGGCGACCTAGGTGGCCATTCAATGAATCCTCTCCTTCGAGTCCACCTCCGCGGAAAAATTGAATTTAAATAATTTCGCACTTGGACACCGTACTGCGGCGGGGCACCAGTTATTTAGCTCTAAAACAGTTTCCAGTAGTTTCCAAAACAGTGTTCCGATAAAATTATTTTATTGCAAGCAGTTTTTGGTAACTTTCAGTTTTGCACGATTGGCGATATCGCTTGCAAGATAGGTAAATGTCAAGTAAAAATACATAACCACAATGTGGCTACCAGTAGACACTTGAGTAGACACCAACTGTCGCAGGCAAAAACTGTCTAATACGTGATGTAACATGTCCGAAGTTTCTAAATTTAATAAAATTAATGGACCAAACGAGAAAAAATAGTTATCCGTTTGATTAAGATAAATTGGTATATATGTGAGAAAATATTCTTAATTTGAGGGGTTTCGATTAATTGCTTATAATTAAAAAATTATGAAACGTATAAAAAATGATTCCAATAAAAATGTTTAGAATTAATCTTAGAATTATAAATGTAAAAATATACAGGGTATTCCATTTGAAAAAGAAAAGCTTGCCAAATTTTCATAATAAAAAGAACACGGTTGGTTTACGGTTGGAGAGTTATGTAGGTAATTATGACTGATTTTAACTAATTGCTTAAAACTCAAAAATGATGCATTTTATAAAAAGATTATTTTAATAAAAAATGTTTAGAATTAGTCCTAAAATTACAAAATGTAAAAATATACAGACTGTTCCATTTGAAAACAAAACTTTACGAAATTTCTATAATAAAATGAATTATGAATCTATAAAATTATTATTATTACTGATATTATATAGGTAGTATATTAAAAATATATTTGAACGATGGATTGTTTAAAGTCAAAAAACTGTTTGACTTTTTTTGAAATGTCTTACCGTTGGAGAGTTATTTAGGTGTTCCGGTAATTTTGGCTAATCCTGTATAATAATATTTACTGAGATATCCGCTTCCATGAAAATCTTGTTCGCAAACTTTATTACACAAAAACTGAAGAAAACTAAAACGCCAATCTATAGAAGAGGCTTCAAATGCAACCAGAACCAAAATTTAAATTATTGTGGCAAGCGGTTTACAAGGAAAAAATTGGAAAGACGATCGTTAATTTAAAAGTGCAAAAATCGGATACCTTTTCTCATTTCTCTCGCGCACATGTCTACACCGAGAGGCAAAAAATGTTGACAGTCATACAACTTACAAAAGTTGCGGTAAAAAGTAAAAAAAAATCTGATGTGGCCAGGCACATGACTTTATCATACAATATATAAAATTAATAGTTTAGCTGCATGTGGATCATTTTGATTAAAATAAATTGAGTCTGCATTAACATTAAACTAGTTAGCCAGGATTTGACAGATATTTTGATACTAGTTATTAGAATAATAGTTATTTATCTCACAAGTGCCGAAAGTACGGAATCGCACGACGAGCGGTGATGCGGCGCGTCACCGAAGGCCAGAGTTGGGCATTTTGTTAATCGAGTGACCGAGTGATGAGTGACGAGTGAATTAATCGTCACTCTTCGTGAACGAGTGAAGAGTAACACTCTTCACTCGTTCATTAAGAGTAATGATTAATTCACTCGTCACTCGTCACTCGCCACATACACACATGATTGAATTACTCGCCGATCGTCAATCATGAGTAATACGGAACGAGTGATGAGTGAAAGTTAAATAAACGACTATGACGAAGCCCTTGAAGATTTCTATTATTTTTAAAGGTTATGTCACTTCTCATTTGACGTGAACGGTCTTGTGCGTGTTGGAACAGTCAACAGACCTAAAATACGCTTTGCGCTGAATGCTGATGAGAACTGAGTCGGACTGCGTATACAGACATGTGGTCGGCTTATTGAAGTACCTATAAAACATCTTTGTATTGTCCCATCGGCCGTCAACGGAATATTCAACACGGACAGATGGTTACTCGCTCAAAAATGATTGACGATTGACGAGTAACGATTGACGAGTAACACTCATTTTGGTGATTGACGAGTGATGAGTGAAATATATACTTTTAGGATTGACGAGTGATGAGTGACGATTAATTTCATTAATCTAGAGTAAAACTAATGAGTGATTTAATCGATTAACGCCCAACTCTGCCGAAGGCGGAGCGTCGCCGTCACATGTGAGCGAGTCGCGCTATGTAGTTTTCGGCAGGAGTGACATCAACGTTTTTTGTGTTACTTTTTGAGAAAAGTGTATTTAAAAAAAATAATTAAAAATGGTTATATTTGTGTATTGGAAATGTTAGGTTGATACCACTTCTACAAAACGTCAAGTTTAATAAGCTAGTTCAACTTCTGACCGATTTATATTTGTTCATGACACTGTAGATGTCACATCCGTACCAACATACTAAAATAAAACTATCGCTATACTTTATTTACAATTTCTCAATTTATCGTTTTTAGAATTATATATAACAAAGGGTTGATATTTCTTATCAACAAACAATCAAATTAATGATCTTATTTTATTTGAAATTTGTATATTGTACTTTCCTGTACTAGAGCGGCAACGTTCCATAGCGGTTCTCCGACCTCTGCTGAAATCAGCTGCTTTTCAGTGTGACAGTACAAACAAATATTTGTCAAATCCTGGCGACTATGTAGTTTCACATCAATGCAGATGCGACCGATCTCGATCAAATAGAATTTGCTCTTGCAGCTAAACTATTAATTTTATCAAAAAATGTCATAGGCATAAATTATTCAAAATTTCCTCTACTTTAATTTATTATTTAACTATCTTTACGAAATTACAGAAATGGCGCCTCAATTGCAAAATCCTTGAAAAAGGCTTAGAACAAACTACCAGTTCCTTTGCACCCTGTTGAACCAAAAGCTTTTCAGCTCTAAGTTAGGTCATGAAACTTCTAAATATGAACTTTCGTTCCGATACCTTTAGTAGTTTCTCCGGAATCGTCGCCACAAAAATCGTTTACACACACACAGACACACACACACACACACACACACAGACATTTTTTTGTACCTTGGTCAAAAATGTTCAGGGGACCCATAAAGACCTATTTCCTCTAAAATCTCAAAAAAAAATTTCGGCACGATTACAATACTTTACATACTGCGTATGATAAAGTAAAAATATATACGGATATTGTATACTTATTTTTCTGTGTAGATGTTTGAAAGAGTCACATAAGCTGTCGTTATTGCTGATATTCTTAATAAAACTTCATAGGAATATATTTGCAACCTCAACAAGCAAAATGGTCTTTATATTTTCTGGTATATGTTCAAAAATATCGTTTAAAAATGATCAAATATAATTTCACAAGCGTACTCCAGTTCGGAACATCTTATCAATTCTACTTACTCATGCAAAACGTAACAAAAATTCGTAGCTTGAAGAGCGACATTGTTAGCGACGTATAACAAGGGCCATTACCGGTCCAACAAGCAGTATAATCCAACAATACGCTCTCAAATTATTCCTAGTATAACAAGCAATTTGTAAAAGTAGAGATCAAAGATGTTTTTGTCAGGAAGCCATCAAAACGATATAATTTGTATATAACGAACATGGCAAGGTCAATGTTGCGAGCACGTGGCAGTATTTTCATTAGGATTGTTTGAATACAGACTTGTGTAAACATACTGCTGGTGGGAATGGCTAAAGTAAACGATGGCGAAATTAGTTACGATCGGATTTGGAATATTTCAAGCCAACTGCCTACTCAACTGAAATATCGACTAATTCACCAAACAAGCTATTAAATTACCTATATTTGAACAGGCGAGTTTATGCCCCGGACAAGAGCAAATAGTTTATTTATTATTGATGGATGTAATGGTAGGATAAGGACATTCATTACCGGATGTCAATAACTCGATAAAAACGACAAATTACTATGTATGTCGGCCTGCACTAAGGACATTCATTATTTATTTACTACAATGCATCATCATAGTATACTGTCAACATATTTTTTCTAAGTGGGTTAATTGATTTTTGTGCCGCTGTCATTGGCAGTTGAATTCAAAGGAAAAAATAACACAACCTTCAACAGGCAAAAAAATACGATAAACCTATATTTGGCTAATGCGGATATGATGAGGATAGATAAAAATGACGTTCCGGATGTTTAACATTATGCTCGGTTTGTTTTTGGACAAAGAGCTGGCAGGTTGACGCAGATAATGTAAACTGGCACAATTATACAGGGTGGAAATAAAAAATGAAGAAACTTTTCGGTGTTGTTTAATTTTTTATGTCCTACATCATCATAAAGTGACATTTTACATCTTAGATACCGGGGCAAAAACTGCTTCTTAACGCCCGCGCGGGCATTAAGGGTTGCCATGGTTATATGTCAAATATATCAAATATTTGTCATTCAAAATGTAAATTTTAAGTCAACAGTATCAATTATTGGCGATTAAGGTTATAAGTTTGACAATTAATTGTCTGTATTGTCACTCAACCTCGAATTGTTTGTATTGTTATTCAACTCCGTAGATCAAAATATTTATTAATATTATTCAAACGGAGGAACAGAACCATTGTAGGACTAAAAATTTTGTAGGCACCTCGGGCATTACTTGAGATTTATACCCCCGTGTAATGCCCTTGGTACATAAATAACTATTATAACCTATATTATCTGGTAGTGAAATATACAGGATGTTTCTCGGAACTGTTTTATTATACGTTTTGATTATATTTCTATATATTTGAAAGTTTCGAATCAGAATCACAATTTTTGTATTTAATTGTTTGTACATATCAAATACATTAACTTTTATCAGTTTTTCCGATACCTAAATGCCATCCGTCTTGAGTTAATTTGACTTTATTACTATTATTTTTGCGATGTCGTTTCAAATTTAATATGTTGGTTGTTATACAGTGCATATTTGGTAAGAATATAATTTTTGTTCATCATTATATCTTATACAGGTGTTCACAGTCAAGTGTTATATTAGCTTGAAAATTTATAACCACAGTTTTTTTCTTTCACATGGAAGACTCTGTAAGTATTATTACACAACTACAAAGAAATTGCACTCCTTTATTCCAAAAATAACTTTTTGTTAAGTCTTTAAAATGCATCTGATATTGAATTAGCAGATATTTTGATAGATACGTATGTGCTGAGAGAGATCATATATTCTTTCAGATAAATCGGTGAAGGTTATACCACAAGCATTGAATTTTGTGAATTAATGCTATTAAAATTTCAGGATGATCCGTCGCAGTTGTGGTGTATAATTTTTGAGTAATGAGCCAAAAGTTTCCTCAGGGAAAAATAAGCTGAGCGCCACACAAAATTCCCATGCAAGAAAAGACGAACATTTCCGAAATACTTCTTGATTTACTGCTGTGTTACCTATAATAATAGGACACAAAATTACATTTAAAATCTATAAAACAATATTTTTTTTATATTTACATAGTTTTTACATTATTATCAATGCTTAGATATGTGAATAATAGCAGAGAATGTTTGTCTAAAATGTTACCATTAACATGCATGACAAATAAATTCAAAATATCCTTATTCACATAATTTTTATTGTTGAACTACTGCATTTAGAAATCAAGTCATCAAGTCATGTTGTTAAACGTCACAGATAATAAAAGACCTGTCAAAATATCAAGGCCTGCTAATTCAATGTAAGGTACATTTTACTGGTTTAGCAAAAAGTTATCAATATCTTAACTATTGAAAACATTTTTAGAAAAATGAAATGATGGAACGCAATTTTCTTTTTCGGGTGATGTATTAATATACAAGCTGTTCCATTTAAAAAAGAAAACTATGTTTTTGAACTGTAACGATGTCACACTTGAGTTGCATATTTTGAACAAGATTGTGCAGGTATAAGATATAATGATCTCTGCAAATATGAAAGAGTTAGCTTCAATAACAACCAAGATATTCAAATTGAAACGACACCGCGAAAATCAATAGGAAAATAAGAATAACTGAAAAATTGTGACACTTAGGTCCCGCGCAACCCGATAAAAGTCGACGTAAGTATTTTGATAGGAAATAAAAACAAAACAATATAACAATGTTATTTAAAACAGCCAACTTAAAGTGGTAGTTGTGGTAGAGTGTCGTAGTACTATAGACGAGTACATTACAATAAGTTTTATAGATAAATGTAATAATACAGGTCATAAAAATAAATACTGACGTACGAAATAATAACACTTATTATATGTAATAATTAATCGTTAGAACACTAAAATTTTCTCTTCGAAGTCGCTCGAATGTCGGGGAAATATCTTGTGAATTGTAAAGCCGGTATCTGATAAAACTGCTTGTTTGTACGCTGTTGTAGAACATGGTGGAACACCAGTAGCTTAGATTCAACTCGAGTAAACTGCCAATATAACAAACAATTTAGGTTAAGTAAAATATGACTTCATCATTTGAAGGAACTGTCATTATTATACAACGCTAGTGCCAAAGTCTGTCAAAACGTACGTTTAAAATAGTTGATAAATGGAATTTATGATGCAATTTATATCGTTAGTTATGTGTGCTCGTCAAATAATATACTATTATAATATAGCCCAAAACGTCTTAATTGCTGAGCGAATAGATGAAAATACTCTACCATATTGTCAAATACACCAGAACAAAGATTGCATTGAAATAAAATGTGTGCGTGGATATGAAAAGGGACCAGTTGTCCGTTTCTAGTTACGCAGATAATCGCAAATAAAGTTAAACTGGTTCAAAATATACATTTTTGCGGTTAGAAACCGGGACCAGTTGGGACCAGTTGACGATATCACGCTACGTTCTAGCGCATTACGGTATTGCCGCATACAGTGACACAGACAAATGTCCGTGTGCGGGCAATTTTGAAACTTGTTTGTACAAAGTATAATTACAAAGTTATATAATATTCCAGGACAATTACTACGCTTATATTAACTTCACTTGTTGTTTGTTTGTTTGTCTGTTTTGGTTGTTTGTCTATTTGTTTGTTAGGTTCAATACTTGTAATCGATATATTTCCTACTTCCCAGTATCCAATCGAGTTGAAATTTTGCATGTGGACAGATTTTCGGTGACAATGCATGAAGCAATAAAGAAATGAAATTTTTCCAAAATTTGAGACAATTGCAAAATTTGGAAATCTTGTTGGTTTGACATAAGTGTTGAAATCTGAAAGCTGCATAATTCTGTTAGAGGAAATAGGAGATGCAAAGTTGCAAATTCGAAATTGTTCCAAAAATGTTGGAGACTTCCAAATATGCGCGAAGTTATTAACTTTTAAACTTTGCAAAAGTTTGAGGCTTCATAGCGCAAAAGTTTACGTTTTGCATCAGCAACTTTAATTATTTGTTTTCAGTTTCTCTTTATGGTAATCGGCTTAAAATATTGGAGTATCTTAGCTTTAACTTATTCTCTAAAAACACTCATAACTCAATTTCAGGTCAACTGGTCCCTTTTCATATCCAGGCACACAAATAGAAAATTTTAAAACTACTATATGTCTTCTAATTATTTTCAGTGCTTTATGGTTGAATTTAGTTCATTCTTTATGTACCCTTATTCTGGGACATTATTACAAAACAATATGTCTCCATCTTGATAATATTCTCACCATCACAGTATGTGAAACTGTACATTTTGTATTCATGGAATGTCTAATAGGATTAACAAATGTTCGTCTCGTTATAGCAAATCGGCCTCGTTGAAGCTGGCGTTCGTTTGCGCACCGAGTCGACGGCACACAGCTGGAAAATCAATAGGGAGTTTATACGGCCGGCAGACGGTTTCGGCGAATCTAGGTCGACGAACAGAAATAGTGAAATTAGAACATTTTAACCTGATGCTCTACAATTTGCAATGGTGAAGTGTGTCAGCCTCACTTCACAACTCAAAGCCCACGAGAGCGCGCGCGGTGGCATTCCTTCCGCACCACACGTCGACGGCATGCAGAATTAATCGAATCAGTTGTTTCGATGAATATTTATGAAATGAATTATTTAAATAGCGCGCCTCTACGTGCATACCCGAGTGCGTATCCATGCAATATTGTAGCGGAATTAATTATTTCGCTGACCAAGATTCGAAGTCTTGAAAATAACATATGGGCATGATGACTGACATCAATATTAATAATTTATGTGCCAACATGCCGGCCGTACAAGACATAGTTAAGTACCCTTTCAAGGATTTGAAATTAAATCAATACTGTGGTGACATCAAAACAAAACTGAAATCATGAAAAGTCTTATATGGACAACTCAACTATGAAGAACTCAGTAGTTCGTAGGCGGAGATACAAGCAGTCGACTGAGAACCGTTTTTCAAAACATCATTTCCTGTTAGATTAAAGAAATGCAATAAGTTTACCTCAGAACTTGGCAAATAAGCTCACATTTTCATAAAACCTTCCGAATTGTCTTTCTAAAACTAGACACAAACTTTTCAATATTTTCTTGCAGCCAAACTTAAATAACTAGAAAACCTCTATTCCAGACTAATTATTGTAAGGCCTTGGCATTTTAGTGCAAGAACTTTTAGTGACACAAGTACCTAAAAATTGAACCCCATTCGGTCACACTTAACTGATTTTGACTACATTTTGCTTGATTAATATTGAACGTCCTCGGGCAATATAATGGTTTCCATATTCATGTTGGAGTTGCTGATTATGCATGTAAGGTCAAATTTTGCAAACATTTATACAGTGTATTCCCAGGTAGACCTAGCTATACTAATAATGAACCTTCATTTTCATTTCTCGAGAAAATGTCATTGTTATAAATAGTTCTGACTGTCCTAAAACGCTTAGTAAGAATTTTGATACAATATACCTCAGGGTGGAAAATTAACATCCAACTGTCAATTTATTGAATTTAGAATTACTGGGTATGCAAAAGGTTCTGCAAATTTTGTTTGTTATTTCGTTGTATATTGACTAAAAAATGTCGACATTAACACCAGGCTATAAAATTAGAATAAAACCTCTTAAAATATTAGATATGTGTTTGGTATAAATACATTTTTCGTGTGTCACTATGCATTTAAAAATAGGCAAGTGCTGTCAGTTAAAACATATATTTTAATATTAAAAATATATAAAGGAAACTCTATCAATGATTTTCAAAATAGTTTTATAAATTGTAATTATAATTTGGTAAAATAAATTATGTAGAGTTTGTGCAAAAGTTGAACTAATTGAGTATGAGACAGCTTGATATTTTTGCACATTTCATTTCTGATCACAAAATATTTTTATACTAAATTCAATTTCCGATTCAAATTGTTTTTGAAAGGTGACGTTATTAATATATTTTTAAATTACACTCTTCATTAATTTTGATAGATCCTTTAAGAAACATTGTCGTAATGATACTGTATAAATTGTATGTTCCGCATAGAGCAACTCAAAACAATTTTTGGGTTGACAACTAATGTATTTACAGATGTGGCACACAATAAAAATGGATGGAGGCATACCTTAATGAATGCATTATAATTTTGATTTAACAAAAAGGTTATATCGAAAAAGTCGAAAGAAAGTTAAGGTCTGAAATTGAATTTGATGATATAAACAGAATTACTAGTCCAGTCAAATCGTTTCCGAGGGTGGTGCCTGTTCTAGGAAAACAATATAGAAGTATTTTTTTCTTTCATTCTATATGTTTTTTGGGGTGCTGAACCCGAATTTCAACAACAAAATCGCAAAAAATCTCGAAAAATCGAAAAATTTTCGAAATTTTCGTTTTTTGCAAAAAAGTCATAAAACTATGCACGTTTCGATGAAGGCTACTGTATACAAAAATAAAGTACACTATAAAAGGCACCCTCAAGTGTATTTTTTGGTCCAAATTTTCCTACTTTATGTAATGTGCGTCTAATTAAAAAGAAGCTTAGATTCTGATAAAACTACATTAAATTCACGACAAATTGCACACGTTAATCACTTCTTTTGCCCAAACCATGTAGTCAAGAGCCCTTCACCAAAAATTTAGTAGATACCTAAATTATTACTATTTGTTTATTACAAACTATATCGTTTTAATGGATACTTAATGTACTATGCAGTTTTTTAATTAAGTCTGCGACGCTTAGCGGTTGAAGGGCCTGGTTTCGCTTCTGAAATATAAAAGGGAAACATTATTAACAATGACTGCAGTGAATTCACTATTGAATACCTTTCTCATCTGCAACCACTACTTGGGCTGCAGGCTCACTGGTGCGCAGTGAATTTTTGGTGAAGGGCTCTTGACTTAACAGTTTTGCGTAATGTGACATAAAATATAAACCCGATCCGGCGGCTACACGGTTTGGCCAAAAGAATTGATTAATATGTGCAATTTGTAGTGAACTTAATGTAGTTTTATCAGAATCTAAGATTGTTTTAATTACAAGCGCATTATATAAAGTAGAAAAATTTGGCTTTCTTGCGCGCGCTCTAGCAGCCAAACCATTTAACAAAAAAATCATCTTTAGGGTGCCTTTTATAGGAAATTTTGGCACTTGATTTTTGTATATAGTGGTCTACGTTTGAAAAGTGCACAGTTTTATGATTTTTTTGCAAAAGACTGAAGATGAGTCGAAAATTTTGAGGTTTTCTACGATTTTCGTTGCGAAGCCATATCCGTGGGAAGTAACAAAGGTGAAATTCGGATTCAGCACACCAATAAACATATAGAATGAAACAAAAAACTCTTCTATATTTTTCTACTGGCCAAAAAACTTTAACTTTTCTTTAATTGGTAAACATACATCGGTAACATAACCACGCTCTACATCGTGGATGATGATTTTTATATTCCACTGTCGGATTTTATACCCAAAATTATATTACATTATGCAAAAAATCTGCAGAAACTATAGACAAATCCAATGACATGCACAACTCATTAGTTTGGTATACACACCTCTCCTGATGTAACTGATGTTATTTCTATAAATTTCTTAGATAAATTTTATAAATTTCAGTATATTTAAAAATTAAAGTTTACAGCTTGACGTTCCATAGAACCATGGTATTTTCTATACAGTTGTCTTGTACTTTTATTCTAATTCGTCATTTACAAAAATCATGTCTCTATTATTATTTTTATTATCTATTATTTACCAAGACCCCACTTTCTTAAAAACTGATAATAAAACTCTTGGGAAAATTGCACAATGTCTTGTCTTTCGACCACCTGTATGTTAAATAAAATTTCTGACTTTGGTAGTGGACTTTTTAGAGCATCCAAAGCTATATATAGAAAAATTCTCTAGAAATAAAAATAGGTACTTTTATCATTGACGTATTTACCTAATGGGTATCATTAATTATTATGATTAGAGTTATCAAATTGATTTGATACTGGTAAAGCATTTAACGCTGATGCAATAAACTGAGCTTCCGTGAGAAAGTGCATAGCGGATGCTCAGAATATTCAAATTAATTATTATTATTATTATTATTATGTCTCTATCACCATCATTATCGAGCATACCTAATCCGATGATGGAAACATGCGTCTATTTAGTACTGTTTAACATTGTTTGTCTACATCAGTTCAATTTAATGCTTGGCTATTAGTAGCTATTTGCTAGTTTATTTGCATGCAACTGTAAATTCGCAACTGAAGTAAACAGTTCATTCCATACTATAACTCTCATTCTTAAGTAAAGATGTATTGTATCTAAAGGATGATTGTCATAATGTATAAGATTTTTTCAGTTTTTGAATCTTAGTGATCCTATTGAGCTTGTGTAGGTTCAGGGTAATGATATTCGCTTAGATTGCAGAACATACGTTAGAATTGCCATTTAAATGCATTGCCTCTAATAAAGATTTAAATGCAGCTGTTTGTATGAATACCACGTTGGAACAGCACGTAGTTTAACCGCATACGAAATTTGCCAGACACTGTATATGACCAGGAATAATGTAACGCAATGTTACAGTATATTATGTACTGAGTGAAAATGACACAGGAATGTATCGGAAAATCAAAAATTCAGTCAAATAAAAATTGACGACAATTTTAAATGGTCAAATTTTGTTTTGTTCGCGATTACAAGTACCATTTTCGTAAAGTAGCGAATATGTAGAGAGGGTGACAAAACTTGTGCGGAGGAGTTATTAAAATCAATACTTGGAGAGAGGAGTAAGTAAGCACTTAGGCAAAAGGGGGTCAGAGGTTGACGACAGACCTCTCCTGCTCTATAATTAAACCTAAGTGGGCACGTCGAAGTAATATTATACCGGAGCATTTCGAGTTGTTATTATCTAGATGTAAAAATTTGTCATGTCTCAAGGCGAGCGAAAATTGTAGGTTTATAGTGATGCGCTGAATTGAGACGAATGCGTCTAGCTGTAAATAGAATAAGTGTCCCTTTCGAAATGCGCATATAGCAGAAATTAGTTGACTTGCTTAGAATTTATATATTTCATGCCTGGATTTGGAATTAGTCGTGGATTCGCAAATAAATTATTGAAAGAACCATGTAAATCACTCGTCTTATCATTATCACAATATCCTCATCATTTTGAACAAAGATCGTGCAATTAATTTCCATCAAGCTTTGGTAAAGACTTTGATGATTGTCTGTACATATTAAATGGCCTGGATATTACGTGATTTATCAATATCTGCACCTTCTTATGTCCATTGTTTTGGGACTGACTCTCCTAAGAAAAGCATTTCAAAACTTTCATGTTTTCATTGCATTCAATCCTATTGAACAAGCATTTGAAAATTTAGTGCAAACCTTGAAGACACTAGTTACAATATACCACCGTAACGAAGACAGCAATTGACACATTAATCTAAATGACAATTCATGACGTTATCAAGAATTTAACATTGCCCAACACAGTTTATCGTACAAAAAGGATTGATTGTCTTGGTCATTTGGTACTATCTCAAGAAGCAACGGACAGAAATCATTTCGTATGCAGAAAATTAGAAATAGGTTGAGATTTAGAAATAAATTTTAAAACATGTTAAATTCTGAAACCATGTGCATATGATAATATAATTGCAAATTGTGCAAAAACATCTAAGAACCAATGGAATGGTATAATTACATCAACCTGAAAAACATACTTTCCAAATCATACTGTCTGCGAAAATCTAATTATTAGGATTATGAAGAAAACTCCTGTTTTAGACAGTTGACTTGTAAAAGATTACTTCACACTTCTACTAACCAAATACAAAATGGTTAGGTATAATGTTCGTCCGACCACAGCATATACACAATAACAGACTTTGTTTGTAAAGTGTGTGCTTTAGAAAGACGTTTTCTATAAAAAAGGTATTATTTTAAATATCTACTTACTGAAACCATATACGACCTAGGTTCTCCTTTGAAACTCCAATTAGAAGAAGTTATGACTACTTCCGATATATATATATATATATATATATATATATATATATATATATATCGGAAATAAAAATGGTACCATTAAATACGTCGGTAGGCTTATGTTATGCCATTTTTTCCTGAACTTCTATGACGTCATTTAACGGTTCATTCGACTGTAACATTTTGAAAATTTAATGATTTTTTATTGCATATTTTGATTGCACAACATTTAAGGAATACACTATAAGAATTTAAGAAAGAAACTCGGAAAATTAACGGTTCCACAGCCAAAATTTGAGCGACACGCCGAAACCGATTATATATCGATTATCGGAACCTTATTTTACCACTTCCAATACATCAATATACATCAATATTTTTTTTTCAATTCTTTTTTGTAGGTATACATGTATGCTCTTTAAAATGACGTATTATTTATTGTGAGAAGCTTAATAGTTTTGGAAATATCGATAAAAATATGAGTGGACAAAATTAAATGTTCGGGTATGCCGTTACATGTCTACAATTTAAACTCAGTTTTCTCGGAATCTTGTCTTGTTGGGTGGTTGACACGGTTTTGTAAACATAAATCGATCAGTTTTTACAGAAGAATGTCTATAACTTTTACAAAAATGATGGCATAAATTTTTATCATACCCCAAATTGTAGGTAATTAAAAGATCTAGTAGCCATGACACGCCCGGAGTTTTGCCCCATGGACAACACATCCTAACTAGCGATAAAGTCCGTTAGAATTACAAACGTAAATCAATCAGTTTTTACAGAAAAAAGTCTAGAACTTGTAAAAATGATTGCATAAATTTTCATTATGCCTCAAATTTTTGGAGATTTATTAAACTCTGTTTAAATGGCTTTCAAACAAGTGAAATTGTATTTCAAACAAGTGAAATTGTATTATTATTATTATTATTATTAAGTGAACAACAGTGACAGCAAAATACCCTCAAAGAGACATCGTTGCAAAGCCACAGTCGGCTGTTGAATTTTTAAATTTACAGCTCTTGATTGCAAGTTTATCATAAACATTGCAACGAACAGAGATAAAAACTTCTCATAATGACATCTTACATTGTGTAGAATTATTTGTTTAGTGATTTTGGTCCACATGAACGTAATACTTGAAATTTTGAATTTTTACAATAAAAATTTATCTTGTCGGATAAATTTCCTTACTAATATCAATATAAATTAAACTTAGAATGTCCGATAAATAATTGTAAGCCATTTAGGGAAAAGTTACGTAGTGACAACAGTGATATTTAGGCCCTATGTTGATCGGCCTAAATGATCCTAGGTTGCGCGATAACAAGTCAATCTGCTAATACAATTTCGAATGATAATTTTAAATTAGCCAGTTAGATTTTGTAAAATTGTGTCAACCACCAAAAAAAAAACAAGGTTCCGAGAAAAATGCGTTTAAATTGTAGACGTGTAACGACATACCCGAACTTTTAATTTTGTCCAGTTATATTTTTATCGATATCTCTAAAACTATTAAGCTTATCACATCATATAATACGTCATTTTAGAGAGGATAAATGTGGGTATACAACAGAGAAGAATTATTGAAAAATATTGAAAGATGTACGTATTGGAGGTGGTTAAAAATGGTGGAGGTAATCGTGACATAACCGGCTTCGGCGCGCCGCTCGAATTTTGGCTGTGGAATCGTTAATTTTTCTAATTTCTTACTGAAATTTTATTTCTTTAAATGTTGTGCGATCAAAATATTCAATTAAAAAATCACTAATATTTGTAAATGTTACACTAGAATGTATCCTTAACAAAAAGCTACATTTATATGTATTTGTCGAAGCTCTCCAGATAGGCGATTTCTTCGACAAAAAGAAAAACAAAACCGGCGAGTAACTAAACCAACAAATTTTAAAAGTATACCCAGCAGTAGAAAACCTAATGTTATCGTACATTTTTATAACCTTATTTTGTCAAAGTTACTTTTATAAAGCGCAAAAACGCTCATATTAATACGAAAGTACAACTTCTTAGTTACCTCCATTATATGTACTTCAAAATAATTGACAAAAATGAACGCAAACATTCGCTCATAGTGGCATAGATGAATTCGCGACTGATTATGTAGTTGCGCCAAAAGTATCTCGTCTCATTATTGTAAGTTTGTTTAGCCTTTTAACAATTATTATATTTTAGTACTTTTTACATTGATTACAATCGTTTTAATTCAGATTATCCTTACATACTTCAACTACAGATGTTACTCTTGTTGTACACTCTACATGTGTATTTTTTGTATAGCTTTTGGATGAAGAAAACCGGTAGATATACAAGCAAAATAAATCTTTTGCCAAGTTTCCTGGGGCTAAAATAAATAAGGGCTGATTATCAACATATTATTTTTTTTGTCTCCTAACTTATTGTCAGTGGACATGTCATGTTATCACCCTCTCTTTACACGGATACTGAACGAATTTGGCATTTTATTGATGTTATAATATTATATCTTGCGATAGAAGTTTAGCCTGTGCAGTTGTGGTACACCTGAAATTTTGCTTCTACTTGTTGCTATTAAATACAGTGGCAAACAACTAAATGTATATAAACCAAATTTAAGCAAAATGGGAATAATATAATTCCACGTAATGTTTACTGCAATCTGCGTAGTTCATGACCTGTCTAGACAAACAACGCTGACATTACGGTATAAACAATGACGGTCAATTATCAACACCCTTACCAATTATTATGATTATCATCATTAAACAAAATTAAACAAAAACGTTTTGACGAGTGAGCGCACTTCTCAGTATAAATGTGCCATTTGTTATTTACAGCCGAGATAGAGTCCGCAATTTCAGTGCCGTACATCGTATGACGATTCATTATGCATTTAGGTTTGCGCTTCATTTAACTTTGTGATATATGATAACCGGAGTTGAAAGACGGCGTTTGATGTCGCAACGCGGACGCGAACGAATAAAAATCGCGATAATTTTAAGTGCCGCATAAATCTTGCGTGTTCGAATGAATGCGCTTGAAATCGGGCCAGGTTATAAATATCCGAACGTATATTTCATAATTTTGGTCGGTCGACTTTGATAATATTTACATTTGAGCTTATAGCATCGGATGAGCAGTTGGATGCACGTAACCCTTTGCATACAGGACGTTTCATAACGTGTTTTTATCAACATAAGAGCTTGTTCATTAAAAAAAGTGATTAGGTATTCAATTATGTATCAATTCCTTTATTATTAAAAATAATATCAGTACGTACCCGTTTAAAATTCTTAGGGTCATAACCATACCTTTTGACAGAACCTGTACCTTTATTATTTTTTCTGCATGACGTTTAATTATGCTTTATTTGCCACGAGCCTGCATACTTTTGCACTTCTTTTCAATAAAAGCTAAATTCCAATTCATAAGGTAAACAGAATTTCTTGTTTTTGAACAGTTTTTGTTTATACAGGGTTGGGCAGAAGCATGGATCCATGCAAATAACTGTAAAACCGCCAAGGGGATTTAGATCAAATTTTGTGAACATGAAGGGTGTTTTTTTCAATTTTATTGTACTTCCGGTCTTACCGGAAATACCAGCAATTTTTTAATTTTAACTGTAACACTCTATGTTTCTCATATTACAAAGGCCGTTTTTTTCTGTATCCATCAATAACCGATTTGGTACCTCTACTTGAGCCGAAGAGATACGCCATTTTAAGGTTCGTATTGTAAACGAATTTTGCAAGAATGTATTAAACTGAATACTATTAAATACAGAAAAAAAGAGGTGTACTGAAATGTGAACAAATATAAAGGTTGTTTGTTTGAATTAAAATTTAAAAAAAGTTAGCTTTTCCGGTTTAAGTACAATGGAATGGAAAATATGCCCTACATGTGCGCCTTTTCTTTCTATCTTTATGTACAAAATTTAATTAAAACCCCCTGGTCATATTAGAAGGTATTTTCATGGAGCCATACTGGGGTGATCTTTGTTTATATAGAAAATTCATAACTTTTATCTTTTTTCTGCAAGACCCTCTCAGTTAGTTCTTTTATATCGATACTTAATTAAATTATTTCATTAAAACTATTTCAATTAAAACATATTAACCCGTGTCCTTGGACAAATCGAGAATAAGTTAAATTCAATCATATTTAAAGATTTTAGTTTTATCACAATAAATTTGCATACCACAGTTATTAGCTTAATCTAAAAGAATAACTAAGTTCTGTGTCTACATATTAAAGCATTTTACATCTTTACAATTATTTTTTGAATATACAATAATCTGAACGAAATATCTTCTCCAACAAAGAACAAAATCGGCCAAGTGCAAAATGTTTCTCATATGCCCTTTTTTCCGAACAATCTGAATCTGAAAGAAGATTTTTGTTTGCCGTTTTTAGCACTGATTTCTCAATAAATAGGTTTAAATCGAAAGAAATTTCTGCCTTTAGATTATTATAGTCCAGATTCTTCGAAAAAAGGATTTCCATAACACGCTGTCAGAATCCAACCGGAACACTGTACAGACGACCACAAACTGCACAAACAACCATTACAAGATAAGCGCTGGGGATACCAGAAACAGTTGTTAGATCAGTTGTTAGGTTTTGTTCATTGTTGGTCAGGATAGTCAAGCAGCTTAGATTATTTAATTTTTGAAAAATTAAATACAATATGTGGAATACTATGATAACAAGACTCAAAAATTAATTGATTAATTTATTTAAATTAAGTTAACATTTGTGTGTAAGTAAATTTCTTGTAGTAAACCGATTTTATTATTCTTTTTATATTATTAAATTACGGCTATTTCCTTCGATTTTGAGCCGCTTGGGGCTCATGTTAATATGTATTCTGTATTCACCGTTGTCAAGGAACCAATTGAGAAGTTCCTCCAGAAAACAATTAAAGATTTTAAAATAAGGACCACCGTACTATATATACAACATGTGACAACATCCTGTAGTTTTCGATTGAGCCCGGATTCGTATTCATCGCAAACAAAACTATCGAATGCACTATTAATTAACAAAATCCACATTGCCCTGAGAAACTTTTCATAGTATTCAGAAAAAGACCTGAAAATACAAATTTTGAAGAAAAATATACCAGTTCATTTGAAATTATTAAAACATTTAATGTAGGGTATGAACATATTTAACCATAGATATTAAGCATAATAAAACTTTATTTAGGTACTTTAAATTTGTTCGGTTGTTTGCAATGTTTGCGTTTTCAACGTTTTCTTGTGGCATGACATAAAAATATACTTTCAACAACAAGTATTTTTAGATTTAGTACCCACATTCCTAGTTCAGCAGTGTCACTCTCAAAATTCACAGTTGATAATAACTTATAGAAAGCGCGTTCTATTTAATATCGGTGTTAGCAGAATTATAGTTACGACATCAACTTAAAAACTATTTTATAACTTAAATTTTATATTTCGATTTCCAATAAAAATGTTGTTATTGTAACTTCATATAAGACGTAACAAAGTGGTTATAATTTGTATGCTTTTAAAATAAATAATAATGATATAACACTTTAATATTGATTAGTTGTGTTACCTGATTAATCATTTAGTAACCGGTATAGCATGTAGTGACATCATTCACAACATGTATCACAAATTTAGTCCACAATATTTCTTCAGACGATCGCAATGGAAACATATTTCCATATCATTTTATAGTGGCAGCAACTGTCTCTGAGTAGAGTAGCACTCAGAGCAATGTAGGATAACATATCGAAACAAAACAAATTCCACATTTTCTATTATTTCAGTGCATGGCCTGAATACACGGTATTCAATCAAATACGTTTCGCTTATATTGTCCAAACCGCGTTGGGTATTTATCCTAAAAATTGCACTTGTTGGCTCGCTTTATTCTATGGACCGTATACGCTTTAGAACAGAAACCCTTATAGATTAGATAAAATAAAGCAATCTCGGCCGTCTCGTCTGGTATACATAGGTAGATTTGTTTCTTATTTCGTTATGTACAATAATTATAGCGTCGGGCGATCTTCTTGATTATCCACATGTTCAGCTTGATGTCTCGCGACGAGAAAAATCACGTTATTTATTAAGGAAACCAAAGTCTAACCCTGTTAATGTGTCCAAGGAGGTTTGCTGGCCATGTTGCCTCCAAGAGTTTGGAGGCATTTGCCGATGTTATTCACCTGTCGCCGTGACGGTCGTCCAATTCCATGGGCTCGTGTAGTTCTTTTGACTGAAAAAGAAAAAAAAAATAACATAAGTTTATAAGACAATTTTCAAGAGTTAAGATAAACAGTAACCCGTATATTAATTGCGTTTTAGGAAATCTATCATCATTCACATCAAAATACTCAAAATACAGTAAATATTATCGTTTAAAAATAAAACAAAAGCATATATCAAACATGTTGATTGATTTTAATAAAATAACGAAGATTTTGCACGGGCTATAAAAGTATGTAAAGGTTATCAACGCTATAGTGCAGATTATGCAATATTTTATTGCGATTATATTATTGATACGAAATGTTTACTAAAACCTCACATAAAACCTCACGTTTTTGTCAACTTTATCAAAGTAAAAGGAAATGTGGGCGTGTCACTAATATTAATTGCGCAATGCCTTTACAGCACAAGTTCTCTTGTTAAACTTTTAAGCTTTGCAGTAAATCACGATTTATGGAAAATTGCTACTGAAGAAAAACGTAGTAAATATGTAAACATAATTTTTGGCGCCCTTTGTAAAAAGTTCAGTTATCGTTCCATCGGTTATATGGCACGGTTACAATACTTTCCTTTTACAAGGTGTCCCACATTTTCCCCGCAAAATTATTTTCTACGCACATTTATTTTTTTCTGTTCCTTAAGAAGTTACAGTCGTTTGCAATATTCACAAAACAACTAAAAATAAAATACATATGAAACAATGCGTACCCAAAAAATAACACCATCAGTACCCATTACAACAATAAAAAGTAAATACATTTATAAGTAAAAACAATAAAAATTATAAAATTATAATAAATAAACATAAGAACAAACTAAAATCCATATGAAACGGTTTACTGACTTTGTTTAGAAAATAATTTTTTTTCTTTTAAGAAGTTTCATATGAGCTCAATTCCTTAAGAACTTGTGAAGTGCCTGTGACGCGACACAAGAAGGAGTGTTATCACTGAAATAAAAAAATAATAAAGATCTGAAATTTTATAATTAGCAATTAGAATCGAACACTACTAGGGAATGTCATAAAAATTGTCGCCATTTTTTATTCATATGTGACATAACAAAACATCTCATTTTTAAAAAGAATTAACATTAACGCCACCCGCCTGCTCTGATAGTAGGTGATATTAACAAAGAAGTAAAAAAGATTAAAGGTGGCAAAAGTGTGAGCATAAAAGAGTTCAACCTTCTGTGATTAAGAGGAGGGCATAATAATTGCAAAGAAATGCTTTGATATTAAGGGACGCGATGTTCAAAGGGGTGGTTTAGATTATTTCCATAGAAGGTTTCTTAAAAGAAAATGAAAACGGTTACAAACAGGCAGGCCCGAGATACAGATTTATCAACATCGCTGCGTTTGATGATTGTCATTTAGACAAACCTGATAGTAGAAACTCGTTAGAATCATAATAAAATGTTAACCCTCTATATAGGAGGCCTTTATTAATTTAATAACGGCAGATTTCCTCATACACCTGTATATTATATTATATTAAATCCTTAAGAATCGGTCGCAGCGCTCGGTTATGGCCGTTATAATCTTGATTATTGGTCTCTGCGTTAATATTTGATAGAAAAATCGTCGACCTAATGCATAATTCACAGTACCGCAAAGCTAACCTATTACCTATCACGAAAACAACAGTAAGTAAATAAATAGAGATGATTAGTTTTAGTTGATTCTCAAATAATAATATCAAAAGCATAGACAAGACATTGGAATTTAAAAGGTTTTCTTCCTGAACATCGTTTACAACTTAAGATGTTAGATGGCCTCAGAAATTTTTACTACTATCACCTCTAGCGGACGTAAAATATCACCACATAACGTATACTATTTTTTGCACACAATACAAAATTTAGCCCGAAGAAGTAGTAGAAGACCTGGAGAAGAGAGAGTTAAGATGTTTTAAACTTACTGTGAGAATATACGAATAGAATATAGGTACAAAATCCAATTGTTTCTCCAGGTTCAAGTAAAATACAGTAGGAGGGGAATTCAATGGAATTTATCAATTTGTGTCAAAATTGAGGGTAGTTTTTGGTTTAGAACGCATAGCATTATTTGTTAATATAAATATGTGATGAAAAACACGTACGCAGTGGAAATTTTAACGCTCAATAACATTCTAGTAACAAAGTGACAAATATTTATTTAGCTCAACAAAAAAAAAAGTTAAGGCATAACCACGGGATTGCCGGGGAGACTAACCTGACACAGCCTATAAATGTTGACAGTATAGAGATATATGTTTGAAGTTTCATTGTCTATATACAATACCCATACTTTAAGTTTGGCCATATGTCTACCTATAGTTTATGTTTGGCTATAAGATTATATCTGCATGTAAATATCTATTTATCATTTTTGGTTTGTGATCTTCAGGCAAAAAATCTTCAACAATTTAATAAAAACAAATAATAAGTTTAGGTAATCTCACATTAATTAAATGAAAAATTACGGGAATTTTGGGTATTATAAAGTACGTACCTATTGTATTAGCAATTTTGGTTGATAATACAGTTTTACGCTATAATTAATAATTACTATTTATTTAAAAGGTGAGTGAGATACTCTGGCTGTATGGATTTTGTCTATTATATAAGTAAAAACAAAAATCAATAAAATATTAAAATATTCGTAGTCCTAACATTATGTATTTTGTATTCCGACATTACCCATTTTTAAAATTGAACGGATTTCATTCATGCTTTTAAAGATATTATGCTGTAAATTTATTTATTACAAATACAGAATTTACAATTATGTTGTGCTAATGACTATGTTAACTTTCTTTAAACAAATAATTCCTTCTAAAGATATCTGGCTATTCATAATTAAAGAAAATTGATCATAGTTATGTAATTTATATTATATTTTATAAGATTAACAATTGCCCCTAATACCGACACTTATGTGGTCTTATTATTCAGACAAATATTAACTGCTTTAAATATTGTTAAATAAGATTTATTATTATAAAATTTTGAACATTTATGTTTTACCATTTTTAATGAAACACAGTATAAAATAAGTCCTTCAAATAAGTCTTCTTCAAAAACATGCTGATCCTAACGAACAGTAGAACACCTTCCTTTTACTTTATTTGGGTGTTTCAGGCCAGAATAATGATTTTTAAGGAGATGGCATGAGTTCAACTGTTATATCCAAAAGTGGTGTATTAATGCCAAAATCGCAAAATCTCTCTGCTGCTAGTATCGCATCATTCTGACTTACTTCATAACCACCTAGTTAGAGACTATTGATGATCGTAATTCCGACACCCTGTAATAATAAGGGATTATTGATGTCCGTAATTCAGACACTCGAGTCGGAATTTGGACAAAATCCGTACAATTAATTGTAATATAGCAAAAGATGTAAAATATTCAACTTAAATAAAAATATAAACCTCTCCTTCTTTGCTGTTATTCCAATATAATAAAGTTTTAAAAAAGGTTAAAATTCCGCATGGTATACACAAGTCCACCTACTCGTTCGCTAAGATCTCTAAAAATTGAAACAATGTTAAATTAAGACCACCTAGACTCTGACTGATGATGATCTGGTAAGATTGAAACATGTCTCGAGTACAATAAAAAGCAGCAAAGAAGGAGACGTTTTTATTTTTATTTAAGTTGAATTTAAATATAAACTTGCAATATGGATATAGCCAATTATGATGTAAAATATGTTATTTTCTTGTGTAGACATCAATAGAGCCATATGTATTACTTCTAACCAGGTACACAATTCCGACACACATGTCTGATTTACGGACGTGCTATATTTACATGTACCCCAATTCCGACACCCCTAAATTAGTAAATAATACTGGTTATTATAAAAAATAAAGCATTTTTAGTCAATCTTGTTAATTACTGTTATCCAGTAGCGATGTAAAAAGACTCAATTATCAAGATCAGTCAAACTTCTAGGTTATATTCTGACCGCTAGAACATTGGTAGAATAAGAAACGACTGTGGGTTGATAAGTGTAATGCCAAATCAACAACCAGGATGTCCTAAAATAAAGTTCAATGTTGTAGATTTCTTATTTTATTCAACTAAACAGAAATATGTGGGAATGTAGGACAGTGTCTGAATTTGGGACGTTCATCTTAACTATAGTACTAAACTGTACCTAAAAAAACTATGCAACTGCATGTTGTTCCTTAAAAGATACCGAATTGGCTGGTAGACCAGTAGTCTGTCCGCCTCTGGCGTCCACAAGGCAACTAGTTATAAATTTTGTGAAAAAAGCTTCATAATTCTTGCTATAACACAAAATCTTATATCTAAATTTAAAGTTTACGTGGGTCGATTTATATTCCAGGTTTGAGCATATTATTCAACCTATTTTAAATAGTTTTCACAAAACGAATGAGTCAGAATGTGCGCATTCTTCCGAGTCACGTAACCGACTTTTTTGCGGGTTATTATTAATATTCATATAATGCCCGCACGAGCGGGCAGTTTTAATATAACGCCCCCCAAAAACTTTGCGGTTTTGCATGGAATCGTGAACAGGAGCACGTTCGCCGCATCAATTAATAAAAGATAAACGGAACAATTAAATGCAAGTGCGGTGCGGTTTCGCGAACGCAGAGCGAGAGAGACCATTGTGCGCTTTTTAATTTACAATTTAATGGGCTTTTTTCGCGCTGCAATCGGTCACGCATTTAAGATTCTGTTGATAGCCCAGACTGGGTGCATAATAATAATAATTGCTGGCTGATATATCGACGCAGTCACTGCGTCGCCGACCACCTCAAAAGATCATGATGGGTGTGTATAATTGGATATGTAATCATGTTAATAACCTAATTGCACATTATACTGCTTTATGGTGTTAATAAAGTTGTACCCTGGTACTGCTGTATGAGGTTATATTTATAGTATGTGATGGTCGTACACACATCAAAGCGTACAGTCAATTAGCATGTGTTTAATTTGTTAGTTTTATGAAGCAATATAAGTATCATCACAGCGTTGTAGTAATTATAATAAATGATGGCACGGTGATCTACAATGAAAAAGTATCATAAAGATAACTTATATATTGTCAGTGTCTAGACTAGACTGTAGACTCCACGGAGTACCTAAAAGTCCTGAAAGATCTGCCAGATAGCTATTGTGGTGTAGGTGAAAATATTAGGCATAAGCAATGTTCTTGTAGAAAATAACGATTGACAATAGCACTAACCAGACTTGTCAAATGATGTCCCTCTTCACAGTTACATTTTCAACCATTGTGAACTGATAACACAAGTTATCTTTAACTGATCGCATTTTACAATAAAACTGCTGCACCGTAAATCTTACATCACATGTTTTAAAAAGTACCCTAAACATTTCCAAACCTCAACCCACTGAATAAATAATTCTGTGCTCGAGTTTTTTAAAATCCTCATCATTTTTAAAATTTCTGTAATTTGCCTCATATAGAAGTAGCTTAATATTTCATACCAATATTAATACAAAAGAACCTGTTTAGAGTGGGTCATCAGATAGACTTAACCATACTGAATCTAAAATTTTAATTATTCTTTTGCAAGCGTATTGGGTGCTCTAAAAACTCTATAGCCAAAACCAGAATTTTGATTTAACCTAACGGCTAGTCGAACAACAAGAAATTCTTAAATTTGAGTAACTGGAATCAAATTGGAATCATGTATCGCAATCTTTAAAAATCTGCAGATACAGTCTATTTTGAAGAGTAAACTACAACTTTTTATATTTTCTTTTTACATTTAAATTGAAAATGTCTAAGGATATAGCTGTTTTAGATCGTACAATACTTGATAAAACTGTGAAGCGGCACTACAAGACTATGTCTTAAAAATAATGTTTTTCACCTTTTGCATGTGACGTCATAAGCTATCAACTATATTATATTTTCAAGCAGTATTTAAAAAATTAGAAAAATAAATTCTGATTATTTTGACATAAATAACATTAATACAGACATATTACCTTACAGTTGTTTTTCTTGTATGAAAAACAGCACATTTAGTGTCAAAACACGTAAAAATTGCTAGGTTTTTTTTACAGTTAATTTATTTACATAATCCTAAAAGTAATATACGAAATTAAACGTAAAGAATGAACAACTTTCCGTGTTATAATAGTTTTTTGTCGGTTTGTGAAAAAATAATAAAGGACAACACAGGAACTTGCTGATTTTAAGTGGAACCCGTTTAGCTAGTACGTCCTACAAAACAATAGTGCATAGTGATCTTAATTTTGTATCAATTCATGTTACATGTTACATTAAATTATAGTTAAAGGTGTATTACTTATTGTGATAATGTATGTATTAATTGTTTATGTGGTGTCCACGCTCCGTGATAAAATATGTCAGTGTTTTGACTAAAAACACACGTAAAAATGGCAAAATCCCTCAATTTTATTGATATTTTTACGTAAAATAGTGTACAGTTATAGAAGAATGATTAACATAGATCAATCATTTGGTACTTTTTTTCAATTTTAACCTGTTCTCCATAAAATCTTGCAAAATCTGTCCCTTTTATGTCAGATTTGTCAAAAACCAACAAAAATATAGCAAATAACAATAACAAATAAATGTGTGCGTGGATGTGAAAAGGGACCAGTTGTCCGTTTCTAGTTACGCAGATAATCGCAAATGAAGGTAAAGTGGTTCAAAATACACATTTTTGTTTGATTCGGTAATTGGTCTCTTTATTGACTTTTTTATCAGTGTTCGTCTGAAACCCATCTGCAGTTGGAAACGCATGAAAAATGCGTTTTTGTTGCGAAAGAAAGAGGAACCACTTGTCGATATTTTATATTTTACCATATTTTAGCTACTTTCCAGAGTGCAATCGAGTTGAAATTTTGCACATGTGAAGATTTTTGGGACAATGCATGAAACAATAAAGAAAAACTGGAAAATTTTGCAAAATTTGCCACTACTTTTGAACATTTTGATAAATTGAGCAATTGTATTGAAATTTTGCATGTGGACAGATTTCCAAAATTTGCAAAAATTTTGAAAATTCGTCGAATCGTTACCTAGGTTTGATTATTTTGTAGCCCGCAGGCCCATTGCGCTATAGATTAAAAGACCTATAAAACCTAAACGGAATAATGAAATAATAAATTCTACTAAAAATCTTAAAACTAAGATCTAAATTGTTACAAAAATGTTGGAGTTGGTGTAACTTGCTAATATGCGCGAAGTTATTAACTTTTAAACTTTGTAAAAGTTTGAACCGTCATAGCGCAAAAGTTAACTTTTCAGCAACTTAATTATTATTTTTTCAATTTCCTTTTATGGTAATAGATTTAAAATGTTTAACTTATAACTCCATTTCGGACAACTGGTCCCTTGTCATATCCAGGCATACAAATACATACAATAAATGGAATAAAATATAAAATTGTATATAAAATATTCAAATTTGATGTCCGAGTAATAGAGCACTATCTACCTGGCGCCACAGCCTTTGTGGGGTTTCTAAACATCAAAAATTCTTTATGTTGAAGTACTTTTTTCATGCGAAATGACAATTTTAGTATGTTATACTGCCGTCACATCTGCAAATTTGTTCAGCAGTTTCGACATTTTCCGATAAAATCATATGAAGAAAGACATGATTTATTTTTGATCTATTAGAGCTAAAGATACAACACTACATTTTTAAACTCAATATTTGAGTACAAGAATACATTCTGCAGACTGCAAAAATTTCATTAGTTACATTTTTATTCCTGAAAAGATATGAGTAAGCTCTGTTTAATTTTTTAAATTAAATATTCAAAACTTGACCTGTAACCACTCTTATGAACAGAGGTAAGGCTTGAATGTTCCAAATCAGTCAATGTCAATACAGATAATTTACATCCTTTGTTCCTTTATTCGGAGCGGCTTTCATATATGCTAGAATTGTGTTATCATCTGGGTCATCTATGTGTTATCAAATGGGTAATACATTATAAAAAAAAAAACAATATTATGTATAATTTCTGTACATAAAACTAATACTGTAAAATTTTTATCATGAGTAAATTTTTATCCAATTCCATATAAGATTATATAACTCTACACTTTTTAAAATCATATTAATTTAATAAACCATAATAATAAAACCCTGTACACAGTAAAAATAAAAACATAATATGTAGTAAGTATGCCTAAAAAGCATCGTGTGACTTAATTATTATTGGAAACACTGTATAATTAGAGAAATTTCCTTTTACTAGTCATAGTTTATGATACGTTATTATAATCACGATCATGAGCAACTTTGTATATCTTGCAACTCCGTCCAGCATTCATAATATATATAATTAGTAGAGGGGTGCGTTGAATACGAAGGGTTAGGCTCCCCCAGTAGCAAGGGCAGCAGATTTAATGCTACGATAATTGAGCGTAAGTAACGTATGAGTGTAATTGACGGCATATTGACGTTTAAAGAGTGTTCCAGGCTGCACAGGATGTACGATCAGATGGGAAATATATGGTATTATGTTTCTGGCTAACCATTAAAACCGTATGCAGTCAGGCTCGTGCTCAAAGTCTGCAAATTTTTATCATGAATGGCGATGGAAATGAAATGTAGTTTCATTATATCTAGCGGAAAAGTTTTAAAATTTGCCAGTGTTGAAGTTATAACTAACCTTCATGATACAAATATTGGCTAAAACGCTGTTAAGAGAATTGTGATTTAACTACCAATAAGTAGTCAGTAAATAATACTTGAATAAACTGAGTTTCCAGCAGCGTAGAAATACACAGATAGATTTTGTTTGACTTCAATAAATTATTGTCACAAAATATATTTGTGTCATCCGAACAATTTGATTCATTCAAATAAATGTTGTTTGCAGCAACTAAATAAATAAACAGAATTATTAAAATAAATTCAAATTTCTGACCTAAGGTTCACTTAAATTTACAAATTTGTAAATTTACGTTTTGTAAATTCATTTCATCTATGAAGGCCAAGTCGCATATTCTGTTCTTAAACTGATTTGAACGTCATTCTCAATCGCAGTTAGAGGGCATTTCTATCAAGCGCTTAGTATGTGCGAAAAGTGCATGGTAATTTGATGATTTAAACCTTATCTACCGCATAACCGATAATAAAAACAACGAAAAAATTGTTTTTTCATTGTTTGATAGTACGACACATAATGGAAAAGCGTACGCATAAAAAGTTCTCGATTAGGGTCCCGAAAATACTCGTAAAGGTATCGTAGATTATTGCACAGTGCGTGACACTTGATTAGTCTTAGCAAGTGATTGGTAGAATTTGGTTCAAAGATCATAATCTTTATTTGTGGAACTAATCAGTGTAGAATCTGATTAAATATGTTGATACTTTCGAAATGAAAGTAAAACTCGTATACCTATACCCCAGACAATTTCCAACGGAAGGATTTCAAAAGATTTCAATTTGGAAATATTTCAACCCAACTGGATTTTTGTATACGCCTTTGGTTATTTACGAGGTTTATTATACAAAGTTTCAGTACGAGTTGGCGTTTTCAAGTTATATGTCTAGAAAAACGTTAAAAGCACGTATAAGAGAAACAAGGTTTTTATGTGCTAGGTAAGCTTTCCGCAACCCAAGTCATTGAAAACATGGTTGAGCATCATATTTTATGATAAGAAAAACATTCAGTTAAAACGACCATTTCCGAGATATGTCTTTCGGAAGGTTAAGAAATGTCTTAACAAAGAGTCCACTTTGTTGTCTAGCAGAAATGCGACAAAACTCTTGCAACTATGTATTTAAATGTATGCTAATGAAGAATACTAGTTTTGGATAAACCCATAAAAAAGCAAGGAAGGTTTTTATTTAAAACACATTTTTCTTCTGAAGAAAATATCGCGAAAACAGCCAACTTTTTCTTTATTGTTTTTCTTTAATCTTAAAATATGTGAATAATTGTGAAGTGCGTCCTGATAATTATTATTTATATGGAATATACACTTGTACGTTTTAGAGACGCGGTTTGTGATTCCCTAAATAATATGTATAATGTGTTCGTTGCAACTTTTTGTTGACGCTTTTCAGCCTTATACAATAAAAATGGTATCTCCATATCTTGCTTCCTACGGTCTGGCGAGAGTGATAGTTGGGATAAAATTGCTAGATGTTATCTAGAAGTAGTATGTAGTTATCCACAATAAATATCGTTCTGCATTTTTTTTTTCGTACAAGTTTTTGTCGGTTATGGCTGCACGGTATCACAAACTCCGATTTGCAGTGATTACGGAACATTGCATAGGCCTTTTCAGGGGCGCAAAACGCGAAAAAGGCCATTTAAAGGAGGAATAAGTGCCGTTTAAGCGTCTTTAATTTAATGATTTAACACACTTCGTCACAAAACCAGAGACTGCTGTGAAAGCGCTTGGATTCAACACAGAGTGTTGCTTTGATAAACAAAACTGCCGATTAAATGTTATATTATTCAAATATTCGCGCCTGTTGTCAATCTTTACGAGCTTCTTTTATGTTAATAATAATACGAAGCTGGAAGCACCGGATAAAATAAAATCACAGTGTTTAAAATAAAACTTCAAAGTACCGCGCAGCTCACCAATCACGAAACCGACAGTAAGTAAGTTAATATATATGATCAGTTTAAGTTACACGCTTAGCTTTTTGCATAAACTGTGGTTGATTCACGAATGATGATATCAAAAGCATGCGCTGGAATTTAAAAGCCAGAATTTAGAGTATTTTATTTTTGAATATCTATATTGCACTTCCAGCTAGATACAAGACATCTGATGGTACAGCTTGAGATTTCTACTACTCGCGCCTCTAGCAGACGTAAAATGTCAACACATAATCTATACTATTATTGAATACCGTACAACAATTAGCCGCAAGAAGTAGCAGACGACCTGGAGAATAGAGAGTTAAGATAGTTTGAACATACTGTGAGAATGGTCGGCGAAATTCAAGTTACATAGGGTGTGGACTTGACAGAAACGCAAGAAAGACGTCTCCATGGCTTTGCAATACCCTTCATCAAGATTTCCGGGTGATTTATCACTCTGAACGAAAACACATGAAGGGTTGTCTGTGGTTCCCCAGGTTCAAGTAAAATACAGAAGAAGAATTCGATGGATATCATCAATTTGTTGTCAGCATTGAGGTTAGTTTTTAGTTTAGAACTCATTTTTGCAGCTCTTTAGGGCATTTAAGAAGAAACTTAAGAGCAAAAATAGATTGAGCGTTACCAAGGGATTACCGGGGAGACCAGGGCCGCTCAACCTACGTATCAATATGATATATAAGACCAGAAAAAAAATAAAAATAAATATTGAAAATATGTTATTTTACAAACCTAACATGTTCTTTTTCTGATTTTGGCTTCAATAAATGTTTTGATGATATAATAATTCGGCTTTTAGAAAATCCTTTTCAATATATACCATTACAAGCGCGTTGAGTTTTTGCGCCGAAAGTGTACTGCGCCAATAATTTTTTACCAGTTTTAAAATAGAAATTGAACAGCATTACGACATTACGAGAGGTGGATTTAATTTTGTATTTTTGTTATCTACAATAAAACTTAACTTCTATGAAATAAATCCTATTCTCTGCCATTTTTAATAAATAAAACTTTTCAATTTATATTTTTGTTCATCGACCTTTAAATCATTGTCATAAGTTTATAAAATTTGGGTAGCTGCAATAAAATATGTTTTGTTATTTTTATAATTATATAGAACAATAACTTACTAAAATTACGTTACTAAAACTATAAACAATGGCTTTATAAATTAATAATAATTAATTTACCGACAGTAAGGATGCCAGTGCCACCACTGTCATTTTTGCCCGAGACTTGGGGTTTCGGGTTTACCACAAAAATCTCCGGGTTACAGTAAATGTCAAACACGCTTCAAAACTCAATCTTAAAGGTTGGTTCTGCAGTTCATGTTACAGTTTTCCTTATTTTTTGTCCTTTGCGTTGGTATTAGTGCTATCTTAGAAATATTCTAGATCAAAAAATAGTTTGAACGTTGATCTTAAACACAGAATGGTTGCATTTTGAATTTGTGTTCCTAATTCTTTACATATACATGAGTTTTCTTGAATGTACTTGTCTACAAATGTATGCAAAACGACCAGTTTGCAAAAATGGTTTTTACATTTTATTTTATCTTATTAACGCAGGTTATGAGAACTAATTTCATTCACATCATGCGAATTCCACAGAACATTTGGGCAATAATAACACTTACTGTCATTTCTTACTTTTGAAATAAGTAATTGCTGTTCAACCGGCTCGACAGTATGAAAAATGTTAAAACAAAATATTCATATAGAAAATAAACTACCTACTTCCGGGTTATGCCGTGTGTCAAGATTTGTAAATGCTGACGTTTCGCGAACCATGTTGCTCGCTTCTTCAAAGCTAATTGAATACTGATATTCATATTTGAATTTTAAAACACATTTGGATGGTCCAATGAATGTTTTTCACATCAGTTAACAAAAAGAATTGACTGAAATCTGAATATTATCGTCATTCTAATACAATAGGTATTGTAGTGTTGATGGAATAACTACCTACGTAATACGCAAAATTAATGTAGTTTTTAATTTAATTAATGTAATAAATAAATCATTCATATACAGGCTATATACGGTCTTGTGATTTTATTTTCAAGGGGTGATTTTACAGCTTAAAAGAATGTCATTAACGTAAAAATATCGTAATAAATACATATATTTTTTGTTTTTTGTTAGCAACTTTTGTTAAGGAATTTTAACGATAATGATCTTTTTTAAAGATGATTAATCATGGTGGAGATTATGTACGTAGTATGAAAAACTACAAAATTTTTTGAATGGCTTTAGTCTCCTAAAACGATTTATGACGACATTGAACAGATTAATAAATATCGGTTATACAAGCATCGAGGCCAAAACATTAGAACGATCTACCAACAAAAATTTCTCCTTAAATAAGATAAACAAACATCAGTTATTTACTTGATCTCTTAACAAACAATTATTTTCATTAACAACGTACAATAAATAGAATAATTAGCTTCATTAGGGACGTGAATTTCAAACTAACTAAATTTAGCTCCTCGACACAAAGGGCCGTTGTAAAGGTCAAAGGCGAACCATGTTCAATATGTACATGGCGATTTCCCAATATATGTACTAGGCGCCACAAACAATGTTATCAGGGGACTGCACAAGGACCGGAATTGGTCCAGAAATGGATGCGTTGTCAATAGAATACCACAACAATGGGCCTTTGAGTCTGTCGCGTCCAACCCCCTTATGTTTGCGTCCGACTATGAACAAGGACGAATGTGTGCAGTGTGTGTAGTCGGTGCGGTCTACATGGTCCACCCTGTCACCATACTCAATCAGGACGTCCTACAGGAACATGTATTGTGTGAAGGGTGTGCACGAAAACCTGAGCCGGACAAATCAAGGGTGCATATAAATTAGGAAATTCTCATGGTAGGTGGATTGACCCCTTGGGAACGTAACATCGTCGTGCTGGGTAAAATTATTTATAAAAAACGTCGATATACTAAGAATTTACTAGCATCAAAGATTTTCTAACTCAATATTTTTTTTCGCATTTAGACACCTTTTCTGTCTATTTTCGGTTTTAAACAGTCTTTCCTGATAATTGAGTGACTTCTAACATTGACACTTGAAAAGAAGAAAATCTTGAAATTTCCAAATGTCAGTGTTTCTTCGTTTTTATTTTGTTATATCGAAAAATCATCTTTTAGATGTATTTTTTTTAGACAGACGGTGCTAATAATAGGTTTTCAGCTGCCAAATATTTCAAACAATCTTAATTAATTCATCATGAATTTGGTTATTCCATCAAAATGACGTACATATTATTAGATGTGTTAGACATCAAACCTCATCTATCTAAATAAATTTTGAAAATATAATTGTTGTCACAGCAATGCGCTTCCTAGTCACATTAAACTGAAATATGTCTTGGCGTACATCTTGAATTTATAATAATAGCGTGTTAGTTGCAAGGCAACAACTTTGTTTTATAAAATGTGTCCGCTAAAATTGATTTTTTCACGTTTTCTTGCAAAGAAAACGTGTAAAATAGTAGCTTAAGTTTTAGTGGTAAATGTAACTAAAGTTAAATATAAATTTCAGTGCTAGTTGGCGTTTTCAAGTTATAATTCTTCAAAAATGTCGAAAGCACGTACGACAATCAACGTATTTATGCGCTAGGTAAACCTTTCCGCTACTCAAGTCTTTAAAAACATGACAAGATCTATAAGAAGGTTAAGAAGATTCTTTTATGTAACAAAACTCTTGTAGTTACAACAGTTTTGATACATAGTTATGCATCAAATGTACGCTTTCTTCTAAAAAACATACCTCGAAAACCGACATCTTTTGATTACATGTTTATCGGTTTTCTTATCATACAATTTGAAAATTGGACATTTAATGCTGGTAAATTACCCAAAAGCAAACCTTTTTGTTAGTTTTAAACATATCAATAAAAACTGACCAAACTAAACATACGAATAACAAAAAAAAGAAAAGTCCATTGTGGTTTAAGTAAAAAAAATAAATGACAACAATAGTTCAAAATGTTATTATTTGTTAATATACTTATCTAAAAGAATCTGATGTAGCCAGGCACATGACTATCATACTATATATAAAATTAATGGTTTAGCTGCATGAGACTATATTTGATCGAGATCGGTCGTGTATGCATTAAAATAAAACTAGTACGCCACGTTTTGTCAGATACTTTGATAGTATTGACAGTAGGTATTGTCAAAACATCAGCGTTTGATACTACTCACTGTCATTAGAATGAAAATATCTGTCAAATCCTGGCTAACTACTTTAATTCAATTAGAAGTTGCTCATTCAGCTAAACTATTAATTTTACCAAAAAAAAACATCATAGATATAAATTATACAAAATTATCTCTGCTTTAATTTATTATTTAACTATTTTGACAAAATTATAGAAATGACGGCTGAATTGCAAAATCGTTGAAAAATGTTAAGAGTAAACCTCCAGTTCCTTTGGACCCCTTTTTAATATCCTTTTGAACAAAAATTGTTTCAGCTCTAAGTTTAGTCATGAAACTTCTAAATATGCTGTTTCGTCCCTATACCTTTAGTAGTTTCTCCGGAATCGGTGTCACAAAAAGCGGGTAAACAGTGTAAACACATACACACACACAGAAATTTTTTTTACCTTGGTGAAAAATGTTCAGGGGACCGAACAGGACATATTTCCGCTAAAATCTCATTTTTTGGCACTATTACAATACTTTATCATAATGATAAAGTAAAAAATAGGTTGATTTTCTTATAGATATAATTCATCAGCATTAAAACACCCAACTTTGTCTAAGTAACCCGCTTTTGTAAGTACACATCTACACAAATACATATGTCCATTACCATGTAATCGTGTACAAACCTTCATCTTGTATAAGCAATTTATTTTCGGAACTGTGTTGATTTTTGACATATTCTGGTTTCAAAATACTTCAAAAAATACTCTTATAAAACATCACTACGATATAAAACGTTATGGAGAAATCCAAGCGTTGAATTAAGCAATTCTTTTTCCAACCAAATGGAGTAAAGCACACAACGTTAATATGAAAGCATTTATATTAATCTGTAATTAAGAGCAAAATCATTCAGATGTTTTGATCGAGTACTGAAGGATCCTTCTTCTAAAGATACAAAAAATGATCAGAAACACTTATAGCTTCCAGGCATTTCTTGCTTGGGTTGGTTGTTTTTGGTTTTGAAGCAAAAATCAACCTTTATTTTTTAAAATACTACCGGTACATTTGATAACAGTAGTGAATAATATACCATGTATTTTATTCCTTCAACACGGTTCTCTAAGCACTTCCATCCAAATGGGTTTCGCCACACCAAGTTATTATGAAAGTTAATTCAACTAAAACACAAACTTTCAGTTTTAATTAATAACGAAAAAATTACTCTCATTCAATACATAAACACAAAGTTGCAGTTAGATGCAAATTAAAAGGTGCCAGCTAGCGTACCTATTTGTATTATGTAATTTACTATGTTATAACCAGGAAATTATACAAAATAATTCAAATCTTTTGTTCTTTTCTTAAATTTACAACTCTGCAAAAACTGTAGTTATTATAGTCAGCAACTAAGATGTGGCAAAATCGTAATTTTACTTAGAGAAGAGCATGGCTACGTTTAACAACAAGCTTAATTATTCTCGTAAGTGAGGTCGCATATGGAATAGGGCGTACATTTTTTTGTTATGAACACCCCTAAATCTTTCATCGGGTCCATGCGTTATTAGAATAAGCTTTCCTTATATTTAGACATCCTGAACGTTGGATACGAACTGGCACCATTTGTAACATATCGCGGGGTTATTTTAATAACTGTCTTATATGTCTTACCCATCTGTGTCAGCACAGGGGTGGCCTTTCATCAGAATGTTCGCAGCGTATACTTTATTTTTCTATAGTTGGGGTGCGCACCCTAAGTATATACACCGATATACCCTTAACTTTCCGATGATATGGATTTTTAGCATGAGTGCCTTACAAAAAATCTAATAAGTAAGTACTTGCGAACAAATTAACCTGGTCTACTTTGCTAGGATGTAGAATAAGAAACTAATAAGCAATAATAATCTGAGATTAAAGACAGTAACAATGTAATAATAAATTGAGTGGAGATCAACGCAGGTTCATTAACAGTTCAAGGTATGAAGGCTATTGAATTTGGAGGAGCACTTTTTGCGTAGTCATTGATTGTATTTTAGATTGTAACCTTGGTATTTTGAGTTGTGGTCTTGAGCCTGTTGTGTATTCTGTATGTTCTTTCCGAAGCAAATTAACAGTTTAAGTTCAGTTAAGAGTTCACTTAACTCTTGATTGGTTGGTTCTGTAATTAATGTGTGTTTAAATATGTTTTTTTTGTTTTATATTTTACTTTCTTACTTCACAACACTGATGAACTAATTTTAACCTAATAATGTACTTCAAATAGACATAAATAAAATTTGCAATTATAACCAGTTAAGATTGAGCATTGAAATCACAGGAAGCTCTTAGTTTTATATGTAATTCAGTCCATAAAAGTCTTACTACAGTTTAACAACATTTTAATGTACTTACAGCTTCGAGTTTGTGAGATTTCAATACAGGTGTACGGAAACGATCAATATCATTGAAACTCGCATAAGCACAGTAAACGATGGACTTGATTTAGTCACGTTTATCTCAGTTCAAGTTATGTACTTCCGTTGGAGATGATAGCTGTCACCTAGCTGTTGTTTGAACTTTTTGATTGGCCGAGTTGTCAGAATTTAAAATAAAATTTTCTTATATGTTAAAAATACTATTTCAGGGAAGGAAGTACAAAAAATATGAATTTAAGATACACATCTTTCCTTTTGCAATCGTTAGCATATATTAATATCCGGGTTGAGTTATTTGTATTTTTGTCTAAAAGAATCTTCAGTTTAGCAGTGATGGTTCGCTCAGTTTCCTAAATCATAACATTCAATTTGCATAGCGGATTTTCACAATGTCCTACAAATTATTGTTTATGTTATTTTTCGTCAATTTATTTAACAGAACAACCTATATTACATGGTTATATTTTTGGAATCTGTTTTTTTTACACCAGAAAGTACTACTGTGCTACTAACATTTTGGGGATAATTGATGTTTCGAAAAATTTGCGAATCGCAAACAAAAGCGAAGCAACCCAGGATACAAATAGAGATTTTCAAATCGGAACGAAAACTCTCATTAATAATATATAGTTGTCCCGGATGGACCTAATTAGGTATATCTATAGCGGACCTAAATTTTAATTTCTTGCGAAAATATCATTATTTATTTATTTTGGATGTCGTGAAAACGGCACACCCATAGTAAGAATGCAGGGTTGCAAAGTAAGAAATTGATATATTTTCTCCAGAGTAAAGTATAGAATTTGTTTACCATTAAATGTAAAATGTCACATGCAAATTGGTTGTAAATGTAGTTAATTTATTGTCCAGATATGATTTTTTTTATAGACAGATAGAAATTTTCGTTTAACTCAATATTTGTTTGATGAGAGGCAAAAATTTATTTATTTGCTACAAAGAATTTTTAATTGAGTCAAAACAATATTACTTTACTCCAAACAAATCTTATTTGACTCAAACATTCTTTGTAGCAAATAAATATATGTTTGCCACTCATCAATGAACTATTTATTTGAGTTAAACAAAAATGTCAATGTGTGTAGCAATGGTTGATCTGAAGAACATTATTATTAACTAGATATTATGACAACTGCGTTTGATAATATAGTTGTCATATATTGGTAGTTAGTTTTAACTGTGTCACAATAACCCGTGTTTTCAGTAAAAAGAATGTTAAAATCCGATTTATCATGACAAAGTATCGTAATTGTGTCGAAAAAAAAAATAATTTTGGCGTATATATTTGTCGTATTGGGTTCCCTGAAAATATCTGACCAAAACAAAAAAAAAATTCTGTGTGTGTCCCCTTTTTGTGGCGACGATTCCGGAGAAACTACTATTGGTATCGGGCCAAAATCTCACATTTACAAGTTTCATGACCTCTTGCTAAAAAAATGAGCCGCCATTTCAGCAGTTTCGTCAAAATAGTTAACTAATAAATTAAAGTAGAGGAAATTTTGTATAATTTATGTCTATGACATTTTTTGGTAAAGCTAATAGTTTATCTGCATGAGCAAATTCTATTTGATTGAAATCGGTCGTCTCTGCATTAATATAAAACTAGCTTGCCAGGATTTGACAGATATTTTCATTCTAATGACGGTAGTGTCAAACGTTGATGTTTTGACAATACCTACTGTCAATAGAATCAAAATATCTGTCAAATCCTGGGTAAATAGTTTTATTTTAATGCAGACACGACTGTTATCGATCAAATAGAATCTCAGGCAGCTAAACTATTAATTTTATATATAGTATGATGAAGTCCTGTGGCTATATCATTTTTTTTAGATTCCTGTTAGAATTTTTAACGCTCAAAACTCGAAGGTACGTGTTTTGAGACTAAACGTGTTGATTAAAAAAAAGTTTATGTTATAGAAACTTCATTAGGGTTATTTTTACTACATGAGTTCTGTGCCAAACTCTGTTTTAAAAAACAAGTTATATAGCCTGTGACGTCTCATCAAAACGTGAATTAAAATATTATTTTTTTCCTGATTGCAAACTTTCTTATCTCTATTGTTTTTAATTACGGACGTATCTACCCCTTTAAACAAATTGTAGTGTTTTAACCACCCTGTATATAATATGGAAATTGACTGTGTTTGAAATTGACTGTGTTCGCAGACTTAGACCACCCAAAAATCCGTTATAAAGAATAACTTTTTCTGTATAGTTAGGTCTATCTAGGGACAAATTTGGATACGACTCGTGGGATCACATCTGCTCAAACTGGAAAAATGAAGGTAAATAAAAAAAGAAAGGTGGATTACATTAACAACACGGAGAAATGTGTAGAAAGCACCATCAGAAAAGATGGATGACATGGATAAGAACAGCAGAAAAAATGTGGACAAGGGTTCATACAGGCACATGTTTGAATAAAATGATAGACATCGGTTAAAGACGGAATACGAGTAAAGAAAGCTCCATTATTTTGAGACCTGCTGTGACGAAAATAAACCACGTTGATTCTAGTTATAACTTTGTAACATGTTGTTTAAGATCATTTGGAAACATCATACATTCTAAGCTATTTGGCAGTATTTCTGGTCTCTAGAGTAACTTTAGTAATATTAAATGAAACAGTTACAGCGGATTGCGGGAAAAGACAGGTTTAGCAACAGTCCAGTAGTGCAATTCGTTGATGTGCAAATATTTTGTGAAATGCCTACAATGTAATGAGTATGCGTTGAGTTATTTATATTTCACGTACCTATGTACGGGCTAATCACACGAACTCCGTTGGAGTTTAAAAATAAAATAAGTTATTTTGATTTATACCATTCACCAAAGAAATTCCCTAAGAACTATTAAATAAATTATTATTCTTATTCTATGGACATTAGATAAACGATCAAACATTCAAGACGAGTTAAAGGACGAAATAGAGGAATCTCTTTTGAGTCTAGATGAAGCTACAGACTAGTAGTTGTGGAAAGCAGTGAGGAAGTACAAAAAGTCTCCCGATGTCCAACCCATAACACGAAGAGCTGATACGTGGGCTGAAAGAAGAGTGAAACATTTTCGGAACATCAACACGAACCTTGGAGCCAAACAGCATCGAATCTTAGCCCAATCTCGGAGGAAGCTATAAACTTTGAGGCCGAAACCATCCAGCTTGTTACCCCGAAGGAAATATCCAAAGAAATCACAACAAACCTGAATAATAAAAAAAAACATTAGGATATGATCTTACCACAGTGGTCCATAAAGTACTTAAACAATGAAAGCTATTTATTATTGACTGTCTAGTAATCCCAAATCACTAATTTTCACTTTAGGGAAAAGCATTTCACTTAATCATCGATTCTTGTGAGGAATATAAGACGATTTAACCAAACTTATCTAGATGCAATTATTTTTATTTCGCTATTATTGCAAAAGATGTAATCTAACTTCTTAATTTATTGTTACAATTATGAACAAACTCGTGCAAAATTGCTTTCGACAAGAAGATGAACTTTGAAGCAGCATAACGAAGGAAGTAAAAGGCAATTTCCGTAAAAATAAGTTGGCTTAATCATATTTGTCAGAAGAGTACGGAATGGTTAAGGACGTTAAGTTAAGGAATGGCCATCGAGTTACGGGACAGCTGTATAGAAAAAGTCAATAGAATGGCGTACTGTATAATACATTCAATACGGCGAGTTACTAACATCCTATCATATTACACCAGATAATAAACTATTCGGGATAAATCAGATAGACGAATAGTCGGACCAAAATTAAGTAGTCAGCGGTGCCCCAGGTTAGTGTCTTGGGACCAATCCTCTATCTAGGGGAATTGGGATAATTTAAAATGTATCCACTACAGTCTGGGTATATTACTAGTTTATAATCAAATTCTAAAACTGATTTTGTTATACGGTTTTCAACTTTATTGTTTAGCCTGTATATCATAATTAAATAAAAGGCCATCAAATAAAGATATTTTACCGTTTTATAAATATTATGACATTAATACATATTAAGAATGTTTACACAGTTGCGAGCGAATTAACGTGGTTCAACCTAGCGAATGATGATAGCTAGCGTAGGTACTCGTATGGTAATGAGTATAATCAAGGATCGTACTCACTTGCCAAAGAGCGGATGCCAGAGATATTTCTGCGCGTCCTGCATCTCCTCTATGCTGGCGGTCGTGCTGCCAACTTCGGGTACGTCGTCCTGTTTCAGGAGTCGCGCTGCGTGTCCAGGATCAATAAGATGCTGTCTGACCTTGAGTTTGCTTCCCGAAGCGGTCGACCCGGAGAGATCGATAGGTTGCATGCCCGAGTGATGGTGCTTCAGCCCGTCAACCCTGTTCCCCGTCCCCTCGTGTCCGTTCAGATTCCCGTACTGTTTGTTATGAAGTCGGCCGTTGCTCTGTTGTTCCTGTGACCTCACGTTCTGCGATGACTTTTTCTCGTTCGCCGCCACACCGAAGTGATCAAGCCTGGGCGTGGATTTGTTTCCGTAGTGTCTACTCCTGTTCGACCCGTTCGCTCTCTGATGTGGTACAATGGGGTTGAACTGTGGCACTTGGAGATTAGATCTTCCGTTTGACGGGAACGGCATATTTAATAATGGATTGTTTGGGTTTTGAAACTGCGGAATGTTAGGCATATTAGGCGCGAACATGTTATTATGGCCGTAGTTCGACTTCCCGGTTTGCTTTTGTGGGTAATGAGGTTGCTGATGCTGCTGTTGTTGCTGTTGTTGCTTTTTGTTGGCCGCACTTACATTTTTCTCCATCATTTCTCTGTAGAGACTTTTATTGAACGCCTCGTAGGGATTCTTTGGCCGCAGCATATTGGCCTGCATCATGGCCTCTTGCCAATTCGAATATTCCATTGGATTAGGGAAAGGCGGTTGCATTGGGAATGCGTTCGGCGGCATAAACCTATTCATATTCAATAGGTGCGTCATGTCTGGTTGATGCGTCTGTTGATATGACATCGCTAGTAACTTCAGGAAGTCGTTATTATGGTTGCTGGTGGGATTATTGTTTTCTAATTGGTTTAAATACGGCAACCACATCATATGATTAAAAGCACTAGCCGCAGCATCAATATCATTACCAGTTTCATTATTATTATTATTAATATTACTCGAACTATTATGCTTCTTCGGGGTTTCTTTTGGTTTGTCCTCCTTATTATTGCTAGTCTCTTGGGGTTTTGGAGTTGGAGCTTTGGGCGTGTCAACTTTTGGGCTTTTGACCTCCGCTGGCGTTGAAGGTTTTTCTTCAGCCGGCTTCGGCGCTTCTTTGAGAGGTATCACTTGGCTCTGCTTTTGGATGATGGTTTGTAGTTGTTGTATCGTTATCACTAGAATATCAGGGTCCTGCAGTAAATGGGGAAACGCCAGTGCTTGAGGTAATCGAAGTTCTGGTCGGTCAATTAGCAATCGAGGAATCTCTCGTGCAGGAGACGCCAATATCTGACTCAGTCGATTTTTGGGCACGAGCAGTGGATCGGGAATGCTTATTGAATTATCAGAGAGTACCTGAGTCAGTTGCGCAACCGGATCAGGTTCAACTGGTGCAGTTAGTAATTCCAGTAACCGAGAGGTCTCTTTTATTTTTGAGTTATCTGGAGACGTCTTGATATCCGTTTGGACATCTAGCAACCGCTTCAGTGTAATATCCTCAACTTTCATTTTCTTCGCAGGTGGTTCGCACTCTGTTGGTTTAACGTTATTTTTCACTTCCTCTGAGCACGTGACCGTCGGGCTGGCTGATTTTCTAAAATTACCTAGGTCTAGTGGCTCTTTTTCCCGTTCGGGTGCCGTCGTTTCGACTGGTTTTGGGGTCGTATGGGCTAATAGCGAGTCGAGGAAGATTGACTTCGATTTCTGATTGCTTTGGACAAAAATGTCGGGTGATGGCGGCACAGCTGGGATGCCGCTAGGCTGGGGTGATTGTATCGTTTCTGAGCCATGTGAAGAAGGCCTCGGTGGAGGTGATTTGTTATTACGCTTCGGCAAACTTAAATCGGTAGGCTGGTCGTCGTTGGTGTCTATATTTTCCAGAGGTTTAGTTGATAGATCCGTTGGGATGTCATCGTCTGGAATCTCCACGATCTCGTCATTATCTGGTTTGGATTCTTCTGGGTTAACCTCGGGTGTTGGCTCTGGGGGTGGAACTGGTTCCTCGAATGAGTCTTTAGATTCGAAGACGAAGTTTTCGTGCTCTTGATGTAGTTCGTTGAGGTCTTCGCATTGTAGAATATCGTCGACTTGATCGACCTGACTGGTCATTTCTGGCGATCTCAGTGATTGTTCTAGCCTGTTGAGGATATCATCCATGGCTAGGTTGTTGTCGTCATCGTCATTGTAGTCGCAATCGTTCGACTTCTGCTGCAGGTTTCCGAAGTTTTCGAGGAGGTTATTTTCACTTTCCGTGTTCGAACAAGAATCGATAAATTTGTTGAGTTGATCGATGTTGTTGATGTACTCGCTATCGTCCGTTTGTTTCTGTTTGTTGTCGTCTTCTGTGCATTTGTCCCACTCACCGGACTGCAGTTGGTGATTGAACTCGAGCTCTGCGACAGCGAGTAGATTGTCGAGCGGGCTGACGTCACACGGCCTTTTATTGACATCGTGTCTCCTAGCGGCGGGGTCGTTTAGCGTTTCGCTCTTACTCTTAGGGATCCTTATAGTATGGGACGGCAGATGGGACTCTACATTGACCGGATCGTCCCAGGACGGCGGTGAGACGGGACGATCGCACATTTCCGGTTCGGATATATCCTCGTCCACTTGGACTCCCATCGATCTCCGCTTAACCTTATGCGTCTTGCGTTGCTTTCGGAGACGATGGTGAGATTTCGGCGGAGTCTTATCATCCGCCTCCTTTAAACTGGGTACGAGGGTCTCCGTGCGCGGGATCGCGCGCCAACCCTGTGCCGTCTTCGTGAGGAGGATGCGGTTCCTCTTGTCGTAGTCTTCGCATTTCACGTCCACGATGTGTGTGTCTTCTTGACGCACCCACACGAAAATCGGATTTACTCGCGGATTGACCGGTCTCTCTGGAGAGGGTGTCCGTGAACGTCGCGCACTTTGTTTACTAGAGGAGCGTTTTCGAGCGCGTCTATGCTCGCGCCTACGTTCTGATTTACGGTGTCGTTCGGGCCTTGTTTTCCGGAACGGCGCTTGCGGGGCGGCGCTCAGGCCACGTGACCGCGCCGTATCGATTAGGTCGATGGCAGGTTGTTTCCCCGTTTGCCGCGAGCGCTGCTCTCCCATAACCTCACCGTGGACCGAGCAGGGGGCGCACTCCTGCTCGTCGCTATGATTGTTATTAAATCCTCCCTGCTGATGTTGTTGTTGCTTTCGCTTACCGGCACCGCTGCTGGTGATGTTGTTGATTTGGAAGGCCGATATCGGTATTAGGTCCGGTACGGGAGGCAAGGACCCGCAGCTCATTGCACTCAGTCGTGCGTCGGCATTCCTCCGTTTGCCCCCGTCTTCGTTGCTCCTGCTGCTGCTGCTGCGGCACTCCGCGGCCTCCTAACAGCGAACCACAGTTCATCGGCCGACGTCAACAAACTTACCAACTTTCTCCGCACGGCACATAACAAACACTAAAACCTTATCCTCTTAGTAACACAGCCGGTTGGTCCTCCAATCGCACCCACTTTCCACAAAAAAATCGAATCCTCAATGTATATATATGTTGTATCGGCAGCACGTAAAGAGCGAGCACGGACCGCGCACGCACAATATTCTTCCTTATTCACGAACTAAACACTGACAATGTTCTTATTCCACTATGAGAATTTAACTCGAGAACGACCGACTGTCGACCGATCGTGCCCGAATGACGTCAAAGCGTTTGGGGTTCGTAATTACGCTTGGCGCTTGTTGGTCCACGGGAGGAGTCTATCTCTGGGGGAACGCCCAGGCCGCGCCTATAATGCGCCGACCGTCTAATCTACGATCTCCAACCCGGACTACCCGTCCGCTGGTGCATCTGGTGGCAATGAACGCTACTAACACAAAAGAATAACCTTGACTCTGTGAAATCACTGATTATATAACTGGCGAGTACGATTCGGTGTCCAGGAATCCGGGACCGCACACCGCTCGCGCCGCCAACCAGATTCTTTATATCCAACGAGCAAACGCTCATTCCGCACTTTATTCATTGTTAATTTTCTATTGACCCGCGAGGACAATGGGTCATAACTCGAAAGGAATAAATTATTTACAGTGGGAACAAAGAAAATAATCGAAACTAATGAATTCCACGTGGTTTTGTTCTAGCCTGACGGACGGATTTCACATGACGTTAATAAAGCACCTTTGATCGATACATTATTTATCTATAGCATTTTAAAAGCAGTCTTTCCCACAGTGGACAATCGTTTGCAACTGCCTATTTAATTTCTTATGGAAAATGGCTGGTGTTTTGGACCAATCGTTTTGGTGTTATCACTGACCTACCTCATCATGATCACGTAGTCAAAATTCTTTCCTGTATCACCTCGTCTCCTCTGGAATCGTCTTGGTCTATCATGGCATTCATGGTCTATGCGCTGCCATTTAATTTGTCATATTGTTAATTTTGGCCACTCATAACTTCAACTTTATGAAGAAGTCAAAGTGGAACAAGAAATATATGGTCCCAAGTTATCTCCAATATAGAGTGTCGCACGATGAACAGAAGCTAAGTTTGCTTCACTCTTTACAACGATCTTATTCAGTTCACCACTCCAAGTACCACCAGAAGTGGTGTCCAATTCCATGAGTAGTGAGAGTGGTGTCTAACTCTCAGCCTCTTTGAAAACTGTCGCCGCTAGAAAAGTTGCAGTCCAGCACGCCTCTTGCAGTTGCAATGCAAGTCGTAACGTGTATAAACAACATCGGGAGTACAAGCCGAGAGTTATCACTTTAAAGCCGTACATACTTGTAGTTCAGTTAAAATGACGGACACACGAACTTGGCTATAGAACTGGACTATAGAACCCGTTGCGAGAATTCTAATAAAACGTAACGTGTATGTGTGAACTGAGAGTACAGCCTTGTCTTCCGGATTATTGGCCTGAAGGCTCGTCTTCCGGTAATCCGGTGCGTGTATGACCAGCTTAAGGAAGGAATGTTCAGAGGACTCCACAGACGACAGATGATTTGCTCATTCACATTGATGACTGATGGTATGAGAATGCAGCATATTCCATTATCAACTGAGGTGATTAACACTTTTTTCCATTTCAAAGTATCTGAAATCCAGTAGGAGAAAACCATTGTCAGTGGTCACAGGTCTTGTTTCCAAATACACACTGAAAAATACCTTTGTGAAATTGTTTATTGGTGAATAAAAACCCCATTAATTGGTCTAATTTTTAATTCGTCTTCTGTTTCATAGTTTGTCATAAATTATCTACTTATATATTAGTACGTATATCGTGACACTGGTTTATTTAAATCTTGAATATGCCAAGGAAAGTTTCTAATTGATGAATTATTGAAATATGTTCTACTTCTTCGGTGTAGTTGGTTAATAGTTGATTACGTGACCGTCAGATGTTCGTTCGTGACAAGTTCAGGTAAACATGGTTTGGATATATCCACAGTACCTACTAATTTTAGTATTGATTTTAGTACAGATATACCTAGGTAGGTACAGAGTTATGTTTTCTTATGGGGGTTGCTGTATCTTTCGTTTTACAATATAGATGTTTGTGCCTTTTTATGCAGGATATTTGTGTGATTAAATGAAATGTTAATTTTACAGAAAAGTTACAGTAGATAATTTTGCAAAAGAAGACTTTTTACATTGTAATGTTTTTTTTCTGTTCTCTGTCGCTCGGTACCGGCGATATCGCTTGTATAGAGAAAACCTTGTAGAATTAAAGTGCATTTATGTGATAAACCACAATAAAAATGCTAAAGACACAAAAAAACTCTAGGTATAGTGAATTACAATAGGTAGGTACCTACTTGCTCTGATGGCATGCAACTATATAAAGCTCAAATGACCATAGTTCAGATTTCACTAAATCAGAAAATACTTGATTGTTAGGCCAGGAATGCCTAACGAACAAGTAGGTACCTACCCAAAAGATTTGCTCAACATTTAGAAACGTATTCTAACTTCATCACTTAGAAGATGAAGAAAGGAAAGAATATAATATTAAAGACAAACATAATAATTTATAAAACACGTAGGCTATATCTTGATAACTTCACAGAAAAAAAAAAACATTCGGCAATTTCACTTCCCAAATAATCAGCGATATTGCTGTTAGAAACAATCTTTTTATAGAGTTTTTACAATGATTTTCTGTTCTCTGTCGCTCGATATAGAGAACGCATAATGTTAACAAAAAAGACATATAGGATATATCTTGATAACTTCACAGAAAAACAAATTACCGGCAATTTCACTTCCCAAATAATCAGCGACACTGCTACAATGAAATTCCTTTTTCTGTTCTCTGTCGCTCGATACAGACAACGCATTCTTTAAAATTAGTGTGCATGTGATAAACCACAGTAATTACAATAGGTAGAATGTAAGAATGTAATATTAATAAATTAAGATGTAGGCTAGGTAGGTACCTATATCTTGAAAACCACAGAAAGCAATTCCATTTCTCAAATAGGCAATCAGCGACATTGCTGTAAAAAAACCGTAAATAGTAAAAAAACATTAGTTGACATGACAGAAGTAGGTATTTTTTAACAACAAACATATCCTGAAAGATTCTGCTATATTGATGTAATTTCACAGAATCAATATCCCTGGAACGTATTGTATAACAATAATTACAACAGCATCGTTGGTATCAAACAACCAGTCACATTGCATGTAAGGAAACGCAATCCTTTGTGAAATATGTACATTTGCAATGCTATTACAATATAAACTTGCTGCAGTGTTTCCACTTACATTGTTTACTTACAAAAATATTTCAGCATATTATCATATCTTTCAAAGAACTTTTTCTGTAGTTTATATAGATTTTCTGTATCTTTATAGACACGTGTACTAAGCAGCTTTCAACAAAGGCTATATATAATAAATAATAGTGCTTTCCGAAGGTAAAGTGCCGTCTGTATATCAACATATAAATTTCATACAAATTGGCGTCTATAAATAACAATAATTTAAACGTTATTTAACGTTAAAGCAAAAAAAATAGATGCTGCGTTCTTCCAAATGTAAAGACCAATGTAACATTTATATAAGGACCCTGTTGAAAATGCCGTATCTGCTTGTGTACATTGTGAACAAAATAAGTATTATAAAATCAAAAAGAATACACAACACAAAATCAGAACTGTCAAAACAAAAACGGAGACTAAAATTTCATTGGATGATAACATGACACTGAAGCACGAAAATCATCCACATCAAACAACGTCTTATAGAACTACCTATCTCATTATTTTGGTTGGGAGAATAAAACCTCTTGATTCTTGCTTTATTTTAATGTTTGGATACATGTTCGGGCTGATCACAGCCTTTTTCAGTTCTAAATTACCTACCTACTATCAACAGGAGTAGTTACCGGACAATATCCGATAAATCTACACCTCCACCTCTAGGATTAGATTCACCGATCTTCCCGAATATAGGGGCAGCTGGGAAGAGATAATATTTCATATTATCTATATTGGAGCTACATCTAATAGGTATAACTGATGTCACCTAACGGAATAAAATGTAATCCATGAATAAGTAACGGAATGGAATCCCAAAAAAATTGTGTAAAAACCAAGAGGAGCTAAAACCTTCTTCGGAGCTAAAACCTCGAGGGTATAAAGGACAGGATTTTTAAATTTTTAAAAGAACAATTTAAAGCATGTTATACCGGGAAACCCTACATTATGTTTTGGTGATCTAGTTCGAGGTAGTCTGTGATGGAACTTGGGTAGTACTTTAACAGATTAATTGTAGGCACTCTGTTCAAAATCATATGAATACCCAACAATTTGTTTTTAATTAATTCCAAAATCTATTCGTAAAAGATACACAGTTACAAACAAAACTTTGCAATTTTAGTTTGATGTTCAATATCTTTTGCAATCTCTGATCGATTTTGATGCTTTTGATCACAACCGTTTAAGAAAATTCAATGAGATTACCACATGCATTTGACATTTTGGGGAAAAAATCTTAAACTTTGTTATACCGGAAGATGGTTAGGGTTAACTTATCATAATTATCACGCGCTTTTAAGATATTGACATATTTCTTTAGTGTTCAGACTTTTGTTTTGACATCAGTAATGAATTAATTACAAGAACAAGAACCAAAGAAGAATATATAAAAAGATGGACGGACACTTTTTATTAACTGCAGTAACAACATGCAATGGAAATGGCATTGAATTGGTAAGGGTTATTATTTGATTCGCTTTTACAAATTTACACGTCTTTGGTACATAAATACCATGTTGACAGATTGATAATATTATTTAACAACTGTTGTGAAAAGACATTCGGAAGTTAAAGTAATGGCATCCTTGATATTGTTCGATAAACGAGAATCCACGAAGAAGCAGAGTATGGATGTTAAAAAACGATAACATCGCACAGATTTAGGTACCTGAAACTGTATAATCTTATATATCTATAGAAATTAAGATATTGAGGTGAATCAAACAGCAACACGTTCAGAAACGAATGGGCTCTGTTAGGTATAGACTACAAGAGAGTCTGGCCAATGGTCCTAACTTGCTCCACCGGTTGTCTTGAAGTTGGACCACCAAAACATCAGTTGTTTCTCCCGCGGTGTATAATAAGCTAGAATTTCTCTTTTTTTATAGGCGTCGATAATGTTGGTGAAAATTATGAAATTGGTAAAAGATTCCAAAAGTTATTGAACATAAACGCTTAAACTGCAAAGTTTTAGGTATTTGTAACTGTGTATGTTTAACATTCAGATATTGGCATGAAACAAAAAACAAAATGTTGGTAATTGATATGGTTTCATACCAGGATGGTATGGTATGGTAGAGTTGGGTCATTTGGCATCTGTGGCTTTCGATATACTTTGACCTAAAAGATCTCTTGTATTTCCCTCATACATTTGAGTCCTTTGATGTCGACCCTTTTCACGAAGTGACATCAGCTCTGCTGGTTCAATGATGGCGGCTCCCAAGTTGTTGACGACAAATAAAAAAGATTTATTATTTGTTATTTATTATTTAAAAACACAAGGAAACGGACCACATAAAATAGTTATTTAACCAACAAGTATATTAAAAAGAGCGATTAATGATCGAGACTTTTAACGCACGAACGACTAGCGAGTGCGTTAATTGTCGAGATCATTAACGCGTATAATATTCGAGTAGGTTACAAACATTTTTCGTCGATCGTATTGTTCTGGCGGCGCCTACATAGATTTTTCTTCGCCGATGTCTTATGAGGTTACATGACAATTTATGTAATTTGACACTGACTGTTCTCTACTGCGGTTCTGGATAAGAAAGTGTTTTGATTGGATGGTTTCATTTAACGTGTGTGCGATTAGCTATAATGAACTCGTTTGATTGGCTATGACAAATCGTTCATTAATAGAAATCGGGCATATATAGAACTGTTTAATAAATGATTTTCTATTCACTAAATATAGGCACTCATAAATAAATAAACGATCGACGAAAAAAGTTATTTATAAAAGGCAATTTCCTTGTTTATTCAAAATATATCTGAAATCGTTAAGTAAAAATAACAAAAGCACCCATAAGATACAGAATAGGTCCAACTAATTCTCCTGCAAAGAACCTTTAAATCATTTTTAATTAATTTTAATTATTATCAAAGCTGAAAATAAACATAATTATGGCTACAGATAGGTATAACTTCTGAATAAATGATACTACATTCAACTACGGCCCTACTTTTTAATCTCGTTCAAACTCTCTCCTTCAAATTTCCTTTTTCAAATTTCTGTCAGAATACTTTTGTTAATCGGTTTCACCTTCGTTTGGAAAGTGTGCTTTGTAATTTCATTATTTACATAATATGTATGTAGGTAAGTACCCTGTAAAAGACCTAATAGAATATTTGGTTTGTTTTGTTTACTGTCTGCTGAGGCAACGTCCATCTTGCATGTTTTTCCGACTCCGACTCCGACTCCTCTGAAATTTGAACTCTGAACTCCGACTGAATTCCCAGTATTGAGGTCGTGGCTTGAAGCTAGCGGGTAAATTGGTAAATTGTAAAATTGGAATTCCTGTCTACTTGAGATTGAGTTTTGGGATAATTTTCTGGGGGAGTTAACCACTTGAAAAGAAGGGATTCATAGTGGATGTCTTTGCAGAAGAACATATATTGATGCATTCTATTACAGTTACCATAGGTATTAATTAAGTACTATTACAAATAATTGATAAATGCAGACAAAAGAGCGACGAATCAGAATTCCCATCAACTTATTAAACTAAAAAATTACAAATTTTTAGTACCTACTCTACTAAAATTGCGAATTCCGTCGAACCACGACACAATTATCGACGATTTCATTGATTTTATTAGTAACCCTAAAGATGTCGAGTGCTCCGAAACTCCATAAAATACGAATTCAGACTTTTATACGTCACCGCATTCTGAAATATTGCCATCATGTCACGACCCCCCATCTACACCTTAAAACCTTATTAAAATTTTATGACGCGACCGCAAACGTGGCAATTCCTTATTCAATAAACATCGCGTCGAAATCTCGATAAGACAACAGATAGGGTCCCCGAGTTTCTCCCACACGTACATAAAGGAGGGTGCAGAGGTCGTGGAACACTCGGAAGCCAGAAGGCCCAAGCAAGATACCTATTGTGTAACGACGACTCGCAAACCGGCTTAAAAAGATTTATCCCCGTCTTGGGACCCGATAACGCCGTTTAGCCGTGAGCAATTGCCCATGGCGTTGATAATTGACGCACGCCGACGACGACGACGACGTCATTGACTCGTCGCCATTAGTCGAAATGCACCCTCGTGGAGGAGGCGAACACTCGCCCAAACCGCAAACAGCTGCAATATGGTCTAATGCGGTCTGCCGCCGCCGCCTGCTCGCTTTTTTTTATTATAATCCGCAAGAATTCAATTAACCGGTCGCGTGACGATAAAATCGATATCTCGTTACCTTCCTACAATGCCGATGCTGCTGTGTTTATGGTGGTGTTACATTCGCCCGGAAATTACCGATTTGGTTAAAGGGCTGGAAGTGGAACCTTGCGGTAATTGAAATTGAATTATATCGGGATGCGTAAGGTGCGAGACAATGTGGTTGGTAGGGTTTGGGCATTCTAGAATTGGCTATGGGCTATTCGTCCTCTTGCATTGACAGCATATTGTGCATATTTATATGTACATATATAAAGGTTATACGGTCTTTCAGACTTAGTAGAACACATACTAGAAATCATTGTTAAACATCAACTCAGCGATTACTTGGATGAAAATGAAATTATTACTGACCAACAGTCAGGTTTTCGTGTTAAACATTCATGCGAGACAACCCTAAATTTAGTACATATTGGCAAAATGGAAAGAAGAATCCAAAAAAGAAGAAAACGATAGTTGTCTTTTTTAGATTTTAAAAGAACCTTTGATACTAATTGTCTTCGAAAATTATTACAAAAAATGGAAAATTACATTATTGCGACATTGAATTTTGAACTGGTAGGTATCGATATCATTAGTTTAAAGAAAATAAGCTTTTCTTGAATATGTTGAAAACGCAAGCTATGATATTGGGTAATAGAAATTTGGCAAACCTTACTCCAGAAATAGTAATCGATAACACAACTGTCGAGATAGTGGACAAATTTTATTACTCATCATATTAAGCAACACGTTGAAATTTACTACAAATACAGACTTTAAAAAGGCGAACCGAAAGATTATCTACCTAGGAAGAATATTTAATAAACTAACATTAAAACATAGAATATCTTTACACAATACGATATAGAACAATCAAACAATCGAGCACTCAGAATTGTATTACATTGCTAACTAGTGTAGGGATAATGTTTACTTACTTTAGTATATAAATGTATAAATAATAAATTGCCAAATGATATGACTAGTTAGTTATTTAACATCAGCAGCATGAATACGATACTCGGACCACTTCAGATTACCGAAATATACAAAAGCAGAGCGAAAACTCATTTTATTTCAAAGCATTGAAGATATTAAATAAACCTAGCAAGTAGGTCTCCAGTAAAATTGTGCTCGAAGATCGGTCACAAATTTCGAAGATCGCCCACCCCTCCTACCAAGCGACGTTAAATACAGTAGTTCGTTTTTTTTTTAAACTATCGCGCATAGGGACCAAACCAATGCATTCTTGGCCTAAACTATAAAATAAAAAATGACGTTAAATCTCCCGTATTTTCTGGAACGATAGTGAAATATACATAACTTATCGCACACAAATAAAAAATCGTGTTGCGAGTGTATCCCACCTACAGCAGCAGCCCAAAAGTTGACGATGTTAGCGACTACATCTTTCGGCCGCTATTCAAGTGCGAAAAATACCACGTGGCATTTGAAAATTTAGTTTGGTGTTAACAGTTTCTTATTTATTGTTGAATATCGGGTCATACAAACCCACATGTTCGTTAAATATTTTTCTAATAAGACGTTTACTATATTCTGCTAAATATTGTGTTGTTATATTTTTCTTTTGAACCGATTTAGCTAAATACATGAAATAGCGTCTCTAATTTGTTGATATTTGTTTGTGTAATAATTGTTCTTGAAGAAACATAAAGAATTAGGTGCCCTTTCCTGCCCCTTTTGAAGTTATAACATGTTTTGTGATAAATGTGAATAGTGGAATTTGGCACTTTGAGGATTTGATGTTGAATAACTTTTGTAATCTTCTACCGATTTTAATGATTCTTTCGGGGAATAGTAAACTCAATTCATCAAATTCATCATGATTATCACCAGCCTTTGGAACATATTTTATAAAAAACAAACGTTTGGACACAAATAAGGGATATTTTTTTACTTCAAAAGGCCTACAAATACCTCCGAGATTGCAACTAAGATAAATGCATACTTTGCATGTAAAAAAATAAATTTGCATTCTTAGTAGAAATTCAGTAGAAATATAAATTTTGGCTGTCCAGAACGACATTCTGCAAAGATCCGTGACAATGTTCTTTCTTTTTACTTCTACTAATAATTTACTCAAATACCTAATGATTTACCCAAATACCTGGTTTTAAACCCTTTATATGAATATGTTACTGTAAGAACCCGAAATATGGTCAAACCTAGGATTTTTTTTTTTTTTTTTTTTTTTTTTGGGGATGTTGCCATGTGCACAAAGCCAGTGGCTTGTCTGTGCGGCAATCGGGGAGACGGAGTATTTTAAAAATCCCCTGCCTAACCTGGGCTTGAACCCTGGACTTCTGAGTGGAAGGCATACGCCTTATCCACTCGGCCACCTCCGCTCAATTCTGCAAACATCCGTGACAATGTTCTTTCTTTTTACTTCTACTAATAATTTACTCAAATACCTAATGATTTACCCAAATACCTGGTTTTAAACCCTTTATATGAATATGTTACTGTAAGAACCCGAAATATGGTCAAACCTAGGATAAACGCGTTAATCCTAGGTTTGATCAATACGAATTGGTAAATGTCCGAAAAATGGTATTTATCAATATAATTTCGGGCTTTTACCAAGAGATAGAAATCCTAGAATTGATCAATACATAATGGTGACATCTAGGATTTACTGCTTCATGTTGGCCCTGTTGGTGAACCCCAAATGTATATATTTACGCAGACACTTGCCTGTGCTTAGTTTAGACCAGAGCAATAGATGGCGACAGCAACAGGCAACAACATTAGATCAAATATATTACTGTTCTTGACAACTCAAACAAAACTCTATAAAATAACATGTCGCACGCTGCATGTTGTATCCACTGTAGCCCAGGAGTAAAAGGGGACTTTAGAAACGCTATCAACAGCTGATTCAAAAGTCTAAGGGCTGATATTTTCATCTACCTGCAAAGTCATCAATGGTTATGAGACACATCTGTCAGATTTGTTGCGTTATTTTAGCCTGTTCAATGAGAAGATATGTCGGAGGCGGTGAATGGGTCGCGTTTCATGCTCCTTGTGTTCACTCTGTGTCACCGCTGCCGGTACATCTTCTCATTTAACAAGCTAAAATAGCGCAACAAATCTGATAGGTATGTAAAAATATCAGCCCTAAGTGCAAAAAAACTGTAGGTACATTAGAGAAGTCTAACTCGATTTGATGTTTTGAGTAAGTATTGGTGGTGACGGAAAACTTGTCGTTATTTAGTTAATAGTGCAAATATATAAATATAAATGTAATACAAGGCGGGGTTCAGATGTCAATTAAAAATTGACTCTGCTCTTCCACCCAACCGCATTTATCAGGATGTGAAAACGTACGTTACTAATAGGTAGGGTACATTAAACCAAGGATGCTAAATTTAGGTAATTATATTTTACGGTAAATTGCCGGAGTCCGTAAAATTATTAATTTAAAGTATTAATTTACCACGTAATTAACTACGTATTTTGTAGATATCTGCCAATCTCTGGTGCTTTTCCTAATTTGATAGTAGTAATTTATTATAAAAATCAGACCAAGGACTATAGGTACTAAAAATCCTATTTATAGCAGCAAATTAAAAAGGGGACCGTCAAACATCTTAATTATAGTATAAAATAATTGAATTCTTTACAGACTCACAAAACAACAACGCTTGGTTTTACAAACAATGAACATCTCTATAACTCGTAAGTTCAACTGTAGGTAAATGGTTCTGATTTAAAATTTGTGTTATTGGCTCCGCTGACTCGATCTACATGGCCAAATCCCGTTTCCATGTCCTATGCCTTCAATATAAAAATATATATGGCTTTCTCAAATAATATCATTTGACAGGTGAATTGAGGAGTGCAAAGAAGCTTTGACAACAAAAACACAGTAAACAAATATCCCCGTGTTAAAATAATATCCGGATAAAAATGACTATTGTTTGTCAAACCAGGCACACAATAGAAATAAATAGTAAAGAAAAAAATAAAGTCATTGTTTAATGGTTAATTATTGTTCAGGCTGTTTTATTATTATAAATATCAGTAGATACTCACGGTAATACATATTAACGGTAAATTGCCTTTAGTAATTTTAGCTGTAAATTACTGTAATAAAAAAATCTGTATATCCTTACATGCCACACACCTAGGGTGCGGGCCCCAGATGTGAACAAGAACTTTTAAGGAAGTTTACCGTAATTAAAAAAATCTATATTGTATCGATTGTGTTATATCTGCAGTTGTGTTGTGTAAGCCATGCCAAAGAAATTCCTTAAAAAATACTTATATTATATTAAAAATATTATCGACTGCCAAATAAAAAAGATCTCAATTCATTAAAATTCAAAATTATATTTTATCACAATTTAAAATAATACCCAACAGGTACCTGGCTTACTCAAGCAACGCGCTAATAATACGCACCTCCCCACTATGCTGTGTCAATGTGTGTTTCTCTTTGCAGTCAGTCCGTGTTTTTTGTTTTCGTCCGTGCTAAACCGTTTTTAAGAAGCCCTGGTACGTAGTAAAATGTTAGCGTATTTCAATTTTTACGCGTCTCTCTATGTTTGCTATCAAAGCTATCGGTGTATTGAGTTAAAAACGTGATAAATGTGTGACATTTGGTGTAAGTTGTGTTCCCATTGACTTTTTGTTCATTCTTCGTCGATTTTGAAGAGACAAATTGCCGGTATAAGGTAGGAACTTTATTCTATTGCGTAATCGCTGTTGGTTTTGTTTGAATGCTGGTGTGTTCAAGTCGTTTTAGTGTTGATTTTCGATAAATATAGGCAAAAGAAATTCCTTAAAAAATACTTATATTACATTTAAAACATTATCGACTGCGAAATAAAAGAGACTTATGTTTGGTTTATGTTACGCAATCTTTATTTTTATTTTACGAATCAACGTGTGTTTGTAATGTGGTATTTAATAAAATAAAAGTAGGTACTTATATTTTCTCACTCGTACCCACTTCACAGTGATAATGTAATTTACCTACTCATTATAATACACAAACTCATAACAAAACTATTTCCGCGCACAGAGCTAATAAAACATTTGCTTACACCAATACCTCGAGGTAAATCCTAGGATTAACCGCTATGTCTTGGTAAAAGCCCGCAATTATATTGATAAATACCATTTTTCGGACATTTACCAATTCATCAAACCTAGGATTAAAGCGTTAATCCTAGGTTTTACCGTATTTCGGTCTTTTACAGTAACCAATACAATGCATTCATTCCTTTATTCAGCGATACACCTACATCATTTATTTTAGGATTTAAATTTTCCATTTCAGAACTGCTCACCGTGCTCGTTATATTCACTGAGCACGAGTAAATTGAAGTAATGTAGCTTATTTCGTTATGGGCTCCGACATCCTAGCAACTAGCAAAGCAACCCATCCATGTTACCGTCGGCGTGCTTATTTTTAGACGGCCGCGTATTGAAATGTGCGCTTCGCCGGCTTGTTACAGCATCAGCGAACTAATTACGTTCTGTCGAGGGCAGGGATAAATTGAACAAACAAGTAAAGCCCTTCGTATTGATAGAGACTGCTCCCGCGCAGCCTAAATAAACCCTCTAAATCGCCCATCTAATAGAAATTCTTGGTTTACGCTGGATTATGCAGCCAATATAATATAAACTACAATTAGATACTACGTAAAATTACTTTTACCTTGTCTTTATAGAGGAGGGGAGAAATTGACGAATACATTTCAATCTAAGAACACACAGAGAATTGAGGTTTAATTTTATTCTATACTTAAATCTGCTATACCCGCAGGGTATATAGTGAGAGTGTATCTAATTTGCAATAATTGAACATAAAACATTAAATTAAGTATCTGGTAGCTGCAATATAATAAATACCAGTACAGTTAGTTTTAATAGATGAGCAGAAAGGCCAAAACAGCAACTAACCGGAAGTTTAGTCAACTTTTAATGGGGTCATGATAAAGAAGAGTTTTACAACGATAAGTTTATTTCAAGAACCAGGCGTTATAATGAGAATCCCAGTTGGAATATGTGAAATTGTTGGCACTTTTTACACGATACATGAACTACACTCAAGCAAATCCACAAAACCGATAAAAAAGTTACTAATGAATGATTGAATGCATTAGCTTTCTGCACAAAACACAGTTGTTCTTTCTAGCTTAGGTTTAATGGCACCAGTAATTTTTCACTTGGGCTATTGTTGAAGAGCTGTGACGATTTTCCACAGCAGATAATCTCGTCCAATATTATTATTTTCCAAGTAAAAAGGTCCTAGTAATATTGAGCTACAAAACGATTTCCATTGGTTTTTGAAAAAATAATTCAATTTAGCCTATTTTGAAATTTTTTGACATCAATAGAAACGACGCTATTTAGTAAATTCTGCGTCTTATAAAAATATATATCCAGTGTCTAAAAAATAGCAAAAGTCATCATGATTCCAGAACCATTCCAACAACCAAATCAGGCCAAATCATATCACGCCTTAACACTATAACAATTTTTTAAATTTTATTTAATTAATAGCAGTTGAATGATGGCGACGTTGTTGCTTGGCTAAGTGCAGCCCCACAGTTGGATACCATAATTCCACACAGGTTTAAGTATCTGCTTGTATAGTAGAAGTTTATTATATGTCGACAAAGCCGACTTCCGACCAATAAGCCAGTACATTTTTTTGTATCTTATGTCCAATTCTTCTCGTTTCTTTTTAACATGTGCTTTCTAGAGCTTGGTGTCTAGCGTCATACCGAGGTATTTTGCGGTGTTCGAGTAGGGTACGGTGGTGGTATTTATTTTAACTGGAACGTATCATATCCGCTTTTTGGTAAAATTTATGTGAACGGATTTGGTTTCGTTCAATGTAATTAGCCATCGTTGCTTGCAGTCACATTCGTTGACAGCATTCTGCAGTTTTAGTGTTGCTCCTTTAACATTTGTATCTACTGCCATGATAGCAGTGTCATCAGCACACGTGGCAACGGCAACAGCATCTGGTTGCGGAAGATCATGTGTGTATAGAAGGTAAACAATTGGGCCAAGTACACTACCTTGTGGTACTCCAGCTTTAATACATTTAAGAGTTGAGTACTCATTATCTTCCTTTATACGGAAGTATCTGTCAGCAAGATAACTAATAATATCAATTGAAAAGCTCCATCTAAAGAGAATGAAACCTATAATTGAAGAGTGGAAGTTACAAAGGAGCTAAGTGCCAAACTTATACTTTTTAGTTATTCAATAAAAACTTCATAAAACATAAAGGAATAATTCGAGCTAAATTTTATTAAACACACTTATACAGTTCACAACGGAAAGCAAATTTCTATACTTATAAAAAACTTTTATCGAAAGACAACATCGCAAAAAATAAATACGACAAAGAAAATAGAAAGGTGTTAAGTGCCAAGTTTTTCTTGCTGAGTTATTGACTTAAAATTTATGAGTTATTTGTTCCTTGCTGACTCGCCTCAAACGTGGTAGTAATTTGCAACAAATTTCTGTAGAATTGCTGATGCTGCGAGTCCTCTAAAGGTGCGTTCCCATTAGTGCTAATGGCAGTGGTAGCAGACGCCATTATAGTATTTCTAAGAGAAAACTGCTAGTGACTCATGTTTATGTACATGCAAACTAATATGTGTCACTATCACGATATGTGAGAAATACTATAATTTCGTATGCTACCACCGCCATTACCACCAATCGGAACACACCTTAGTCTAAATAGGGTATCATCGAGGCAAGGTCTTTTTCTTATTGTCCGAAACTTTATTTACAGGATCCAATGCACGTAATTCCAAACTTATCAAATTATTTAAAATTTTTCCTTTCTTCAAAATGTTTAATTCGTTTCCCAGAATATGACGATTTTGTTTTAATCTTGCCGAATTTTCACTGTCGCATCGAATCATGACCGCTTTACTTATCTGCAGCAATTGATGTTTTGAATACTGCGGCAGCTGCTTTTTTGATATTCCAGAATGCAACTTTTGTCATATCGAGTACCTCAAACAGGGGATTATGTCTTGCTGTTTCAATAACACCAATCAAATCCTCAGGTACGAATGCCTTCATATAACTATCATTCTTTTTTTCTATAAGAGCAAAATCACGGTCACATGGCATAAAGCTATAGAATTATTTTTCTGGGATGCTTTGAACAACCTATTAATGTTTAAATCGGGACTCAACTATTCTTCAGCGGATTTTGTACACGTCTAGTGTCCAACATCTCTTGGTATAGAATTTATATGGGCTTTGACATCTTGTCGACCACCTTCTGTAAATTTGGTGGTCTTGTTGTTCTATCAGTGAAGCACGTTTGTGGAAATTTGTTATGTATGTCAGAATGGCATTTGACGTTTGACACCTTTGTCATCCCTTTGTCTCTTTTGCTTGCGCCTGCCTCAATTCTCGCCAGTTAATGTAAAGCACGCGTCCCTATCAGTTACATTAGAGTTCACTGCTTGGTGGATACCGATAACGTCATGTTTTCATGAGTATGACAGACTTTAAAATTGAGATGGTACATAGCGCTTTTGCAGGGACACTTAGCATGGCACATATCACCAATTTATGTCAATATGTCAAAAAATGAGAATTTGGCACTTAGCTCCTTTGTAACTTCCACTCTTCAATTGAGAACAAGAAAACTAACTTTTCAACTGTTAGTCTAGTTTTAGACGAAAGCACTCTACAGACTTACTTACTCCTTGCCCAGACTTACTGACACATAATTGGGAGAAAGGATTATTTGCTCAACAATCTTTTTTGATGTGACACTAACTTTTGTTAAGCGTTGGCACGAAGGCTTAATACACAAACGAAAAAGTGTGCTACACATATAATACGTCGATCTGCTGACATGCTATATATAGGATAGACATACGCAGGATAAAACAGATGGATCAATTCTCGGACCTAAAAGAAGTAAAAGCAGCCGTGCCCCAAGGTTGTGTTTTGGGACTAATCCTCTATCTACTATATACAAGTGACGTACCACAGCTATAAAACGTGTTAGTTGCACTTTCGCTGATGACATGGCTCTAATGGCGGTGCAGTGGGGTCCACTGTACAAGAATTTTAAAGGAATCTTCAACTAGCTTCCAATCAAATACATCATCGTTTCTTTTTATAGAAACTTATATTTTCCCTTGAATTTGGTAAAGGAATTTTTCTCAATTCAATCATGCTTAAATCTTCTTGCCATTAAACAGAAAATTTTCAAAAGAACTTGTTTGTAATACATATATGAAAAATAAAAATCGTAATATATTAGTGACCCTGAGGAACATGGATTATGTGAATATAAATAGAATATATATTTTTAATTGTTTTAGATGCAAATACTTTTAATTTTTAACCATATACATATATTATATTTTATAAATTAAGTGATTCATAAGTTGGGTGAATAAGAATGATACCTCACTCAATTTAAACTTTTTTATTTTGTGCATTATTGTTTTCTTTAAAAAGTATTTTCTGTGTATAAAATTTCTCCAATAATAAGTCACCCTGCATAACGAGGACTGCTAAATTTCAGAGAATTCTTGTGAATATTTCATGAAAATGACAATAAAAAATTACCAAATATTTTGCTCTGGGAACCGTGGTTATAGGGAATTGATAGTGCATAGGCTTTTTTGATAGATCTGAATCAAAAATATCACCTAGTGTTCGAAAAAGTTGAGGTGAAAATGTAAAAAAATCTAGTTTTGCCAAATTTGTAGTGGCTCAACATAATTTCCTAGAAGCTTTAAAATAAAAGTCCTTAGTCAGAAGTGTCCTTGAACCGCTGATAGCGTCTATCTTAAAGTGTGTTTCCGGGCGTTCAAACAAAACAAAAACACAAATATATTACACGATAGGTAAAACTTTTGTGTCATGATTTATGTTCAGCGCAAAGAAATCATTCCAAATCTCCTATTCCAAAAATATATTCGCAAAAGAACTTTTACGAATGTACTAAACGTTGTTTTTAAATTCAGTTTTTCTCGAAAATTTAAGTCCATTAAAGTAGATTTAAATCACCATTAAATTCAGAAAAAAATATCAACAACAGTAATCCCAAAAGTAATCCTCTATTGTTGATGTCATTATTTTTTCTTCGAGATGGTTTAAACAATCGTTTATAGGAAACAGTGTTTCATTTTTATTCGCGGGGCCGTCTAAAACTGGTGGCAACCCTATTCTACAGCGTCAATATAATATAAAAAAGATGTAAACAGTTCTGGAATTCCATCCGAAATAATGGCGTTGTAACTATATACATATGTCTTTCAACTAGCGATTTTTCCGTATTTGTTAGTAACCCTAAAAAGACCGGCCTTTCCATATTTGTATAAACTGAAGTTTACCAAAACTAAAAACTGAAGATTAAACGACAGATTAAATTTGTATGTTTTGCAATTCACGTAAACTTAAGATTAGCTAAACCGCGTAATGTAAGTAGAGCTTTCAGTTTGGCAGCACTGGGCTGGAATTAACAAACTTCACTACTGCCTTGTTGTCAGATATTCCTTTTTAAACATTAAACTGACAAAATTGTCCTACAGAACTATTATAATGATCTCTATGGACATATTTTGATAAATATAATAGATGTTGCATATCTTGATTGTAGAAACAAATTTTAGTATAAGAATTAACATTTTATTGTTTGCAAACTGGTCGTGGACATGGCAACACTGACCATATTTTAGAACATAACCAACAAACCTACCAGTGAATTCGCATACAATTATTTTTATTGAAATTTTAGATGATTATAAGTTATAACTACTGCCAGTAGTATACATGGATAGTGTGTTAAACAATCATACTTTAAATATTTATAACAGGCTTCAACATGGGTTTCAGTAGCAAAGAAATCCCGGGCTCCAACAGAAGATCAAATTTGGAACAAAATTGGTTAAATTGGTTTTCAATTCTTTGGTTGTGATCTTTTGTTCATTTTATCACTTACTTTTGTTGTAACATATTATAACTATATAACGAAATAGCTAAAGAAATCACAAGCCATTTTATTACATTTTTACATTTTATATTTCATAATTCTACCATATCGGCTTACTTTTCTAGTTGACTATATTGATATGTTAAAAATAACCACAGGTAAGCCGAACAAAATTGAATTTTTTTATTTTAGGTTATGTTTAGTTTTCAGTTTAAACCGTGGACGTACACCGTTTAATTGAATCTAATGTTTACGTACTAAACTAATATTGAGAATCACGAAATTAATCTAAACCTTGGTTTAAACTGAAAGTACAGTTTAAACTGAGATGAAGAATCTGGGTATTAGTATTTTTTCGAATTGAATAAAACTTTTTAATTGTCTCTCGTTAATAAATTGTCATCTTGCGAATAAGTAGTCGAAAAGAATATACGCCTGTAACTTCCCATAAAGTTTTATAATCACGCCGTTTCAGTAGAATCATAATCCGATAGTCCATTATAAGTTGCTGCTTGCCGTGTCGTCTGCGTTCACTTATTTAATGCCGGACTGTCTGAAAAGAAAATCAATACGAAGTCATTCTTTTTAAGAGAGAACGGAGTAAAGATGATTTCCGTCTTCGGGAATACTTTCCCGGAGGCGGAAAAAATACGACGCCCTCCGCCGGCGCCGGAATGTCCCGATTAAGGAATTACTTTCAGTGAATTTAGAAAATGCTCTTTAATTAGATTTGTTTCGTAATCTCATCAGCGTCGCTGAGCGCATTTGAAAGGAAATGAACTCAATTAAAGAGCTTGCGTTTCTCAGGGGAAAATGTTTATCAGCCACCCTTTTGGAAGACCTTTGGAATTAAAAAGTATACATCAGAGGAATATCAAGACTAGATCAGCTGTTGCGAACATTTGATATAATCAGTATTTTCATAATACAAGAACGCTTTGTAGGAATGCTTTGTCCATATTTTAATTGAGTTTGGTTAGAAGACCGATATTTTAATTACAATGTCCCGAGTGTAGGAGCATATGTCAGATGAAGAGTTGATGCCCTCATATTTGACGTATGTGGAAGTGGAACGTGTAGTAAGTACCTAATATAATGTCATGGAAATAATATATATAACAAACAGAGCAGAATACAAATAAACTGCAAACTATACACAAAATAGTACAAACAGTCAGCGGTAGATGACTGTGATTACAGTGGTATGTAATAATTGGATGACGTATTTTCAATTGCAATGTTTGATTCAAAATTTGATTGCATTGAAAAAAGCAAGTGGTTTTTTACCGTACATTTTCTAGCTGTAGTAGATAGATTGTATATAGTAGATAGATCATTTGCCCCAAAGCACTACCCAGGGACAACCCTACTTTAACTACTTTTTGGTTCTAGAATTCATGTATAAGGTTGTGGATATCCTAGTCTATCTATTATATGTATAAGATGTTCGTTTGTGTATTGAGACTAAGGGTTCATACCGAACCCTATCAAAGGCTTCTGTCACAACAAGAAATATTGGTGAGCAATAAGCCTTCTTCTAATGCTTTCTTTATTAAGTTGGGTATGCTATGGATTTGATCTATAGTGGAGTGCTTTTCTCTAATACCAAATAGGTATGCCTTGGTTTGGAATTGTTTTTTTGTAGCTTTCAATTATAGGTTTCCGCCTCTTTAGAAGCAGTTTTTCAAAACACTTGATAACATTGGTAACAGTGATATGGGGCGATAATTAGATCTTAGTTGGTGGTTTGGCTGGTGTTGGTATCATGATGACTTCTGCTACTTTGTAGACATGGGGTACATCTTTGAATGCATCATTTACTAAGCATAACAATACCTTTGTTTGGTCATATCCAGGTGACTTTTTTGGATTCAAGTATGATTTAATTTGTTTAACGCATTGCTTTGCAACCTTCTGTTTATTGTCTCCTGCCCACATACCATCTCGTCGCCTTATAGGTGGGACATGGGCTGCTGGGCTTTTCTACTTCCTCGGTGCTGTCAGCCAGTAATGAGTAATCTGTTTCTTCATTTGTAGTCAATTTTACCACGACAGATTCTAATAATGCCTCTTTGAGTTTATGTATATCGCATTCAAGGTGTTGCGATTTATCGTTCAGTATTGTTTTGTCAGCTAGGTCTCATGATTGCTGCTTTCGTCGATATTTAATAAGCTTTTGATCACCTAAATTGCATAGAGCAATAGGCTTTTAAACCTGATTTCGCAGCAAAATTTTTAAAAAATTCCACAATTTCTTGCGGGAGAAAAACGGTAGACCGCGCGCGAATAAATTATTGATAATTATTATTGATGCTCGAAAGTGACACATTTCTGTTCTCTGCAAAAGTAACACAACTAAAAAATTTCACCTGTGATTGTTACAGTAATCATTTACTTAAAAAGTCTTTTAGCTTTTATACATTAAGTACTGTGGGCAAAAAGCGGTACAATTTTTTATCACTCGCGTTTCCATTTTCCAATAATATTTAATTAATTCAAAAACATATGTGTTAAAAAAACGAATTTCTTATAGTATGAAGATTGAAACCATACATACTACGAGTATATGCGTAATAACAGAACGTTTTAATCCTATGTTATGTTACTTTATGTTCAGTTACGCAGCATGACTGTAGATAATATCGGGTCCATATAAATGAAATGAATTGAAATGAAAGGTGTATTAAAATCAATAGATAATGACATTTGTCATTATAAGGGTGATTTTTATTTGTTATGCATGGTGTAGGTACTTGAGGTATCTTTTAAGAATCTTATGGGCGGCATGTTTGATTATAGGTTGTCTTTTTGTTAGTTTCAATTATGATGTATTGCCCTTCATAGACATACACGACACACTTTAGATACAAAATACACAAATATTTCAATATAAATTCCACGGAGTTTGTTGTCCATTCTCAGGTTAACAGTAGTAAGGGTCAATGTAAGTAAGGGTCGATGCTGGTCAGCTTCGGGCTCAAACGTCCTGTGTTTTAGTAGCTCCTTGGTTTTGGTTTTGAAGCATTCGTATGACATCTTCTTCATATCATCAGGCAGTGAGCTGTAAAGAGCTTCTCTATCTATGTAAAATTATTGAAAAATATCATAATCAAACATGGCGCCCACAAGAAAACGAAAAGTTGGCCATAGTTTCTCCACCATCTTTAAATATTATGTAAAAATTTAAGTACGCAATTGGATGCACCGTGCGTGTGCAATGTAATCGGTGCAAACTCAATGTTTCATGTTACGATGCTATAAAATATCTATTGCTTATGCAGTGTGCTTCCATGCAAGTAAATGATTAGTTTGCTGTACCGCAAATAGATATTTTTTCAAGTTTCTTAAATGAAAGAAAATGTTTCAAGCCAAATTAATATTAACTTTCATTTAAAGCAATCGCCCCCAGTATATAATTTTCTCTCGCTTTAAGAATATACTTCGCTGTGTGTAGACGTTTCATTTCACATTAAATTGACCCAATATTATCAGAAATGTGGAATGTACAATTATTGCGACTATAGTATGTTTTCAATTTGTATAAGCATTTAGTTTTCCAAAGAAATGCTTGAAATAACTTAATATCATTGGAAATGTAAACATTTTTACGGTTTGTCTTCTTGGCCCACAGTGTAGACTACTGTCATTTTACGAGGTAGAATTTTTTATTTTATCTGCGTTTTAATTTAAATAAACCACTGTTTAAATAATCAATGGAATAAATTTAATAAGCAACTCGGCTCGAACAGTTTTTCCTCGAAAGGTATCATGTCCGTATGACCCTTGTAGCTTAAATAAGTAACTATTTCCATGCCTGATTTTTTTTCACAAAACAATCTAGTTTATTCGCTTAAAAGTTCAATTTATTGAGTCGTAAACACATTAAATTGTCAGTTCACGATTCCGAAAGCACAATGGAGGCTGAAAGTATAGACATTAAGCATTGTGCGCTCATATACGCACTGACAGGAAAATCAATAGCGCATGTATTGTATGTAAGAAGTCCATTTTCTTTCTCGTGCCATAGAAACTTAGCGCACGGTTCGATGAGCAGTTCTCCCCCGGTACATTTTGTCGGCATTTGCAGAAACTGGCTGATTGCGGGTTGCGGTGAACGTCTTAACCACTCAGGGGACCGACCTACGTGCGGCTATTCAGAAGTTGGGCACCACTCAGGGATAATGGCCAGGATCCGATTCATTGTCACCTTGTTAGTATTTGTTAGGATATTCTCTACAACATTATTCGCCCATAATACCGATTTGCCAATTGAATTTCTATTGATATCCTGTTCGTTGATTTTGTGGAATTGGCTAAAGATCTGCGCTTTAGTAATTTTTGGTAATTATCATCGAAGGCTTATTAGAGAAGCCATTACAGTAGGTTCTGGAAATCGATCCTAACGCGGTCAGGTGGAAAAGCACATGGGAGCGGTAGCTCCATATGTGCGCAGTGAGGTGTAAATATAGGTATATAAGGGAGATTTTCTGGGTAGGTCTTTAGTATTCAATTAGCTTTGAAGGAGCGAGCAAGATGGTTCGCGAAATGTCATTAACAAATCTTGACACACGGCATAACCCGGAAGCAGTTTATTTTCTAAGATCTGTTAAGATTGCAATACTTTACCACAAAATCCCAGTCTGTCTAACTTGTCAACCCACGTTTCGAGTGGCTTTTCAAGAAAACCTTTTGCCTGTAATACTTTGTTTTTGATAAAGACAATCATGACAGATTAGCAGACGTAACACGGATATAGCTGAAGAACAAACGGTAGACCGAAGAAGATTGAACAGATGGATGGAGGTTGTCATGGAAGATCTTGGATGGGGATGCATAGAGAATTGGATAAGAATAGGAATAAGAATAAAGAAAAGATAGTGAAGACGACTATGGAGAACAATCACACACCTAAGGCCTAACCGCCTAAAAGACCGGCGCGCATTGGGGTATTAGACCCAAACAGCTGGCCATAACTCAAATTTCAAAATTGTTAAATTCCAAAAAGTAAACCAGTTTCTGGGATAGGTTAAAGACCGATGTATTAAAAGGCGGCAATATTTTTTCACCGGAGCCATGAGCCACGTGTCCTCGTCAGCCAAAAGTTATATTTTACTATGGCTAAACATAGATCCACATAAGTCGACGCACTTAAAAACGGTTGCAATTTTGTATTTTAACGATAAATGTAACTTTTTTGTTATACATTCTTTAGAACCAAGTATGAACTTTCATTCGACATTATTTTTATTAAAATTTACCCACAATTTTGTTTATTGCAGGGCCGAGAACATTCGCTGTTATAAAAAGAACAGTTTTATGCAGAACTTGAGTGTTTTAGTTTAGTGTTTTTTGTTAAGCTTTTGAAAGTGGTTCAAATTATAGTATACATATTTGACATTACAAGTACTGGAAAATCTGCTGCGGATAGGTGCGGATGCGGTTTTTGTGATTTTATTTCTAATACGTTGTAAAGGAAAATCCAAAAATTGGTGTACCGGCTGATATGTAATTTGGTGCAATTTCTTGATACCGTGATAGTAGAGGTAATTTAGAACATATTTAACCACATTTAGCTATATAGAAATGGTTACGGTTATCGAGATATTGACAACTTTATGTTCAATGCATCTTGTATGTTGTAAATGCCGTTGTGTACGTATGTTTTTCCGTTTTGGATCATGTATAGCAAACAACCCCGATGACCTAGACTCTTAAAAATCATCCGAAAAAAAAACCTTAAACTTTATACTTGTATATGCATTTCTTGGAAATTGGTTGCTTGAAGCCAATCAGATTCATATTCAAGGCAAGAAAATACTTTGAAAGCACCTACTCGCATACACAGTTCACTGGTTTAAATTGGATTCTTGTTGAGGAGAGACAATAGTAAGTTTGTGAATAGAAACTAGTTAGGCGTTTTCGATAAATGTGTTTATGCGGAATGCGAATGCGGGTTCAAAACATGCGTATTAGTGTCATACCACTAAAAAACGACCGTTTCAGCTTGAAGTATGATCAAATTTCGAAAGTTTTCATGGAAACAATAAGTATAAATATTAGACAATTTTGAAATAATACTAAAAATAATAGATTTTATAGTTATAAAAATGGTAAAAGAGGCAGGGCCGCGTTAAGGCATGATAGCGCCCTAGGCATTTTTCTTTTTGCCGCCCCCTTATATAAATAAAAATCTGATGTGGCCAGACACATGACTTTATCATACAAAATATAAAATTAATTGTTTACCTGCATGAGAATCTATTTGATTGAGATAAATCGTGTCTGCATTAAAATTAAAGTAGTTAGCCAGGATTTGACAGATATTTTAATAGTCAATAGTATCAATAGCAGGTATTGTCAAAGCATCAGCATTTGACACTACCTACTGTCATCAGAATAATAGTTATTTATCTCACATGTGCCGAAAGTACGGAATAGCGCGACGAGCGGTGATGCGGCGCGTCACCGATGGCGGAGCGTCGCCGTCGCAGGTGAGCGAGTCCCGCTATGTAGTTTTCGACAGGAGTGATATCAGCGTTTTTGTGTTGATTTTTGAGAAATACGTATTTAAAAAATCAAAAATGGTTATATTTCTGTATAGGAAATGTTAGGCTAATACCGCTTCTACGAAACGTCAAGTTTAAAAAGCTAATTCAAATTCTGACAGATTTATATTCGTTCATGACACTGTAGATGTCACATCCGTACCAACATACTAAAATATAACTACAGTCATCGCTATACTTTATTTACAATTTTCTCAATTTATCGTTTTTACACTTAGATATAACAACGGGTTGATATTTCTTATCAACAAACAATTAAATTGTTGATCTTATTTTATTTGAATTTTGTATTTTGTACATTGCCGCATTAGAGCTGTTTTCGAGTGTCACAGCCATAGACATTTCTCTGGTGACAGCACAAAAAAATATTGGTCAAATCCAGGCTACTATGTAGTTTCATATCAATGCAGATGCGACCGATCTCGATCAAATAGAATTTGCTCTTGAAGCTAAACTATTAATTTAACAAAAAAATATCACAGGCATAAATTGTTCAAAATTTACTCTACTTTAATTTATTATTTAACTATTTTGACGAAATTACATAAATGGCAGCTCATTTGCAAAATCCGTGAAAAATGCTTAGAGGCAACAGCCAGTTCCTTTGGACCCTTTTGAACCAAAAGCTTTTCAGCTCTAAGTTTAGTCATGAAACTTCTAAATATGAACTTTCGTCCCGATACCTTTAGTAGTTTCTCCGGAATCGTCTCCACAAAAAACGGGTACACACACACGCGCACACACACACACACACACACACACACACACACACACACACACACACACACACACACACACACACACACACACACACACACACAGACATTTTTTTGTACCTTGGTCAAAAATGTTCAGGGGACCCATAAAGACCTATTTCCGCTAAAATCTCATTTTTACTTTATCATACGTAGTATGATGAAGTATTGTAATCGTGCCGAAAAAAAAATTTGAGATTTTAGCGGAAATAGGTCTTTATGGGTCCCCTGAACATTTTTGACCAAGGTACAAAAAAATGTCTGTGTGTGTGTGTGTGCGTATGTATGTCTGTGTGTGTGTAAACGATTTTTGTGGCGATGATTCCGGAAAAACTACAAAAGGTATCCGGACGAAAGTTCATGTTTAGAAGTTTTATGAACAAACTTAGAGCTGAAAAGCTTTTGGTTCAAAGGGGTCCAGAGAAACTGGTAGTTTATTCTAAGCCTTTTTCAAGGATTTTGCAAATGAGCCGCCATTTCTGTAATTTCGACAAATAAGTTAAATGATAAAATAAAGTAGAGGAAATTTTGAATAATTTATGCCTATGACATTTTTTGGTAAAATTAATAGTTTAGCTTCAAGAGCAAATTCTATTTGATCGAGATCGGTCGCACATGCATTGATATGAAATTACATAGTAGCCAGGATTTTCCAAATATATTTTTCAGTCTAATGACAGTACCGGTAGTGTCAAATGCTGATGTTTTGACAATACCTCGCTATATCTACTGTCAATAGTAAAAAGATCTCATATTGTGATACCGTGTACGGTCCTTGCCTGACGGCGTCCGCCTACAGTGTGTTCAGCGTGTCTGTTTGTTTTTGGTTTGAGGAAGTATGATCATGTATCGAATGAGCTGGGCGACTTGGGGTGGTTGAACATGGATAATACTAGGGTGTTGCATGCAGCAATATTATATAATAAGTTGCTACCCAAGATAATCCCACAATACCTCATGCGGAAAATACGCTGTAGAACGGATGTCCATAACCTTAATTTAAGATTCAGGGGTTTGTTTGCTCCACCTGCCGATCGCGCTGAGCTGTATAAAAGGTCATTCTCTTACCAGGTCAGTCACATACAATGGTCTCAGGGAAGATATGAAAAAATTATTGTTAAACAGTTTTGGGGGAAAGGTGTCTGTTTGCTCAACAGGGGGGACTTTAAGCATTGAGCGCACATCGGAGGCTGTTTTAATTTTTATTTTTTACGGGCATGAGCGATGTTTTGTTGAGTTGGATTTGCTGCAATTACGTATAATTAGACTCTAGAGTAATTTTGTGTTTGTTTTTGTTTTGATAAGTTTTCGGAATTATTGTTATATTATTGATACAATTATGTCTTGGTTCGACTTTGCGTAAGGGGTTCAGTGGAAGAGCAAGGCAATTTGGAAACAAGTGTGCTGATTTCCGCCCTAAATATAAATATTACTTTGTTGCATTTAATATTGTTTTGTGTTAATAAAGGAACTATTTATTTATTTAATTATTTATTTATGTGTCAACTCCTGGCTAACTAGTTTTATTTTAATGCACTCCTCGCTAACTAGTTTTATTTTAATGCAGACACGACTGATCTCAATCAAATAGATTCTCATGCAGCTAATCTTAATTTTATATATTGTATGATAAAGTAATGGCCTGGCCACATCAGATTTTTTTTTTTTCGGCACGATTACAATACTTCATCATACTGCGTATGATAAAGTAAAAATTGATATTTTCAGAATAGTATAACTTTACTTGCCGCACTAAAAAAGGCTGCCGCCCTAGGCAGCTGCCTCACTCGCCTAATGGATAAATCGGCCCTGAAAAGAGGTTCTTTATTGCCTGTACAATCACGTCTTAAAAGGAATGCATCGAACGGAACACAGCATGAATAGCATATGTACTGTTTCAATACACAATATCGACTGGTGTAAACTTTAATTTTCTTCCTCTACCACTGGTCTTTAAAAGTAAAACTTTTTTCAGTATTTTCTTACAACATAACAGACCCAAATATGTTATCTCATATAACTCAAAAACGACATGTATTGTTCAATTTTAAATCCGTATATGCTGCCTATTTAAACTGGACATGCCATATATTATTTTATAAATTTGACACGGTAAAACATAATAGAAATAAAATCACAAAAAAATATTGATGACAAATGTTGTAGCAGTAATTAATTTACAATAGGTGTAGTGCAGTGAAGAACAATTTTTAATACAGTTTAATACACTTTTTCCTACTTTGTACTGTTTTATTGTGTTTATTAAGTTATAACCTTCAAATTCTTAGTATGAAGGTTAAAATGTTATACATAAATAAAACAACACATCTAAAGCCTTTTTAGGTGAAAAAATAATTTTGGCCAGGTTTTCAGGTCAAATACCCCACTGTGCGGCGGCAAGCTGCATGTATGGTAGCTTCTATTTGGTTATTCTGTGAAAAAGGCAACAATTATTTGACCAGTAGATATTAGGACTATTAACCTGTATTGACATTTCTGATGTACAGCTTTTCATGTAGGTCGATGTCATAATTTTCTCTTCAAATGCCCTGAAAATATATTTACATTAATGTTGTTGCGTTAGGTCAAGAATTATTCTTCTCAATATATGTTCGACGAACCATAAATGAAATGCGAGTAAATACTCACAATGTGTATGTCTCACAAGTAAATATCAATTTTGAATCAAGTTTTATAAAAATAACATTATCATGTTTCTATGCTATGAACGGAAAATGTGAACTTGATATAATATAAAATCTACATAAAATATTTACATGGAAACAAACAAAAATTGTTATATAACTTATTTACAGATATTTTTTAAAGAAAAACTATTCTAATGGTAACAAACATAATTTTGTTATCGTTCGATTTATGACGCCTCCTTGAGTTTTGACGCTAGCAACACGCACTAAATTATCAGCTCCAGGATGCACAGCTACCACACGCGCGAATTGCCATCTACATGGAGGCAGGTTGTCTTCTTTTACCACGACGAGCGCACCCTCAAGTATTTGGTTATCTTGAACGAATCGCCATTTGTTCAGTTGTTGAAGTGTGTATTCCTTCGACCAACGTCGCCAAAACTGATTCACCATTCCTTGCAAGGTCTGGAATGTTTGACGGCAATTATGTTGAACTTCTTCTAGGTTTTTTTGTGGTAGGGCATTTATAGGACAACCAATTATGAAGTGTCCAGGCGTAAGAGGCTCCAAGTCGTTAGGATCATTTGAAAGTGGTGTAATGGGTCGATACTTTTAAATGGATTCCATTTGTGTAATGAATGTGTAAAATTCTTCAAATGTTAAGGGTGTATGATGTGTAAGTCTTTTCAGAAAGTATTTCGTGCTTTTAACAGAGACTTCCCAAATTCCTGCAAAGTGAGGTAATCTTGTTGGTATAAATTTCCAAATTATTTTGTTCTTTTGTAAAAATAAATCGTGGTTGATTTTTTGCTTCTACAAATCATTTTACATTTCTGAACATAGTCTTAAATTGCGATATGATTCTTTATTTATTGACTGTAATTCGACAATTTGCTTAATATTATTTTGAGTAATGATTTTTTTGTTTTGTAATCTGTCATTTAAGAGTTGCCATGCTATTTCATAATTATCATCACAGATTTCAAGTGATTCAATGATATTTTTAGCATCACCTTCCAATGACAATAATAAGTAGTGAAATTTTTGCGTGTTAGTTAAAAACTTGTTACGATGAATTAAAGAGTTAAAACTATTGCAAAAAATCGAAATCGCTGTAGTTACCTGAAAAATTTGTGTTTGAAGTTATTATATTTGAATTTAAATTTGTAGGAACTAACATATTCGCTCGTGAAAGTATATCGAAATATTTGTTCTCGAACAAATCGCGTTCCACATATTGTTCTTCTGAGTCATCTAATATTTCAATGCTATTTTGCACAAAATCAAAGGTGTTATATATAATTTTAATGTGTTCTAAACGCACAACCAATTCATGTAATTTGGTTGGGACGTTTTCTAATTTAGTTATAAAAGTAACGAAATTTTTTAGTTGACGTTTCAAAATACTACGTCGACTGATAAATGTTTTAATGTCCATGTGTGTAATGTCAAAAAATCACGAGTGAGAGGTAAGGTAAAGAGTAAAGAAATTAGTAATAAATGTAATGTATATGAGTGTAATATAATATAATGTAATGTATATGAGTGTAATATAATGTAATGTACTGTCCACAACTTGGAGAGTACCTAGTATGGGGCCTTGTTGTGGGTTTATGATAAGTTAGTGCGTTGTACTGTGCCAATACTGTGTCAAGAATTATTCTTCTCAATATATGTTCGACGGACCATAAATGAAATGCGGACCTCTCACAAGTAAATATCTATTTTGAATCAAGTTTTATAAAAATTACATTATCATGTTTCTATGGTATGAACGGAAATGGGAACTTGATATAATATAAAATCTACATAAAATATTTACATGGAAACACTAAACAAATGTAGTCATAATTTTAGTCAAGAACTAAGTATATCTTGACGAGGTTGCAAAATTTTTGTGGGTATACCATGTGGTCCAGTTGCAGAGGTCTTTATTTCAGCGAATTCATGGTATTGTAGGTAACGCTGTCAATGATTAACCTAGAAGAATTTTGTATATAAGAAGGAAATAGAACCACGTTTTATTGGTCTACCTACACAATTATGTCTCATAATATTTACAAGCTAAAAATAACTTCTTTAACCAGTCAGAGTACTTCTTCACCTCATCAATACACATCAATACATCTAGGGAGCTCAAAAGCCTTCAAGGATATTAAAATATTGACTACATAAAGCGAGGAAGTACCCCATAGAAAACGCTTCAAGTTCTGCTTCAAGTCGACAAATACAAAGATCATGAATAATTTACGTACTGCAGGTAGAGAGGTAGGGTAGAGATATCTCTCTACGCGTATCGTGTGCGTACTCGAACAAAAGGTAGCGAAAATCTACAACAAGGTTACAGAGAGCTGGGATAGGGAAAGTAAGTAACGCTGCGACAGCGTGTCGGCACCGAGAGGCCGCGACTTGCCGTGGCGTTCCGGACACAAAACAATATACGAGCGGTGAGAAATACGACCACCGCAGACTACGGAGAGCAGCGCGAGTCCGTAAGGCCGTTGACCGTCAGCGCATAGCAACAGCGCGTACTTCACCATCAAATACTGCAATTGAACTGAATTATACACCTTTGTGTGACCGATGTAAATTCACTTAGCGTCGTTAACTAGGCCGTTTAAGCGGATTGCCACGCAACAGAAATGACTAAAAACACCCGGGAACGATACCCAGTAAATTGTACGAAATGTTAAGGGTGTAAGTAATATGAAACTTGAGACAACTTTATCATTATGAGGAGCTTATTTTTAGGTCGTCAACTCATCTACTTTTCTGTGCTCTTGGTTGTTTATACATAGGCTTACCATACATCCCGGTTTGACCGGGACAGTCCCGGTTTGGGACATTGGTCCAGGCGTCCCGGCCGGTTTGGTATTATGCCCCGGCTAAAATTCTTTACTGGAATTTATATCAGTAACAAATCACACATCAAAAGATTGATTGATTATTGTCAAACTAGTGAATCAGGTATTATTTTTGTTCAGTAGAACACATCTAGCTTTGAAGCTTGCAGATTTTGGAAATCTAAGAAGGCCTCAAGTCATATGTACTTTGCCAAGAAAAATGCTTTCATTTTACTACTTTTCGATACTTATTGAGAGATAAACAAAATAATGATGACTTAGGTTGCTAACAGGCAATAGAGCGACTAGCCGATTAGTATTGTAATAATATAACAATATTAAGTATCGACAGCCAAAGAAACACAAAGTTGATTCCTGAAAATTGTTCATAACATTTTAAAAATTACTGAACGACTATATTCCATACGTTAAAATGTAGACTACCTATTTCAATTAGTTAGCCACTATTTCCCGTTCTGAAGCAACTAACCTTTAAATCACAATAATTTGCATGTACTTTCTATGCAAGCTTTCAGATATACCTACTACGAAAAACGCTACAGAAAAATTGTTATAACTTTTACAAAAATTAAATGTACAGGAAATGGAAAAAAATTGCTTCATATGACAAACTCGTAGGTTAATCGTTGTATTTACTCATTTACGCTGAAAAATTTTCTTTGTGGCATGCAACCCCTAAATCACAGTAATTTTGTCTACTACTTATTTGAGTATTGCGGTACAAAATACATATCTTTACAACAGAAAAATGTTTATAAGTTTTAGTTTTCTTTTAGGCCAGATTGTAGGTAATTGATTGGGATTATACTTTAAATGATTACATTAAAAGCTGAAAGGCCTCCACATTACGATATTATGTATAACACCAAGTGGAGGGAGTTGATATTTTGGTTGGCTGTGATAACAACATGTCTATAACATTTTCAAAAATTATTAACTTTCCACCATATACTAAATTATAGGTGCGGTAGTTCTATTCGGGAATGTAAAATGTTTTGCTCAGAGATGAAGAACCCCTATATAACGATATTGTACTTATTTTGTGTGGCTTCAACTGAACATTACTTTGTTCTGCTTTAGCAAAATGTTATAACTTTTCTAAATGTTGTTCTATGATGTTCTGCTTTAGCAAAATGTTATAACTTTTCTAAATGTTGTTCTATGATTTTCTGTCATGCGTCAAATTAAAGACCAGTATGGGGGTTAAATCCTTTGGTTGTCGATTTCGGAACATTTTGTAAATACATGCTATGATTACACAATTTAATAATCTAACAAATGTGAATATTTATAAAAAAACAATCGTCAATTTTTTAGGTGTAGAGTGCTTTAAATTGCAACGTTTTCAAAGTATAATTATTAAAATATGAGTATTTTCAACGGCTTCCGCGATGACGCACTATTTCTGTCTTATTTCACACCAATAGTAACAGCAATACTGTTCTGAAAAATAAAATTTGTGGAATAGTTCATTTGCTTTTCTTTATTTGATTAAAGAAGTTTCAATGAATAATTACACTTATTCCTGGTTTTCATTTTGTCACAAAATGTTATATGGACATTTGAAACCGCTTTTTGTTTGTAGATGACGAACCGGGAACGTTTCCATCACGTCTTTTGCGTTATGATTTGCGTTACGCAGACTTCTTGGTTTCGAACCTATGAAAATAAAAATGAAACGATATCTCACATCTCTTGTGACAAAATCAGTGTCACTGTCACGACTTATCTGTGCATGGTAATTTTTGCTGTTTTGTGTTGAAATATATGCATTATTTGGTATTCAAATTTACTTCTGTGGGAACGTCCGTCCCAAATGTTGATAATTTTGGTATATCTGATGTTCGGATTATATAAAAGACGAAATACATAAGAAAACACTTGAGAAGCAGAAAAGAAGGACATCACAGGGCGCGGCTTGGTGTGTTATGTGACTTATTTTCGTAGTAGGTAATTAGTAAGTAGGTAATTCTTGTCCCGGTTTGAAATTTCATAATTATTGTAAGCCTATTTATACACCAATAGAAACTAATGAGTTATTTCTTTAGCGTTAACCCATCCTGTGATGTTTTCATGGCTTACCCCACCCAACTCCACTTATTCGGTTTGTGGCTGCTCGGTTTTTGACGGTGATGGAGACTTTCTTTCCATTTCCAGAGTCGAAATCTGCGGAAAAAGACTATCGAAATCATCTTCCGGGAGTTTTTCTTATTAGTAGACCGTATGCAAGGCGTAGCCTTGTATAGTTCTAAAATGATGTTAGCAACACTGGCTTATAACTTTATAAGCCAGTGTTGCTAACCCCTTTTCAACGCAAAAATTCCCCTAAAAACGAATTTTCAAAAAGTAGGTAAAAATTAAGAATACAGAAAAAATAAATTATGTTATAATTAGTAGATTTTATTTAGTTAAGAAACAATACAAACATTGAACAAATTTACTTGTAATTTTTTAAGTAAGTATATTTGTACATCTCAGTTTTACATGCTTATCTTTGTGCTGAAAATTAGTTTTATTTGCCTGTAAACTACTTTGAAATTTCCATCGAATAACACTGGGCAACAAAAACTTTCCTCCCGGGAAAAAACATCCAAAAAGGCGTTCTTCTATGTTAGCTCGAATAAGCGAGATATTTGCAAAATTTATTTTTATTTTATTCATAATTTTAGTCCAGTCAAATGGAAAAAAAAGAAGGACACCACAGGGCGCCAGGAAAAAATATAGATGTATTTTTTTTATTATTCTATATGTATTTTGAGGTGCTGAATCCAAATTTCTACATTGCTACTTCCCACGGATATGGCTTCGGAAATCGCAAAAAAACTACATTTTTTTCAGTTTATTGCCAATAAATCGCTTTCTTATTCTTCATGCTCGCGATTTATATCCTTAATTATGAGCTCGTCAAATAATACACTTTCATACCAAGCACACAGTGATTGTGTTCTGGGTGACATTAACAAGTAACACCTATACTTGCAGACAGTATTCTATCAGTCGTGTATTTTTGTTCACGTTGGGACAGTAGAAGTTATTAATACTTTTTCTCAAATTTGTAAACAATACTCGTTACACCATAGAGCACCGACTTTCCAGCAAGTAAATTTGATGAGTAAATAAAGTCGGTATAAAAACGATCCACCCTAACGTCCACCCTTATTACAATAACTTTATACAATGGCCATGTCGACATATTAGACATTTTTGGCATCGTTTTTAAATTGAATACTTTGACGGTTATATATCGTTGACTATTGTTAAAAGCACAACACAAACGATATCCCAAAAATGGGAATTAAACCACAATCAACACATAGTATAATCTAAACACATGGTTTAAGTTTGTCGGTGTCCTCAGGGACCACACAGCAAACTGTACTGGTCGAGTGAAATACCTCTTTTACATAATCATCTGTTGACACGCGTTATTGAAGTAAGTAATCAGGAAAACATCTGTGGGCGTGTTTAAAATAGACAACAACTATTTTTATAGATCTATCACCTATCACCGCACGCTTCCTTTGATGTCAACTCCTATTATGCAAGTTTTTACTAGGTATAAGATACCCGATACTTAATACGATCCTTCCTCGTGCCAACAGTATAAAGTTTCCTAACGGTGTTAAATTACCTTGTTTTATTTCCGAGGCAACTATGTTCTCGCAATAATCAGGGGCACCGCAAACATCACGTACTACAGATTTCTTATACGACTCCACCATCTACGAACGCCATATAATTTTCAATAAATGGTTATTAATGCAAGCCAATTACAATCCTAACGAATGCCGGCGGATGAGCCCTATTTTCATCTAATGGATTCGACGCTCTAATGAGTTTTATTACTTGATTACTCAATCTACTTGGCACGTATTCGATACTGGACCAATTTATTTTTTGCACGGTACATTAAATTGCGACCGTGAATACCATGAATGTCGAATGTCCACGTGCATGTCTATCCTTTTATCATTTGGATCAATGCTCTATTAGCAACAAAACGGTCTAATTGGAGTGTAATTGGAGTATAAAGTACTGCACTTAGGAGTTAGTAATTTGATACCAAGTATAGTTATTTTCACGTTGATTATTGAGTTGATTCGATATCCATAGTTAGCCAGTTCCACTCGACTTTTGTTCCAAATGCATCTTAAATGCATATGTCATACTTATTCTATACAGCTGGAATTTTGTACTCAAAATTTAGCTATACAATTGTTAAATGGGACGTTATTTTATTATCAGGTGTCTGGCACATGTAGACAAAAGACAATTTGACGTAATTCATGAATTATAAACAATACCTAAAGGAAAAAAGCAAGGTCGATAAACAATGGTCAAACATGCGTCACAAATATGTAGGAGGAACATTTTAATGAAAATAAATGATAAAACGAGAAAAAAATACAAGTACAAGAAGTTAATTCTTCCGGTGATTGTAAATTCAATGGGAGCGGTTACTCTAAATGATATTAAACATGTGAAGGCGTAGCCGTGCAATATTTGGGAAATTCAAAAATAGCGGTTTTGGGAATCGCATATATTTGGAAGAGAGTCTATAACTCAAGTCATTTTCGAAAACGACGAGCTATTGACGCGGTAGAAATTATTTTAAATTTGTTTAATTGCTTCCTTTTTAAATTTAATCGTCTTATTACATTTACACCATTGCCCTTAGGGACATGTGGTTTTTACAGTTCAATTTGTAATTCAAAAGAATATACAGCTATATTAAACGCTATATTTAAAACATGAAATTTTGTCTGCTTCTTACAAATACATAACACTGTATCTGTTATGTGTCATTCAAGTTTCTAGCTTACGTCATTTCCTAAACCTTTTATTCGGTTACTTTCTTCTAAAAAACTAAACTTAAACTTTGAGGACCAGATGTGGCCATGTTACGTTTCATCTTGTTATAACTGAAGGCATCCGGAATAATTGTATTTTTTTAATGATATGGAATCGGAATATGGGGTAATGTTAGATAAAAAGTAGGATATTACATTTTATTAAAAGTAACATCTCAAAAACTATGAAAACTGCACCACAAATTTAATAAGTACATATTCAGTGGACATGTGATGATGGCGTATTTAAGACTGAACTATCGCAGTTTTTGAAATATTTAAAATATTAAAAACATTTATTTGTTAAGAATACTCTTTATTTATTAAGATAATATGGTTTACTTGCTACGAATTTTGACTTTTAGATTGTTAAGTTATTTATAAGTTAGTTTGTAATTCTTAAGAATAATCTGTTGTTACTTTAAATAATTATGTATTATTTATGATTTTTGTTAATTGTTCCGAATATCAGTATTATTAGCATTCATTATTCTTGTATAAAAAAAGTAATTCTTCTTAATTCAGCATTGTATATTGGGGCCACCAAAATCAAAATTGCCCAGGGCCCCATGATGGCATAACGCGCCGCTGCTGCTTATATATCTATTAATATTATATTTCATCTTCACCTTCCTTCAATGTAGATTGTCTATTGATAAGTAATGTCTGCATGTGTTTTTATTGACCAATACACAACGCTGCAAGGAGTTTCTGCAGTTGTTCTTTGCTTTACAACATAATGCTGCAAAGACCATAAAAGGCGTTTTAAAAATTGGATTGAGCTGCAGTGATACCCGCTAAGGGAGCACCCTAGGCTTCAGCGAAGCTCGTACTACCAATTTGCCCTGACACTCTAGATTGCTTTTCAAATTTTATTAGTCGAATTTTAGTAATTATATGTTGTATCTAAATTATATTATCTAGGTTTAATATATTTAATGAGATGTATCAAAGAGTTCCAATAAATAATAATAATAATCATTTATTGACTAATTAAGCAATGACCGTAGACATATATAAACATACATAAAACAATCCTGAAATCGGTGCGCTGCCTGATAAAACTTATAACATAATATTGTTTTCGCCATGCTTGGTCAGGGACCGTCATACGAGTGCAAATTTTTGAGAAAACATATATAAAGCATTCTGTCGTCGTCAAGTTCATCCTATAAAACAGCACTTTTTGTAACATGAGTCTAAATTGGTAGTATTGTTGTTTGTTTTGATGTTTTTAGATATCAAAAAATGTCAAATCAACACAGGACAACTCTTGCTGAAAGAGGAATAGTTCACCAAAAGCTTGAAATCCGAAAAAGTACAGCTTTTCTTTTGATAGAGCCAGAAGTAAGCAAGCAACTACACCACGAAAAAAAAAAGTGTACAGGTATTAAATAAAATAATTTAAAACAGAGGACGTCAGCAATGATTTTTTTTATTACTATTGTAATTTGGTTTACGCTGTTATATTGGCAGCATTAATATCAAACGTCAAGAAATTTCAAAACAGTTTTTTTAAGAAGAAGATTAGTTACTTTTTAGTTCTGTTGTCAATTTGTTTCTTTGTATTGCCAGTTATTTGAGCTTGTCAAATTACAGCAATAGAGTGGACGAACAACCAACTCTGCACCGTGAATCATTCTCTAACCATCAAATGGGCTTTTCAGATGCAATACAACAACCATATTTACCTAAATAAGGAATTATTCGATAACTTGGACAAATTGGACAAAATGCTGTTTGTTTATCTTCCGTCGTTGGACATAGAGTGAAATTGTTTTTTATGGTTGATTTTAAACATGAAATAATGCATTTAGCAACAATGCAAGCAAATTACATATACAGGATGATTCAAAATTGCGTCATTCATTCTTTTGACATCATGATACATACATTAATAGTTATTAGAAGTTAGCAATTATCTATCTCTTCGTGGTCATATTTCTTCATCTTTATAGTTTATAAGTAATTAATAAGTAATTTTATAATAAAATACTGGTAATAGCTAAAATCGATCAACATCAAGGTAATATACCCAGCAAAAGTCCAGCACGAAACGCTGCAAGGGCAACAGTGTACAATGAGTTACGCCACTTTGTGATATTGGCAATGACATGGGTTTAGCTGCAACATTAAAAAGGTTACGATGTGATTTGGTAAAACTTCATTAAGTGTCCACCGTTCTGTCACCAGGAACAACATTATTCTGGATCGTTGTTTCGGAATTACGTTTCTTTTACCCCTTCCATCTAAAATGCAAATTCCATCGATTAATCGATTGGTTTAATTACTGCTTAATCCAACCCAATCCCTTCTCCGTTTTTTCCCCATCGTTTCACTGAAAATACATTTGTTCTCTCTTGACAACAAGGTTGACCCTAAATAAATAAATCGATATCCCTGGATAGTCGTAAAGACCGGTGACACAATCTATGTAACGTTCGTCTGACGCAATTTTTCCAAAGATAGACACAATTGCCGCTATTTTAGTACCATTTTGGCTTCTATGCGTTAGCGCCGACAAACAAACAAAGGGAATACGTATGCCTATTCGTTTGCATAATTCATATCTATTTTAGAATTATGCTAATTGGTCCGATTTGAGCTGGTTAAACTTAGAAACGCTTCCCCATTGAATACGGGGCAACAATAACATAAGTTAGCATTAAAATTGTAAATGAACGACCGCTCTAGAAAGACACACGAACGCACACACCATGGGCGTCGTTCAGCAATTTTCTAGAGGGGTCAAACAATGTTTCTCAAATAAAACAAATATCATCATTAAATAAATTCCATTACCTAAAATGTTTTTTAATAAAAGGTGTAGTTTTAAATAACCGAAGCCAAAATAGTCGAATGAGCATTTACCAATTATTTGAATCATGTTTGAATATCAGAAAGTTGATCTGAGAATGCAGGGTTCATAAAGCCAGCTACAAACGTAGCAATAAACTCTAACGATTTAACTGTGTTGACCGAACAGCGCAGATGCTTCCAACATCTGTAGGCTAAATCGTAACGATAAAGTGCTACGATTTAGCCTACAGGCGTTGGAGAACTCTGCGCAATTCGGTCTGAACACTTAAATAGTTGCAGTTTATCGCTACGTTTGTACCAAGTAAATAAAAACAGGAGTGTTACAGGGTAAACTATTTGGACCTCTCCTTTGCCTGCTCTATATACACCAACGAGCTGTATATCCAACGGTTTCCAAACGGTACCTTTTGTTATAGCAAATAGACCTAATACTCTGGCAACCTACGCTGATGACACGGCTATTTTATCGGCAGGTGTCAGCAATAAAGAAATAGCAAGAATTTGTCCAAACAGGATAAATAAAACAAATTAATTAAGCCTAAAGACCTTAACTAAGTACATGTTGACTTCAAGAGCATGAAAATGGAACACATCCTGGTTACTATAAATAATCGTACGCGAATACAGCCGAATATCTCGGCATGACACTATCCACCAGGCTTGGCTGCAACGAAACCCTATGTGACAAAAGCGACGGTATAGCTCGGAGTTCGATATTGAGAGATGTATTGGCTGATTGGTTGAAACTCTGTCTGTACATAATAAACTTCTCTAGTCAACCCTGGGATTGCACTAAAATGAGTTTCCCTATGAATACCTGAGTTTTGTAATGTCTGCAAAATATCTGAAAAATAACGTTAAATATTAACAACACCGCAGAAAAGAAAACTATAGAGACAATTTAATAATTTTGGTGTATCAACATGCATCATCTACAGAAGGTTCTTTGCACCATCAAGCTGGCCAGAGCTTATGAATTGCTTATTGGAATACTTAAACTAAAACCAGTTTTTAATTATCCTGAGAGTAATGACAAAAATGTTTTGTTGGTTACTATTTCCATACATCGTCTCAAATGGATAAATAGGCTTAATTATTTTGTTTTGCTTGTCAGTTTTTCTTAAATAAAGTTTTAGTATTAGAACGAGCATATTTCTTGAATCTGTTGTTAAAAGAAAAGTCCATAAACTTTTTACATAAACTTTTCTAGGAATCGTGTTTGTTATATTAATATTGTTTGAAATCACGCTAGTTCTTTTGGCTAGTTTCTTCATCATTTTTAAAAATCATTTTATTTTTTATGTAATTGAATCAGCCGTGATTGTCAAGTTGATCCTAGGATAGGGTGACCATATATCCCACGATTTGTACTCTGTCGTTGTTTAAAGTTGTAGTTGTTTGTTCATTGATCAATTTCTTAGAAATTCCCAGTCTTAAGGCTCCCGTCTTCGACCCCCAAAACGCGAAAATAACCCACGTCATAATTATTGTGCCAATCGCAAAATGCTAGCTACCATTCGATTCTGAATGTCCTCGCAACTGCCATCGGAAAGGAGTTTCAATATTTATAAAAAACTATTTATGCAAATTTTGGTGTTGACCTCAAATATAGAAATGCTTTCCGATGCTCGTTGCGTCTGATTATTGTCCTAAGATCCTAAGAGCAATTATTTATCGCTGTAATATACATATACATACAAATATATTAAATGTTAACTATAAGAGCACAAGTTATTTTCTTCTGAACTTCTCTGGACTCGCACTCTGGAGTATTGTAGTGCGTGTTTGTGATAAGTTGGCAAACATGGTTACAATAGCCGCGATCGTGAAAGTACTATATCTTCGACTAGAAAACTCAAACGCCAGTTTGAATATTTCTACAAATAGAGAGCATACGGTTATACCATACGTGATATACCAAATGTAATAAATATGAAATAAAAACAGACATTTTTATAGTAGCACCATCTACATCTGATGATTTTTTATTTCGAAGCTTCGGAGAGAAGTTTGCTACAGTTCGCTATTTGAGACGGGAGCCTTAGCAGAGTATCACCGGCCAATGTTTTGACCAGCGATAGAATCCCTTATGTTAACGACTTTCTTAAAACTAAACAATCGTTTGTTGAAGCAAATGTTTGGGTTCTTTTATATCAAAGAAATATTATCTTATTGTGTGTTGTCTTAAAACAAACAAACTATGTAACAATGCCATTTTCCTAACATGAGACAACTATTTCTCTGTGTGTAGCACGCTCGAAATTCAAACGACTGTTGATTTTTGAGCGTAATTGAAATGAGTAAGTGGCATTTGTGTAGATACTCATTTCATCATACTCATCATACTCATCATACTCATCATACTCATTTCAATTACGCTCAAAAATCAACAGTCGTTTGATTTTCGAGCGTGCTCTTCTTGTTGGTGCAGCTTTTTATTCTGTTCAACAAAAAGAACACTAAAAATAACATTTGAAAGAAACATTAATATACAGTGTTTGGCCAGTGTTTCATTTGCTAGTCATTTTTACTTGATCATACATACTACATAGTATTATAAAGTATAATAATCGTGCCGAAAAGAATGAGATTTTAGCGGAAATAGGTCTTTTTGGGGCCCCTGATCATTTCTGACCAAGGTACATCGAAGAGCACGAAGTCGATGAGGATGCAAGACCTCTGCAACTAGATGCTGAGCGGGACGTCAGCGATTAAGATGACGTTGAGCCTGATCAACGAAGGAGACGGCGAAGGCGGTGGCGATAGCTGCGTGTGCGTGCTGTGTGTGTTTTATTCAGCAATTTTTAGATCAAAACGTTTGACGTCCTTTTAAATATTTTTGTAAAGAATTTTTTTACCATTTTATCTACGTCTGGTTTTAAAAATTTACCCGCTAAGCTATTCACTCACTGGCGGGTTAATCGTAAAGATTTCAGATTTGAAATACAATTTCAGATAAGCGCCCATGGCGCAAGGCATTTGAAGCATTTGGAATTATGTTAATTCATAATTTGTATTTTCTTTACTTAATATATTTATGTTAATGGTTAATGGAATCTGATGCAGCTAAACTATTAATTTTGTACATAGTATGATAAACTCATGTGCCTGGCCACACCAGATTTTCTTTTTCAAATCCAGGGTGTCCCCATTTCCCGTTTGTATCGCCGCCAATGGTACACGCTTTAATGTGTTCACGCTTAATGATAAATAATTCAGGCTAAATTTAACATACTGGCAGGGCAACCCCGGTCCCGTCTCACACATAAAGTCGCCCAGATCTGCCTGAATTAAAGAAGTGTATGTAATTCTAGACTGCTGGGCGTGGCATCGGGCTGAAGTGAAATAGAGACCGGTCCCCGCCGCCGCCGCGCTGCGCCGCTCCGTTGTCGATTCCGGTCTTTTTCATCGCGGAGTCCGTGAGTGCGAGCTGCTCAAAGGGCATCATGGGAATGCTAAATTTAATATATTCTGCCATTTTTATTGAGCCACGGCTTTCTAAACTGGTTCGCCTCGCTAAGGGTAACTGGTTTGCTACTTGAACTGAACAATATCGCATCGCGAAATAGCCATCTCATCGATCAATATCTCTGTACTCGTCACGACCGTCAACGATCCGAGATATCGGAACAATGTTAATGCCATACGTGGTGTGATTCAAAATTGTGCCACTCAAGAGTTGTTTATGCTCGAGAGTTGGATGTTAACGGCAAAAAAGGGTTGTATCTTCTTGTAATGAGTGAATACATCGCTTTTTGCTTTCTTTGTTTCAACATCATATTCCCACATAACTAAATATACGTATTCTATGGGAAACGTACATTGATGGTACATTGTACATACAGATTCCCCGGAAAGTAATAGGACTCATAGAATTAGTAATAAACCTCTAAGATTTATTTAATTGATTAATTATAAACGGTACTACTGGTACCACATGTTTACAAACACAAATGTCCATCTTCAGGCCATGCATCAATATGCTGTTCATAATGACAGGAGGTGTTCAAGATTATGTATTTATATTTACTTACATTATTTCTGCTTTCTTACAGACTATTGGAGTACTATCTAATCTATTTTTGGTGGTAAATTTACAGTGCTGGGATCATGATTGTCATTTTTAGGGTTATTGGGGTCATTTTCATGTTATTTCAATCAAAATGCATGAACAAAAACAGTTTTCGAGATACTTTAATTCTTACGATTTTTTAAGAAGCCACACACAAATAATAATAAATATTTTCAGTTTTTGTCAATTGTCTTTAAGCCGTACAAATTGTTGATAAGTCAAAATTAACTAAAATGATCATTTACAAATGAATTTTGGGCGAAATACTTAGGATTATTTCAGAAATTCAAATGCAACTTTGGATTCATGCCATTATTACGAAAAACCAAAATATACATTTGATAGGTACTTTGTCCTAAAAACTACTCTGTTTCAGTAGCTATCGATCAAGGTGTAAATGTCAACAAACGACTTCTAATTTCCTTGAAAGAGATAATAATACTTGGACGAGTAAGTAGTCTCCTACAGTTAACTTGATCGACAGACACACTAAACAGAATGTTGTTCCATGTCTTCCAAGTCCTAACATTCCCAAATGTTATATTATTTCTTTACGGGAAATGTGATAGAATTGCTGCTGAATCTCAAAGAGATTACAATTGTCGCTCCAAGAATAGGCACGTTAGACACGTTAGTGTTTTTGGGGCTACAGACTAGAGCTCCCAATCCTGGACAAATTACTGATCCTGGGATATCGGGACTAAAGATTTTGTAATCTCGGGATCCCGGGATCAATCCCGGGATTCGTGACAAAATGAAAAAATTGTCGGATAAAATCGCCTGGAATGCCAAAAGTTACCAAATCTAGTCAGTAGGAAACGCTTAACATATAGGTACTTGATTGAACAATATCTTTTACCCCGAAACGTGATCAATGTTTTCTAGTAGAAACCCAAAATTGTCGGTTTAAAAGGTGTCAAAGTGTGCGTATTGACATTAATAATAAACAAAATTTAAACTCTATTCAATAATAACATTCCATCATAAATTTGCTCAAAAATTTTACGTTTTTGTAAAATGTTTCAAGAATAGGCACGACAAAAGAAATTGTTTGTTCGAGCCAAATTTTCAATTTTTGATATTAATGCTAATAAATCTATGACACGTGGGCAAAAGATATACTGTGATATACTTGTGATATACTGATTTGCCAACGCATTATAAAAATATTTTGATCATTTTTTGCTTTCTCCTTTAAGATAAAATCGGATAACTTTAGAATTCATACGTCATGGATATTTATTATGCAAATAGACTTAACTGCTTTTTAAATAAATTATTTATTGTTTACAAAAAAATATAGGTATAATGACTTTTATACCCAGTTCTAAATGTGTCTTCAACTAAACCGTTATTTATTGTTAAACATTATTATTAAACAAGCTGAAAAGATTTATGTTTGCGTCCCTATTGAATTATATCTACTTCTCGCAAAATATGTTCCCCCTATTATAGACTCGTTGCTATAAAGTGTATAAACAAACATTTTATGCTTGATACTTAATTTAATCAGAAAGGGTGCCGTTATAGATTGAAGTTCATACTTAAAAAAATGCAACTCAATTGATTTATTCTAGATCAGTGGCCACATTTAATCAATTAACAAAAAAATAAGAAAATAAGTTAGATTCTACTTATTATTTCGAGTATTTCGAAACCCCGGGGTTTCATTTATCATTTATAATCCCGGGATCCCGAAAAAGCTATTTATTTGCCGGGATCCCGGAACAGACGTATGGTAGAAAATGGTACTGTTCAACGACACATATAGATAAATATCAAAGTCTGTTGGTTAAGTTTTTAAAACGTTTATTTTAATTATAACACCAAATATAAAATACAAGTTTAACGCGTAATACCGGATGAACGATTTGAGTGCAATGCCGTGTGACGCGGAGTCAGCGTATCTAATTACACGATTCTTACTAGACTAAGGATGGACACAATAACTAGAGTACTTATACATAATTAATACAGAGTCAGCATTATTATACTATGTTGTGCAATCAATGGTCATCGGGACATGGTAACTCCTCCCTTCTTGGAGAGAGCCAAGGGTTGGGATTGATAGATTCCGAGCCTTGGGTCGTTGGGGTGTCGTTAGCGCGATGTTTCATCTTCGCTAAATACCAGAGTCCGGTGGCCAATATACTTAGCAATAGGAATGTTGCTGTCACTAGCGAGGTCGTTGAGCTACCTATGCTGATAATATGACTGCTTCTCAGTTCCTGGAATTTTCTGTCGAGTTCGCTGAAATTGGTTCTTGCGTCTTCGAGTGATTGTAACTGGAGACTCTTCAAGTGAAAGTCCTCAAGCTGCCATTGCGGTTGTTCTTCCGGGATACTGGATAGATTTATCGGGGCTAGATGAAATTGTCGATCTGGTAGGTAGTTGGTCGTGGTTCGAAGAATCTCTCTTCCTAGATGGACGGTACAGTCTGGGGTGACTTGGACCAGTAAATTTCCTTGCAGTTGACGAACTTCTTGCCGATCTTCGCACGCTGTTTCTGCGGTGTAGTTGGCTTGGAATAAGATCCATTCTGAGTCGGTGGGATGAATGCTTTCTGTATCCAGGCGGGACCATCTGGTGTGGCTACATACGGATGTTGACAGGTGTCTCAATAGTTGATAGGCACAGCTTGGGCGTTTGCCTGCGTCGAGACTTGTGGCTTTACATAAATATTGCTCTCGTTGGAATTCCTTGCACTTTGAGGCTGTAGTGAAATATTTATCTTTATTTTCTGCAAGGTATGGTTGTGGGATATTGAGGATGAGATAACTTGAATTTTGTGGAATTGGTAATGGGATTAAGTGGTAATACTGATAAGATGTAGTTTCGACTAATGGCACTTCTAATAAGAACGTAAGCACGTGACCTTTCATGTATGCTTTCACTGTTATGGTTTTTTCTATTTGATACAAATTTTCTTCTGTAGGGCTTAAAGGAATTTGTTGTTCGGTAATCGAGTTTTGGATAAATTGTAGTTCGTCGAGAAGTTCATCTGATGGAATGATTGCTGGATGGTAAGTTTCGAGTTTGGCGAAAGTTTTTGCTGTAGAAATTCGTCCCAATACTGTTAGAGCTGACTGTATTGCGACTTGTAGTGAAGTTTCTGCTCTTATAAAGAAATTGAAATATGTTTGTTTATCACCTTGGTCCTTCAAGTGTTGTTGCACGGTGTTTATACGTTGGGCTGTCTCGAGTTGGTTTTCCTGTATGATCTTTAAGTTATCTTCGAACGCGCGAAGGCTTCCTCGTGAGACGTGAATTTGAGCTTCTACGTCTTTTATAAGTTCCTGCTGGTGAATTTCTAGGTTTTCGATAAGTTTATCATATTTAACTGCATCTTCTGCGTCGAGATTGCCAGATACTGCTTTTATTATGGAACCAACAAAGTTTAGCGCGCCCCTTGGTTGTCTTCTTGGTGGGACTAGCTGTTTACTAACGAAGTTTAGTTGTCCTAATAGGTCTTGTAGGCTCCTAAGAAGTGTTTCGAAAGAGGTTTTATCTTGATCACTTTTTATTTCTTTCACCATGATCGCCAATTTGTTGTATTCTGAGTTCAGTTTATCAATTGTTGTTATTAAGCTTTCGAGATCGCAACGTATCGCTGTTGTCCAGTAACTCGCTTGGTTTCTGGCTGTTCCCAGATGTAGGGGGAATAGCGCTCCATCTAATGAGGTTATTCTGACGTCGGCGTTGGTCCAGTGGCATCTGGAACAATACCGTGTTTGAGTCGTCTTGTATGGTATGTTTGTATCCCTCGACGGGTTTGGACATCGACAGTATTATTATCGTTTACCTTTATAATGGTGTAGGGTCCAAAGTAAGGCTTAAGGATTTTACTACTTTTTGTTATGTTTTCGACGTACACCTTTTCTCCGATTTTCCACGTGGAAATTTTTACGTTTTCCTGTTGTTTTTCGTGTGTCTTCGATTTTCTTGCTTGGTCTTTTTCTTTTAGTCCTTGATACATAATAGCCATTCTGGATTTATGTTTGTCGATTAGATGTTGATAAGTCTTTGTATCATAGATTAAATCCATGGGGTTCCTTGTTCTGGTATGTCCGAAGAGAGCTTCAAGCGGTGTCATTCCAATGGCACTATTGATGGCGTTGTTATACGCAATTGTCGCCATACGCATTTTTCTTTCCTTCGGTATACTAGGGTCGTCTTCGAGACATCTTAAATGTTCGATTAGGGTGGAGTGGAACCTTTCCACGTTAGCCTGACTTTCAGGGTTCTTGGCGGTACCAAAGTGTAATGTAATTTTGTGTAATGCTGCTAGCTCCTTTATTAGTTTATTGTTGAATTCGGAACCTTGATCGAATCGAATTTCTTGAGGGATACCGTAGTAATTGAAATAGTCCAGGAATGCGTCCAAGATGTCTGAAGGATTTTTGCTTTTTACTTTAATTGCATGTCCGAGGCGGGTAAAGGCATCGATAATTGTCAGATATTTTTCGCTAGAGATTGAGAAGAGGTCAACAAACAATTTCTCAAACGGGGCGTCTGGTGTTTCAGTTATTGGTAGGGGCGGTACTTCTGGACGTCGATTATATTTCGATCTATTACAGGTATCACATGATTTAATCACTTGTGTTACTGTCTTTTCCATCTTCGACCACCAATATCTTTGCTTCAGATGTTCCAGGGTTTCTTGTATACCTCGATGGTTAGTAATTCCCGTATGATATGATGCTACCAGTGATATCTTCTGCTCTTCATCCGCGACAACTTCCGCTCGTCGTAGACATCTAATAACTCTAGGTCCTCTATTTGAGATTTTGTTTGTGTAAACATTACACATTGTTTGATAGATGTTTTCGTCACTTGTATAAATGTAGAAGGTACGATCGTTAGTCATATAATTTTTGAATAATAGAAGGATATGTTCGTGTGAATTTTCTTTCGGAATACGCACGAAGTGTATATTGCAATCGTCTCGATTTTTTATTTTGACTTCCAAGTCCTTGCCCAAACTTTGCGTTATAATAAACTGTTTCTTCTTATTATCCAGGATTGTATCTTGAATCTCTATTGATTTATTTGGTTCTTGAGTTTGAGTTGTATGAATAGTGTTGGAGTCTGAATCTTCTTCGTCTTCTTCTTCGTCTTCTTCTATGAGATGGGTATCTGTCATCTTGATTTCCTTCCGGGCTATGCCTATTCCTGTTTTAATGGCGGGTTCTTGTGTTTCATCAATTATGGAAAGTGATAGGTCGTCTGCTATCTCGAGCAGTTCCTCGTCGTCGAAGTTAGGAAGGATGCTATCTAGATCATCTTGGGTGATAATATTCAAATCGGTTAGTCTGATTCTGGAAAGCGCATCAGCGTTGGTGTTCTGTTTGCCTTTTTTGTAGACGACGTCAAAGTCATACTCTTCTAGTCTGGTTCTCCATCGCATAAGTTTGCTATTTGGCTCTTTCATGGACCAGAGCCACACCAAGGGTCGGTGGTCTGTGAAAATCGTGAACTTCTTTCCATAAAGATATGGCCTAAATTGTTTGGTTGCATAGACGATAGCTAAAAGCTCCTTCTCCACTGTAGAATATTTGCATTCCGTATCCGAGAGTGTGCGTGACGCATAACAGATCGGTTTGTCTCGTCCAACTGGTCCCTGAGATAGAACAGCTCCTAATGCAATATCGGATGCATCCGTTGTAACGATGAATTCTTTAGAGAAGTCCGGATATTGTAGTATTGGGTCGTTTGTGAGTAACTCCTTACATTGTTGGAATGCTGAAAAATAGCTGGGGTCCTGTATATTTATTTTCGCGTTTTTCTTCAAACACAAGGTGAATGGTTTGGTAATTTTTGCGAAGTCCTTAATAAACTTGCGATAATATCCCATTAGGCCTAAGAAGCTCTTGATTTCCGTTCTAGTCTTGGGGATCGGAAATTGTAAAATGGCCTCTATTTTTTCAGGATTTGGTTTTACGCCTTCATCCGTGATGACGTGTCCTAGGTATTTAATTTCTCTCTTCAAAAATTCACATTTTTCCAGTTTAATTTTGAAGTTTGCCAATTCCAAGCGTTGAAATACTTTAATTAATTTTTGTAGATGTTCCTGAAGTGAAGATGAATATATTATGATGTCATCTAAGTAGACGAGGCAGGTATCTTCGAATAATCCGCGTAGGACTTCATCCATAATTCTTTGAAAGGTGGCTGGGGCATTTTTTAATCCGAAGGGCATTCTTTTGAATTCAAAATGTCCCTGCTCGGTGCTGAAAGCGGTCTTCTCGGAGTCTTCAGGGTCCATTTCTATCTGGTGGAAGCCTGCGGCTAAATCTAGGGATGTAAAATAATTTGCCCTTCCTAGCTTGTCCAGGATGTCAGCTATATTGGGAATAGGGTACTTGTCCTCTATCATCTGCTCGTTTAAACGACGAAAATCGACTACCATTCTGTGTTTTGTTCTGCCATCCTTGCGTGTGGTCACGATGTGAACAGGGGCGTTCCAGGGTGATACACTTTCTTTAACGATGTCTTGGCGTAACAATTCCAGTGTCTGCTTCTTTATTTCATTCTTTGTCTCTATGGGTTGTCGATAATTTCTAACGTACACAGGATTATTGCTTTTCATATTGAACTTATGTTTTATTTTATGAGTGAATGTCAGCTTTTGTCCCTCTACGTGAAATAAGTGTTTGTAATTAATCAGTAAAGCCTGAAGGGCTTTCTGCTCTTCCAGATTTAGGTGATCTAGTTTTAGATTTGTTTGAATATTTTCTAATTGTAATTGTGACAGATTTTTTTCCTTGACGTAATTGTAAGCTACATTAATTTCTTTTTCTATTTCATTCACTGGTATTAATGTAATTGGTCTTGGTTTTATGTAAATAGGGAGTTGTGTATAATTAGTGGCTAAAATTAGTGCTTCATTATTTTTCACTTCAACAAGAGATTCGGGAACGATAATCTTGTCAGATTTGTCCCTTATTTCAGGAAAGACTGCAAAGCCATTGACTATATTGGTTACTTGATAGTCAACCACGGACTGTGAATGAGGTCTGACAGTACGGACATTATTTACTTTGTAAGGAATTTCCGTAGTGTCAGTGATAATAACCTGTCTCTTAGTATCTAGAGAAGCTCCCAATTCAGTCAATAAGTCAAACCCAAACAAACCGTCAAATGTGGCAGAAAAGTCAAAACAAACAAACAAATGGTATTTTGAAGATTTAAAAATGTCAGGAAGAGGGGCGAAAACTGCACTTTTCGTTTTTTCTGTTCCATGAGGAGTTCTAATATTAAACTCCTGATTTTTACAAGAATACAAAGATCTAGCATCATTAAATAATTTGGAATTAATTAGAGAACATTCAGCACCTGTGTCTATTAGAAACTTCAAACCTTCAAATTCGACATACGGCAGTAACGGGTCTGGTGAATATGCTTTGGTTGATATTGTTACGTAAGTTGGTTTTGAGAGGTGTCCTGTGGAAAATCCTGGGTTGCTAAGGTGCTCGCACATGCATTTTCCTCCTCATAAAACTGTTCCAGTGGATTGTACTCGTCCGTTAGCTCACCGTCTGGGTATTGGACATAATAATTATTGTCTTCAGGAAGTTCTGAAGGCATTTCAATATTATTTGACATCCACTGCCTTTTTGGTGGAGGTTTGTTGACTGAAGATGCTGGTCGTTTGTTGTTGTAGTGAATTCCGCTGCTATCGACTTCCATTGGTGTTGGTCTGTATGGACGTTGTTGAATGTGTGATGGCGTTCTATTAAATGGCTGATAAGTTGGTTGCTGCGGCTGTTGAAAACGAGGTGGTGCAATTGCTGGTGGAATGAACCTATTCTGGTATGGGGTTTGTTGCGGATAATTTATCGGTGTTCTTGGAACTGGTGTGAAGCTTTGCGGCATGACTGGAGCTGGGCGAATGATGTTTCTCATCAGGGGGGCTGCTGGTTGCCGGAGATTATGGAGAAATCGTTGCTTTTGGGTGTTGTAGTTTGTGGTTTCCAGCGCGTAACCTTCAGCTGTTTCGATGTCGGTTGGTTGACGTAGCTTCACTTCTAATCCTATGTTGGCATTAATCAGATCTAGGCCAAATAGGTAGGTTCTAAGGGCGATTTGGTTATATTGCTCTTGCTTTAAATTCCTAATTGCTGCGATTTCTTCTTCTAAATTAATTTTAGAAAGCAAAGTGTACAGGGTGGTTTTAATTTTGTTGGCATAACTGGCTGTGGTGTCGTCCTTCTGGGGAACTAAACTGTTAAGGTCGTATACCAGCACTTCCTCGGATCGTTTGTCTCCAAACGAGTGAATTAATATGTTTTTCAATTCGGGCCAAGTGGTGGGCGTTTTGTTGGCGTCCACCGCCTCGCGTGCTTTAGCACGTAATCTACCCATGAAAATCATCAGCAAACGCTTGGCCATACGTAGGTCATTCGCGTTCTGTGGAGCGATTGGTAAATATTCCTCTATTAGGAATTCGCAGGCATTGATGTAACTTTTGAGAGTTATCCGGTCTCCATCGAATACCGGGATTAGGTCTTGATCAACTTTGGAAACTTCACGGGCCATTGCGACGTCGTTGAGGGCTTCCAAAAGGTCGTTTAAATTTTCCACGATGTTTGTGGGAATTTCAGATGGGGAAAGCGAAGAAGGGATGCAGAAAAATAAAGAATGTACTTACAAGCCTATCAAAATGACTGCAAATATTTTCATTGATGGGGTGTAGTCCTGGGATTCGGTCGACGATTCTAGAAGGTCCAAATTCCTCGGCAGGTCCTACGTTGTCCAGGGATTCGGCAATTGGAGCGTCGTCCTCGGCTGGTTCGATTGATGCTTGGATATCCGGTATTAAGAACTTGAAAGTTCACCACGAATGTTTTTGTATATCGGATCGATTTGAGACACGACACAAAATTATCACTCGAGTTTACCGGAAACTACCGACTGCGCCAGATAAATATCAAAGTCTGTTGGTTAAGTTTTTAAAACGTTTATTTTAATTATAACACCAAATATAAAATACAAGTTTAACGCGTAATACCGGATGAACGATTTGAGTGCAATGCCGTGTGACGCGGAGTCAGCGTATCTAATTACACGATTCTTACTAGACTAAGGATGGACACAATAACTAGAGTACTTATACATAATTAATACAGAGTCAGCATTATTATACTATGTTGTGCAATCAATGGTCATCGGGACATGGTAACTATATAGCCTCTTCCAGCCAGAACACCCAATGACGCCGAAGGTGGCGAGGAGAACATTCTAATGTTTTTCGAAGAAAATCCAACGATTAGAACGAATAAAAGAGCTTGGTATGTCGCAGTGGAAGGTGTGACTTGGACCAGGCTCTATGTGTCGTTGAACAGGACCAGTCTCGGAATACGTCTGGACGTAATCCGAAAAACACTAACGTGCGAAACGTGCCTATCCTGGAAGAGACGATGGTATTCACTTTGAGCTTCAGCAGCAGTTCCATCGCAGTGCCCTTAAATACATAGTATGTCTGCATATTGAGTTCACCATATAACACATCTGGCATACACCATCTGGTGCAGCAGCTATAAATGTCCGAATGTTACCAAAATCACGAAATTAGTCATTTTATCAAAAATTTTCTTATGTAAGGCGATAAATTTTGATTATTGTTTAATTAATAATATATTGTGTACCACGCCGAGAGGTTTTGAGCCATAGATGAGACTATCTCAAGGCCCAAAAATCATTTTCTGGGACGTGTGCATATAACACTTTTCAGCAACTATAAATTTTCTAATATATATTACCAAAATCACGAAATTAGTTTTTATCAAAACTTTTCTTATGTAAAGCAACAAATTTTGAACATTTTTTAATAATAGTATTATTATGTACCACGCCGAGAAGGTAACTGATTTTGAGCCATAGTCAAGGCTATCTCAAGACCATGAAATCACTTTCTGAGCTTTGTGCATATAACATTTTTCCTCCTACTCAACATTATCGTAATAAATTTACTAGTTTCCAAAAGTGAATCTAACAGTTTGTTTTTTGGTAAATAGACAACGTTGACGTTTTAGTTGCAAACGTCAAACAATTAGAAAGCTGTTTATATTCAACAAACAGGTCAGTCGCCGATTGGTTGTCGTGTTGTGTAAACTATTCTCGCGACTATAAGGTTTTAAGATTATTCATAAGACACCTAGTGGGAAATTAGCACCTTTCGTGCCCCATAGAGAAGCGTAAATAACTTTTTCGCATAGTGTAGAACAAAAAAGAAAACCTCTGCTAAGACATGGAAGAAATACACCGTTAACATTGGCAGTAACAAAGTTGGTTGCTATGGCAATAACACCGAATAAGTTATAATCAAAAGAATAATGTCAAAACTAACAAAACTAACAGAATAAGCCAAATCACTATTGTAAAATATCAATTAGAAAAATTATAGCAATTACTGTCACAATAATGTCCGATCGCCTTTTGTTTCCTAGCTATAGCAATATTAAATTTCTTTAGCACAATTATCACGTTACCTACTAATGTTACATATGTGTGCACTGTGCATACATTGTTTTACAGGTACCGAGTCAATTACTGTAGCTAATTAACTTACATAAGAAATGTTTGATATAAGAAGTAAGCTCAGGATTCTGCCCAGGAAACCTCAAAATGGTCTCAAAGTAAACCTTATACATTGCACTTTTACCTGAAATCTTGAAAGTTTCTTTTACAGGTGTTACTATAGCACTGACATCGTTTTTTTAAACTACCATCCAGACAAGACAAGATATTTAAAACGGCCAACAACGCTGATCGAAAACGGGTTAATTAAAATTTGTTTGCACACTTATACACCTTCCATCAATTCTTGCCATTGGCATACGTCATAGGTAAACTTAGCATAGTTTCTTGCTATACAAGAATACAAGCTGTTCCTGAACATGCGGGCATAAATTCATCAGCATACATAAGAGTACAATATGATTAAAACATCATATATATTGTTCCGTAGCTCGTGATTGGGATGGTCCAGGCCAGGGTGGATGTAAATAAAACACATAGTGGGGTATTACATGCGTGTATATTGTTCAATACAGTTCAACAGCTGACAAGGCCGGCCACAGCCTTCTTGTAAGGGTGTCGGATGTCTAAAATACAATCGCCCTTGACACACCGCTATGCTGCTACTTATATGAATTGTCCAAATACGTCACTACCATTAAGTAGGTTACCAAACGTCGAGGTTGTTTGCTTCATTTTTGTGCAAGCGCGGCGCCGGCGTCTGGAACTCATACTTGGGAATTGCAAGTATTTAGCAAGTCGGGTCATTGGCTTTCTTCTTTTATAATATCTATTCGAACATAATGATGATAAACTCGTTTTAATCTACTTCGCGACAATATTTTTTCCTAATCGCTTTTGTTTCAAAGAGTGTTTATCATTCGTAAAATGTTTATCAAATTCTCAATCGTTAAATTTTTATTGTCAATGAGATGAAAAATCAGTGGAGACCAAATTTGCTACTATGGACCTCTGTCTCATCTCTATGATGGACAGAAATTTGTTACGTTGGAAATCAAATATAAGTAGGCAACCAAATATACTTCACGATTTTGTAATATGATTTACACCGGAATGTTCAGGCATTTCCATGCATATTACAAGTTGAAGTGAACTTAATACATTAGCTTACAGTAAAAAGAATATATCCGGTACATGTCTGTCTCGTCTAGCTGACGAATTTTAAGAATATTGGTGGCTATGTCGTAGCCTTCTTGCGCTCAATTAAAAAAAAACATCGATATTCATAGAAATTGACATCTACACTCGACAGAATTGAGCCAGGTATTCTTATTACTAGCAAAGGTACAAAGTTCGCACATTCACTAACGTATATTTTTAATGCACTTTTCATATTGGCACACATGCGCGTTGCGTCGTAAGGTATACTAATTTAAACAATTTTGGTCAGGGTGGCGCCATGTACGCTTTCGAATCTGAGGGCGAATGAATCGAGCACTCTCGTTGTCACCCCAAACAGATCGCACCCTATTTATTTTGCTGCCTGATTGCCCCCGTGATACCTAATCGCCACTAACTGATGTATGAAAAGCATATTTCAAACAACACCACCCTCCCAACTTTACGGTATATAGAAGGAAAACCAATTATCGGATGCAGGATGTGAAAAAAATTGAAAGGATAGGAGGATATCGATTGAGTGTGATGCGTGACGCAGCGCATCGCGTCGTTGCAAAAATTCCATTGCCTATTTAGAATGCCACCAGCGTAGAAGATGCCATTACATTGTGGAGTTAACATGGAATGTTTTGTATTATCCATGTTGGTTTCTTACATATTCGCAGTGGAATGTAGATATTTGTTTTTCTGATAGTTCATATTATGGAGTATATCAGACTATCAATGTTAGCCTTTACGTTAAAATATTTATTGATGATTTGATGATTCCCACAAAATTTAAAAACACTTGTATATATATATATATATATAATACATATTAGCCCAATAACATTTTCACTTCAGAAAAAACAGCTGGATTTGTTAGTTAAATAATTAAACCGGACCTAACACTGGCTAAAATTGGTACTAAAATCACAAAACTTTGGTTTCATTCCCTTCAATATGAGTACAAGTTTCCGATGAATGTTACTATGTTAAGAGGCTGATTCAGTCTAACTTCAGGACTGTTCTGGTGGGCCCCTATTGGTCCAATTATTCAAACTGTTCAATGCTTGTATGGGTTAATAATTAAATAATGATTGCATCTTATAAGATTACAACAATCTAAATGAAGTTTTCTTGGTCGCGATTGCTCAATATTTATTATACCCATGCCTAATTTTAAACAATTGCTGCTCAAAGATAGACGTACAATTGGATGTCGTGATTTTAGGAATAACTTCTGAATTGTGTTTTTAGCGCTGGTGCGACGTAGTTTCACTTTACGTCAAAGTAATATTTGAGAAAGGCACGCATTTCAAGAATCGGAGTCGTAATTTCCCAATTTTTCCATCCATGTTCGAGTCTAGACAGTGTGGCCATCTACGATGTCCTTGAGAACTAGAGGTCATTAGACGAAGATGGTATTGTCTATCTCTATCTACCACAAAAACGTCTAACGCGTCTAACTCGCTAAAATTTATACAAATTCACATTTGGACAGATTTCGAGACCTCTAACCTACAAATCAGATATAATCTGAAATAACGAAAACACCGCAACAAATCAGTATTCCAATAAAAATTAGGAGATTACATAAAAATTTTACTACTGTATCAGAAATCAATCAGGTTTGTGCCTAAAGATGTATACTCTTATTTTATTAAAAACACCACGTCAATTGTTAGGTTAGGCTAGCAGAATATACATATAAACAGTGCTGTTTTATGCATTCTACTACCAGAGAATTCAGCTTCAAGTATGGTATGATGCAAAAGTTCGTTACGGGTTTTGTAATTAGATTCAAATTACATTACGGAGAATCAAAATCCTGACGTACTATTTTGTTGGTTAAAGAGGATTTCTAGACAAGAGATCTGATCACTAATTTTCATAATTTCCATGAACTGACAATAAAATCACCGAGGTATGCTGAAGATTACCGATTTTTATCAAATTTCTTGGTAATATTACTCAAAGACATCTATATTATTATATGAGAAATGCTGTATAATGGGACATAGTCGACTTGTCAATCACCGACTGCAGATGTTTTTCTTCTCAAGTGCAAAGTGTACGCAGAATTTATAAGACAACAACCCCTGACAACAAACCGCAGATTCTATTGATATTACCCCCGAAGAACCGAACAAGCATTACGACCCATATGCATGACTGTTAGCCAGGATTTGACAGATGTTTTGATACTAACTACATTCTCATTTTGTCATAATATTGGTTGTAGGAGTATCCGGCCATTTTGTAGAACAGCATCGTCAGGATCTTTTTACTGAACTATCCGGCCATGATCCGGCCAAGATTCGGCCGGATACCGGATAGCCGGCCATTATGCCAATCCGGATCGGCTGGATCTTTACCGAAAATTGTTTAAATTTTGCACATTATATTCGCTATTATATAAAAATCAAAAATTTCTGTTTGTAACTACTTTGAAATAATTAAAACAGGGGTTATTGGAAATGAAGAGATCATGCATATTGTCTGCAAAAAGTTTGTATTCGATTTCAATATATTATTCGTATTATTTCCCTGTGTTTTTAAGATTATAGTACTGTGGAAAATATTTGAAATAAAACGTAACTATGTAGATGTTGTAAAGTTTATGCTAGTTTATGCACTTGGGTGTTGTAAAAATTCACGTCAGAATTTATTGACAGTAGGTATTGTCAAAGCATCTGACAGCATTTGACACTACCTACTGTCATTAGAATGAAAATGTTTGGCAAATCCTGAGTAATCAGTTTCAATGCAGATGCGACCGCTCTCTATCAAATAGAATTTGCTCTTGCCGCTAAACCATTAATTTGACCAAAAAATTTCATATGCATAAATTATTCAGAATTTCCTCTACTTTAATTTATAATTTAACTGTTTTGACGAATTTCCAGAAATGGCGGCTCATTTGCATAATCCTTGAAAAATGCCAGTTCCTTTGGACCCTTTTGAACCAAAAGCTTTTCAGCTCTTTTTGTCATAAAACTTCTAAATATGAACTTTAGTACACAAACTACGTTTAGTAGTTTATCCGGAATCGTCGCCACAAAAGATCGGGTACACATACATACACCCACACACACACACACAGACATTTTTTGTTCCTTGGTCAAAAATGTTCAGGGGACCCAAAAAGACCTATTTCCGCCAAAATACTTTATCATACTGCGTATGATAAAGTAAAAACATTAAATATTTGTTATTAGGGTGGACGATTTTTAAAAACCGTTTTTTTGTGACATTCATAAACCGATTTTTATATTTTAGGAAACATACCAGTTTACAATTAGAATATAAAAAAGGATGTATTCAATTAAAAATTGGCTTTTTGTTTTTAAGTAAGTAGAATCATGTACTTACATATTATTCACGTCTTGAATAATTGAAAAATCAAATAAGTACATATAAAACTTTCTATTCAATACCATATTTGCTATCTGAAAAAGTTTATATAATAGCATTTTATATTAACTTTAATATTTTAAAAATAAGCAGAATATTTCTACTGCCATTAGACTCGTGCCAGAAAACAGATTTTTTTCAAATGATTCTTCTGTAAACTTTAACAACTTTTTAGAGTTGTTCCACTATTATAACAAGCCAGCGATATTATATTATATATATTATATATTCAATTTTGTATCTAGAATATGAAACATATTGAGTAGATTCACAGAAAATATTGTTTTTCAAAAGTAGGTTGTTGTATAAACACTAATTTTAATATTAGGTTTTAAGCAACTATGCTGTTGCTATGTTATGTTTAACTTATTTATAACAATAACAAAAGAAATAACAAAAGATTCATATGCAAGTACCAAGATAGAAAACAAGTTAAACCTCAAAAATACGTCAAAACTGTAAAGCCATACGAATATTTCTGTTTTAGATATCGAAATTTTATTTATACTTGTGTCATATTTTAGTAATACCTGTTGGTATTTCTTAGAAGTGCATTACGTGTTTTCAGTATATTACCTACCATATGAAATACTATAAAAGAACCAAAAAGCAATAAAACTCAAATCTTGTGACCATTTCATCCCTTTTGAGTAATAATCACTATTGCTCAGTGCTATGTGTATAGGTGGGTATATTTATTAAACCTGCATATCTAGTGTATTGCAGTTCAATAACCAACACCATACGGGTTACAGTTAGAGTACAGTTCCCAAAACCGATTATTTGGCCGATTGTATATTACAATCGCAGAAGTTTCACAATAATAATCGGAGTACAGGTTTCTGTACTAATATGAACAATATCACGGAGAGGGCCGGTCGCATTCCGCATGACATTTTGCGTGCCTTTGTTACGCTCATAGCGAATTGGTATATATGTAATCTGGTTATCTGTTGGACGAACAGAATTCGTGGAATCCCTGCAATTTGCAAGGGCATTGTGTACGAATGGAGTCGTACAAAGGGGTCCCAACTACCAAAATTAATCGCAACTCATTCGAAAATAACGAAAAAACGCCCGCGCGAACTTCATTCTTTTGTGCTCTCTATTATTTGTATTCGTTTTGGAATTTCATGAGAACAATAAAAGCGCTAAATGACAAAACAGGGACCGGCATTGAAAACGGACGTTTAAAAAAAGACAAGACTACATAATTGTATACCTTAAAATGTATATCTTACTGTAAAAGCCCGAAATATGGTCAAACCTAGGATTAACGCGTTAATCCTAGGCTTGACCAATATGCATTGGTAAATGTCCGAAAAATGGTATTTATCAGTATAATTTCGGGGTTTACCAAGACATAGCGGCTAATCCTAGAATTGACCAATACATAATGGTGATATCTAGGATTTACTGCTTTGTGTTGGCTCTGTTGGTGAACCTGAGATGTATTTATTTGCGCAGACACTTGCCTGCGCTTAGTTTAGACCAGAGCAACAGATGGCGACATCAACAAGCAACCACATTGGATTAAATATATTGCTGTTGTTGACAACTCAAATAAAAATATCATTGATCTGTTGTAGGCAACATATCGCACGCTTTATGTTGCCTACTGTAACCCAGGAGTAAATGGGACTTTAGAAACACTATCAACAGCTGATTCAAGAGTCTAACGGCTGGTATTTTCATCTACCTGCAAAGTCATCAATGGTTATGAGACATATCTGTCAGATTTGTTGAGGCGGGGAATGGATCGAGTATCGTGCTCCTTGTGTTCCATCTGTGTCACCGCCGCCGGAACATCTTCTCATTTAGCAAGCTAAAATAGCGCAACTTGGTATTCAGTTGGTATTGAGTTGGTATTCAGTTGGTACTGGTGGTGAGGCAAAAATTATCGCACCGCTTTTACCAGGATGTGAAAACGTACGTTATTTAGTGAACTATAAAGATTTTTGAGAGAAAATAGGTGCATTAAACCAAGGATGCTAAATTTCGGTAGGTAATTATATTTTTCGGTAAATTTTCGGAGTACGTAAAATTATTAATTTCAAATATTAATTTACCACGTAATAAACCACGTATTTTGTCGATACCTATCTACTAATGTCTGGTGCTTTGCCTAATTTGATACCAGTAATTCATTATAAAAATCAGACCAAGGACTATAGGTACTAAAAATCCTATTTATAGCAGCAATTTAAAAAGGGGATTCACAAAACAACAATGGTTGGTTTTACAAACAATGAACTTCCTTTAACTCGTAAATTCAACTGTAGGTAAATAAGTTCTGATTTAAAATTTGTGTTATTGGCTCCGCTGAATCGATCTCCATGGCCAAATCCCGTTTCCATCTCCTACGCATTCAATATACAAATATTAGCTATGCTTTCTCAAATAATATAATTTGACAGGTGAATTGAGGAGTGGAAAGAAGCTTTGATAATAAAAACACAGTAAACAAATATCCTGGTGTTAAAATAATATCCGGATAAAAAAATGATTATTGTTTGTCAAACCAGGCACAAAATGAATAATGAAGATATAAAAATACAGTACATTGTTTAATGGTTAATTATTGTTCAGGCTTTTTTATTATTATAAATATCAGTACCAGTTACCAGCGGTGATACACATTACAGGTATATTGCCTTTGGTAACTTAAGCTGTAAATTACTGTAATAAAAAAATCAGTATATCCCTACATGCCACACATCTAGCTACGGGGCACAGATGCGAATAAGATCTTTTAAGGAAGCTAACCGTATATAAGAAAATCTATTGAATCGATTGTGCTATATCTGCAGTTGTGTGAGCCATACCAAAGAAATTCCTTAAAAATATTTATATTATAATTAAAATATTATCACCTGCCAAATAAAAGAGAGTTATGTTTGGTTAATGTTACGGAATATTTGAATCCGAATTAAATCTCAATTCATTAATATTCAAAATTATATTTTGAATTTATTATATTTAGTAAAACTATAACAACAATAATAAATACACAACAACAATTCAAAATAATACCCAACAGGTACCTGGCTTCATCTTTTATTCAAGCAACGCGGTATAATACGCACATCCCACATCCCCACTATGCTGTGTCAATGTGCGTTTCCCGTCCGTACGTGTTTTTTGTTTTCGTCCGTGCTAAACCGTTTGTAACCTCGGTACGTAGTAAAATGATAGCGTCTTACAATTTTTACACGTCTCTCTATGTTTGCTATCAAAGCTATCGGTGTATTGACTTAAAAACGTGATAAATGTGTGACATTTGGTGTTAATTGTGTTCCCATTGACTTTTTGTTCATTCTTCGTCGATTTTGAAGACACAAATTGCCGGTATAGGGTAAGATGTTATTCTATTGCGTAATTGCTGTTGCTTTTGTTTGAATGCTGGTGTGTTCAATTCGTTTTAGTGTTTATTTTCGATACATACATGCCAAAGAAATTCCTTAAAAAGTACTTATGTTACATTTAAATTATTATCGACTGCGAAATAAAAAAGAGTTATGTTTGGTTAATGTTACGCAATCTTAATTTTTATTTTAAGAATCAACGTGTGTTTGTTGTGTGGTATTTAATAAATAAAAGTATTAATTATTTCTTGCGGTGCGCACTCGTGCGCACTTCCCAGTGATAATGTAATTTATCTATTCATTATAGTATACAAACACAAACATTTGCGGTAAATTTTGATTTGATGATGTGAGACAAAACACATTTGACAAAACACAGTGTTCATTAATTATGTAATCTTTAAAATTTTAAAAATAGTAAGCTATAGAAAGGAGGCAATATTAATTGGAATTCATTCAGACAGTACTCGAAACCGAAAATGCATATAGTCCAGGCATTATTCTAAAGTGCATTAATTAATTTTTCGATTTCTGGTTTTTATAAATATGTATTTATTTTTTCGTCCACGAATAACGCGACTCATTTAACAAATCATTCCATACGAGAACGTTGTTCCTATAAATCAATGTTCAGATAGATTTTGCAAAGTGGCTTGACGCTTATTTTGATTAAGTCACTACTAGTAATAATATTGAATAAATGTGACCAAATTACCAAAAGTTCCAAAAGTTTTAAAGCTCATCCTCACCCTCATTGTGTCACTCAGTATTGTGAACCCATTTATAGGGTTTTTAGTTTAGTACCAAAAAGTACATGCACGTATATTGTAAAGTTTACTTAGTACTTTTTCTAAGTGTTCTTTTAAAGTTTTTGCAATATTTGCAATATTTACAAAAGCAATTTTTATACTATTAAATCATCTTTTCACAAACCTAAATTATCCAAGAAGAACAAAAATGGTGTTTTGTGGTCTAAGATTAAGACAGCCCGCGTAGAAAATATTGTTCATTAATTTATCCCTATACCTGATTATTTTTTGTAGAAGATATACCGTTTCAAATAAAGTTTGCAACGTCTCTACTACTAGAGGCAGCTCAGCTACAAGACAGACTCATAGCTACTCATAGCATCGAATTCTGTAACATTTAGTATTTGCAAACCAGTGTCTCTCGCAAAAGGTCACAAAAGGAGTGACCGTGGGATGAATAATAAATCAAAATGATGAGAATAGATGAGACTTTTAACAGAGAACTTAATGATCTGACCAAGTCTTTTCTGTCTGAAAATTAAACCACCGTCATTAATTCACTTTGCATAATAAGCAGTTTTTTTTTTCATCACTTATCATTTTCATTATAAGTGCAGAAAAAATCATCAAAATCAATTAGTAAGTCAATTGAATCACATAAGTATTTTACAGGTGTCCGAAATTTGTTGTCAGGAGTCTACTTATATATTTATTTGACATTTGTGCAGTGGTGAAAACCTTATAGCATACTACCTGAGTCTACCGACTGTCAAACGATAAATGACTAACCAGTCATTAGTCGTGACGAATGGCTAACTAATAAATGATTAGTCGTGACTAATAATTAACTGATTAGTCATTAGTCGTGACTATAGTGTGCAAGATTAGTCATTAGTCGTGACTAATGTGTGCAAGATTAGTCATAAGTCATCAATCGTTTTTTCGAATTAAAAATGCCCATCACTGGCTTTTCGATTTTGTGATCTGTAATGATTTGGTACAATACAATTCAGTGTTCCAATCCAGTGTACTTCTGTTATTACAAAGTATAATCTGAACAATCGCAAGAATGTACATGGAATGCATATAACCATAAATAAATATCTGGTCAACTGAAACGCACACATATGTGCAGAATAAGCAAACAGAAAAACACGAAGATAATATTTATTTTCATATCAATATTTATATCGCGCCTTATTTGGGTCGTCGCTGTTCATTGGTGCATTTAGAACATAGACAGTTGAACTCTCATTGGCCTCAATACTATAAAATCTTTGAAGGCAATATTACTATCACTCACTGCAGCTGGTTCACTACATTTCCGTATCAATTACATGGGTTTATTATGATTAATTTATAAAAAAGAGAACGACCCGGCAATATCTTAAAATAAATACAGAACATATTGCAAACACCAATGCATAAATACAAAATGAAACGTCCTACAGCATTTTACGACGGCCCATACATAGTCATACTATTAGGTCGGGCAAGTCAGCGGCGCAACTTCTGCAAAATGAAAATCATTATATCCATATTTTTTTGCTATTTTTTTGCTATTTTTTTACCAAAATATCGATTTTTTTGCTCTCTTAGTTTTCGAGTTACCGAGGCGCCGCTGACGTGCCGGCAAGCCAGCGGCGCATTTTGGAAAAACAAATGAATTTGAAAAATCTAAGCCGTCAGTATTTTTTGCTATTTTTTTGCTAATTTTTTACCAAAAAAGATTTTTTTTGCTTTGTTGGTTTTTGAGATATAGGGGTGCGCCGCTAACGTGCCGGCAAGCCAGCGGCGCATTTTGGAAAAACAAATGAATTTGAAAAATCTAAGCCGTCAGTATTTTTTAGCTATTTTTTTGCTAATGTTTTACCAAAAAAGATTTTTTTTTTGCTTTGTTGGTTTTTGAGATATAGGGGTGCGCCGCTGACGTGCCGGCAAGCCAGCGGCGCATTTTGGAAAAACAAATGAATTTCAAAAATCTAAGCCGTCAGTATTTTTTTGCTATTTTTTTGCTAATTTTTTACCAAAAAAGATTTTTTTTTGCTCTGTTGGTTTTTGAGATATAGGGGTGCGCCGCTGACGTGCCGGCAAGCTAGCGGCGCCTTTTGGAAAAACAAATGAATTGGGAAAAGTAAGCAGTTAGTATTTTTTTACTAATTTTTAACCAAAAAAGTTTGTTTGCCTTGTTAGTTTTCCAGATATACAAGGTGCCCCACGTTAGATGCAAGGTAACGGCAAGAGTGGTTGGCACTCGTATTTGGTTATCATTGGAGAACGTGGGTGCCAACGACTCCTTACTCAGTAGCCGTAAGAAATCATTATATTCGATTCTTCCATATAAAAAAGGTTGTGGATGGCCATTCGCGCTACGGACAGAAAATATTTGCATGCATGCAGGATGTTCAAAATTTACAACTCAAATGTTGCAGCCTTCAACATTCAAAACTATTTTTTTAAAATAAATATCCTGTAGATTAATTGATACATAATTCCTATCGTCAGTGGTGCTTGAGATATTCATACTAACCTTTTTTAAAATTTATTTTAGTGTTGCTGATGCTGAATTAGCAGGCCTTGATATTTTGACGGATGTTTAGGTGCCGACAGATTGTATCTTCGTGCATGTACAGCGGTAAATTTTATGAATTCATATTAACAAAAGTTCAGCATATAAGAGTATAAATTAATAAAATAATACTGCACCATTGGCCAGCCAAAATTCCCATGTAAGAAGTGAAGCAAATTTCCGAGAAACTTGTTTTAATTTTGTTATCTATAATTTATTATAGGGGACAGGTATAGGTATAAAATAGGTATATAAAACCACAATATTGAATGATAGAGCGCAAGATATACTATTGAGTGGTGTATTATTACATAGGTGTTCCATTTGACAAAAATTACCTACTACTTGCGATAAAATTGTATCACCGGCAATGATTATGTACACAGCTTAAAATAAACGTTAATAAGTTTTGCTCATAAATCGATTACATAATAAAAAAACACTTCTTATACGTAGTTGCATATTTATTTCTATGCCCAAGAAAATATTTTAGATTAGGAAACAAGCCATGAAAAAGTATAGAGTAATTTTCAATAGTGCACCTGAAATAAAACCTTAAAAAAACATATTTTGGAATTGTTAAATTTATAAGGATTTTTCAACGTACAAAAATATATTTTTTACAAGACACCATTGAGCGTTTAATACATGTGTTCGTTTTGCGATCTGTACTAGGTATGCGCGATAAGTTTGCATTGTAAATAGATCTTTTATAAACGCTCCCAACAAATTTTATTTCTTACATAACAAAATACAAAAAACAAAATAACGCATTTCATATACAAAACTTAACATAATTTAATAATAGTGCGCACACTCGAAAACTAACAACAACAAATATTTTTTGGTAAAAAATTAGGAAAAAAATGCGTACTGCTTACTATTTTTCAAATTCTATGTTTTTCCAAAATGCGCCGCTGACTTGCCAGCACGTCAGCGGCGCACCCCTGTATCTCAAAAACCAACAAAGCAAAGAAAAAATGTTTTTTGGTAAAAAATAAGCAAAAAATTAGCAAAAAATACTGACGGCTTAGATTTTTCAAATTCATTTGTTTTTCCAAAATGCGCCGCTGGCTTGCCGGCACGTCAGCGGCGCACCCCTATATCTCAAAAACCAACAAAGCAAAAAAAAATCTTTTTTGGTAAAAAATTAGCAAAAAAATAGCAAAAAAATAGTGACGGCTTAGATTTTTCAAATTCATTTGTTTTTCCAAAATGCGCCGCTGGCTTGCCTGCACGTTAGCGGCGCACCCCTATATCTCAAAAACCAACAAAGCAAAAAAAAATCTTTTTTGGAAAAAAATTAGCAAAAAAATAGCTAAAAAATACTGACGGCTTAGATTTTTCAAATTCATTTGTTTTTCCAAAATGCGCCGCTGGCTTGCCGGCACGTTAGCGGCGCACCCCTATATCTCAAAAACCAACAAAGCAAAAAAAAATCTTTTTTGGTAAAAAATTAGCAAAAAAATAGCAAAAAATACTGACGGCTTAGATTTTTCAAATTCATTTGTTTTTCCAAAATGCGCCGCTGGCTTGCCGGCACGTCAGCGGCGCCTCGGTAACTCGAAAACTAAGACAGCAAAAAAATCGATATTTTGGTAAAAAAATAGCAAAAAAATATGGATATAAGGATTTTCATTTTGCAAAAGTTGCGCCGCTGACTTGCCCGACCTCATACTATTCTGGTTAGATTACTTTGGGGATCTATAAATAAATTGATTTACCTGCAGAGCCTGTTTTTTTTTGGTTTTTCACATTATCTTACTGTCTATTTATCGGACGACAATGAGTGTTATTAGGAAATTTCTAGATTTCAGATTTCTGATATTTGACATTGTTCATGTACGAGTTGGCGTTTTCAAATTATACGTCCTAAACAAACGCCATAAGCACGCCAGAGTAAAAACTTAATTATATACTGGGTGATCCCTTCCGCGTCCCTGCAGCGTCCCACATACTTTATAGTAAGAAAAACAATAACATGCAGTTAAAACTTGACCATATGTAAGATATCTCCTTCTGAAGGTTAGGAGATGTCTTATATGACAGACCTTGCCTTTTGCGAAAATGTTTATTTATTATTAAATGTAATTGAATACAAAAATAATATGTACATATATATGTACGTATAGTACGTACACCTAAATACCATATAAATTAAAAATAGATAAAGATTATTTATTATGTTATATATTTATTGTGGTGCGCAAAGTTGTAGTTTAATTTGTGCAGGCTTAAAATGAGGACTTTTGACTAAATAAGAAGCACCCTAACTAATCAATGCACTTTTTGTTTTCGATCGTTTATTTTTAAATGCACTATTAACTTATTTGTAAAATACGCTTTTTCTGTATAATGTTTTAAATGTCTTTTCAGCTTGGTCTGAAGACGTAAGAGTGCACCCTTAAGATCCCTTTTTTTAAATAAATATTGGACATATTAGAGTATTCGTCTTTTCCTTTTAGTTCTAATTACTTTAAATATTCTGGAGAATTTCACCGCTAACAAATAAGTATTTTTTTAAAACACAATTGTTGATACAATTATTTAATTTATATGCGAAAATATCATCTACACAATGATCTTATAGTTATTGAAATAATTTTTTTTAAGGGTAATGCTGGAATCGGGATGTATCTATTGACTTCGGGACAGTCCCGCTGAAATAGGACCGTTTGGTAACCATGGTCACCACCGTGGGATGTTTTCAAATATCTAACTCATGATAATAATCTGCCATCTTCATTATGCTGAATGATTTAATACAGTCGCTTTCTTTGTCTGTACAATGCAAGCATATCATATAGTGTGCCCCTTTTGACTGAGTAAACCGTTGAGCATATGAGCAGCGGGACAAGAGTCGTTGTGTGTGGTACGGGATATTAACGTTAATTTTATTCGAGACAAGCACTCTCATTATATTACAGTAATACACACATACGTATGGCACAAAAGGCGACGTAATAACCTTATCTTCCTAAACGTAAGACCTGTATAGGCCGCTGTAAGACACGTATTACTTTAATTGCTTTTAGCGCGCAGGGTGACTGTAAACAAGTTGCTCGGCTTCTTATGGACTTAGGGGAATTCGCCTAATTAGTAACACTAGAGTTCTCGGTAACTGCCACTGATGAATTTAAGGTGCGCTAGGGTATCATCCTTTTAAGCCGCTCTGGAAATATCTTGGAGTATTTGTTATTTAGATCTGCTTAACATGTATTATTATACTGACGAAGTAATTGTGTGTTAAGCGCTAATTAAGACTAAATATTTATTCGGTAAAGGGTGGTATTTAATGTTTTTCCGTCGATGGTTTATTTATGAGTCAGTTTAGTAAATACGAAATCGTTTATTAAACAGCTCGATAAATGCACGATTCCTATTAATGCATGACTCATTATAGCCAATCAAACGACATCATTATAGCCAATCAAACATACGTGAAATGACCAAATCATCAAACCGTCCAATCAAAATATTCTTCACTCCAGAACTGTCAGTATCAAATTACATAAATTGTCCTATAGCCTCAAAAATTAACGCACTCGCTTAACGCTCGTGCGCTAAACGGTCTCGAGCATTACTCCCTCTTTTTAATATACTTGTTGGTTAAATAACTATTATAGAGTGTGTCGATTAAGAAGATATACTTATCCGGTTGTGTTTAGTACAGTGTGTCCAGGCAAGTCCGCATCACATGAGAAATTTTTTATTATGCGTTTCTCAGAAAATTTTATTCTTTATTAGAGTTGGCGACTTGTATGAAACCAATACGGCAATAGTCAAATATGTAAATTTCGGTACCATATACCAAGCGATTCAGAATATATGAATTTGTGATAAGAGTAAAGTACCTGTATTTTCATTATTATCGGTAAACATTATTTGGAAACATTGTTTAGAAGTAAAAATTACATTCAAATATGAAGTCACAACTCACAGCCACCTATCTTGAAATTTCTATTTTGAAATTCTTACTTTTATGACAAATATTACTCAATGACAATGATACTAAAAGGTTCGTTTAAATCTATTTTTTATAAAATTGAATAACTTTGTACAGTTTTTATTATTGTGGTATAATAACTAATGTTTATTTAGAACTAGCGCAAAATTACTCGTTTTCTTGATGCAAAGTTGATATTTCACCCTGTAGATAATAATAGTTCATACAATAATTAATACACAAGCGTGACTTATCTTTAATTCAATTAATATTAATTATTTTGGATATGTTAATAATAGTAGTTATATATTTTCAATGAAAGACACCCGGACAACCAAATTACCCATTCAACCATTTCTACGATAATCAGAAAGTTCAAGCAGACTGGGTCTGTTGAAAATCTCTTTAAGAAACACCACTAAAAATATGTTGCCGAAAATAAGGAAGCAAGTTTACCAGTGTTGCAAGCGGTAATCGAGCATAGAACGACTTCGGCTTGCCTTTAGTGTACTTATAAATTTCGTATGTTTTTTAATGGTGATATTTGTTCAGTTTTACCATGTTATATGCTGTTGATTTACTGGATTGGGTGTGAGAAGCAATTTGTCGAACCGAAGTCGTTCCACTTCACATTACAATTTGATACTCTCCATAATAACAATGCAATATGATATAAAGAAAAATATTGTGACAACTTGTATAAACTGGTCTCCAAATGTTTTTTTTTTCACGCATAGTGTTTCGGGTCATTGTTTTAAACCTATATACATAATCTATTACGAAGAAACCACTAAAACAGATTGTTTCTAACTTGGATACGAGAGCAGAAAGTAGTTCTTTACCTCACTCAAGCTGGTTGTCATAGAATCGTGTAGGTGAAATTTTTTCACTCACTTGCTTCTATGACAATCAATTAACGTCTTTTAAAATAACGTCGATAAACTCCGTATTTACTATAAAATTTACTATAAAACTTTGCACAAACGATGAACGTCAGTAATAAACAATTTGACAATTGTCGCCTAAGGGACAGATATCAAAATTAACTAATTTTAATAACGTTATTTCTTTAAATTTAGTTGAACAGAATTCTTTCTATAAGCAAAACTTGGCACGCACCCTATGGCACGCACTCAATTAAAGAAAACTTGTGCTACATCACTTAATAAAGGTCTCACATATTTGTTGCGAGTGGGCTTTTAGTGACACGCTGAGGTGGCGTCTACAAAACCAACCAGTAATTTAGCGTTTTCTTTCAGTTGGACATTTGGTGTTTTGCATGGTTACCAATTGGATACTAAATCCCTACAAAAGCTAAAAGTGATTCGATTAATTTGATTATTAGAGGCAGTATGTCAACTCAGTGAAATAATGAGGATGAGGAAGAACGTAGGCCTTCTAGGGGGGGAAAGGTAAGGGCTACCTCTTGACATGATCAGCAAGATCTTCTCACTTGGTGGAAACGAGATCCAACAGCTGGAATTCATATAACTTTGGGAGAAACAAACTTTGTGTAAACAGGACATATGTGCGTTAACTTTCAAAATATTATGAATTTGTTGTATTGGTAGTACCTACCAACTTTCTGGTTGCTCAACATGTTGACCTAACTTCATAATAAGGTTCAACCATCGCATGATTTGATGCGTTTTCATTTTACTCAATATTATTATATAATTAATTCTAATGAGTATTTCAATAAAACCACAATCAAATCACAAGTCGATATAGTCTGCTTCAAATAATGTACCTACTCACGAACGTGCTGTCTCACTGACCAGCAGATAACACCTCATAAAGTAGATTTTCTGCAAAATTCCACTGCTCGTAATGAACTCGATAATGTGGAATGAAGACAACACCCCTGGAGAAACATATTGAGATAGGGGTGAAGAGATAAAGCTGTCCCTAATTAGTGGGTCCAAACCGCAAGGAGGGTTGCAAATTCCAACTTTCCACGCAGCACCACAGCGCAGAGCTGTCTACAAGGAAATATCATTTTCCCCTCTCTATAGGCGGATGACTGACTATTTTGCATGTCACCCGGTGGGTGGCTGTTTCCCCGTTGGATTACTTTTTAATGTTTATTAGGATGTATCTTGAGTTTCATGAGTAAGATAAAAGAATTTATCTTTTGATTTAGTAGAACATGTGTAATATTTAGTACCCACTTCACGAACTTTTTTGTTTAATTGTAGCGATTGATATGCTTCGGTCCATTCCTTTAATGAAATTGATTGTTGTGAGTAAAATTGTTCATAGTTAGGTGCCAATGCATCTCGATATCAAAGCATTTCACATATTCGCAAGTATTTGATTAGTGAAAAATAGAATGGTCGAAGCTAAGTGACTATCCTGGCCAACAATGAACAAAATCGAGCAAGTGAAAACAATGTTTTGTAGCGTTTTCTCCATAGACTGTGCGATTGTGTTTATTGCTGGCACTTAGCTTAGATTATTGTAATTTTGACAAATTAAACCTATCTACTTGGAAATATATGAAGTGCTCTGACACAATACTTCATTGATTATGTTTTTCTTATGTAAGTTAATAACTGTGGTATGTATGTAAATTTATTGTAGTAAACAAACCAAAAAAATTTCCTTTTTAATATGATTAAATGAAATTTATACTCGATTTTGTGCCCCTAGTGGTATGGGTTAATGTACTGTATCGATCGGTCTCAAATTTCTCACCAATTAAGTATTGATATAAATGAACAAATTAAGAGAGTCCTGCATAAAAGAAATAACAGTACAAAAAATAAGCATTACCCTAATTGGCATAATAGAAAATGTTACAGGGTAAAGACCCTGTTATTACTATACGATCGAACTTGAACTCTAAAAATGTACTAAAAGTTGAACTTTTGCAACTGAAAAATATTTTAGTTAAAAGGATTATATTAATCAACCAAGCAATTGCCTACCACTGTTCGATTTCTAGTTGTATTTTATTGTCCATATTATCTTTAACTCAAATCATATATAATTTATAATTATAACTTACCTGGAGACTGACTGAACAACAATTATACACAGAATAATTTTCAATTTTTCCCAACATCCTTCTGCGAACTTAAAAACTAATTACACTTAACCACACTTTTAACTGTAGCACACTGTATGACTATGGAACAAGTTTTGTACGGCTGGCCTAGCGGCGGTGCTTGTCATACTGCTGTCATTTATGGTCTTGAAGGTTAAATCACATAGTTTGCTGATTTTATTGTTATAATACAAATATTGTCGTTAATTTGCATTTTTTGTCGTTAAAAGATATATTATGTCGTATGTTTATATTTTCTGCCGTAAAAACACATATTTTATCGTTCAAATGCTAATTTTGTCGTTAAGGTATCGAAATTTGTCGTGCAAACCCCTAATTTGCCGGGCCGAAAAATGCCACCCTTATATTTCTAAACTAGCGTCTAATATATCAATCTTTTGTTACCTTAAAATTATTTTCTAGTTATTAAAAAGAAGTTTAGAAAAAGACGAAATTAGTGCAGTGTAAAGTAGCCTTAACACTCCTTCATTTAGTCATTAAATTATTTATTATGTTTGACGCTATACATTCCAGTTTCACCCAAATCACTGATGGCAAAATCTACAGATGTCAGAATGTCAATAATGTGAATAGATTGGACTGTATAATTACAACAAGCCACACGGACCACACGGTAGCATGATAGATTTCAAATAAATATACAGTTGGGCTGTTATTACATACCATGGTTTTACTGGTTAATTAATATTTCATCGTTGAAACCGCATCCGCCTGTTTTTCGCGTGGTCGGACTCGGGTGCTGGCGCAATATCAATAATAAATGGTACGTCGCGTCGATAACTCTATTTACGTGTATCGGTCAAGTTAGTCATGATTATATACTAAGCTTAATAAATTAGGTAATTTTCGTAATAAGTACGGACGCTAATGTATCTTTAAACTGGTACTATTTTCTGATGTCATGGCATAATGTAAGGCGTGGTATATACTAATGTGTATTTTAGAAACTAATGCTATTGAAATATTGAACTTTGTAGGACAAAAATGTTTAATTTATTCGAGGCTAGAAACAAAAAAAAACCTTTAAACTATTATGAATCTCTATTTTTCTTACAAAACTGCTTATTTTGATGTAGACATTTGCTGAATGTTAAGATGATAGATGGGGCAAGGAAGAACCCAATAATGTATATAATATCGTTTTATAATTCCTCAAATTATTGTCCAATCCCTTCCTATGGCTACAGATTGCTTTCTTGACTCTGTTTTGATCTGTATTTTTTAGAGAGTAGCAAATACAGATAATAGATATACTTGAGCTGATTTAAACTATACGACAAGACGTCATTTGCCGCTTGGAATATACCAAATTGTCATGCGTTCATAAAATGTGCTTTAAGACAGCAGAGGTTGAATACAGTAGAATTTCTTCATCTGTAATGATTAGTAGCGAAATGTAAAGTTGTTAAAAAATTCTGAACGAGTTTTTCGTTGAATCGAATGAATATAATAATAGTCTTGTTATTGTCGTTTTGGAGTTTATGTTTATTTTTATGCAAACATTGGATTAACCCGAGGCGAATCTTTAACGAGAAATTTATTTGAGAGTGGGATCTAAATAAGATATTTAATATAATTACTGATATACCTAAGGCATTTTTTGAAACTCAATATTAAAAATTACAGATGCCATAAAAACTTTAACGAGTCGTGCAACTATCATGAAAACAGACAATTACGAGTCAATTACATAATTTAAAATGATGATGATATGTCGCAGAGCCAATTGGAATATTATTGTACACTGACAAAACGTATGCTCATTCCCTCTCATAATGTGCGCGTTTTAGGTAGTCCGATACCACAAGTCAATATGACAATTTGAAAAACCAATAAGTAAAAGAAAATGTTTGATAATAGTCCATGCAGGCAGAGGGGTTTCATTCCTAACAACGATATGAATTGTAGAAACTTCATGAAGTAGATTGAACAGCAGGTATTAGATACTACCAGTTATAATAACGTTGAGAATTGCGTTTCATTTACATTAGCTTCAGAAAGAATTGAACTTTAATATTGTCTTAGATACATTTTTATATTCCTTAGCATTGTTTAGTACAATAAATCGTTTTATGTAATCTCTAGCACGTTTGTATTATCATTATTTTTATAAAAGTCGCCAATAACCCAAAACCTACAACTTTGTCTTCGATTCTTTTACGTATTTACTTTTTATAAGTTTTACGAAGGAACAATTTCCATACCTTCAAAATATGACACATAATTAATGTGTCGGTGTTTTACTATATTTGGCTAACTTTGGTCATTTGGAAAATTAAGTTGAATGCACTCGCACTTAATAATCCGAATAATGTTTTCTACTGTGCATTCACAATGCATACAATATAACACTATTTTCGGTACAAATTGTAACAGCGTTTTTAGTAACTTCTATCTAAGACTGGTCATATTAATATCAAATGCCAAATGTCAAACGTTATGTCAAAAAAATTCACATAACCAAAAACTGCCTTTTTCGAATCGCTTCCAATCGCATAAACTGCGAAATATCTGGTCCTGACCCTAACCACAGGGCTAAATGGGCTATAGCCCTGGGGCGCAAAATTTTTGGGGCGACTATTTTTGTGTTATATTTTTTATTATTCGATATTTTGTTATTAGTTATTTTTATTGTAAATCACGAAATTAAACAAATATGCTGTTCTAAATAATATAGAAAATTGGATGCCTGAGACATCTAGTAGATATATAGATATATGAGACATCTAGTAAACATGTATGAGATCATGAAAAAATAGATGATACTGATCTACTTGATCTTTTACTTTGGTGTTCTAAATTTGTTGGGCTTTTATTTTATATTGTTATATATTGTTATGAATATTATTTTTTTGTAAATGATAATAGGTTATTACTCAATTATGAACTGTTCTTATTGAACAGACGTATTGATTTTTGTTATTTCTTAAGAATTATTCAGTGACCGCGCAAAGTATGGAAGCACGACAAAATCTCGGAAACTGGAAACATATTTGTAACAAATTCAATTTCCCTCTTCAATTGTTTTGTACTTATGCCGTCATCGACACTGTTTCTAAATGGCAACACCATATTTTTCTTGTTGATTATGATAGATCTTTTAATTGTCTTCATGTTAGCATACAAATTTTATACCCTTCTATGAGAAAATTTTCGAGACTAAGTTTAAAAAATAAGGATTTTGTTTGTGAACGAAAAGCGAATAGGCCGTTTAGGTAGATTTGCAATAGGAATTGATCCATTAGCAAACTTAGACTCGCTGTAAATGATTCAAATATATTGTGAACAAACATTCAGGATTTCAGGTAACAGTACAAACTTTAAGGTTTACTATGAGACCCTTTTGATTTTCTAGAACATTGGGTTCTGGTTTTTGACATTTTAATCACGAAAATCTTACAGGAGAGTCCGTGATCGTACACTAAGCAACTAATTTTATCCAAAACATATTTTCATATTCCATTCAGAATATCCAAGAGTTAAAAATCAACGTGTTCGACAATTTTGTACAATAAACTAACCTGAAACAAACCCTCATTTAGATTTTCTCATATTTCCAGACTTTACGCGCCCACTGTATACATACAATAAATATGAAAATTTGTTGATGTTGAACAGTGTTCGCCTAATACTCAAATGGCTTAAATCCAAAATAATAACGTTTACAGTAGAGACAAAGCGGCTCAGATTTGTATAGAACCAGACAGAGACCACCTTCTTTATTTAATAGGGATGTTAAAACTTATACTATAAATTATTATGATACTTATTGCATCCTTTAATCGATGTGAAATTTGCTCATCGAATTATGTAGCACGAAAGCTATGTTGGAAAAATTTGAGTATTAGGACTATTTTCGTACAAACTAGGCTGGCAATTTATTATATGAAGATATATATTTTAAAAGCCAATTTATTCAAAATTTATATTCTATAAGGAGAATTCATAGAAATTCTCGCACTACAGGAACTGCTAATTTATGTTTTTCTAAGATTATTTTATATTTTATGGTAAATCTAATCAAATGTTTCGCTTTTGGCAGTTTCTCAAGGCTAATAAATGACTCATAATAATTGCGTCTACATTTCCTAACGTGACCACAGCAGTACGCATTGCGCATTTTTAAGTTATGCCACTATAAATTGCAGCGGCGAAAGATCTTTTGTAACACTGAAAAGGATATCAAATTATTTACCACCTTCTTTAGAGCAGAGCAAAATAAATAATTTAAGTATTTCGTTCATATAGAGTGATCTATTTAATAACTTAAATACGTGTGATATCAATTTGGAAAATATGCAGACAGCAAATATATAAGTAACTTTGGTTTTGTTAAATATAAACGTTTTTTCATTTTGTCTTTTTTCAAATTTTGTTAAATATGTTTTTGTTCTGACACTTTTGTATAACGCATGCGCATCCGCTACCTATATCTTGTATTTTCTTATAAAGAGGGGCGCATTCATTTTAATAGCCCACGGGAGCCGAATCTCTTAGACGGCCCTGTATATTATATACATATTTAAACGGGCGTGTAATATGCTATAGTATGGCCAAAGGGTTGAGGCTGTCTTAGTTTTGCTCTGGTCATCAAAATACGCCAACATGACGTTTTTGTTGCTGTTTTGCGTCTCTGGTAAGTGATCGTGCCTCATACTCGTCAACTAAACGTCAAACCCTCCTTTCAGATACAATACAAGGATCACATTTACCTGAATAAGGAGGTATGCGGAGATCAAACCTACATCGTAGATATGATCGGGTTCAAATACTACCGCGGGATAGTATAAGCGCAATAAATAGTTTATTGAATATTAGCATACACGTATAAAGCTATAGTATATCCCAAGAATTGAGGATTTCTTAGTTTATGTAACGTATATGTTTTCGGTCCATGTTTACAAACTTGACAGTTTGCTACAGTACTACCAGTGTCCAGTACTACACCATGGTACACGCAAAATACCCTGGATTCTAAATATAGTAGCCACAATTACTAAATTTATATAAAATTAATGACGCAAAGTAGAAGAAACTAGTATATTATACTCGTTTTCATGCATTTAAAAACTCATGCGCCAATATAACGTCTTATAAAACTTGTATAATAAAATACTAATTTGTACTTTATTTTATATTGAACACATGGTGAGACAGTTTTTGGTTTTATAATGAATATTGTCGGTAACAATGGATATACCTAATTTATCACAACCGCAAATTCAAAATTTATTTCAAATTCATTACTCAAAGTAAAATAAAACCCTCTTACACTCATGCGCGAATTAATGTCTTTTTGTAGTACTTACACCACAATTATTTCGAGAATATACACAAACTTTGTAATATTCAATTCTCCTTCGCTTTATTCAAATCAATACCTGCTTATGTTGGAAATTTATTTGCCTAACAACCAAAATATAGCCGCATAATATGCAATAATCCAGCATGACTCGATGATTAATTGCTGCGGATATCAGAATAGGATGCTCCCAATTATTGATGGGAGATAGATACAGGTGCATAACAGAACCCTCTTCTATGTATTAGTACTTGGTCGGACAGGCCCATTCATCTATTATGTCCTGCGGGAGAGATGAAGGAGCCGAAAGGATCCAATAACAGTGTCAGGGGCAGATAAAGCATGTCTGTCTACAAGACAGTCTCCTGAAAATCTATTGCTAATGAATAAAGACAGTCACCGAAATTGGTTCAATTGCTACCTATTTAAATCTAATAAAATGAGTAATTAATTTCAATTGAGACAACTTTAAGTTTTTCTGTAGATAGTTTAATTTTATTGTAGTTTTATTGTCTGCAAAACAAAACAAAAACACACAGAACTAAATATTACAAAGGGGGCATTTAATATGGTTGAATATGTAGACGTATTAGGGAGAATATTAATATATGACGTACACTTGAGAATTTAATATACTTGAGTTAATGTATTTCATCGAATATGTTGGACTCTTGTTGGAATTCAGAAGGTATGCTTATGCAAATTCCACGATATCAATTTGATGTTGTGTAATGTAGTGTGAGAGTTTTATCAACAAATAATTGCCGTAACGTAGGATTTTACACCCACTGATGGTTGTTGTTGGCTATTTAATTAAACAAGAAACTATTCCTAAGAAAAAGATACACATGAAAAAGTGGGTGGTTCCTCACACTTATTATTTATGTCATGTATATTCTTATGTTAAGGAAAAATTAGTTATGAATACGCTAATTGATGCTTATTATTCGGTAAGATATGTTTGAACTCAATGTATGCATGATAACGATAAGTGTGCCATCTGATATTAGCATACAGCTGCTAAATAACAACGGAAAATAAGTAAGGCAGTTCGGATATTTGGTAGTAAGTATACGTACTGCAGAAGTATTTTTGTCCCGACTGGTATACGAATCTACGACAGTATTTCAAGAGGGCTTAAAGGCTTAAGATCAAACGATTTAAAGAAGAAAGAAATTGCGCCATGTCGACATTTAGACTTTGAGTTGTTCTGAGTCACGTTACAAATAATATACCGTATGCCAACATACAAACGCAACACGCAGCATAATTAATTAACTAAATTAGAAATTTCAGATAATATATTATGTTAACGGCTAAACCCGACAAACTGGCTTATACTGGTATGTAAACGCATACTCCAGTTGATGTAGGTATATTGTATAATATCATTTGCAATCTTTGATCTATTTTGATGATTTGTTCATCGATGTGTAGAACATTCATGATGATTGCCACATGCCTGTGAAATGTTTGTACAACAGGTCTTAAAGCTTGTTAGATCGGAAATCCAAAATTATGTTTTGTGGAAAAAAGTTGAGAGACACCTTATACTCTGCATTATATCTATATCAATTCTCAACAGTTAGCTTTTCGTTCGTCCCGATTTCAGTAATCTTCTGTAATCTTTTACGATTTTGATGATTTTTCTCCACATTATACTAAAATCTTTAAATTATCACACGCCATTCAAATATTGAAGACAACTCATTTTGCTTGCCTATCATTTCTGCGGTCTAGACTTTTGGTTTAACGCAGTACAGCGGTAATTTAGAGGCAACAACCAGAAAGATACAAAAGCAACGATAAACAGATACTTAATAAACTTTCCGTTAAAACAAACAAACATTAAAAACATTCCGTTATCCAAGCACACAGTCCAGGGACCCAATTCTCGTCATCTTTTTGAAGCGAATGCGTGACTTTTCGAATGGAGTAGGGATATCACCGGTTGCCCGTATCTATGAGCAAGTTTGCTTATTGCTAAGTACAATAACACACGCGCCAAGCCCATACGTTCCCATACGTTTGATTGAAAACTATGTGCGTGGCGCGTGCGTTTTTGTTCTTAGCAACAACCTAGATATGAACCAGAGGGCAACCGGTGATATCTCTACTTCATTCGAAAAGTCACGAATTCGCTTTAAAAAGATCACGAGAATTGGGTCCCAGCACTGTTAAGTGTGAAACTACATAAATGATCATATATCATCAAACAACATCGACAAATAAAATCTATGTAGACGCTGCCAGAAGAATACGATCGACGAAAAAATGTAACCAACCCGAATATTAAACAGCTATTAATGATCTCGACAACTAACGCACTCGCTAATCGCTTGTGGGTTAAATAGTCTCGGTCATTAATCGCTCTTTTTTATATACTCGTTGGTTAAATAACTATAAACAAATGTGAAAATAAAAAAACTGCTTCGTACTATATATAAAATTAATAGTTTAGCTGCCTGAGAATCTATTTGATCGAGTTCGTCGGGTCTGCATTAAAATAAAACTGGGTGGCCAGGATTGGACAGACATTTTGATTCTATTGACATTAGCTATTGTCAAAACATCAGCGTTTGACGCTACCTACTGTCATTAGAAGCAAAGCAAAGCATCTGTCAAATCCTGGCTAACGAGGTTTAATGCAGTACGAGCGATCTCAATGAAATAGAATTTGCTCATGCACATAAACTATTAATTTTACCAAAAAATGTCGTAGTCATAAATTACTCAGACTTACTCATTTGTAAAATCTTTGAAAAATGAAATGAAAAAATCTCCGGAATCGTCGCTACAAAAAAAGGGTGCAGGAATTTTTTTTTTCGTTGGTTGTTTTTTCATTATTTTAAATGGCAATGGTGATAAATTTGTTTTCAGTGCCGTTAAAAAAGCCCAAATTGGTAAAAGAAACAAAATATATTATTAAATATAGAAGCTAAAATTGCGAAGTTTTACTTATTACTGGGCATATATTTTGCAAATATTTGGATATTGGGATAAAAACCAAATATTGAGAAATGATCTGGCTTGATAAATTTCACAAAGTGCTTTAAAACTAGCAGAATCCGTCCATGTATTCTCCATGATATATCTGGTACGCACTTGGAGCTCAAGATTTTTGAAACCAACATTTAAAAAAGTATATAGGTATTAATGGGAAGGTAATAATTGTCTATTGACAAATAAGTACTAAATAGTATATTTCCTAAAAATGTCAACATAAAATATTGGAAAATGGCGGAGATACGTGCAATTGTATACCGTCCCGCACCTTCTCACGCTCACATCTCCGGCAATCTTACGAATTTTTAAATTAAATTTTCAGTGAGATTCTATAGTTCCACCGAAAAAAAGTATTTAATATTGTTTTTGAAGCAACATCATCATTTACAGTCATCGGTATGCGATGTAAAAATATCTGCTAACGATATCGCTGGTATCAAATAACCAACGGCGTTGCCGTAAAAAAAGCAATTGCATTGTCAAAATCTGCATTTCTCCAATGTAAATTGGTAAATTGACGAACTTACGTTAATTTTTTAGTGTTTTCCATATCTTTTACGCCATTTTTGCTATAGTTTATCACATGAAATGGTGGTTTGGCATATCCTGAATACTGATATGACAGTGATACCAACATAAAGTCTTAAAATGAGTCATGGCCTACACGAGCGTTCAAAAAACATACAATAGATTACGAGAACGATTCAACTACAACGACAACAACGATTTACAATGTATAGACTATAGACCATTTAGAAAAATGACCATATAGATACTTTTGAAGCAAATCTATGGGTAGATTCGGTGTTTTAATGGTAAGCTAGAGATCTGTGTACAGCTTACAGTTTTGCCCTTAGAGGAGCTACAGGAGTCAACATTATCGACCCATTACCCTCGTAAGATCCAGTAAACCTAACCGATTTACAAAGAAAACCGTACGTTATTTGCGTAAGCACTTAAGCTTCGAATAAAACCTGCAATCATTCGGAAGCGAGGATTTCTTCCTAAAAGTGTGGCGTTCGCGTGCTGCTTTCGGAATGACGTAACACGGACGAACGGTGCCCAACGTGGCGTTAGTTATCATTTTACGACACTACAATGGCCACGATGAATCGATTTATTTCCACCTGAGGAAATTTTACGATGCACACACATTCAGGAATCTGACGAAGGATGGGTTTCTGTCGCTGCATACATATATATATATATATATATATATATATGTCTATCCACGAGCGAGGGTTAGAGACGGTGGTGGGTCGGCCCCCGGATCAATACTCGCCCTGTACAGTCCCCTCCAAATCACTTTCGTTTAAGTACTACGAGAACGAGAAGGATATAGTCCGAAACAACTCCGTCGTAAAACTTTTCCGGGTTCCTGGTCAGCTTTGCATTTCAACATTCTAACTCGATTTTGTGCGAACAAGTCTGAGCGTCAGATTTTCTTTGTGAGAAATATTCTTACGAAGACGATTTAAATATCGTGTGAATCACGTTATATTTTAAAGTATGTAACTATCGAAGTTATGAGTAAAAGTGTGGAAGGTAGGTTTAAATTTCAACATAACAGATACAAACGTTATTATCCACAAAGTGTGATTAAGTTTCCATAAATCGCTATTTGAGTATGTGTATGTGTGTGTTTGTCAAAATTGAAAATGCGGTAAAGAATGAACATGTTTTATGCGCGAAGTTTGGTTTACTTGGTTGCCATAGTAAATAACAAAGGTAAAGATGAAAATATTTAGAAGTTTCCCAGTTTTTCAGAATTTAAACTCTCAGGGTCTGTCTTAGATAGGATTATCATATGGTATCCAGAAGGATGTCATGTCCTCCTTTTTCAGTTGACTTTAAATGACCTCCGTTCCCGTTAAAAAATCCTGCTTTGTAATCAGATTTTTCGGTATATTTCCATTTGATTGTTATATTATGTTTGCTGACAAGATGCAATTTGAACTTGCAATGAAACTCAAACTCTTGAGAAATTTTTAAGGTAAATAAAATAATAAATAATGTAAATATGTAAACATAAACGTGATTTTGGCATTATATACTAGTATAAATGCTATAAAAAAGGCTAATGGCTCAACAGAAAGCCGGGACCACCTAGAACTTCAGAAGCCCTAGTAAGTCCTTCCATATATAGACTACAGTACTATAGTAAGCATTGTATTTTTAGCTTAAATCCTGGAAGTTTTATATTCCACTTTGTACTTTTACCTAAAAACTAACGTGCAAACAAGAAAAGAAAAACACACGTAAACATTCATCATCACGTAAGAGTTCTTCAAGTATTTTGTTCTAGAAAATGTTTATGTAAGGTCTTAGAATGTGTAAGTCAAAGATAATTGAAGGTGAAATATGTAATTTGGCATAACAAGGACTATTGTGACAATTAAAATTTGTCCGTGTTTGTTAAAATGACAAACATTTTTAGTTTTGGGACATTCCATGCTAACAGTGAACTGACTAAACTAGTGAAAATCTAATATGCAATCATATATTCCTAGCAATGCGTAAAATTTAACCATTTAGAGAGGCAAATTAACAAAGAATGACGTTTATATGTGCAGCGAAATCACGATGAACAGCTCCGTATAATCATTAATACGTATATGGATAATATTGACAGTAGGTATTGTCAAAACCCCAGCCTTTGATAGTGCCTAGTGTCAGAATGAAAATAATTGTGAAATCCTCGCTAAGTTTTAATGCAGACACGATCTCGATCAAAAGGAATTTGCTCATACAGGTAAACTATTAATTTGACAAAAAAATATCATACACATAAATTATACAAAATTTCCTCTACTTTAATTTGTTATTTAACTATTTAGACGAAATTGCAGAAATGGCAGCTTATTTGCAAAATCCTTGATAAATGCTTAGAGGAAACATCCAGTTCTTTTGGACGCTTTTGAACCAAAAGCTTTTCAGCTCTAAGTTTGGTCATAAAACTTGTAAATATGGAATCGTCGTCACAAAAAGCGGGTACACACACACACACACACACACATACATACAGACATACACACACACACACCCACAGACATTTTTTTGTGCCTATAAAGACCTATTTCTCAATTTTTTGCTCAATGGCAAAGTTATAAAATATTTCATTCCAAAATATGTTTAGATTACTTCAATTTTATAATTTTGCCGTTTAAAAATTATTTTCTTAAAAATATATTTGTTTAAAGTGTATTTTATTTAAATTGTTTATTCACGTAAGAGATTTAGAGATGAAAATGAATGTATTTTATTTTTTATACGAAAACCGCCGAAAACAAAAAAAAATAAAGAGACCAGATTTGGTAAGAAAGGAATGACCACTTTTCGCTTTGAAATGATTCAGTATAAGTATGTAATAAACTACAGAATAAGCTGTTATTACTATGGATACAAAAGATTTCATTGAAAACAACGATATTCTTGCTATGGAATCTGCCCAATGCGTACTTTATAACTATAACATAAAAAAGGCATCGTCCCACTCCGCAAACCAAATTCAAACCACAATATTCAGGGAATAATAAGCCTCATCCATTACAATGTTAGCAATGTTCTTTATTTATTGTTAATCCAGAATAAGGATTTTCAAGTTTTGTCGGAATCTTTCTGCAGGGTTCATTTTTAAAGATTAAACTTAAAAAATAGAAAAGTGTTTTCCCAGAAACCGTATTGGTCTCAGGTTCGTGTGAGTTTTAATGAAAGTCGTCGCAAAAATATAAAATTTTAGTGAAAAATAAACGATGAATACCGTGCGATTTTATTATGTAAAGTGCCTTTTTATCTATACACTGCGCAAACAAATAGGGAATAATTAAAAATTGGTCACCATTTGACAGATTATTTTCTCTCCAGCCGCTTAACCGATTTTAACAAAACAGTGGTATAAATTTCGTGCCGAGTTCCATTTTTGAGCATGTAACATGGTGAAACCATAGGGGTAAGTTTTAATAAAAAAAATAAATTCAACAAGATATGTTTCAAAAAACCTTTTCTTTTTGTGTAGGATAGTATGAAATCCATACTTTATAATTTAGAAGCATTTATATTCGTTTACTACCTTCCAAAATAACGACGTTTTCCCTTGAAACAACTGTATTATGGAACGAGACAGAACTCATTCGCTGGGTTCAGATATTTGCTTCAAACTGCACCCAAGAAGATTATTTTCACTAGCTTTAGACCTTCCACTGAACTGTCTACTATATAAATTTAAACTATTTATTTGGATTTCAATTATTTTGTACATGTTTAGTGTAGTAACTGCAGGGACAAATATAGTTTTGTACAATCTATATAATAGGATAAAATGCGATAAACTAGTAAACGTTGCCCTGGTTGAAGCCATAAATTTATGTTTCAGTTCTAATCCTTAATGCTGAATTTCATCCTTGTTTCCGTTTTTCGCGCAATAAGGGAGCCATGGTGGAATGAAATGAGATCATCAGTCAATGTCGTATACAGACATGAAATGGCGAGACAATTATAATTAATCAAACAGAAATTTTCTTTCGTTACAAATAATTATTTCTAAACGATTATTACTTTTTCTCTAAATGAATGTCGGAACTTAAGTTGTAACTGTCATCTTTCCTTTTTTATTGTCACTCTTTTTATTTGGTATTTACCTACAAAGAAACGGGGCAATATTATTTTGATAATCAGAAGAAAAGATAATCATAAATAAAATGGAACAAACACAAACGGTATACATAATATATAAGAAACAGACTTATTAAATATCAGCGGTAGACCGCTGAGGACAAAACAATTCGTTGTTATTAAATAATTTACGGAGAATGTCAACGACCGTTGCTTCCGTTCTATATACACAGGAGATAAACATAACATTTTTAACTGTTAGCTTTAATTATGGACATTGTTTGTTGTACACGTCGAGTCGCCTGTTAATTAATACGTCCAAATTATTCTGTAAATAATGACGACGTCGTTAACACGGTTTTATTTTTCTGAGTATCTACCCACTGCTGAAACTGTTTGATTAAAACGGACACGAAAAACAAAGAAAATTTGTATTATATTTCGTATCATCTACTCGAAATTAATTAATACAGTAAGGATTTAATTGGAATTTACGTTTAATTAGCGCTTGTTAGTAATTGGTGTATTATATTATAATTATTTACGGTAAATACAATATCTTAAGCTACTTTCTGATTGATACCAGGAACGTAATTCGATATTTTCTTGATAATAGTTAGTATTTTCACATGTTTCGCTGTTTGAACGCGGCAAGTTTTTATATTTTTACAGTATTTACTACGGTGGTTCAAATTGGCTATTTTTATTTAGAAAGCCCCAAATCGTTTCCAAATAAAAAAAAAGTGGATACGTATTTTTTTCGAATTTTTGATTCTGAATGGTGCCTGTCGAGGCCTCAAATTAACATAAGAACATGCATGGGAAAAAGACATTTTTTGGCAATTTTCGAATAAATGTTCGGGGTTTCGGAAAACTTAAGACTAAAGTGATAGGACTTGTAGAGCACTTTCCAAGGAGGAGTTTGACCTATCATACATATGGATTTGATGCCCCCAACCCAACCCCACAGTTCCCTGAAAACTACCTTTAAAGGAGAAAATGTAGATTCTTCAGAGAATTTACCTTTCTATTTATTTCATTCTCTTTTTTCTTATAGAAACCATTGTTATAAGTCTAGTGGGATGTTTATAAAAATTCGTCAGTTAATTTCCATTTCCATTTCTTTAAACAAAATTTATCTTGTTATATAATAAAGCTAACGACACCTTTTTGGCATAGACGTCGCGAAATTTTCGATTTCGCTGAAACAAATGGAATATGTTTAAACAAATGGAGATTACTTGACAAATGTATATAAACATTCAACTAGACTTATAGTAATGATTTCTATGAGAGAAAAGAGAATGAAGTGATTAGAAGGGTAAATTTTCTGAAAAATGTACATTTTTCATGTAAGGGTAGTTTTCAGGGCACTGTAGGGGTGAGTTGGAGGCGTCGAAGCCATATGTATAATAGCTCAAATTCTTCATTGGAAAGTCCTTTACAAGTCCTATAACTTTAATCTTTAGTTTTCCCAAACCCCGAACAATTATTCGAAAAATCCCAAAAAAATGTCTTTTCCCATGCATTTTCTTATGTAAATTTGATGCATCGATAGGCACATACAAAAATCAAAATTTCGAAGAAAAAAAATACGTTTCCACTTTTTTTGGATTTGGAAACGATTTTTGGAGATCGTTGCTTTCTATCATCATAAAAATTTTTGCAATGCATTTTTGAACCACCCTGGTATTTATAATACATTATATGTATCATTTACCTAGACAAAATTTACTTGATACACTTTTTTGATACACTTACTCGATACACATTTACTTGATACATGTCCTGATGTAGTTTAGAGTAGAAGAGATTTTTACTTAGCATCAGCGTTGGTTTAGACTTTAGAGTAATGTAGCTGGTAACAAATAACGTTCACATAATTTTATCTGTATATCACAAATAATTTAGTTATGCAACAGTCCTGTTCAATAAACTAATAAATTCAATAAATAATGTAGAATTGAGATACAGCCAAAGTAATCATCTCATTTGCCGAGTTTGACAACTCATTAAATACAAATCTCAACAGAGTAAATACTGTTCTGTACAGCAGTTCATTAACAGTGTTTATTTCAGGATTGGAATGCTTAGAATTTCCAAGTTTATTTTCCGTAATTTTCGAGGTTATTCGTTTAAAGTACCTACTCATTTAGCCTGATTAATGATCCTCATGCATTTCAGTTGTTTTATTCATAAGTACATATGAGTTATCGGTAGAAACATCGTATCAACGTATGGTTCAACGTTATTTTTATACATACACCGTAGAACATTATACACACACTTTAAGAATTCCATTAGTATGTTTTTTTTTATTAATTTGAGGTTAATGTTGGTGGAAATAAAACAAATAAAAACATTTTAAAATTTGTATTATTATAGGGTATTGTTGTAAGTTGCACATTAATTTTATTCGATATGTGTGTACTATTTATCATTCAACAGTTACTTCTTTTGCTGAAATGTGTATACCCAGTAGAAAAAATTTCTTTTTCAGTAATAACTTTTTCGATTCAAAGAAATTTAACTATTGAATATCAGCAAACAAATATTTCTTAGAACATTTTTTTTTGTTGGCTTGAAGTACAAATTTGTTTGCCACAACAACAATCATTTGACAATAATATATAACTTTTTAGGCCAAATACATATTTCATTAAAATAATAATCTCTTAAACTAGATAAACATATGGTTCATTCTCATATATCTATATTTGTTTTTTTTTATTTTACTCAGTTCAGAAATAGCGGTCAGTTTTGTGTCGGCGAATCCAACATTTTTGACATTGGGATGTGTTACCGTTAAACGAAATAACTTTGTTTGGGTTTGTCATATAGAGCTGAAATAAAAATCACTCTATTTAGCACATTCCAAGATATCTGTTAGGTATATAATACATAGAGTTGACGGTTATTATCTATTTAAAAGTTAAGTTTTCTTACGATAGTCCATTATTAACGTTTTCATGTCTTTTTTTACTTGAAGATTTAATTTGCCCATTCAATATTTTTTAGTTATAACCTTGTATGCAAAGGGCTTGTAATAAAAAATAGCTTTCTTACTCCTTCCCCATATTGATAACAAGCTTTTGAAATATGAAAATTTCTTTTTTTTCACGATATTTAATGTCAAATATCCCTGAATTTTCATAATTAATCTTTTTATAAACTTTAATAACAACTAAGAACATTCTTGTGTATTGCACTGTGTTTAGAATAACAGCCCCTTAAAAATGAGAGAAAAATTACATGACATTAAAACATATTTAAAATTCAAAATTTTCAGTAAATATAAAAACAAACACTTTTTCTGCTAAGGAAAAAGGTTAATACTTATAAAAGTAAGTGATCTTCAAATGTTTTTTGATCTTGATGTGATTGAAGATCTCGTACTCCTTCTATTTCTAGAGGAGAGAATTTGTGAAAACTTTTACGTCCTGTTATCTTCTTGGATCTCTGAAAAATATCTTCTATCTTCATCTTTTTTTACTATGATGAAGTTTACCCCAGGTAGGTGTCCATTACAAAAGGATTACGAAGTGTTTGTAAAATTTTTTAGTATGATTTTTGTATTTATTTTATCTTCGGACAGATAAATGCAAAATATTGGTGCGAGTCATCAATCATATGAAAAATTAAGACCTTAATGAAATTCATCTAACACGGCATTAGCAAAATGCTATAAGAATCATAATATAAGTTGCTATTCTAGATTTTGATAAGCCATTTAAGCAACTGTTACTAAAATGTCTATGTCGCAGGTTTTTTATAGCAGGTCAGTTTATTTAGACATAAGAACAACATAAGAACAATGTCTAGAAACAATGCATTCAAATCTTCTGCAACAACTTACAAGATACATTCGACAGCGAGTACTCCGACTCATGATAATTTGTAGATTTGTAGAGTCCTTTGACTGAATTTATCTTAAAGTTCAACTCCACACCCCAGGTCAAACTGACAAAAGCTTAGTTAAAAAAAAATTAAGCTGGTTTTCTTTCTATATGTATGTTCTTCTTATTTTTTGCTTGCTTTGTGTTAGGGAGGTACTTGAATTTGCAATAGAGTCTTCTTATGTTGTAAATAACGTTTTCATTTTGTGTCAAAAGTGGCAAAACAAAATGAATACAACCTTTTCCAGAATCCAATTAAAAATTGACAAACTGTATAATGAGATATATCTATTTTGGAAGCAAAACTCGACAGAAAAACATTTCCCTTTATAAATGGCAACAAGCATTGTATAACGAGTAACGAACGAAAATAAACATAACACGCAATAACTGCAGTTTTTTTAGTGGAATAACCACATATGAGTATACAATAGGCGCACATGAATACAATAACATCCCGTGTTATGAAACAACATTAGTTATTCATTCAGAACACATTCGTAATGTCAGTATTAGTTTTTTTCTAATAGTATTCGAATAGTATTAAATAGCAACAATACCAAAAATATAGCAATGCATACCTACAGTAAGCAAATATGTATAAATATTACAGGTTGATGTGGTAATTATTAATTAAATAGTTTAATTGTTAAAATTGTGATACAAGTGATTTGTGAATAGTGGCATTCCAAAACACCAAAGGGTAAAAGGAAACCTAAAAGGTAAAAGGAGACACTTTTTGGCTAAACATAGCCTTCTTCGGTCCTAAATTGTCTAAATTGCGGAGAGATACATAAAAATATAATCTTTGTCGAAATTTTCTGCTGTTTCGGCTGCATATATGCCAATATTTGATCGGGAATCTAATTATAATTATTATGGATAATCAAGGATTATGTCAGGAAAATAACAATATTTTGGAGACTGTGGCGAACTTAATAATAAAATTATAAACCCCTAACCACAACAAGTATTTTAGAAACCTAAATACGTATTTCAGCAACTATGTTGCCATCTTCAGTAGAACCTAAAAAAAGAAAAAGAGAGATTAGCACTTCATAGTATCTTTACTGGATATTGTCCAAGCAAATCACTAGTGGAAGTGACGTCCATGTTAAAAATTACCCTATATATACCCATTTGTTGTTCACGCCTCAGTGAATTTTGATCATTGAAGCGTAAAAAACAAGTTTTAATTAAAGCAGGTCAAACAATGGCGAACTAGGTATAGGACCCCTGTCTGAATTTATTAATTTATCTCTATTCAAGTGAATAAAGATACTTTCCAAGCTGTTTAGTTCCCTATTATTTGACACAGCTTTTACAAGTTTTAAGTCATCTACAACTACTTTATGACCTGTGTCTAAAATATGTTGAGCCACACTAGATTTTTCAAACCGATTATATTTAAAATGAGCTACATGTTCTTTGAACCTAGTTAAAATTGTTCTTCTAGTCTGGCCTACGTATTCTTTTTCACAGTCATGACATTTGATACAATATATACCAGATTTATCAAGTACATCTACCTTATCCTTTGGGTTTCCAAGAAGGTTCTTTATGCTATTATGAGTCGAATATGCTAAACAAAGATTTTGTGATGTAAAAATACTTCTCAAACCCCTTGTATATGCACAATCGAACGGTATTTTAACATAGAAATATTATAGTATTATAGTATTATAGTATTAGTATTATATTATTAGTATTAGTATTATAGTATTATAGTATTTTAACATGTAGAAAAGAAGAATTATGTTAAAATACCGTTCGATTGTGCATATACAAGGGGTTTGAGAAGTATTTTTACATCACAAAATCTCTGTTTAGCATATTCGACTCATAATAGCATAAAGAACCTTCTTGGAAACCCAAAGGATAAGGTAGATGTAGTTGATAAATCTGGTATATATTGTATCAAATGTCATGACTGTGAAAAAGAATACGTAGGCCAGACTAGAAGAACAATTTTAACTAGGTTCAAAGAACATGTAGCTCATTTTAAATATAATCGGTTTGAAAAATCTAGTGTGGCTCAACATATTTTAGACACAGGTCATAAAGTAGTTGTAGATGACTTAAAACTTGTAAAAGCTGTGTCAAATAATAGGGAACTAAACAGCTTGGAAAGTATCTTTATTCACTTGAATAGAGATAAATTAATAAATTCAGACAGGGGTCCTATACCTAGTTCGCCATTGTTTGACCTGCTTTAATTAAAACTTGTTTTTTACGCTTCAATGATCAAAATTCACTGAGGCGTGAACAACAAATGGGTATATATAGGGTAATTTTTAACATGGACGTCACTTCCACTAGTGATTTGCTTGGACAATATCCAGTAAAGATACTATGAAGTGCTAATCTCTCTTTTTCTTTTTTTAGGTTCTACTGAAGATGGCAACATAGTTGCTGAAATACGTATTTAGGTTTCTAAAATACTTGTTGTGGTTAGGGGTTTATAATTTTATTATGTCAGGAAAGCCAAATTACATTGTAAACTCATTACTTTACGTGTTGAAAATATATCTGGGCGGCGGCTGTTAAAATCTTCACTTGACGGAATAAATCGTACCTTTTTGGTAATTATTTACTCCAACACGGAGTTAGAAATCAATATCGTACAGGGAGTTAGAATTTACTTTGGATGAGATTTATCACTGTTCCGTTCAGTCGTATCAACACCAAAAAACCTTATATTCTCTCGATATGTCAGTTCTGTTATTTCAACATTCTGCATGGTGTTAATTTTCACATTTCACAGCGCCTTTGAAAATTTTCACCGCTTCGGATATCAACTATTTTCAACTACCTGCTATGTAGGTAAATTAACTCCTAGATTATGTAAATCAACAAGTTTTGGCATACAATCAATTGACTTTTGGAGAATATATCACTCGTTTTTGTGTATTCAATACTCATTATTTTTGGGTGATTTTGTTCTGTTGATCCCGAAATTTCAGATTATCTTTAGTTAGATTCAAGAATGAATGAAAGCAAAGTGATGGGTAAAAGAAAGGAAACAAAAGAAATGTAAATAGAAGTAGAAAGAAAGGAATAAATGCAGGAAAGAAAAAAAATACTTAAAATGAATCAATTAGTTACAAAAGTCACAAGAAATTCAAGAAAAATTAGGAAACAAAGAACATATAAAGTAAAGGGGTGAAACAAAAAAGAAGTATGTAGAGCGAAATTAAAAAGGGATGAAAGAAAGGAGAGAAAAGAAGGGGAGGAAAGGGGAGAAAGAGAGGAGATAAAAGAAGAAAATTAGGAAAGATATGAGAGAGAGAAAAGAGAGGAAAGTGAAGGAAAAGAAGGCAGAGAGGAGAGAGGGGAGAGAGAGGCAAGAGAGGAAAGAGCGGAAGGAGAGAAAATAGAGAGAATACAGAAAAGAGAGAGATAAGAGAAAAGAAAGAAAACCGAAAAGAGAGGAAAGGGCGGAAAGAGAGAAAATAGAGAAAAGGGAGAAAATAAACGAAAGAGAGAGGAAAGGAGAGGAAAGACAGAAAAGGAAAGAGAGGAACTAGAGGAAAGAGAGAAAAGAGGGGAAAGAGCGGAAAATGAGGAAAAAGAGGAAAGGGAGGAAAGAGGGGGAAAGAGGGGGAAAGAGAGGAGATAAAAGAAGAAAATTAGGAAAGATAGGAGAGAGAAAAGAGAGGAAAGTGAAGGAAAAGAAGGCAGAGAGGAGAGAGAGGAGAGAGAGGCGAGAGAGGAAAGAGAGGAAAGAGCGGAAGGAGAGAAAATAGAGAGAATACAGAAAAGAGAGAGAGATAAGAGAAAAGAAAGAAAAGAGCGAAAAGAGAAGGAAGGGAGGAAAGAGAGAAAATAGTGAAATGGAAGAAAATAAACGAAAGAGAGAGGAAAGACAGAAAAGGAAAGAGAGGAAAGAGAGGAACTAGAGGAAAGAGAGAAAAGAGGGGAAAGAGCGGAAAATGAGGAAAAAGAGGAAAGAGGAAAGGGCGGAAAGACGGGAAAGATGGAAAAGAAAGGAAAGAAAGTAAAGAAAGAAAGTGAATCATACTGGTGTATCTATCCACTTCACTTGTCATCAAAGGACTACGCGGTTTTCAGTTAAGAAGCGCTTCTTTAAGCCACAAAGGAACTGCCGAGTGATGCGTTTTTCGCACTATATACTTTTGTGATTTATTGTCAATTTTATAACAATTCCGTTAGACAGTTTATGTTGATTTAATGTTAATAATGATTAATGGATGCTTGCTTCAAAAGTTAAGCGGTTCAGAGTTATTTCTTTGAATTTTGTTTAAATTTAACAATTTACCTTATTCTTTCTTAAAAAGGTATGATCATTTAATACAAAAGCTTGTTTCGCGTTCTGCTAATCATATGGTTAACGACAATTTCCTTTGTTTTTACTAACTATTCATCGTATCTATACGAAACATTTTGTGAGGATAACACAATAGTACCGCATATCGCAGACAAAAGCAAACGCAGTGACGCGTTTTAATGCCGCAATTTAACAATTCGACTCATCCAAGGAATACTGTACTAACTCAATTTTTTGCATTTTTGAGTTAGGCCCACTAAGAATTAGATTATCACAATATCTTTCAGCTAAGAAAACCATATCTTGAAATAGCCGCATTTAGGCAACCAACTTTGCAATTTTAAATTGTACTAACTTGTACATAATTTACAATTTCCAACGAAAACTGTTATATGTTGAGTTAGGACTGACTTCCCCGTCGTTCCAGAGGTAAGCATAGTTCTATCTGGATATAGTACAGTGTTCGTTTTTTGAGGTTAGTTAAATTTAACGTACTTTGAAAAACGTTGTTTAGGTATAAGGTTGTGAAGCGTGTAAATTTCTGTAAAATAATAATTTAAAATATTGAAAGCTTTATAAATAAGTATGGGTTGTCCTCGAGAAGTCAATTAATATTAAATTTAGTAAAGAAAGCCGACAAGCAAAGTGAAATGGATTCTCGACTTGCACATTGTTCAACAGGTCAGTTTCTTTTTAATATGCACAGCAACATGAATTATTAATAATTATTTTTTTTTAGAAAATAGTTCTGATGAGTTTTCTCCATGTGCAACGAAAGAAGTTACAGTTGACAATGTCGGAAGACCTATAGGTTTGTTTTAACATAACTTAAGTGCTGAACACTATTAATTTTAATTTAATTTTTTTTTTTTCAGAGACAGATCGAATGAATAAAGTAGTTAAGGAAAATTTTGAAGTTGATACTGATGATGAAGACCCCTTTCATGCGAGCTCGGACAGTGACCCAGATTATTTACCTTCAGAAGGAAGTAACAGTAAGATAATTCCATCGGATGATATTGAGAAAAAGGAAGAACAAAAAATACGCAAGAGTAAGACTAAAAGAAAGAGTAATGGGAGAGTAAAAGTGGGTAGAAAACGAGATAGGAATGTAGAAGAATGGATTGATGTAAAATCTAAAAAATGTCTAGATCGTGGGTTGGAACATAAAAATCGACAAGGAAAACTTGTTAAGGGAAGACAAATCGGCGAACCATGCAAAAAAAGATGCAGGCTTAAGTGTACCACAAAAATAAATAAAGAGAATAGACAGATCATCTTTAAAGAATTTTGGAATTTGCAAGACCATACAAGGCAATGGGACTTTATAGTCCAGCACGTGAGACAGATTGAGAAAAAACAAACTACTATCTCTGCTGGTTTACAATCTCGTAGGAATTTTTCTCGGCAATACTATCTTCAGCTCAGCAGTGAACAAAAACAAGTTTGCAAAATTATGTTTTTAAGAACCCTTGGTATTTCGCAGACTTGGGTAAATACAGCATTAGCTAAAATAAAGGAAACTGGAGTTTTACAAGCAGATAAGCGTGGAAAACATAAAGTACGACCACATAGACTCACTCCAGATATAGCAGAAAGTGTCAGAAACCACATAAAGTTATTTCCTTTGGTGCCCTCACATTACATTCGGAAAAATTCAAAGAGGATGTATCTTGAGGAAGGTTTAAGCATTCAAAAAATTTTTAGACTCTACACAGAATATCATGGTGGTGAACAAAATATTGGACAACTTGCTTCTCCTCGCCAGTACAGAGATATTTTTAATGCTGAATTTAACATAAGCTTCTTTAAACCCAAAAAAGACCAGTGCGATGTCTGCTCAGTCTTTAACCTAGGTGATGAAACTATGAGGGCTAACTTACGTGAAAGCTATGAACGTCACATACAAAATAAAATAGTTGCTAGAGATATGAAAAATAATGACAAAGGACTCGCTTTAAACGATAAGACTGTGTGTGTTGCATGTTTCGATCTTCAAAAAGTCTTAGCAACTCCTCAATCGAATGTAAGCGATTTTTATTATAAAAGTAAGTATGCCACATACAACTTTACAATATTCGATATAGGCAACAATGAGGGTTACTGTTATGTATGGCATGAACAGATTGCGAAACGAGGTTCTAACGAAATAGCTACCTGCCTGTGGAAGTTTTTAATGACACAAAAAAATAAGGGAATCCATACAGTTATTTTATATTCGGATAACTGTGGAGGGCAAAACAGAAACCACACCATATTTTCAATGTTTGCTTATGCAGCTATATATTTTCAAGTTAGTATTACTCATAGATTTCTAGAGAAAGGTCACACACAAAATGAGGGAGACAGCATGCATGCTGTTATCGAAAATGCAAAAAAACGTCAGTCCGTTTTGTATGTACCAGAACAATGGATTACTTTAATTAGAATGTCAAAAACAACAGGGAAAGTATATGATGTAACAGAAATGTCGCAAGAAGACTTTCTAGATTTTAAAAGCCTTGCGAGCCATAAAAACTGGAAAATAGAAAATGAGAAAGGAATGGTCAAAGTCAGTCAAGTAAAAGAAATCAGTACTTCTTATAATGCACCAAACGTCGTATTTTTCAAGAATGATCTGTGTTCAGAGCCCAAAAGGTGTGACCTAAAAAAGGCACGAAGGGGACGACCATCTTATATTGATAAACTTCCACCCAAATTATACAGCAACTTTTTACCAATAGATAAGAAAAAATTAAATGGGTTATTATGGCTTTGTGATACGGGTAAAATACCTGCCATGTATCACAGATTTTATCGAAGTCTGCTGTCTGAAGAAAATTACGAAGATCATGAAAGCACTGACGATGAATAAGAAGAACTGGAATGAAATAGTTTGTTTAATACTTTTGTAAATTAACTCTTTATCTTAATAATAAATACAGTTTCATAACAATAAATAACATGTATCATTATATTCCCGATTTTTTACCGCGAATACTGTACTAACTCACTCAAAAACCATTTAGAGAAAAAAATTTGAATTTTTCAAAGCAAAAATAAAATACTACGGTAACCACAATAGGTACATAAGTACAAAAAAACAAATTCAATAATAAGAAGCCCTATTTTATATTAGTTATTAAATATTATCTTGCTTTATTCTAAAAGTTAAAAAACTGAGTTGGTACAGTCTTCCTTGGATGAGTCGAATTAGTCACGCTCGTAGTCCGGCAAGGGAATCACGTATATAATAATAACTGAAACGACTGAAAAACGAGCAGAAGGAGTCGTCGTCGCCGTCGATCGGTCGCATGTGCGTATGTGAAAAAATCACGCCGTGACGTCTATAATTACGTGTAATGCATGCGGCAGACAAGGAGCGGCGGGCGTCCTTGCACACTAATTGGATTGAAAATAAAAGCATCTAAGAAAAGTGCCTGGGGCCCCGGAGCTGCTGTGTTCCGGTTGGTCGGCGCGCCGCCACCCCAGCCAATGACTGTCAACGATTACGACTATCTTGATCGACTGCATTACTCCACAGTCTCCGCGGCATGGAACGCGATACTCCGGATGCCCGATAAAAATTTATTATTGCAAATTCTGTACAGCTTGTTATCCCGCTGCGAAGGTTGATGTAAATTTAAGAGTTGGTATTGGTTTGGTTAATTCATTGAGGTATCTCGGGAATTTTAAGGAGGTGGATAGATAACGTGGGAACGCGAAGAAGAATGAGGTAGAGACAATAGAGTATTTGAATGGATATAACATTTTTTGTTCATAGTTTTCCATACTAAAGAAGAAGAATAATGGTTTCTTTAATGCAAGGGGTCACTTAAACAATAAATTCCAGAAGATATTAAAACCGCTGAAAGTTTGAAAAGGGTATAAATAAAGCGTAGGTATAGATGCAAAAGCAGACATTTATCTTTGGACAAATCAGGTTGCAATTCTTTAATCACTAGATCATGTCGTACAAGATGTTTCAAACATTATTGACTCTAAATCAGTTTAGTATTGATAGAGCAGCACGAAGGTGTAAGAGGTTGTACCATTTTGACTTCTATGCAGACATTTTGTTTTTTCATAATTTAATTTAGGTCAGGGGTTGTCAACCGGTGGTACGCGTACCACTGGTGGTACGCGAATGACTTCCAGGTGGTACACGAAAGGTACCAAACTGTATGGGTAAAATCATAGGATAAAATCAAAATTATAACGGCAAAATTAAATAATATTCCATTATTAAATGGTGCCATATATATAGACGTATTTCAATAATGGCAGATTGTGCAAAAGAAAGTGTAGTTAAAAATGCAAAACAAAGTAAATATTTTACGCTACAGTTAGATGAAAGTACCGACAAAAGCTATTTTGATCAATTATTAGTCTTTAACTAATTTGAGGTTGAAGAGAAAATTGCAGAGGAATATTTATTTTAGGAACCTCTGACCAAAAGATGATCTGCTGATAAATTTTAATAATTGTATGTTTAACAATTCCACTGCAAAATCTATCGAGATTTTCTAGTAGCAATATCTATACCAGACAGACTAAAAATAGTTTTGGATCAAGCAGTAAAAAGAAGATTGTCTCTTTGTACTTAAATCAGAAGTTCAAGTTTTCCATGCAGAAGCTAATTTCGACTTCAAATATTGTTTCTTTGATGAATTGTGGATAGTCCGGTTAGCATATTTAGCTCATATATTTGGAAAGTTAAATAATATAATTTTTTTTGGCAATTATATTACCTTTGAACAGAGAGGAACGTTCGTTTTTATTTCTACATATTGACCTGTTTTTCTGGGTTTACATCCTTATAATATAAATTTAGTTTTGCAGGGAGAAATGACCGTTTAATGTTATTGTTTATATTGATATTTTATTATTGTAAAATTAACGCAACAATAAAAAGAAGTTAATAAAAATAAATGTAGTTTATTGTCAGCATTAGAAGGCTTTCTTGAAAAAAATCTTTATCATAATAACCAAGTTTAACAGTTCTTTTCCAGAAAACTATGACAATGAAAATTGGATCAGAAGTCCAAAAAACTATGAGTATACCAGATAACTTCACTGCCAAAGAGAAACTACAATTGATAGAAACTTCCTCAGACTGATAGACAATTTTAAGATTAATACACACCAATGGTCAGATGCAGAGGAAGAATTATTTTAAAGAAATTGCAGATGAAGATATCAGATTTTTAATGCCTTTTTGCACCACCTATTTATGTCAAATATAGTTGTCATCAATACTAATTTAAAGGACAAACATAAGACAAAATTAATTATTGAGGCAAGTTCGAGCTTGAAGCTAACTTTCACACAGCATGAAACTTAAAAAATGGGTTTAGCAAAACAATCCCAGTCGCATCAATTATTTGATATTACTTCAAGCGTAAAGATACAAAAGACGGCATTTGAGATTTTGTTATAAAAGTAGTTAGCCATGTATTCTATATGTAAAATAGACAAAAGAATACAATTTTTAGGCCCTCAAGACCAAGGGCATGAAAACTCAATTTAAGCTGTTATTGGCGTCTTAAATTTAGCCTTAAATGCAAGAGCAGAAAGATGTGTTTGGACGAATCAGGTTGCAATTCTTTAATCACGTGATCATGTGGTACAACATGTTTTAAACATTATTGTCTCCAAATCAGTTTAGTATTGATAGAGCAGCACGAAGTAGATTAACTATATGACATTCTTGCGTTTACTAAAGTGTGAGAGGATAATAATATAGTGCACTAATTTGTATTAACAAGGGTACCAATATTACTATTGAACCAGGTCCTTGTGGAAAAGTACAAAAGGAATTGCAAATAAGCAAGAATGGAAGTTAAAAAGCCAAGACACAACAGCTTATTTATTTTACAATTTCTCCTCAACTAATTCAATTGACAATCGTACTTAAATCAGAAGTTCAAGTTTTTTATGCAGCAGCTAATTTCGACTTCAAATATTGTTTCTTTAATGAATGGTGGGTAGTCCGGTTAGCATATTTAGCTGATGTTTTTGGAAAGTTGAATAATATAAATTAACTTTTGCAGGGAGAAATGGTCGTTTCTTGTTATTGTTTATATTATTATTTCATTATTGTAAAATTAACGCAACAATAAAAAAATTAAAAGAAGTTAATAAAAATAAATGTAGTTTATTGTCGGTATTAGAAGGCTTTCTTGAAAAACTCATTACACCTCTTAGTAACCAACTTTAACAGTTATTTTCCAGAAAACTATGACAATGAAAATTGGATCAGAAGTCCAAAAACTATGAGTATACCAGATAACTTCACTGCCAAAGCGAAACAACAATTGATAGAAACTTCCTCAGACTAATAGAAAATTTTAAGATTAATACACACCAATGTTTACGTCCAGAGGAAAAATTATTTTAAAGAAATTGCAGATTAAAATATCAGATTTTTAATGTCTTTTTGCAGCACCAATTTTTATGAACTATAGTTGTCATCAATATTAAAACATAGGACAAAATTAATTATTGAGGCAAATTTAAGCTTGAAACTTGCAACTTTCACTGAGCATAAAATCTAAAAAAAAATGTGTTTAGCAAAACAATCCCAGTCGCATCAATATTTAAATTATTTTATATTATTTCAATGTAAGTAATGTTTTTACTTTGCTTTTGTATACCAAATGAAGTTTTGTTGTATAGGTAATTGTTTATTGTTAGACTATTGTTTCTTTAGAAATTTTTTTTATTTTCCCAAGTAAACTGTCGTTAAAAAGTTATTATTTTGGTACCAAATAATATGTTTAAACTTTTTTCATTTATGTACGTATTAATATTGCAATTTTGTATAAAGTTAGGTGGTTTGGTGGTACGGAACCTAAAAGGTTGAGAACCCTTGACTTAGGGGGTATAATATATCGGTACTATCAACCAAAATGATGACAAGTAGCCACAAAATAATAGACGAATGATATCTATCAAAAATGTGTACCAACAATGAAATTTTAGTTGTGTTTATTTTTGTGTTCTTCATTGAAAAGTAAACATACATCCATAAATAAGATCAGTGAATGCTCGTTCCTCTTAAGGAAATATTCCTTAAGGTGAACACGTGTTCAATGAAGTCACGGAGAAAATAGCAGCCTCTACAGAGTTTGATTAACACCGATTTAATAACGGTAAGTATTTCTCTGACCATTTACCATACGCCAGTAGTTAAATCAGAGTTAAAAAGTAAAAAAATCATTTTATAACCTTAATATAAGTAACAAATTATTGTCTTGTCAATATCTGTGACTGTCAAGCAGTTCCTTCTGCCTCTTGAGATGATTTGGATGAAAATTCAGGCAATCACATAACTCCAAAACTGTAATGACAGTATTCATGAATAGGAATTGGCACGAATTAGTAAGCGGTCTTATTAAAAACTGATCCAAAGTCTACCAAATTCACCAAACATCTATTCTTTTTCTGTATCCTAAAATTACAATTCGCTTTATGCTTAACAGATTCTACAACGCGCTTTTTACAATTTTTACACTTTTGTTGTTGTCTCGCTCAAAAATCATCTCATATACTGTTGTCACTTTACTAATGTGTGTCGATAGCTATCAAATATGCAGCAGCCATGGGTAAATACAGGGATTACAACTATCAAATGAAAGCAACGTATAACGTTGTTGCCCAAATTAGTCACTACATTGATAGTACATTTGAGATTAATTTAAAAATTTCTTATTATTTAAATTCTTATACAATGGTTATACACAACTTATATGATAATAATTGAATAAGTATGTATGTTGTTTCAAGTCAGAGCGAACAATATATTCATTTGCAGATAAATGTTTATCTATTTAGGTACAATATGTATTTGATACAAAACTTATTACTCTTTTTTTGAAGAATGTATGCTTACAGTATAACTGTACAAGTTGAATACCATAAAACGGGGCTACCTGACAATTTACAAAGTCCTTTTCAAAAACACGTGCTGTGTAATTTATTCTGCGTTAGTTGAAGCACACCCTGGGGGAATTTACCTAGAAGTGTTTGTACATTCGCCCGTTTTGTTATGACCCTAAAATTTTGGGAAAATTAGTTATCAAAATAGGGCATATAATTACTGTTATACCTGATATTTACCAACGACTATGCTAATTAGCTTGCTATTATTAACAAGTGGAAGAATTCTTTTTCAAATGCTATTTTAACCGTTGAACATAACTATAACTTCAATTCATATCTATATGTTGCATGCTTTAAAGTCTTTGACGAGGAACATAAAGGAGCAAGGAAGGACCATATTTCGATAAAGCTTGTATATCGAAATTATAAACTCAATAAAATTCTGCATATTCAATATTTTTGTTTATTAAAAATATATCAAATAATTAATTTTTTATCCTTTAGTAGCAACGAACTTTGTTGTTTAAGAACATCAGGCTCTTATATAATAGTAATGACAACTAGACCAGAGATAAATTGATTGATCAGACCGAAAAGATCAATCTGAGGTCACGCCGATCTATTTATTTCAAATATCGGTTGATCAGGGCATTAACATTGATGAGAGTAATCTTTTGAGAAATCGATCGAAACTAGCAACAAGATATTGTTAAACGAAATCAGACTACCACAAAAAGTACATTATAACACCAGTGATGATGTGGCAGTAGTCGTGTGAAAGGAAAAACATATTCAGTTTAAATTACTTTTTCGTAATGTAATGAGCTCCGTTGTCTAGGTCGTTGCCGTGGCTTGCCTATGACGTATTTCTAATTTAGGGCAAGCAAGTGACAAGCAAAATAAAACATGGAACTATATGAAACAAACTACTGAAAAATCTGCAAATAATGAGAAAAAATCAAAAATGATGACTGGATTTGTAAATGGTGACGTTTCGATTCTTCAAAGCTAATTGAATACTGATAACCTACCAAGAAAATCCCTCTTATATACCTATATTTACACCTCACTGCGCACATCTGGAGCTACCGCTCCCATGTGCGTTTCCACCTTGATGTTGATTGATGTCAGGATGTTTGTAAACTTCGATGGCTTCTCTAATAAGCCTTCGATGATAATTACCCACCCTTGCCAACATATTCACGTCAAATATTATTTATTGTTCGGGGTTAGGGTTTTGTATGACTAACATGCACATAGATTGTATGGTGCGGTATTCCTGCAGCAATAACCATAATTAGGCCAATTGTGCTTTTTGCTGCGTTTAATAGAGAAACCTGATGATCACCTGATTTTCGATACTGTTTGTGATTCCATCACATCATACCACTAGAGCAAACCGCAAGATTCTTGTCTTATCGACCGAATTATGAATGATTTTAACTCTTGTTTTCACTCAAAATAAAAGCAAACACAATTTTTTGTTATATTTTTCCTTTCATCTAGCGTCCACAACAGCATTCCACGTTAAATAAAATTTTTAAAGGCACATTTCATTTGCGGGGCTACTTGAAAATAACCACTTTATATTATCGTTTCTATATCAAACAATATAGAGTATTTCAATCAATATATGCAAAAACAATTATTCTTCACAAGCAAAGAATACTTTTCCTTTAATTAAATAATAAAAACGTAAATGCTGTTTGTGTCGTACAAGTGTTTCTTAAAAGTAATGAATCTGTGTACCCAACCAAGTTAAAGATAATATAATTAATATTTGTTTCCTCTATTTGGATACAAATGCCGTTTTTACTTTATCATACGCAGTATGGTAAAGTATTGTAATCGTGCCGAAAAAAAAAATTGGGATTTTAGCGGAAATAGGTCTTTTTGGGTCCCCTGAACATTTTTACTTTATCATACGCAGTAAGATAAAGTATTGTAATCATGCCGAAAAAAAAAATTGAGATTTTAGCGGAAATAGGTCTTTTTGGGTCCCCTGAACATTTTTGACCAAGGTACAAAAAAATGTCTGTATGTATGTGTGTGTGTGTGTGTGTGTGTGTGTGTGTGTGTGCGTGTGTAAACGATTTTTGTGACGACGATTCCGGAGAAACTACTAAAGGTATCGGGACGAAAGTTCATATTTAGAAGTTTCATGACCTAACTTAGAGCTGAAAAGCTTTTGGTTGAAAAGGGTCCAAAGGAACTGGTAGTTTATTCTAAGCCTTTTTGAAGGATTTTGCAAATGAGCCGCCATTTCTGTAATTTCGACAAAATAGTTAATAAATAAATTAAAGTAGAGTAATTTTTGAATAATTTATGCCTATCACATTTTTTGGTAAAATTAATAGTTTAGCCTTTCAGTTTATTCTAAGCCTATTTGAAGGATTTTGGAAATGAGCCGCCATTTCTGTAATTTCGACAAATTAGGTAATTAATAAATTAAAGCACAGGAAATTTTGAATAATTTATGCCTATGAAATTTTTTGGTAAAATTAATAGTTTAGCTTCAAGAGCAAATTCTATTTGATCGAGATCGGTCGCATCTGCATTGATATGAAATTACATAGTAGCCAGGATTTTGACAAATATTTTTTTGTGTTGTCACATTCGAAAACAGCTGATCTCATCAGAGGTTGGAAAACCACTATGGAACGTTGCCGCTGTAGTACGGCAAATTATAAAATACAAATTTCAAATAAAGTAAGATCACCAATTTGACGTTTGTTAATAAGAAATATCAACCCGTCTTTATATCTAATTCTAAAAACGATACATTGAGAAAATTATAAATAAAGTATAGCGATGAGTGTAGCTTTATTTTAGTATGTTGGTAGGGATGTGTCATGAACAAATATAAATCTGTCACAATTTGAATTACCTTTTTAAGGTGCGTTTTCATTAGTGACGATGGCAGTGGTAGCCGACGCCGTTATAGTATTTCCAATAGAAAATTGATAGTGACTCATGTTTATGTACATGCAAACTAATATGTGTCATTATCACGATATGTAAGAAATACTATAATTTCGTATTCTACCACCGCCATTAGCTACCATTACCTACCAATCGGAACGCACCTTTAAACTTGACGTTTCGTCTAAGTGGTACCAACCTAGCATTTACTATACAGACATCATTTATTATTTTTAAATACGTATTTCTTAAAAAGCAACACTATAGACGTTGATGTCGCTCCTGCCAAAAACTAGATAGCCGACTCGCTCATATGCGACGGCGACACTCCGCCTTCGGTGACGCGCCGCATCACCGCTCGTCGCGCTATTCCGTACTTTCGGCATTTGTGACATAAATAACTATTATTCTGATGACGTAGTGTAGGTAGTGTCAAATGCTGATGCTTTGACAATACCTACGATTTATCTCAATAGAATAGATTCTCATGCAGCTAAACTATTAATTTTATATATTGTATGATAAAGTCATGTGCCTGGCCACATCAGATTTTTTACCAAGGTCCAAAAAAATGTCTGTGTGTGTGTATGTGTGTACACGATTTTTGTGACGACGGTTCCGGGGAAACTAGTAAAGGTATCGGGACGAAAGTTCATATTTAGAAGTTTCATGATTAAACTTAGAGCTGAAATGCTTTTGGTTCAAAAGGGTCCAAAGGAACTGGCTATTTACTCTTAGCATTTTTCAACGATTTTGCAAATGAACCGTCATTTTTGTAATTTGGTCAAAATAGATAAATAATAAATTAAAGTAGACGAAATTTGGTATAATTTATATCTATAACATTTTTTGGTAAAATTAATAGTTTAGCTTCAAGAGCAAATTCTATTTGATCGAGATCGGTCGCATCTGCATTGATGTGAAAGTACATAGTAGCCTGGATTTGACAAATATTTTTTCGTGCTGTCACCACAGAGATGTCTATGGCTGTCACACTCGGCAACCGCTGATTTCATCAGAGGTTGGAGAACCGCTATGGAACGTTGCCGCTCTAGTGTGGCAAAGTACAAAATACAAAATTCAAATAAAATAAGATCACCAGTTTGATTGTTTGTTGATAAGAAATATCAACCCGTTGTTATATCTAATTGTAAAAACGATAAATTGAGAAAATTGTAAATAAAGTATAGCGATGAGTGTAGTTATATTTTAGTATGTTGGTACGGATGTGACATCTACAGTGACATGAATGAATATAAATCTGTCAGAATTTGAATTAGCTTTTTAAACTTGACGTTTCGTAGAAGTGGTATTAAACTAACATTTCCTGTACAGAAATATAACCATTTTTGATTTATTTTAAATGCGTATTTCTCAAAAACCAACGCAAAAAACGTTGATGTCACTCCTGCCGAAAACTACATAGCGCGACTCGCTCACATGCGACGGCGACGCTCCGCCATCCGTGACGCGCCGCATCACCGTTCGTCGCGCTATTCCGTACTTTCGTCACTTGTGAGATAAATAACTATTATTCTGACAGTAGGTAGTGTCAAATGCTGATGCTATGACAATACCTACTATTGATACTATTGACTATCAAAATATCTGTCAAATCCTGGCTAACTAGTTTAATTTTAATGCAGACACCATTTATCTCAATCAAATAGATTCTCATGCAGCTAAACTATTAATATTATATTTTGTATGATAAAGTCATGTGCCTGGCCACATCAGATTTTTTTGCTTAAATATGATACCGGCTTTTGGTTGTAATACCCAAACACATTCTAGAGTTATTGCGGATCAAACAACTATTTTCAGAGTTCAGCAAATCCAATGAGAATGACTGAAAATACTATATTTTCTGCATCATAACTGCAAAATGATTTAGTTCTCGTTAGTCGTCTTCAGCTCTGTGTCCACAACGTTTTCCTGGATGAAGATTAAGTTGCCATGCATAGTGTTAAAACTTCTGCAAGCATTCATTCTGTTAAATTGTGATAGAAATGTCGTCCTTTAGCAAGGGTAAGAATCTCTTGCCAGCTCGTCAGTCGTTTTTGGCGGTATAAAAACATCCTAAATTATGTCCATGAACGCCCGTTCATTCTGTATTTATATGGAAATGTATGTTACATGATTGGGACAATAGATTACATGATAGGTACCTACTTAAAAATACCGATACACAAGAAATTGTATACAAATTCAGTTCTGTAGTAGGTATCTATGGAATTGGTTGAGCAATTCAATATCGCCCCATTTGCATTTATTGGTCACGTTTCTACCTTATGTAAGCATTTTATTGCTGTATTAAACGATAATGCAGACATTATTATATTGTTTCCACCGTTTACAACCGGTAAATTTGACGGCGGACGATTGTAATTTGTTGACGAATACATGCCAGCCAGCCACGCACACAATGGCAACGGCGACAATAAAATCATAATCGTTTTACGATTTAGGTCAAGAACTTTCCGATAATTAGCCTTTTAAATAAGCACGAGGTAAAGGAGTTGCTGAAAAAAGAAATTGTATGCGACTCGTGTGACAATTATTCCATTTTAAGCGTATACCTATCGAGCCAAGTCAATGTACGCATTAATTTAATAAATAAAGGTCCTGTTAACTTAGCAGAATTATAAGTAATATAGAAACACATCAGTTTAAACATGTTTTGACACAGATAGGACAAGCACTGGTTGTGTGGACTGAAACCAAAACAATAAAATAAGGTTTTAAGGTTTTACTTGCAAATAATCAAATTAAAGGAAAGGATTAAATGGGATAATTCCGGTTAATTAATTTAATACCTTCTAGAATCCGCTGGATACAGCGGATCAATAATTCAATCTTATGTCTCAGAAAAATTGAAATGCAAAGAGGCAATACATCTAAGATAACCAGCATATTATTGATCCGAGTCTCATATATTTTGATACAATCTATTACACAGATCTCATACTGAGTTAGCTATATTTATTAGTTATATTTTAAGAGCATCTTTATAACCTATATATAAGAAACATTCGGAAAAGATCTCAACCTAAGTGGCATGTTCATCTTAAAAATTTGAGACCACTTTGTTACTTTTCATTCCTGGGGATTATATTTAATATAATTTGGTTGTTTTGCCCAGTATTTTATGAGTTATCTACTAATTTTATACCGTACAAACATCTGTGAATTCATGTAAAGAAGTCCGCCTCTAAATGTTAACACTTTTTTGTTAGTGAACTAGTCGGATGAATAATCATCGAACTAATTATAACCAAACAATAAATTCATTCATTTATTCATTACACATAGCATATTATATTTTGCATGATACTACATACTAAGATATAATTTTCTCGTCGAAACAGAAACGGATTAATAAACTAGTAGTAACCCGAAAATAGTGTCTTACAGGTAGAAAAAAGTATTTTTTCTGCAAAATAACACGTTTTTTTTTGTCCAGCGAGCTGCAACGTTTCGAGAACTAAAAGCGTGTTTAGAAATCCACATATGCAATGTCATACAATCGATATTAAATATTTATATATTCTGTATTTTCAAGTATATTTGTGTTATTTTCAAAATGTTAATCTCACATAACACATTCCAATTTGCTAAGATTAATAGAATCAAATATGCGTAATACAACAATTTTTAATATAATAAATTAAAAATACCTATCCTAAGCAATTAGCTACTGTACAAAATACTTACCGTATTTTTTTAAGATAATTAATTAAGATAAAAATATATCATGTATCATGCAAATTTAATATTATCATGTCTGATCATATTAAAATTGCAATATTTATTGTAGTACTATTAATAATTGTCGGGTATTGTTTCAAGGAAAAATATATTATTTTAACATTTTAAATCGCTATCATATTAGTAACATAAAATAAATGAATACAAAACTGACTAATAAGCAATAACTATATAATTTTCCACCAGGAACGTGTCGAGACTGTCGAGCCAAAATAAACAAATACCTACAATTAATTACAACGTTCATTTCAGCGAAATAAAATAATTGCGTTACTGGCTGTCCGTATGTATATTTCAATAACACTTTATTAAACCATATGCTCACCACAAAAATAAAATACAACGAGTATTTTCCAGCAGAAGTATTTTATAAATTTCAATTATGTTATCGAGGACGACCCAAACCTTTAATATGTATAATGAATCACCATAATATGATAAAGCCTATGGCAAAAATAAATAAAATAAATACTGCACTTGTTGCCAAAACGTGTTACATAAATGTGTACCATAATGTTATGGGCAAATACTCATCGATTAGATCCAAACCATTCTTTTGCGCAATTATAAATTTAATTATTTTGGTGTTATAGTCCAGTCAAATGGTGTTTTGGTCAGGAAAAAATATAAAAGTATTTTTTCTTTCAGTCTATATGTATTTTGGGGTGCTGAATGGGAATTTCAACTTTGCTATATCCCACTGATATGACTTCACAACGAAAATTGCAAAGAAACTTAAAATTTTCGACTCATCTTCAGTTTTTTGCGAAAAATCATAAAACTATGCACTTTTCGAAGTAGACCACTATATACAAGAATAAAGTACACTAAATTTCCTATAAAAGACACCTTCAAGTGTATTTTTTGGTTGAATGGTTTGGCTGCTAGAGCGCGCGAAAAAAGGCCAAATTTTTCTACTTTATATAATGTGCGTGTAATTAAAACAAGCTTTATGATTCGGATAAAACTAAATTAAATTCACTACAAATTGCACATATTAATCACTTCTTTTGGCCAGACCGTGTAGCAGCGGGTTCGGGTTTATACTTTATGTCACATTACGCAAAACTGTTAAGTCAAGGGCTCTTCACCAAAAATTCAGTGGAGACCTAAATTATTATTTTTTATTTATTACAAACTATATATTGGCTCTTTTTAATGAATACTTATGTATTATGTAATTTTTTAATTAAGTCTGCGACGCTTGGCGGTTGAAGGGCCTGGTTTCGCTTCTGAAATATGAAAGCGAAGCAACATTATTAGCAATGACTGCAATGAATTCACTATTGAATACCTCTCATCTGCAACCACTACTTGGGCTGCAGGCTCACTGGTGCGCTGTGAAGGCCCAGGGGGTAGACCCTTCATCTGCAAAATGACAGAAAACATGATGGGGTATGGGAGACTGCATGAGAATTGTATTAAATTAATAGGTAGGTACTAGAGAAGTGGATATTTCAAATGTGTGCAGCAATGAAAATTACCTTGTATTTTCGAAGTGTGTCGTCCATTACGTCCAAATCCATATTTTTTCAGATTATTACAACCTCCCACAGTATTTGCAAAGCGGGGAGCAGTATAGGCCATCCTGCTTACAACCACAATGCACTTTGCAGTCTAGCGGCCAAACCATTCAACCATAAATACACTCCTATAGGAAATTGAGTGTACTATATTTTGGTATATAGTGGTCTACGTCGAAACGTGCATAGTTTTATGGTTTTTCGCAAGAAACTGCAGATGAGTCGAAAATTATGAGTTTTTTTGCGATTTTAGTTGTGAAGCCATATCCGTGGGAAGTAGCACAGTTGAAATTCGGATTCAGCGCCCCAAAAAAACATATAGAATGAAAGAAAGAAATGCTTCTATATGCACCCTCGGAAACGATTTGACTGGACTATTGAGCCATTTGCGTAGATCGACGCAGTTCAACATTTATATTTATTAATAAAAAATAATAATTAGAAGCCTCTATATTTATTCTTGCTTTAGTAAAAATTTATTTACATAGGGAACTAGTTTCAAAACTAGTTTTTAAACCATCTTCAGCCCTAAATTGTCAACTACGGAGAAAATCTACGGACGATAAACACTCTCGTCATCAGGTGTAAACACATTAACAAAACAAAACAATCAGACGAGCAACAACTATACATAATATAATATATTTATTGTTTGATATATACATTGAGTTTTAGTTCATCAGTTCTGGAACAAAAATTCATTCATAAACCGGCACCCATTGAAACGCTTTTATAAAATCACAGCACCATATCTGGAACGGCAAAGTAAAAGTTGCCGTTATCATTAACAAAAATAATATGCATCAATAACCATAATCATAATAAATCAATATTTAATGATTTTTTCGTGATCTCATATAATTTTGCTGGTAGCCTCACATATTTAGATAAGAAAATTCTAATTACATCCATGATAGTTGAGAGGTTCTGTTTGTTGTATAGCAAACTAGAGAGTGTATTAATATTCTAAACACAATAACTAAAAAGTGTTTATAAAAACATCGAATCTAAGAAGAATATATAGAACTTAAGCAATACAGAACAAATTAGTACAAACAAAGAAACAATAACTTTTTATTGCAATTCATGAAGGTTAGGAATAAAAGTAGCCGACCAGATGAAATAGACGAACTAAAAAAACCAATGTACCTTGAGCGATGCAACGGCAAATGATTCAAATAAAATCTAATACCCAGACCTGACAGTGTTTTAGTTTTAGTCAAAGTGATAAGCACACTTGTACCATTTTCTCTACATACTCAGCAATACTCAGAAACGTACGTACCTAATGTATAAACGTAAAACTGTCCTAAAACAAGCGCTCCTATTCAATACAATTTGGGTGCATATGGACCTAATTTCAATATAAAGAAAACGCACACTGAAACAAATTACTTAAGTAAAAGCATCCATTATGAGCGTTAACATGTTGTTTTCTAGTTTGGTTTCTTTCATGAACGTCGAGTTGATCCGCTAAAATTTGTTTCACAATTTGACTTTTGGGTATTGACCACAAAAAATGCGTATCGACACAGTCTGGTATTCAACCACATATAAAAGCTTACACAGCAATGAGCAGACCCTGGATTAGTAGCAGTAACTTATTTTGTAATTATACGTTATTCCTTCGTCCACTTCATAGAATTCATTTGGAAATATCTTCGTTTCAGTGCCAATAACAATTCCTATTGTTGTCATAGTTTTAAGGAAGGCAGAAAAGTCTTTATTATAAATGCCTGTTGCAGCATAAGCCTCAATTTTGATGGGTTTTAAGCCACGATGAAGATGTTTCGGTGCGAGGCGCCAGGCAGTACAATTGAAGCTTTAGTTTAATTGTTTTGAGTCACATGAAGTCACATTTCTCAGTCGTGAGGCCCATACGCTTCTTCCCAACCTGCTCTACGCAGTCTTTATCACCGTCAAGTCATCGACATAAGGATTGTCATCTAATAAGGCTTTAAAGGTTTTTCTGTCCCCATCGCCAGTGTATTTAGCATACCTCACTTCATGCAATTCCCAACATCGTCAAAACATGTCTTTGGTAGAATCAACCATTTTAATGATTATTATGATTCGCTGTACAGTTGTCTATATGTTCATCGATCCAATAGGGTATTCCGGTGTTTTTTAAATTGTCATTTTTTATAAACTATGGGTGTTACTGTTTGCTACTTCACTAGTAAAATATCAAACATCGTTTTAAATTAAGAGAAATCGTTGTTTGAATGTTGAATTAGGATTGGTCTTTGTGACGTCACAAAGACCGCTCAAAGTGAGCGACTTGACAACGTTGCTATATCTAGGGTGCACGTAATTTGTTGTCTTGTTGTGTAAACTTTTAGAATCGCTCGTTTGTTGACACCTGCTTTGGTTACTGAGGTTATATCAAATAGTAGACTTCAAAATGTATAAACGCTAACGCCGACATAGTTCTGTGTCGAATTGAAAATGGAGTTTGACTTCGTTCTCAAACAACAGGGTAGCCAACCGTCAACTTGGGCGATCAGCTGTTCAAAAGCTGTCCGCTGTTGCCAGCGTTAATAAGGATCGGTAATCATCGTGTGTTTCCGAGGGTGGTCGGTGAATTCAAACGAAATGCACTTTTAATTGCAATTATCTCACAGAAAAACTAAATCAGAAAGCTCATGGCTTAACTTTATGAATCCTCATAAATTGTACAATAGGTTAAACCGAATATCTGCTTAAATTTTGACATGACCGGAATACCCTATTGTCATATTCCACGGTACCTGATTTTGATTCCCAAAACTTACTGGCATGACAAATGGAAGATGTCACGGCAAGGGCAACCACTTTGTTTGTATATTTCCAGATTACTGTGATCCCATACAAACTGTACTTGAAATAGCAGTGAAAACTGACAGCAAAAATATACCTGATGTGGTAACCATGACCTGGATAAACTATAATTTCCTCGTCATCCGCTGTCGACAATTTATCGGCAGACGGACTAGCGAATGATTTCATTTCGCCAGTGTGAGTACTCCCAGATTTTTTGTTGTTGTTTTTAGCATGTGTAGGAATTTTCTTTGGGATTTTCCTTGGTAAGAATCAACGGCTGTCCACTATAGAATTTCACAGAATAATAAACCACATGCAAGATTTTTCGGATGTTTAGCTCCACTAATAGTGATTCGACCATATGCAATATATCACAGCCATGCAAAGATTACACGACACTTCTACATGTATAAAAATCTCTCTGTAATTAGAACTTTACGGATCCCAGGTTGTAGATTGGTTTTTTGCCGTTGACCTGGCTAGCAATTTACTTCATTTCGATTATTGTAGATGATTTCAAATCTTTTGAAGAGTTTTTAGAACTTATATTAAGATTAAAATAGCCAATCCTGCATGAATGTAATTTTTACCTTGATAACGTTGTCAACTAAAGGTCAGTTGGTTTGTTTCAAATGGAAAGATTCAATGTATATGTCGTAGGCAAATGGTTATTTTAGGCACAAGGCTCTTTCCTAGGCAAGAGCTATTTGCCTGGGCAAATAGATATTGAACCTTTATTTATATTTTTAAAGCTATTTGCCTAGGCAAATGTATTTCCCAAGACCGTTGTCAGGCAAATAGCATTTAGTTTTCAAACGCTTTTGTTTTAAAATTATGTGAGGTTATGTGCGATCCGTGCATGTTAATTCTCAAATACGTCATAATTATTATTTATTTTCGTTAGCCTGATTTGTTGTGACAAGCGTCATTACTCATGAGTGCGGTGATACTAAAACAAGACTTTTAGGTTAGGAATATTTAGTTTCCCTTTTACCAGGAAAAAGTTATGCTAGACTAGAAAACACTAAATTGAATTCTTGTCGACTGGACGATGATATGATGATAGGTCATGATATCACCTAACTCCTCATTTGCATACGGAAATCATGCGAAACAAATGTACAATTCAGTGAACATATGGTGTGTTAAAAAGTTTGCATGGCTTCATAATGGGTCACCGATAGGCTGCGGAGGTTACTGTCATGTTCCAAACACAGTAGCTGAACCAAGTGAACCATGTATTTTAGCGTAGCGAAACGTAACCGATCGATTTCTAAATAAAATGCTATTTGCCTAACAACGGCTTGGGCAAATACATTTGCCTAGGCAAATAGCTTTAAACATATAAAAGCTGCCTCAATATCTCTTTGCTATGGCAACAGCTTTTGCCAGAAATATCCATTTGCCTACGACATATACAAATATATAGTTTGAGAAGAGATCAGAAAATTATTTTGATTGAATATTGATCGAGCACTACCTGATAACAAAACATTCGTTTGAGTTAATGATAACACAGTTTTCCATTACCATCACTAGCCAATACAAAGTTGGCTTAGTTTAGTTTAGATTTGGCAATTATATTGGTTTTGAAGACCTAACGAAAATCCAAAAAGTAAAAACTACCTAGTTTTTGATAGGCCGACTCCATAAATCTTCTGGGCTACGATTGTTTGCAGTCTTTCCTCAGATGATTTCAGGAACATGTATGAAGAAATATTTACAGGTGTGACAAAATTCTGGTAACCACCAGCGACGCAACAAGAATAAACGACATAAATTAATTTCCTCTTCCATCAGAGTTACTTTTAATTGCCTCATTTCAGGAGAACCCCTCGTTAGTCCCACCTAATTGCTTATATACGCTTACATAAATCTAACTTAATTATAGAGCGCCGTCTATTATAGCATTTAATAGGGAAATTGGACGTAAAAATCGGCGACGTCGCGTCAGAGACTCGAGATGGTTATTGATTATAGGCTTCGATGTCGTCGTGTCGCTCTACCAGACGACGATGAAATATAAAATTTATGAATTCTTGCTGAAATATTCACTGCGTCGCGTTTTATAGAGAAATGAACTACGCTTCATATGCATTTAGATTAAAGATTAATGTCGAATGAAAAAGTCATGTGTCTGTGTGTGGTATAATGGATCAGCAGTACATAAAATTTAATACACTTAAGCGAGAGCCTGGTGAATGTTTGTGGGAACTTTTATGTACTTTAATCGAAGCAAAATGGATTATTTTCGCTGTGTTGTTTATTCTCATAACATTCCTGCTGTTTTATTGTACATCGAACACACATGCCGTAATATAGCGAAGTTGATTTACATGTTCAGAATTGCGGTTTCAATAAATAAAATATGGACATTTTATGTTAAATTTTGCTATCAGCTTTACAAATGTAAAATTCATTCAATTTGCCAATCAATACACAGTTTAAAGACTTCTGAAGGAGGGTACGTGAAAACTTCTAAAGAACTAACCAGAGGAACTTTGCTACTGCCATCTTCCAACTTCTTATCATTTCCAATAGATGTATAAACGTTGCCCTCCAATTCAGGTTTGAGAACTATCTACAGTTCTACACCATTTACATAGTACATTTTGCGTACCATATCAGTATCATAACTATTGGCACATACCTTTCCTTTAAAATAAGTTACAAAAGGAGCCTGCTTTCAAATCTGGTGATCTTGCAGCCTTCATGGAATGACGACAGATGTCGCTTCATTTCGACCTGTTCTTTTCATCCATAAAAAGGTCTTCATTTTAGTACAGTGCCATGTCGTCTACCAAACATGTCATGCAAAACATGGTCTATGCCTTTCGATATACTTTGACCTAAAATATCTTTTGTGTTCCCCTGATACATTAGAGTCCTTCGATGTTGAGCCTTTTCACAAAGTCAGTAATTGCTCGAGGACTAACTTGTGTCAGCTCTGCTGGTTCAATGATGGCGGCTCTAAAGTGGTTTTGTCTGCGCGCATTAGCACAATAGGTAAACCGCTGTCTCGGAGGACTTCCCGCAGAATCTACAGTCTGCGTTTTTTGCCCGTCCAATCTTTGTGAGATGAAATTTCAGTGGACAATGTCCTGTAAGGAGACCTGTAATCAGTTAAGGTCTGTTGTTTGGAAACTGGAGATACTGTCTGGCGTTGGAGGCGGAGAAGAGTATGGTAGCTTTCGCTTGTCTCATGCCAGGTGATGATTCCCAGTAAGCTCGTTTAGCTTTATTTCCCAGTTTTGTACGATCTTCCTGATGTAGCTCTTTGTGATACCGCAATAGGGTTCAGGTCCATAGAAAGGAGTCTTGGGGCCTTCTCTGGCTAGGATGTCAGCTTGTTCGTTGCCTTCGATCCCTGAGTGTCCTGGAAGCCACATCAGTAAAACCTTGTTCTCTTTTGGTAGTCTTTCCAGGGATATTTTGCTGTCCCAGACGGTTTTGGATTTGTGGGCTTTTGATTGCAACGCTTTCAATGTCGCCTGGCTGTCTGAGCATCTGTAGATGTTTGCCCATGCAAAACATGGCCACTGATACACGTTAAGGTTGCCGCATCTCATATATTTGATATGAGTCACATATGTTTTAAAAGAATCTAATACCTAAAACATTTTATTAGAATAGTCATAAAATAAATACAATCTTCGAATAAATAAGCCAGCAGTTCCTGTAGTTTGGAAATTCTTATAAAATCCCTTGTTATGTGATAAATTGGGTTCATACAGCTTTTAAACCATTCTTTCACATAATGAATTGTCAGCCTAGGATGAAAATAGTCTAACTACAATTTTTGCAAAAATAGCTTTTGTGTTACATAATTCAATAAACAAATTTCTCATCGGTGAAAGACGCACAATTATAATAATAATTTATAGTAAGTCTTTTCAGCTCCAATAAATAAAGCAGTTGGTCTCCATCTGGTTCTATAGAAATCTATGCACTGTTTTTTTTTGCTCTAGTGTAAACTTTATTGTATTAAATTTAAGCCATTTTAGTAGCAGTTGTTAATTTTTATATTTGTTTTATGTACACAGTGAGCGCGTAAAGTATGGAAACTGACAAGGAAATCTCTGAGGGGGTTTGTTATTTTAGGAAATACTTTGAACACGTTGATTTTTAACAGAAAGATGCAACATCGATTTTTTAAATAGCGACTCGCATTTTTCTTAGTGATTTTGGAAGAGTTTTAAATCGTCCTAATGGTAGCGAAAACACTATATAGCTTTATATAAGAACTTTTTCGAAAAAAAAAAACCCAATTGAAAGTTGGAAAATGTTTATAACTCTGGGGAACTTGGATATTCTGAAAAAAATGTGAATTGTCACATCATTGATTATGAAACGAATGTCCTAGAAACCTCAAAAGTGTCTCATAGTAAACGTTAAACTTTGTACTTTTACCTGAAATCCTGTAAGTTTGGTCTCAAATATTTTAGCATCAATTATAGCGATTCTTTAAATAGTGTGCGATTCAATAAAAGAAACAACGAAAACGTGACGTGATATGTAACTTTCAAGCCCGGATTGCTATTCAGTGCAAAAACAATCTACCCAAAAATGCCTATTCACTTTTCATTCACAAACAACAGTTATCTGCACTTTGCTCAAAAATTGCCATGTAAGGTCATAAAGTTTGTATGCTACCATGAATGCACAATAACAAACCATTACCTTTTGAAATGCCTTTATAAAATAGAATACACTGGGTGCAAACAATTAAACAGTGATCAGTGAGTTGATCTCTTATATATTCTTTAATGATCTCATATATTTACACCCTGGATACAACCGACCACGTCAAGAATGACATTCTTGCATCTCAACATGCTACAACAAGGACCAACTATTTGAATTATACATAATATAAAGAAACTAGAAGTAAACATTAGTCTGGGATACGTTCCAAATTTATGATGTGTCTGCTATTGCGGAGTCGCGATCATCTCCAATGATTTATATTTTCTTTATAGCTCATCCAATTATTTAAAAACATGATTAATATCATTAATCTGCTTCAAAACGCTGTAAAAACACAACAGTTTATTTCGTATTGCCGACTGTATGAAGCGCAACCCCCCAATTTTATGATATTTGCAACAATTTTAAACTTATTTGGTTTTAAAAGAGCTATGCTATGATACCTCACATGACATGAGCGGGTCCAGACGGGATACCGAGTTCATTCATAAAGCAATGCGCTTCTTCACTGACCGCACCTCTAACAATTATTTATAATAAGTCTCTCTGTGATGGTGCTTTCCCTAGCAGGTGGAAGTTGGCTCATGTAACACCAATATTTAAGAGCGGCGATAGAAGTATTGTAAGTAATTATCGTCCAATATCAAAATTGTGTATATTTGGGAAGTTATTCGAATTATTGGTGTATAAGTATCTGTTTGCGATTTTTAAAAGTAGTTTGATGTTGGAGCAGCATGGATTTTGCGCTGGACGGTCAGCCGAAACAAACCTGGTTACATTTGTAAACTTTACGCTGACCGAGATGGATGCTCGCGGCCAGGTGGATGCTGTCTATACCGACCTCAGCAAAGCATTTGATAAAATTGACCATTCCATTCTTGCGAACAAGCTGGCTGGGGTTGGTGTCGGCGGCTCCTTGCTTTACTGGCTATCGTCTTACCTCGAGGGTAGAACGCAGTGCGTCGTTGCCGGCGGTCATTGTTCCGACGTCGTTGCTGTTTCATCTGGTGTTCCGCAGGGTAGCCACCTCGGACCGTTACTTTTTAACATTTTTGTCAATGATGTCGGTAAATGTTTTAAGAACTCTCGGTTTCTCATGTACGCTGATGATTTAAAGGTTTATAGATTGATTCGTTGTCAGGCAGACGTGAACATGTTGCAGGATGACTTGAATCGGTTCGTCGAGTACTGTGCTGTCAACAGGTTGTCACTGAATGTACAGAAGTGCCAATATGTTCGTTTCACGCGGAACAAGCATGTCGTGCTATCACGCTATTCGTTGCACGGGGATGATTTGAGGCACGTTGACAAAGTTAAGGATCTGGGAGTTACTCTAGATGCCAGACTGATACTCGATTGCTGACTGATTGTTGACAGCATTGTTCGTAGAGCGAGTAGAATGCTTGGGTTCGTTCTGCGCAGTGCAAGAGATTTTGAAAATGTAGCTACATTTAAATCCCTGTACTTCTCATTAGTTCGTACTCATTTGGAATACGCAAGCACTGTATGGTCTCCGCAATACGACGTCCATATTAAGCGCCTAGAACGTGTACAGCGAAAATTCCTTAAACATGTCAGGTTTAAATTTCAGATAGATATAGCCATTCCAACTCTCCATCAGCGTCGTGATATTTCCGATACAGAGTTTCTCGTAAAGATCTTAATTAATAAATTGGATGTTCCTGACCTTTTGTGTCAGATTGACTTTAGAGCACCGTTGCGAGACACTAGATGTACGAGCCTGTTTGCCGTCGGATTTTCTCGAACAAACTATGTAGCTAACGGCCCTTTGGTGCGGATGGCTACCGCTTTTAATAAATATAGTACATTTTCAAACTTCCCCGATGTGTTTTGCTCATCATTCGCGTCATTGCGAGCATTCCTGAGGAATTCTTGAACTTTAATTTGTTATTTTATTGTTTTGGTTTAATTAATTCATTGGTTTGCAATGGGTTGAATGTTATTGTTCATTACATTACTGTACTTATCTTATATATAATTGTTATTATCTATATATATATATATATATAATTTGTAACTGATTTGAGCCACACGGTTCACAAACTGTACTTTTTTTGTAATGCTGCGGAGACCTATAATTGGCTTTTGCTGTTGGTCTCCCGAATAGTAAATAAATAAATAAATAAATAAATAAATAAATAAATGACTACATACCTTCCCTATGTTGGTCCTAAACTTAGTGCCGACATCCTGGTATCTCTAATTTAAATTGGTTCACTCTTAATACACATTTTTGTCTTTCTTTGATGTGATTCAAACCAAAAAATCTGAAGTATAAAGTTAAGATAACATCGTGTTAATTGAATAGCGGCTCTATTACTTTTCTACTAACGTTAGCAAATTGAAAAGTAAATAATATTGAATATTACAACATTTTTCTGTTATTTAGTGACAGCATCACAAGAGTATTTCTAAATAGCGGAATTCGTTAGGAAAGTAATTATAGTACAGATTACATAATATTACCGTTGCAACTGTGTCTAAAGCGTGGCGCAACAGCCACAATAACCAGTGTCGTAATTACCAAATAATTAACGGTGTTAATACATTTAACGTTTGTTATTATGTGCTGAATAAGACTATTATTACACCAGCAAATAATTGGCCGGATGCTGAGGACTTAATCCGTGAACACAGTTAAATAAATTGCTCCAGAATCCAAATTAATTGCATGTCATAATTAAGTATTATTATCTACCTACATTGAGTAGGGTCAACTTTTTCTTTTTCATGTTTAAATATATATATACTTTACTTAATACATATTAAATTATGTTTCATGAAAACGTCCATATTAAATAATATTTTCTCGCGTTTATAAGTTATTTCACCACCCTGTGCATTCTGAATAAAACTTTTCATAACTGTTTTTTCAAATCAGTAAAAACTTACAACCGCTTGAAATATCAAGAAAATATATAATAACAAACAATAAAATACATAGCAAACAATGCGAAAACCAAGAAAGAACAGAAGCAATAAAAGTACATAAATTTGAGTAAAAAAAATAACATTAAAAATAAGTTAAATAAATAAATGAAGGAAAACACAAAATTCATATGAAACCTTTTAGTATTTCTCTGCAGTAAATATCATTCTGAATAAAATTTCTTTTGTCGACTTATTGGATTTTTCAATACAGTTTTTGCGGGTAAACAAGCGGGCCACGCTGGACATTTTTGGTTTTTAAGATTGGTTAAATCTCGAAGTTGATTACCAACTTTCGGTAGACTTAGAAAAATATTTATAAAATCTTTTCAGAGCTAATGGATTTTTTCGTGGATATGATTTGATTATAAGGGATATCCTTGTTACAATCAAGTAGTTCATAATCACATTTTCAAATTACTCAATTATTGTCTCAACTCCATTATTTTCCCACTTGCTGGCAGAAAGGGGTTATTACATACATAACATAACTATAACATTACTTCCATCTTACGCAACATTTTTGAATCGATGTTATATTGTCGGTTGTCTGATCCAAGAGAAGAATGAGTTCATATTTATTAGTGCAGTTTTCGTAAAGGAATGTCTACAATTCTTCCATTAAGTATACTAATTTCGAACCTACAGGCAATGTATTCATTTACTAAGCAAAACAGTCTGCCGTTGTACTTATGGATATTAAAAAAGCATTTGATTCTGTTTAGCATTGTCATTTGTTGTGTAAATTTTCCATATTAAGTTCTTTGCAATCGTCCATTACAAATTAGTGTACAAAATTATTGTTTAACTCATTAGTTCCTTTTCGAAAGTGTCTCTAAAAAATCCAGTTGGTCTTCTTTATTATATAATATTTATTACTTTGATCTACAACAATAATAATATTCATCCAATTTAAATAAATGCTTATTTATATTTACTGCTATATTGAGATGATACTGCTTTAATTTAATACCTCACGCCAATAAACTCTCGAGTGCGATAATCTGTCTACAAGAGCTGATTGAACAAACATAGATCTGAGCAATCATAGATTTCGGAGAATTAAGACGAATACGTTAAAAACTTAATTAATGCATACTATCACACAATAAAATACACATTCATGTAAACAAGCACTTGGGAATAACTGACTTTTTGAAATCAAGGTATTAGGGTGAAATCTGTACCTTATACTTATAAAGGCATTTGCAGACCTTTAATCAAATATGGGTCCCTTCCCTTTTATAGTTAAATAAAAGGTAGGCTTTGCTTGAACCGTCATTTATTATTGAGAGAAAAGCGTTACGTTGAATTTCAAAATTTAGAAATCACACATATCCTTTATTTAATCCTTCCAATGATTAATTGTATAAAAAACATACCAAATAATTTATTTATAATTTCCTTATTCTATTAATTGTATATTTGTATCTCGTGATATAAACATACGCCCAAAACACAAATTTCCTAGTAAAACCCTACACGAAGTAGGGTTTATACAAAACTCGACATTTCAATAAATAGATTTTCCAATTTTCAAAAAAAAAAAACGGTTAAAACATGTTTTCAAATTTTTGTTTTATTGTTTCCTCAGGTTCTTTAAATATGTTATGAATTTATGAATTTTAAAAATTAATTTTTCAGTACATTTGATTTTACTATGAGCATTTCTCTGATATAATTATTGGTTTTCTTCGGGTTTTCATTAAAAATCTATAGATACTTAGCCTCAATGTTGCCAAATATTCAAGATCTAAAAAATAATATTTGCACAGATCTTTAATAATACGGGATATCATTATTTGTGGAGATGCTATAGTTAAACTCGGGAGCAAAAGAATGTAATAGGCTCTAACCAAAAATAACATTGACACTATTTCACTCAAAACGAATTTCTATTTGCTTTACTCAGGTTTTGATATGAATTGCACGAAGCAGTAAAAAGCATGTAATATATCATAATAGAAAAAACTTCCTGGGAACTGGTCCAGGATTATTTATCCACGTAGGTCGTCAACAACTGTAGCAATTATGACGCTTACACGTAGATATTTCGAAACCGGATATTTTGGTTAAATTTGACATAGGTAACACAGATAGACAAACATTGTTTGAATATTTTTCTATTTAAAATGAAATAACTTTTCCGATAGTTTCTTTTTCGTAGATTAAAAATCTAAAAAACAACATTTGCTGAAGTGAAAGCTTTATCTTGACCATTAAACCTATGCATATACAGAGTTATTTCATTACTGTTAAACGCAAGACCAAACCTGTTACTTGTCCTGCTAAATGTTTGAGAATGCACTTCATTAAGCAATAAGCTTCATCTGAGCCAAGAGAATTCATTTTTAGGTGTGTAAAGTGTAATTTTTTTCTGTCCAAAAAGAAATCTGTTGATTCTATTTTATTTTTAAATATTTTCTTGTACAGCGAATACTATCTACAACTTTTCTTTATGGTGCTGATTTTTGATCAACTCTTTTTTGTCTATTATTAACTGCGTCCAATGTTTCTCCATAAATGTCAGTTGTAATGTATTTGTAGCTGACCAATAAAACGCAATTGAAAATAATTCCAATGACAGTAATATGAACGAAGTTTCGTCACGTTTTCAGCAGAACTCCAGCGGGCGTCTAAACTTCCTGAAAAGCCACACTTCGCCACGAAACATGTGAATTCATAAATGTCAATGGACGATTATGCACCAGTTACCAGTCACTTGCTCTGTCGATTACCCTGAAATATTAAATCGTCAAGCGTTTGGCATCGGCGCTATACACGAAGTTTCATCTCTCTGAATTTTACCCCATCATTTTACGCTCCACGATCCAAACACAATGGGAGCCGCTGCGTTGCACGGAACGGCGGCATTACCGAAAATTTACGCTCAGGTGGACGCCGACGCTAATTTGCGGTCACCTGCAACCCTCCGCATCAAATGTACGTACTTCGTGTTGGTACCCCATCTCTCAATACCTCTTTTGACGCCTAGCTGCCTGTTGGAGTTAAATTAAACAATGCCTGATTGATCGCATGATAGAGTCACGAAATTTTCAATTGGAAACTGGATTCGAGGTGTGCTGAATCTGCAGACAAAATGTTTTAGTGTTTTAAAATTTATTAATTTTTAGAAACAGGTACATTTTTGTTTAGAAACAAATTTTAATTTAGAAAAATCTTTTTTTCCTTTTAAATGTAATGTTATGCTCAAAATCAAAGTGAAATTTGGATTTCTCAATCTCAGATATCGGTCCAGTTCAGAGCAAATTTGTGCAGCGGCAATTAAAAATAATAGAGATCTGATATGTTGGAGTCAGAAATTAGATGCAAACTACAAGACTTTGTGCTAAAACTAATCTTTTTATTCATATTTTGCATGTGACGTCAAAACGTATCAACTTGATATTTTAAAGCTGAATTTAAAAAATATAAAATACTGCATTATTTCTAGATAACATCAGTACAGCAATCGTTTTGTAGAAAATATATGTTGTAGTTGTTTTCGCAGGTAATTTATTCATAGAAACCGAAAAGCAATACACCAAATCAAAGGTACAATTTAATTTAATATAATGTACAATTTTCCATCTTGTAGTGAAATATCTCAACGATACATTTTTTAGCGTACTGTGTTCTTTTAAATTAACTACGAAGTAGCAGGTGTGATTTTCTTACAGAGACTCGACTGGTTGTGTCGTTAGACTACAACCACGCCCACAACATTTGCTCAAGCTGTTCGATTAATGAAGTCATGCGATAGTGAAGCGATCGATTTGTTCCAAGCTACTTGATTAGAATATCAAGGTTCGCATTTAGCTTAACTGATTTGAACCAGATCATAAATTACAAACGTTTGAAAAGAAATCCTAATATATATTAAAAATTTCTTGTTTGTCAAAACCAAGGAATTTATGTACATAGAGCTAAGTAAGCACTTTCAAATGAGTCTCCAAGTTCTTCTTGCAAATCACAAAGTTGGGGTATGCTATGAATCTACCTTCTTACTGTTATAATTTTAAAGTCTGAAGACTATTCAGAAGACTAGAGTTCCATTTCTCAGAAATCGAGATGTCGTTCTTAATAAAATTATGTGCATGTCGGTTTGCTAATACGTCTTAATTAAAATTTAGTCGTTGATTACTGCTGGGTAATATCGTAAGTAAGTTACGCCTGAATAGATGTGACAACCGTCAATACTCATGAGTGCAAAGGTATGATTTTATATGGATTTAATACCACTAAAAGAAGACTATTAAGGTTCGGAATGTTTAGTTTCCCTTTTCCAAGGAAACAAAGTTGTGCTAGACTGGAAAACAGTAAATTGATGAATTATCGACTGGACAATGTGTCGAAGGCAGATGATATCACCTAACTCCTATTTTGCGTACGGAAAACCATGCAAAACCAATGTACCGCACTGTGGACATTTTCTGACATTTTGAATTGAAACGCTTTGCTTTTTGTAATGGTTCACCGATATTGATTCAGAGGTCGTTGTGACGTTCCACACACCCTGTAGCCGAACCAAATACCTATTCTTGTGATAAGGAAAACAGATTTACAGGTTATTACGAAAATAATAACGATGTCAAGATGCAGTTATAAATAAAATATTTTAGATAGGGTAAAATGAATCCTTCAATTACGTATGAGATTACGGTGCAATTGGATAGTTGTCCAATTAACAACAGCTGGATATATGAGCTCTAAATATTATTGCACAACGTTGTACTGTGAAAATATATACTTCTATATACAAAATGAAAAGGAACAGATCAGTATCTTCTTTATTTATTTTGTAAATCGTTAACAAAACTTGATGCATAATATTAATTTACCTTTTTTTTACCTAGTAGAAACGAATCGGTTTACCGCAGATAAATTAAAAAATAATAAAAATAATAAAAAATTCGTAAATCGTCAACAACATTCTTCTTTATCTTGTGTCACAACATGTAACAATTTTAACTATACCCCAGTTGTCGGTCCCAAATGTTTATCAATAATATCGAAGAAATAAAAAATCTGATATTTTTTTGACATCCAAATTCACTTCATCTTTCGATTGTATTATTATTAAACAAGCCATATCTGATCTCACCCCATGGCCCCTATGTCATATGAGTCCCAATCGTATGCCTAGTCATGTCCCCTTCAACCCCCACTCACACCCACGACCCCCCCCTCCCTGGGCTCTGGACAATTTTATTGCAAGCGCAATTGCAAAATGCTATTTGCCTAAGGTTTTAGCAAAAACAATTGCCTAGGCAAATAGCTTTAAACATATCCCAAAAAACTCCCCAGGTTGTTGGCCAGGAAAATAGCTTTTGCCCAGGCATAAGTTTTTTGTCTAAAATAACACTAGTTTACAGTCAAAATGTACTGGATTTCGAGTTATAATTTTTGTTTTGTTTTCGGGGGGAGTTTAGCCTTATGTTCTTGTCAATACCTGTTTCTCTAATGACGAACCGGATATATTCACCAATCATTCTTCAATTCTAAAATCTCTGGTAGCGCCCCTCAATGGTCTTCATTTTCTGGTGGAACTTCTCACCATGATCGTCACTAACGTCACGAAGATTCTCAGGAAAAAAAATCAGGTGTGAATGAATGCAAGAAATGTATTTTCAAAGGCAAGTTGACGCCCGTTGGAAAAATAAAGAAAATTTAAAGCATATAACACAAAATGAATAGAAAAACACTATTCCATATCTATTTTTACATACTTCTGAAACAAATCTGCAAAAATTGTCTGAAAGCTCGTGCTTTTATTGTTTCTGGAAAAACAGAAACAACTAGCTTAAAAGAATTACAAGCTGCATCGTGTAAATATGCATGACAATTTGGAATTTTTCATCTTTCAGACCATCCTTATTTGTCCTTATTTCTGGACGGTCAAAAACCCCTGTCTTGATATTTGCAAAATGTTTTTCTATGACACTCGGACACAGTGAAAAGATGCAGAATGATGAAGATGTACTTTTGTTCCTCAATAATAGTATTACAAAGCAAACGGCAAATTGTATTTTCCAGGTTTTCAAAATACATTGTCACCAATTGTTGGTTCATTCCCAAAATTTAGGTATGATTTGTGGGAATCAAACGCTTCAAAGCGTGTTTTTGCAACCGTAGACTCGTGGAAACACAATGCCACATGAAATTCGTCATCTGAAGAGAATTTCGTGATTTGATTTGCCAATATCATAACCATTCTAGCAAATGGATCAAAAATCAATCTCCAGCCATCAATCGACAGCCTCCACTAAGTTCGGCTCGGCGTCCATCGTAGAATATACTTCAGTATCACGTTTATATAACATTCTTTCTTCTACCGCAATTTTGCACAAGACCCTATGTACATATATGCAAGCAATTCAATAGGAGAACTACGTTTACCTTAAGATGGGGTTCGAAATGAGTATGCAACCAAATATACTTCATAATATTATTTTGACTTGTTCAGCAAAGCCATTAGGTATTTCCATTCAAATTATACGTCGCACAGAACTTGAAACCTTTGCCGATAATACAAAAAATATCCGGCTCAATTCTGTCGGGTCTAGGTGACGGATTTTACGATTGTTGATGGCTATGTCGTAGTCTTCTTACGTTCAACAAAAAAACGCCGATATTCACAGAGTTCGTCACCTATACATGACACAATTGAGCCGGATTTTTTTTGTATTATCGGCAAAGGTTTCAAGGTGTGTTCGACGTATAATTTGAATGGAAATACAAATTCAATTCGTTGAACAAATCAAAATAATATTATGAAGTATATTTGGTTGCATACTCATTTCGAACCCCATCTTAAGTCACCTTGAATAAGAGATAGGGTGACAGATTTCTTCACCAGTCTAAACCAAAATTATCCCAGTTGAGTCCACATTGGTTTTCAAGACCTTTTAAAAATAGAAATACAGTTTTATTATAACAATTTGTGGTCTACTCTCCACAACCTTTTCCATTTCTCCTCAGGCTGTATGTACAGCGCAACCATATCCACACAATACACTCTGCAAAATAACACGCCATCATTAGAAAGCTGCAAATAATTATACTCGTTGAGGCACGGATTGAGTTTCCCATATATTTCAATTAAAAGACGTGGAAAAAAATTAAAAGACGAAACAATAAAATAAAGCTCGTTAATGGTTATTTATGAAAGTTTGCGTCGGGCTCGAAATCCAAATGAGTAACGGCCTCGCAATTATCTCGCTAATCTGGAACTCGCGAATGCGGGTTTGCGCGCTGGGTATGGCTAAATTTCACCAGGCGGCTTTCCTTAAAAGTCATAATCCATGTAACTTCCCAGCGTTACATAATAGACGGTATATGGTCTACCCACACGGAATACTAAAGATTACGAACGGTGAGATATTGTTATTGTTGTCTGTTGTTTATAGCAATGGCTTTTGTAGCTACGAACTCGATAGTGTATCGGAAATTTGGCTTTGAAATGGCGTTAGAGCGATAATTTAAGGCAATACCAGATAATAGATCTACATATTATAGGGATTACATTAGAATATCTATGAAAGGGCGCAATTTCTCATGGAGGACCCAGGGCCGGCCTTACCGTTTTTGCTCGCCTACGGCTCGTGCATAAACTTTATGCTCGAGATTTATATCCTCAAGTATGTGCTCGGTAAATAATATAGGTTTCTACCAAGTATATTGTGTTCTGGGTGACATGTAAAAGTAACACCAATACTTACAGACAGTATTCTATTATAGTTTTGAATCTGAACGTAAAAAGATTTGAGGAAATGCGTTTTTCAATTTGCCACTTTCTTTGAAACTCGTGAGCAATAGAAAATTTCGTCTTCGTCATCAGGGAAAATAATTCTACTCAAAATGCAATTTTGTCTTCTATTCACTAAATCCATGTTCCCTTAGCGGTCATTATCAATCTTTTTCTCGAATATTTTTTTGTGTAAGGTCAGAAAATGTTTCCACTATCTACCATTTAGACATTTAACCGATCTATCAAAACCAGTTAGAAAAATATGGAATTGCCAAAAAATACCAATGAGTAATGATTGACGGTCGGGATCACAAAAATATTTATTTTAACAATTAAAAATCCACGTTAGTTATTTTTTAATGAACTAGTAGAGTCATCAAAATAAAGTGTCTATGAAAAAGTACTGTCTTCCGCTAACCGCATATCAGAACTTACTTCATCGATCATTGTATTTTATAAATGGTTAATTACATAATAAGAAAAACAATAGCATGCAATTCGAACTTAGCGAATTACGAGTTATGGTCTTCAGCTTGCTTTTGTGCGGAAATGTACCAAAACTAGTGTTACGTCAGTCCTCCTACTTGTGGCTACATGTTTAGTACATGTGTTTATCGTAAAATATGATGCTCCATAAGCAGCGGCGCGTTACAAACAGTGCTTTTGTGACAAATCAGATAACGTGTCATCGGTATTTATAATGCAGTCACCATAGCAGCATATATGGTCCATCACAAAAGCACTGTTTGTAAACTGGTTTTGCGACTGCTCGAACAAACCTAATAAATACTAATAATACTGATATAACATTTTGGAACAACCTTTTTGCAACTACATTTAATATAAGTAGATACCAACAGAATTATTTAAAGTAACAACAGATTCGTCTTAAGAATTACAAAATAACTAATAAATAGCTTAACAATTTAAAAATTAACATTCGTAGCAAGTAAACCATATTATCTTAATAAATAAAGGGTATTCTTAACAAATAAATGTTTTTAATATTTTAAATATTCAAAAACTGCGCAAGTTCATTCTTAAATACGCCATCATCAATATATATGTCTTCTGAATATATGTACTTAATAAACTTGTGGTGCAGTTTTCATAGTTTTTTGAGATGTTACTTTTAATAAAATATAATTTCCTATTTCATTTTCTAACATTACCTAAGATTCCGATTCCATATCATTAAAAAATACAATTATTCCGAATACGTTCTGCTATATCAGTTTTAACAAGATAAAATGTAACGTGTCAACATCTGGTCCTCAAAGTTAGAAGAAAGTAACCAAATAAAAGGATTAGGACAAGACTTAAGCAAGAGAAACTGAGAATGACTTTGAATAACTTTTGAACAGAGTTATTTGTAACCAGCAGACGAAATTTAATTTTTTAAATATAGCGGTCTGTATATTTTTCCTGTCTTTTGTATTGCACATTAAACTAAAAAAACCGCATATCCCTAAGATCAATGGGGTAAATGTAATAAGACGATTAAATGTTAAAAGGAAGCAAATAAACAAATTTAAAAGAATTTCTACCGTGTCAATACGTTGTCTTTTCCGACAATGACTTAATTTATAAATACGAAATACTTTTTAACATAAAGAGTGTTTCATTTCTAAAGCTTTTATTGGAATCTATTTATATCTTTTAGAAAGAAATATGTTGAGTGGTTACGTTTCTTTTTATACACACTGTGTAATAATAAGGACTTTGATAGATTTACAGCATTTTGCAGCTCGGAATTTTTATTTTACAGACTCTTTTGGAGCATTAATCTTTACTGAATAGAATTCCATTGCTTCCTTCGACTCATATTAAATTTGTTCATAAGTATCGTGTTTACACCGATTTTTTTGCTTCGGTGGCCTGGCTAAACATTGCTAATATGCTGCTCCGTTAAAATTTTCATCCTGGTTAAGGCAGATTTTCTAAGTTTACACTTTTATAGCTTCAAAGAATCAACGAATACTCGTAAACGTGGTCTAACTAATAGATATTATCTCCTCAAATAAAAACATGTCTAAAACATTTCCTAATCCAAAAATGAGACCTGCCATGTATGTCAATAAAGACTACACAACAACAATTGCCAAATGCGAAATGTTCTTGTGAAACAGTTCGAGATGAGTTGCTGCATTGCGTTTAACCATGAATTAAAAATGACTCGTGTACCCTCGTGACTATACTTTAGTAACTCGCCACGTATATACATATATATTCGGGCGGTATTACTAAAGTACTTTCATTAAATGCCCGCACACACCCCTGGCGCTAGGGGAGCTACTACTCGTCGTGAAAACGTTCGGGAAATGCACTTGCGTACGTATTTACTCTACCCTCCTCCGTAGGTACACATTGTTCCGGTTATCAAATGCCAAAGGACCCTCCAAATCAGTGGCGTAACCAATGACGTCTTCTTCCTTTCTATTCACCGTCACAATGCGACAATACGCACGTGGTGTAGTTTCCGGCGCTGCTACCGATAGGTATACCAATCTGTAATTCAAATTTATATATTGGAAAGCGTGGCGGACTAAAAAATGCGCATAATTTCGTCTTGGGGATAAAACAATGCATAACGTAACGTGTCGATATTGTGTTTGGTGAATACGTGAAGAAAGGGAATTGTTGTTGTTGTTGTAATTCGGTGAGACCTAGCCTTACGCATGTGTTCTTTGTCACGAACTCTTGAAAATTATGATCTTTCAGGTTCATGTTGTTAACAATGCTTGGTATTTTCTAATTTAGAAGGCATGATGCCTTTGTCTGTACCATAAAGTTGTGGTAAGCTACGGGTTTTCCATTAGGTATTTGTTTTTGTTTATTTGTCAACTCCCGAAAGTAATGGTTTTGCGAGATGATTTCCACAGACATAAAGACCTTTGAGCAGGCCTCATAATCGATGAAAATATTAATGGACATCGACATCGGGCGACAATTATATTGGACATTGTGCTTTATAACATTGAAATCCATTATACCATTTGATGACGGTGGCTTAGTAGTTGCTCGTTCAGTTAAAAACTGAAAAGTAAAGTGTGGACAACTCCCCAATCACCGCATATTTCCAGCATTCAGCATAATTTCTCATGTTCAACAGCTCTATGGATATACTCTCTACATATTGCGAGTTTGAAATGTTATTTCTGGTCGTTGTCGACTTGGATACGGAGTTTATACTTAACAGTCCTCAGAGGTAAGCACAAAGTGCCCAGTGGTGCCTAGTTACAGCAGCTATTGAAGAAAAAACGCACCTTTACCACATAGACCACACTAGACTATTTGACGAGTTGTTGCTAAAGTATAGGAAAGCCCACATATTTAGGAGATATTAGAGAAGCGAGAGAAAGTAACTTGTTTATCAATCTTGGCACTTGGTTCGCTAGAAAAAATATCAATATCTGAAGGACTATCAAGCTAAGAAATACAAATTTACATTATCTTCAAGAAGGAGAATGTGGGTATATTATAACTAGTTAACTAATAAAAAGTGTTAAAAAGACGTTACAGTTACAAATGGGGATCAAGTGTCAAGAATGACACCAGTTTACAAGGTTTTTATAATAGATATGCATGAATATTATGAATCCTTATGTATTTTGATATATTATATCCACAACTGGTGTCAGATCAAACATGTCACATTTTAATAGTATATTATTTGACGAGCACACGACGTATTATCCTACGACTCATAAATTCTATGTTATGCAAAATATTTTAAATGTATTTGTCAATGATGGCGCGGCGAACTGTCAAATAACTGTCATCCACGTAGGTTTTGACAAACTTTGACACTAGCGTTGTATAATGATGACAGTTCGTTCAAATAATGAGGTCATTATTTGAACGAACTGTCATTATTATACAACGCTAGTGTCATTATAATCTTTGGCCCGTATAATGATGGGGATTATATAGTCATAGATACGTATGCAATGAACTTATTATATGTGAGTCGTAGATAAATATATTTAGGTAATGGTGACGTTTTGACTGCTGTCCTTCAGGTAATATTTTCTTGTTGACGGAAGTTGAATATTTCCTCTCAGCAATCACTCGATTAGGTCAGATTTTTCCATGTTATAAATGAATTTGATACGGTATTGTATGGCGCATGATCAATTATAATAATAATGATAAATTGTTTGTTTTCTATGGAAGTATACTTTAGCATTTTATCTAAATTCTGGCAAAACACGTACGCAATGTAGCTACATAAAATAAATTATTATTGTAGTTTGAGAAATAAATATCTTGTTTTGTTACTTTATTTGTTTGCTTCGGATTGAAACTGCTTTAAAAGCAAATTCACAGCTCTTTGCTCTACATCTGCAATCTAATCTTAATAAAAGACTTTTAGTCCCATAATTTATTGGTAGCTTTCAACTTCAAAGCTGCTTAAATCAAAAAATACGGTGTTTGTTTTGATCCCAAGTGCGCGTCATGAGTCACAACCCCGTCCAAAGTTTCTATTCCAATAATCGCATTAAACAAACATTTACGATTGTTTCGTTCCTATCGCGTTGTAGAGCGATGTTAACAAAAATCTTGTTTATAGCCTTTGCTACAAAGGAAATTTATGAAAACACAGAAGCCAATCTGTCGGCCAGATTTTGAGTTATACTCGGTGCAAATGTTATTTTTTTGAGTAAGCAGTTTAGGAGAAAAAAAATCGAAAGGCAAGCGTCAATTCAAAACCGCAAAAATCTCGCGGTCATTTTGAATCTACAGCAGAACTTTTTGAAAGTCCCGTACTATATGTTGAAATAATTCAGGAATACAACACACTTTACGTACTACTTTACTACTTTTTGTTTGCAGAAATTAGAAAGTTCAATAAAATGCTTACTATAGAGACAAATTTGACAAAAGTATGAACAAACGTTTCTAAACTAAGCGTCAGTGATTGTCAAATCGCGCTCTAATCCTGTTTAAATTTACTATGGACCTAATACCTATTCCGGAATGTTTTGCAATTATAGCAGTTATAAATCTTCTGTTAATACTGAATGAAATAAGATAGTTCCCTGGCAAATATTTGGGTAATAATTACATATTTTTTGCACTGTGGACATAACCAATAAACTATTTAAGAAACAACGATAACTGTTGGTAGTAGTTGATATCTGAATTATTACTTTATTATTATTATTATTATTATATATCTGTGATGGGGGCGCGACACTACTGAATATTATTACTTAATGACTCTACTGAAGGGGACACTCACCCGCCATGTTGAAAAACTCGACATCTAACCTGACCTTACTTACGGTAGCGTTTATTAATTATCTAACTCTTTGGAGGCTTAAACTCTGTGGGTTCTTTCTCTGAAACTTTGTCAGTGAAAGATGAACCACTAATACTAATCAAAACCATTTGGAAGCCAAAATGCTTCTCCACAAAAGGACAGGTTTATATTATTCTATCTAAAATCAATAGCCAAATAGACCACAATAGAATCTATTTACAAAAAAAAAAACATGAACAATTAAAGAACTGCTTACAAAAAGATTGAATGTTAATTCTAACCAATGATAACAATCTTTGGCGAGAGATGGTCAGAATATAAATCAATAAACTCTAATAAACAACTTACGCGTTAAAATGGTTGAGAACAAGAAACACAAGACAGCACAGTTTCTATAACTCGTCCCCATAGGGCTCTCACGACCCACGTCTTTACAACATCATGGCTAAAAGAAGAAGGAGGAAGCTTCTTTCGTTCACCCTTAACTCAAATGGAATGAATGGTTGTGCGTTTTCTTCCTCCCCAAAATTCTCGCGCCAAAGCAGTAGACGCTTGCGCTCTAATATCACCCGTTAATCCTCGTGGCTAATACCAACCTCGAATCCGTCTTAAAATAAAATACACCAGCATGCAAATTCAAATCCCCTTCTCAGTTTAAATAGTGTAAGTTCGAATATCACAGCCTGCCTCCAGAGTGAAGGTGTTTCTGTACTTGTCCTTAGTCCAAGGTAAAATGCTGGAAGCCAAATAACTTAACACGTGTCACAGACGCTGGTTATAACAATTATAATTCGGGCCTTCCCATGCCCCCGCAGTGGCAAAAGTTGTAGGGGATGTTAAGGCGTGAATTATTATTATTATTAATATTATATATTATAAAGTTCTGGGAGAATATACACAGCTGCATGTGATCGAAGAATGAGGAATCTAGTGTTTATGTTTTTTCCTCAAGAAAAAACAGTATAAATCGGACGGCATGAAAATGAAAAGAACAAAAGGCAAGCCGATCTTTGAACATTAAGCGTATAGGATAAATAGTAGTGGCATTCCTGAAAGATGCCGTATCGCGCGGTCCGCAGCTGTTCCTCCTGTTATGTCAGCATTAAGTTTCAAAGCAGATTCCACGGCATAACTGCAGAAATGCGCACTGGATGTCTATTTTTATGTCTGGCCCCGGCCTTTATTCGTCCGTTTGTGCACGAGAAACGGGCCCCGTAAATTCCATCAGCGCCGGCCGCATATCTAACAGAAATCTTAAATGCGCGTACGTGTTAAACAAACGTAACGATTGGACATGAACGTGTACATGTGTGCAGGTTGTAATTAGGAGTGCAGATTGGACACGATCGTAAATCTCCACTTATCTAATTAATTATATAGACACCGCTAGATTTTTCGATACACCGCGTACTACCTGACAGCGCAAAGCTACCTACCACGGACGCAAGAAAGTTGCATTTCCGTTGGCTAAGAAATTGCGGGAAAATTAATTAAGGGTTCGTATAAGTAATGGCCACGCATTTCGCCATTCAACTGACAACTCGGGCAATCAGCTTAAATGATTATACGAACTGCACAGGTGGATGTACGTTCCTACAGTTACTCTAGCTGTCTTACATCTCTCATGGTAGTCTTATTCACTGTGCAAGTCTGGTAGACATACCGCATCAGAGGTACGTAGTTTCTTCGAAAAAGGTAATTGTAATCAGCCAAGATCTTTCCTGTAATCTCACAATGACAGACCAGGAAGGTCTGAAATTGACAGGATTGTACTACAACCAAATATCAACTTTTCCAATCAGTTTTTGTTTGTATATGTATCAATCTTTATCATTCTGAAGATTCTACACTTATCATGAGTCTTCTTCAAAATCCTGGTTTTAGCCAAAAGTGCCCCACTACGTATAGATCAAGTCTGGAGAATAACGGGGCCTACTCATAACGCAATCATTGAAATACAAGCCTATACAAACTTTTAATAAGCATTTATTAATTATTAGATATTAAATAAGTATCAAAACATCGAATATCCAGTGAAAGAACACTGTAGAGACACCCTGCTAGGCGAGGTTTAACAATCGGCTATGCTGAACACAACCAGGATTCGGGGCACAGGTTGGACTTCGATAACGTGAAGATGTTGGAAAGTGTGAGTATTTATCATCGAAGGCTTATTAGAGGATACATCAAATTTACAAAAATCTCAAGAACATCGATCGTGAAGACGGCACTGACATCAGTAGGATTTGAAAATCGATTCTAACGCGGTCAAGTGGATAAATGCCTGGCAAAGGTAGCTCCAGATAGAGATGGCAAATATTCCGAATACATCGATGTTTTATATCATATGATACATCGTAAGCACACATCGATATATACGATGTATCGTACAAAAAACATCGATGTTTGAAAAACAATCGATGTTTTTATCAATGCTTATAATCAACGTACAGAATTAATGTATAGTTCTTAATTATTCAATAAAAACACCACCACTATTGTGCTTTTATTGACACTTAAAGGTGCGTTCCGATTGGTGGTAATGGTGGTGGTAGAAAACGAAATTATAGTACTTCTAACCAGACGTGATACTGACACACATTAGTTTGCATGTACATAAACATGAGTCATTAGCAATTCTATTAGAAATACTATAATGGCGTCTACTACCACTGCCATTGCCATAATGGAAACGCACCTTGAGTCTTCTGCTTCTTTTTAAAAAACAAACTATGACGTTTGGATAGTGGTAGCCCTTATCTCACCAATCGCAAATAGTTTTTTTATGTAAAGAAACATAAAAGCTCCTAATCAAATACTGACGTCATTTTTCAAAAGAAAATAGAATAAAAGACTGTAGACACTTGAGTCACAATCAGTATAGTAAGAAATACTATATATAATTAATAAATTAATAATGTCTCATAGCAACTAACAACTTATTGCTACAGTTCTCTACCTTTTCACAATAATTGTAGTGGTAGTGGTGCTGTTAATACCCACCACTATAGTAATTTTAATGACTCTGGAGAGTAGTGGAGAGTCACTGAGAAGTACTATAAATCATATTAATACATACATAATCACTGATAAAACTAACAAGTTGTTCCTACAGTTTTCTACCTTTTCACAATAGTACTTTTCTCCACTAGATGGCAACAGAAAATTATATTATTGCTAAGGATACCTATTTATTTATTATATACCTATTACAAATATAACTTCTTTGATACATCCAAACAAAAATATCGATTTTTCGACGATATATCGCAACACTAACATCGATGTAAAAACATCGATATTTATGTGAAATACATCGATGTTTTCGAAACATCGATTTATGTTTGCCATCCCTAGCTCCAGATGCTTGCAATGAGGTGGAAACTAGATATATAACGGAGAAGAGTTCTTTAGTAGGTTTTTCAATATTCAGTTACCCCTGAAGAAGCAACGTGGGTGGCAAAACGTCGTCAATTAAAAATTTTGACGCACGGCATAAGTGAGCATAACACGGAGACTAAATATTAACTTTTGTCACCAAAATCAGTTTTATTAGATTTACTGTTTTTTTTTACTTTGCAGTAGTAGCAGTATCGAATTTTTGCACAAAGGGACCATCGTTGAGTTTTCATTTCATCCTACTTAGAATATAACTTCTAAGGAAATAAAGCAAAATAAGTAGGTACATAAGTTTTGCTGTTTCTTGTCGCTCACCCGTTTATGAAATATGAAATAAAAAAGTACAGAAAGAAAAGATAGGTGATGTGAAATACCTATCATAAAATTGCCCTTAAAAAACATACATATAGTATACAAAAGCATTTTCCTTTTTATTTAACATCACTTAACTGAATTAAAAATAGATATAAAAATAATATATACTGGCAAAGATGGGCAGCAAAATTACAAAACTTTAGTTCTCAGTAACTCCCCCAGTCACTTCAATATAAAAGAGCTACAATATGACCCCTGATACAACCACGTTCCCTACGCCCATTCTGAACTTGGCACATTGGCGGAGGCCGCCTTAAGGTGGGGTTCGAAAACAGTAGGCAACCAAATATACCTCATAATTTTGAGGTCAGTATTTCGTGGTATTTCACCGAAATGATTAGGTATTTCCATTAAAATTATACGTCGAACAGAACTTGAAACCTTTGCCGATAATACAAAAAATATCCGGCTCAATTCTGTCGGGTCTATGTGACGAATTTTACGATTGTTGATGGCTAGGTCTGTAGTCTTCTCACGTTCAACAAAAAAAAAAAACGCCGTTATTCACAGAACTTGTCACTTAAGGGCACGTGGGGCACGAGCCCAGGGCCCCGGCCTGAGGGGGTCCCGCATGATTGTCCCCGTATATCCATATATTGTCCCCATATATATGGTCCCGATATATTGTTCATCGAATTAAATTAATTAACCAATAAAAAAACATTGGTTTCTTAGTTCAACTCATATAATTAACAAGAAAGCAAAACAGGTGCGAATCATGCCCTCTTGGGTGGATGTGTTTCAGAAGCAGTAGCATACTTCGAATACGACCAAAAAGTGTTTAATTTTTTCTCGGGTTCAAACAATCGATGGAAGATATTGACAGAATGAAGTGCAAATAAAGTGCAAATAAAGTCCCTCTCTGAAACCAGGTGCTCTGCACGCCCTGAGTTTCCAGTTTCAGTTTCCAACTGATAGTCCTCTTTCTAATGTTTATTAGTTTGTAGTATAAGTTGGAATTCACTCGAGTTGTAGCGAGAGTTTTTAAAACCGAACATTCAAAGAATAATGGACGAAAGGGTATAAATTAAGTGTTAACCTGACCTTGGATAAAAGTTCTTTTACCAGAAATGCTTGTTTGTGTTCGTTGGAATGTATTAAGTCAATTATGGAAGGAGAACATTTTACTGATTATAGAGAATGACCACGAGCCAAAAATTCCTTCAGTAATTTAAGCAGAATCCTAGCATACCAATAAACGATACAAATGTAACAACTTAATCTGTAATAAATTATAATTACAAAAATTGCCTCTTAAGTTTCAAGCTGCCATGAAGCTTACTTTAGTCAGCAGGAAAAGGCGACAAACATAGATTTCTTTACGTTTTATGGGCACTAATCTATACATATTCAGTACAAGCTTATTAAAAGCCCTATTATATACTGGGAATAAGGATCAATCACAAAAATACTGGCTCGTAAGATCCTTGCCCGGTAGCCGGCAGGCATCTGAAATACCGGCACTAACAAGCCACCGGTTGCCAACCCTATTATATCAGATACAAAACGAGATGTGAAAATTATGCTATTTTCATATTGGCGCGAATTTGGTTGCAGGGTTGCTTATATCGATTATTTTCTTTAGTGAGACTATAAAACTATACTTGCTCGTAGGCAATACGTGTTGCCTAACAGAAGGAGTTAAGTAGAATTTATGTAAAAGTGTCTCAAATATGGTTGCCTAACCATGAGTTAAAAGACCACATCATAAGACCCATATTTTTTTTCATGAAATTTTAAACGTTTAAAGGTATTTAGAAATGTTGCAAATATTCTTAGTGGAACAGTTAAACAATTATCTTTTAAATCATTTCAAAAATGTCGTAAAAATTCCATGCAGACTTAATTCCTGCATATGGAGATGAAAAGACGAACAATATTAAAAACATAATAATGGTGGTCACGTTGAACGGAATATTAAATTGTATCGTCTTGTTAATAATAATGAATGTTTGTTTCTGTTAATTAGTTTTCTTGTTCCTTTTGTAGTTGTTCCGTTAATTGGTAGATTGCGTGGTAAATATTTAACAATAAATAAATGTCTATTTCATTCTTACATGACAAAATATAAATGTAAAAGAATCGACAAAGAAACAAAGAACGAAAAATCATCAGCAGTATTAAATAATAAGAAAAGTCAACAAAAACGAAAATGTTATCAGTAATAATAACTAAAATTACCAGTACGAATTCTGAATCAATTGCCACGAGCTATAACAAAATAACAAATACAAAAAAATACGACAACAATATAATTCGAAAAAGAGTACGCTAGAATCAATGAATGTCTAGAAAGATCAGTAATTGTTAATATTGTTCATAAAAAATCTGATGTGGCCAGGCACATGACTTTATCATACAATATATAAAATTACTAGTTTAGCTGCATGAGATTCTATTTGATCGAGATCGATCGTGTCTGCGTTAGAATAAAACGAATTAGCCAGGATTTGACAGATCCTGTCATTAGAATAAAAATATCTGTCAAATCCTGGCTAACTTTATATTTATACAGACACGATCTCGATCAAATAGAATTTGCTCAAAAAATGTCACAGACATAAATTATACAAAATTTCCTCTACTTTAATTTATTATTTAACTATTTTGACAAAATTACGGAAATGGCAGCTCATTTGCAAAATCCTTGAAAATGCTTAGAGGGAACAGCCAGTTCCTCTAGAACCAAAAGCTACACACACACACACACACACAACACACACGCAGACATTTTTTGTACCTTGGTTCAGGGGACCCAAAAAGACCAATTTCCGCTAAAATCTCATTTTTTTTTCGGCGCGATTACAGTACTTTGTCATACTGCGTATGAAACAGAAACAACAACAAAAAACAAAAATAAATGAAAAGAAAAACGAATAACCCGACAATTATTGTATTTTCGTATTTTAATGCGCTCCATTATTATTTTATATAGTAGTTGACTCTCGGTATATGCAAAAACTAAAATCATTATAATTTAGTATTTATTACACTCATTTTTTTTTTAAATTTCTTAATTGATGCCAACTAATATTTATTAATATATTTTCAAATATTTTTACTTTATCATACATACTACATAGTATGATAAAGTAGGTATTGTAACCGTGCCGAAAAAAAAATTGAGATGTTAGCGGAAATAGGTCTTTGTGGGTGTGGGGTTTCTCCGATTTCGGAGAAACTACTAAAGGTATCCGGACGAAAATTCATATTTAGAAGTTTCATGGCCAAACTTAGAGCTGAAAAGGTTTTTGTTCAAAAGGGTCTAAAGAAACTGGATTCTTGCTCTAATCATTTTTCAAAGATTTTGCAAATGAGTTTTTGTAATTTCGTCAAAATAGTTAAATAATAAATTAAAGTAGAGGAAATTTTGTATAATTTATGTCTATGACTTTTTTGGTAAAATTAATAGTTTAGTTGTATGAGCAAATTCTATTTGATCGAGATCGTGTCAGCATTAAAACTAGTTAGCCACGATTTGACAGATATTTGCATTCTAATGACAGTAGGTAGTGTCAACCGTTGATTTTTTTACAATACCTACTGTCAATAGAATCACAATATCTGCCAAATCCTTGCTAACTCGTTTTATTTTAATGCAGACACGACCGCATCTCGATCAAATGGAATCTCATGCAACTAAACTATTCATTTTATATATAGTTTGATAAAGTCATGTGCCTGGCTACATCAGATTTTGTTGTATAGCTTTTAAAATAAATATTTGCATTTTAGGTTTAAGACGATCCAAAAACATTTATACAAAAAAAAATATGAAAAATTTATAATACAAATTTTTCCTTGCGTGGGCAACTGTCTGCCGGACACGGTATGTATCATCATGTATTATAATGAGTATTGCGATTGTGTTAATTACGGTTGTTGTTGTCGTAAACATCGTTGTGTGGTGTCGGGATTTTTATCTAAAAATAACATGAACCTATCCGAATGTCGGTCAAATTCTTAGTCACCAATTCCTGTTCTGCATACGCATGCTATTATAAATTCGCAGTATTCACATAGTTGGGCAACAGAACGGTAAGTTTTAATTATAAACCAGAAACCGCACATAAATATTCTTCAGACAATGAAAAAGTATTGACGTTCACGGTATGATATATGATACCTTTTAGATTAAGGTTCCCACAATAGTTGAGTGATACAACTGTTACCATTTGCTTTTATTACCAATTTTGTGTGATATTATATATAATATAATGTAATAGATATAAGATGCATAATATAAAGTTAATTAGTTTTTGAGTTCTTTCAAATGTATGTAATTACAAAAATCGAACAAACTAAGATGAAGCTCTAGTAAAACAAATACAGCGTCTAAAAAATACTTGTATAAAATTTTAATACTTATGTCATATATTTATAAGCTATTGAACGTTATACAACGCAATATCAGTTAATAAACGTACAAATCATAAAAGACACAGACTTACCGCCGACAGGGGATGACATCTGAGAGTTTTGGTATCGATAAGGGCCCGACCATTGCGAGGGCTCTAAAAGTCACATCAAAATTGTATGGCCTCACGAAATGTATGGCAATTATTTTTGTAAAAACAACTGAAATTGAGAATAATTGTGGTTAATGGAACGTGAATAGACAGACATTTTCACACTTTTACATTTTGTTTACGCCCGCAAAACCCTCGCCGTCTATGGCTCTATACAAACAACGCATAATTTTCATTATTTCAGCTAGAAATAATTTTTTTGATATAAAACCTTCTTGAAGTTTGTAGGACAATGAGTTCCGTCTGTATAAATTGCAAAGAGCGTAAGACCATCGAAATTTGTTCATAGTATTGGAATCGTGTTTGTCATTCTTAATGCATAATCTCAAATGTCATACTCTATGCATAATATCCACAAAATTATTATTTTTTTATTTTTGTCTTGTGTTTTTATACCAAACAGTTTGGCAAACATTTTTTAAAGGTATTAGTCCAAACAATGTAAAGTATATTCTCTTTACTATACATATATTCCTGTTTGATTAGCTTCGATCATAATAAAGGGGTAAGTAAATTTGCATCAGTTAGTTGCTTTCATTAAAATCCCATATCTTTATGTAAAAAGTAGAAGTTTTTCGGAAACTGAGGAAGTTTTTATTTTTATTGAAACTCTGTATTTTGCAAACGACGTACTTTGAAACGGCAAAACGATTCGACAAATATGAATATTCCAACTTTTATACAAGAAAATCCCGTTCACCCTATAAGGTTCAAAATTCCTTCCCAAAACGGAATATCCCTCGCTTATGGCAACACTGACGTACAGTGCAAATAAAAACATATTGATGCATCCATTTCAACGCATATTTTGCCGTCATTTCTAAAATTAGAACGGTCACATCGACGAATTGGGCAATTAACATATTGTGAACTGTGAATAATAAAAGCTTTTCATGGAACTGGGTATTATCAGAATATTTTGCTTTTTGATCGGACACACTACATTTGAGTTTTTTGAGTTTCTGATTTGGTACGTACAATTTTGTTCAAGTGGCCCAACTCATCAGGTTCGAAAAGGTAAAATAATACGATGCGTGTCAAATTTAACGCACCACGAAAAATTTACCACAATTTCAAATTACTTTGTTTAAAACCGGTCATCCGGCTTTATATATATATGGATACATGGCGGATTCAATAGTCAAACTTCAGATTTACATAAAAATTAGTTCCTTATTTTATTTTCAGGATCGCTAATACCAAATTTGATGTCAGATTTTCAAATTCTAAATGCCGGTGTAATATCTATGTGTAATAATAAATAATATATTTTCCGTGATTCAGTTTGATTTATTGATTCCAAATCTGAAATTTGGCTGAAATATTCAGCCAAATTCTTAGGCTGATTTTACTTTTGTAAGCATTTAAAACTTTCGATAAGCCTACACGACACTGCAAGGTTGCTTTTGATGAGGAAGTAAACCTCAAGTCCTTGTAACAGTGATGCTTTCCCAAAATTACATTTTTTTATATTATTATTTCCATTGAAATATTATTTGGCAAAGTAGCACACTAGGTGATGAATATTAAACTATCAGAAAAAAACACAATTTATCGTTGATATTCACTTTTATTTTGTTTACTAATTGGATAACACACTAACTTATTTACATAAACTAGAATTCTGAAATTTCATATATTTATAGTATTGATATTACTATATAATATTATGTATTAATTTAATACATAATATTATAAAGTAAATAAAACATTTAAAATATTTCCAAATAGGTACTTGATTTTCATTATTTTCCTGGTATTATTTGCCAGGGCAAAAAGTTATAGGGCGTCAACTTGTTACATAGGGAACTGCGTTCCAAGTTTTCAATGGGCTACCATAACCAATTAAGTTTAAAGTCATCAAATTTGATACGTTCTACACTGTTAATCTGTCAATAACTGAATCTCTGAGAAGGTTTCCATAAATTCTGTTTTCGACGAAGGTAATATTTTTCAATACTTGCGAGTTTATAACTTCGTCCACTTTTTTTTCGTAATTACCGCGACGATCCTTGAGAATTTGAAAAGCATTAGCTACTTGATTTTCACTATATTCTTTTGATTTGGATTTTTCACCCTGGTATCATTTGCTGAGTTATGGCTCCTAATCCAACTTGTTACATAGAGAACTGCGTTCCAAGTTTTCAATGGACTACCAATACCAATTAAGTTTAAAGTCATCAAATTTGATACGTTTTACACTGTTAATCTGCCTATAAGAGAAACTCCATAAATTCTGTTTTCGACGAAGGTAATATTTTTGAATACTTCCGCGTTTATAACTTCAGCCACTTTTTTTTGTAGTTATCGCGACGATCTTTGAGAATTTGAAAACCCTTAATTGTTCTTTTGACGCCATAAATGACAAAATATGATAGATATTTTAAAGAAACAGTTAACAATCGAAAGAGTAGTAGAAAATCACCAATACGATAATCATAAAAAACGAAAGTAATGTTTTTCTGAATAATAGGGGATTCGCACGAATCATAGCATTCACACCAAAGGGTTCGCGAACCCCCAGTAAAGCATCCCTGCTTGTAACGTAAAGTATTTTTAAATTAAAAATTTTCAACGTGAAATTGGTGTAATTCAACTTGGCAGAGATGGTTCTGTCAGTTTAATAACATACAATTATTAACAAATGTGACATGATGAAGAGCCTTCGTTGCGAGATTCGTAATCTACATATAAATGAAGGCGCATTGAATGATGACCGGTCATGCATGTTATGTCAAACTTAATCTCTACCATTAATAAGTTGCTAAAGCTACTAACAATACAAGAATACAGTGGTTACAATACACTTTCGCACAATATAGCACTGTCTTGTGTGGACTAAGTACGCAGATTAACAAAAAATAACCAATTTAACCATAATGACATGGCAACACATTTGAACCGAAAGTATAAAGAAAATAAATTCTACTAAATTTTAAATGGTTTAAAGACCAGTTGTTGCCAAACTTATTTCTAACTGTATTAACGTAGCCATCATTAATAATAATGGCTGCTGAATCAAAGCCGCATTGTGAGCATTAATTGAATACAGTTGTCCTTTTTGGATTCGACGCGAAAAGTTTTGGGTTTCAATATTGTGTGGCGTCCACAAATATAGACAGTATTTATAGATAGAAAGTTATGCAACATAATTAACAAAAGTTCACATTATTCTGCACAACCAAGTGACATGTTTGCCAGCGCGGACGCGACGGTATCGTACGGACATTATTGTCATTTAAGCATGAGATGCACTTTTAATTAGCTACAATTTGATATATTATAGAAAGTTAAGCGACAATATTGGCAAGAGTTAGAAACATTTTTCTGCAAGAAGTGACTTGACATGTGATTGCCTGTCGTACTAGTTCCGTTCGGACAAATCGTTATTTAAGGGTTGTTCGCCGTGGAGCAAAACTCAGAGCGGCGACGGCTGCAAGGCCCTTTTAGTTACCTACAATCTGATATATGATAGAAAATTATGCAATAATGTTTGCAAAAGTTATAAACATTTTCCTGCAACAACCAACCGACTTATGACTGCCGGCGGGGACGGTTGCGTACGGACATTATCGTCATTTAAGGATTCTTCGCCGTGGTGCAAAACTCCGAGCGTTCCAGGGTAAATAGTACATTTAATTGCCTATAATTTGACGTAATTAGGGAAGTTATGCAATAATTTTAACGTGAGTTCTCTTCATTAGTAGCACTGCTTAGGCGAGCGGCGCGTCAATTTCTTGTATTATAGTCGTATGGGGGTAGGTGTTATTAGGAGTTGCACCTAGGGTTGCCAACATTGTGCCTATGCTGACCCGGAGAAAAATAATTATATTATGGAACATTGTTTAAATTAATGACAACCGCCGTCTACTAGCTTTCCCTCTTTTCGTTACTGCGTCTTATTGTCGAATTTTTACGACATAACCTACATGAGACAAAATACCAATATTATCACCTAAACAAAGCGTAATTTTGATGTACTCAGAGGATTTTTTAAGGGATCATGAGTTTTTGCTTGAAGTAATTACCTACACGTTCCCTAACTAATTTTAAATATTCATTTTATGCCGACAATATTGGCGTTTTGTGTAAACCCCCATAATAAATGTGTCTCTAGTCAAAAATGAATACTATATTTCTCAGTCTTTGTAAATATATAGTCCACCTAATACTAAAATTTTCTAGTAGAGGTATCGCTGTCGTCATCTCCATAATGTAAAAAATACTGTTTTATGGCAGACCAGTATGATACTATTCTGTGAACTGTCTTGGACAAACTCAAACATATTGTTAGGACTTTTCTTAGCATCTGAACAACATACATATTAAAATAATCAACGAAAGTTCAAAACATATTTTGTTATATTTTGTTAATTAATGCATCATTATTGAATGTTGATTTCTGACAAGCAAAGTTGCTACGTTTTAATAATACCCGTCTTTTTGAAAGCCATTTTTGATATTAGATTTGTCTCTGTCTATGATGATCGAGGCAGGATACAATCTGCGTTCGTCGTACCGCAACAGAATACCTACTGTATTCACTAGACATGTGACAAAATCTAAAAATGCTACAATTGCTACTTTTAAAGTTTCTCACATGCTCTCAAAAAGAAAAATTAAATTGTTGTGAAGGTTGAGTCATTCTTATTTTGAGAAAGATTCCTCTTTTCAACGGAAATCGCTGCAAACCGTATGATTAAAATAACAATTACTCTATTATCAGAATTTTTTTAAAATATTTAGGGGTCGCTACGTTTTCTCAAAAGATCGATGTATACCTTTAGTTAACCCGGAGAATTTAACTGAAAACTTGTAGCCCGGAGAATGGTCCCAAACCCGAAGTCTCCGGGTCAAAATGACAATGTTGGAAACTCTATCACTAGCACCTTCCTAATACCATTATTGGATGCAAAATTTTATGCAATTTCAGAGTTTGTAACAATTGTTTCTTCGTGGGGTTGTTACAAAAAGTTATGTGCAATTCTTTATTGGGATGACACTCACACACACATTACATTTGGTTTACTGAAAAATTGAAACACACATTTCTGCAACATTTTAAAATTGTTACCATTTACCATTATTAATCAGTTAATCATTATTTTATAGAGAAATACTGCTTTGCCCCTACTAGGAATTTTACATAGCATTTCTTTAAAAAAAACTCTTATTGTAATGTATAAACTGTTTACCGACCATATTAATACATGTATCTTCAAAAGTATTTTACTTTCCGTACATGTATTACATTATTAGAAATTTATTGATAATATTTCAGCAACTTTTTTGTAGATGCAACTCATTTCCTTAATGGGTGGTGTCTTAAAAATTCTGGACATTAGATATAAAATTTCAAAATTTGGGGCGCTGCATGTGGTGGGACAAGTTGTCAAAATTCAGCACCGTCTCTGCATTAAATTTCTATGGAGAAAACCCGCAGAAACGTTTACGTGTGTAGAACGCGAGTATTGATTCCTCTTAATGTTCTAAAATTAGAATTACCCACATATTACCATAAAATGCGATTGTTAAACTTGATAAAGAAGTTTAACAGCTTTGGTTTCCTAATATTTGCTTAGGAGATAGGTAAATCCAAGGCCAAACTAACGAATTAGTAAAATATGTCAAAGAAAAATGAAGTTATCTTATGCATTGTATAACATCGTATAAATAATAAATGTTAGCTGTTGTCGTATTATGAAGTTGTCAATACTAAAGGCGGAATACAGACGATCATAATTACATATTATTTATCGCAAACAAGTTATGTTCCAGGTACCTAATCAACACATACATACACGTACATACATCACACACACACTCACACAATAAGCGTTCACAATAAAAATATTAGCACAATCGATAAAAAATAATATACAAAATATTATCGGGTTTTCAGTCGTGAGATTCATTGTTTTTCCCCACATATGCAAATGCTCCTGGTATGAGTGGGTCTAGGTTATGCAAGGAACGTGTTACAAACAAGTGGTGAATGAAGGCAGTGACTGATACCAAAAATATAGCCCACCCATTTCATTGACGAACACAGCGCCGTATACAGTTATTAAAACCGGTTATTTTTAAGAACATTTAGCATTGCTTCGCGGTTCGTTGTCACGGGCGCATCACCTATCTATAACAATCTTATCAATAGGTACGTAATTTTTATCGGCATCGAGGTGGCGTCCATAATGCGGTACACCTAGTGACGAAGAGCACGCGTTTAAAGTTTGGTTAGCCGCACGCGGATTACAAGACTCGAATATTTAGTGCAGAATTAAGTGCCTAGGATTGTGCGCTCGGTTCGCATGTGCTTTTGACTAAACTAAAATGTCGTTCCTCGCGAAAATTATCGTTCTTATCGCCGGACTCGGAAGTGTTACGTCTCAGGTATGTACAATTACGACAAATATAATTTACGAACAATGGAGATATTTTGCACTTTTTATCACGTTTGTTTTCAATCGTTGGAATTACGCCAGACTTCATAGAAGTAAAAATATTTCTAGTGAATGGGATTAGCAATCATTTTTAAAATTTCCCGCTAATAATTTAGAGTTATAGCATTATTTTTATTACGTAGATAATAAAAGGTTCGGAAATGATTAAACCCACCTAGGTTTTTGTATACATATATGTTAGATTGGGGATTACACAATAACCTGCAAAATTCCCCATCGATACCATGAGTCCGACGTCACCATTTATCTCAGTTAAAGATTGCCTTATTTGTAAAAGTTAAAAACATGAAAAAAATCTAAGACGTTTAATTACAAAAACACATTTCCTTGAAAAGATTACTGACTTATGACGTCATCGACCCTTTTTATTTGCAACCTTATTTTCTTCTTACTGGTCTTTTAATTGTCAAAATCAGCGTTTCTCAACATTTTTACTCTTGCGGAACCCTTGAACTTAGGTTGGAACCCGGCAGAACCCCAACAAAAACAAATATAAGACAGTGTCCTTTACTCCTTCCCAATATCATTCCGAGGAAAAATACACAGAGATAAATGTGTAATGCAAATTTTGCTGCATCAAATACTCAGCAACGTATCTGTAATATATGTAAAGTAATGCTCTTCAATGGTTGAAAATAATTTCTGCTTTGAAATGGCAGCACGTTTCTGGGAAATTTCAAAAATAGTCTGTAAACTTACAGTGACAATGCTGTATTTGCACAGGAATTTGTATGTGGAATAAGTAAGTTCTGTAAATAAATTCAGCATTACAACATTTGTGTTGTAGTTTATTACATTCATTTTCTGTAACTGTACAGATATTTGTCCCTGTGTTTCAACTTATATGTTCTTTTCATTTCCTTCAAAAGTTACAGCACTTTCAAGTATTATTACCAAAAGAAGAAGAAACAAAATTCAAATAAAAAAATACGAAAACGAAAAATACAACAGTACATTTTACAATAATTAAATAAATTCATTACTAATTAAAAAATATCAGAAGTAAAAATAAAAGGAAATAAACAGCACGTCTTTGTTATATTTCCTCTTAAAATTTGTTAAATAGGTAAAAAGCTTGCTATTAGTGTTGAAAATCAGTGTTGAAAACAGCACAAATACAAGAGCAAATAGCCCGAGGCAAATATTTTATGTTTTAACCCCAAATTTGGAGTAATAAAATGTGATATTTAAATTTTTTATGCGTTGTCAAACTTTTATTAGTACTACTGCTAGTACTACTATTTAATTTTTTTTTATTAAATATCTTCTCGAATTTTGAATATTCCAGTCTGCTTTTTCTGAAACAAAGTATTTTTATTATGGCTTTATTGTGATTAACCTTATAAATTTTCGCCTAGAATTGCAAATCACTCTGTACATTTATTGATTTCTTATGAACAAATCACTCTGTACATTTATTGATTTCTCTGACAGAAATTGTGGCGGTGCCACCATAATTTCTGTCAGAGAACCTCAAAACTTGTCTTGCAATAGGTTAGTTGGTAATCTTATCTGGAATGGAATATCATATTGAAATCTACAACCTGCAAACTCATTTTCAGGTTCATTTTGTCACACATTTGGATAGGGAAAAATAATTAAAGCAAATATGGTTAGATTTTGACCAATAATTCTGTGTTTTCTAAAGATTATTTTGTTTTTATGTAACTGTTAATATGAAGTAGTCTTGTCACTTGAAGTAAATAAATATTATGCCCATGCACCGACCTCCGACCACCGGAAACACTTTCTGGCATTACAAAAGAAAATTTCCTAGAAAAATATTGATAAATCTATGGAACAGGACTTTTGTGAATTGAGTATGAAATTGCGTTTGGGGTAGAATTATTTGCTCTTGAAACTCTAACGGTTGTTTGATGTCGGTTGTCGATTGTCGGTTGACATTAGAAATGTCTGTGCTGATATCAAACGATCGGTTGACGTGGAATCGTCGAAAATTCATTGAATAAATTAGGTATACTATAAATATGAAGTAGTCTTGTCACTTGAAGTAAATAAATATTATTCCCATGCACCGACCTCCGACCACCGGAAACATTTTCTGGCCTTACAAAAGAAAATTTCCGTGAAAAATATTGATAAATCTATGGAACAGGACTTTTGTGAATTGAGTATGAAATTGCGTTTGGGGTAGAATTATTTGCTCTTGAAACTCTAACGGTTGTTTGATGTCGGTTGTCGATTGTCGGTTGACATTAGAAATGTCTGTGCTGATGTCAAACGATCGGTTGACGCGGAATCGTCGAAAATTCATTGAATAAATTAGGTATACTAAATTAAACTTCGTTCATTTTCTCGTATAGGTTCCAGCCCGCTACAATGTGGTATTTTTATTTTTACGATTAAGTTATTGAGATTCGAGGAATGATAGATTAAATTCTAACAGGCACCGTTTTTCGATTGTTTTTGTTTATTATAAATTCTCGAGCATATTAGTCATTCTATAGATTTTTTATGCACAATGTATTAGAAGAAACTGATATCAATTGATAGCTTATGGTCCCCATAGTAACATTTTTCCAGTCATTCTAGATTTTTGATATACGTACGTTGTATTCGGGAAATTAATTGCAGTCGATGAAACTGATACCAATCCATAGCTTATGGTTTCATTAGTAACATATTAACATGTTTAGTGTCATACTTAATAGGAAAAGATGTTATTAATTAAAAACCATTGACGAATTGTGCCTGTAAGATTTTAATCCTTCTTTTCTCGAATCTCACTCACTAATTCACAAAACAAAAAATACCACATAGTAGCGGACAAAATTTACTATCAAAATGATTCTGGAACCTATACGAGAAAATAAATGATTAATTTAGTATAATCAATTATAATTGATTCAACTAGTTTTTGTCGATTGCATGCCAACCGATCGATTGACATTAGAAAAGACATTTCTAATGTCAACTGACAATCATCAAACAATCGTTTGACATCGGGCATTTCTAATGTCATCTAACCATTCTAACCGGTTGAATTGCAAAAAATACTTCAATAAATTATACAAAATTAACAGTTCATTTACCAATCACAATTTACCATCCTTATGATGGTAAATTTTGTGTGCTACAGTGTGGATTTTTATTTTTGCGATTAAGTGATTGAGATTCGAGGAATGGTGTATTAAATTCTAACAGGCACAATTTTTCGATTGTTTTTGTTTATTTTAAATTCTCCTATTAACTGAATCGGCGAGTTCGAAAACAGTACAAGTCCGAAATTGGTTATTTTGAACTGAAATAGCCAAAATGTTCACTATGAACAGTGCTTTTTTGCTCCCTCATGCAACGTGTTTCTACTCAGTTTCTCCTGATATATGAGTCGTAAAATTCGCAGACTTTCATAACTCAAAGATGATGCATTTTATAAAAAAATGATTCTTACAAAAATCCTTAGTATTAATCTTAGAATTAAAAAATGTAAAATATACGGGATGTTCTATTAGAAACGGAAAGATTTACCAAATTACCGGAATAAAATAAATATCCTGTATATTGAAAATATATTTAGACGATAGCTGGATTAAAACCAAAAAACTTTTGTTTGAATTTTTCTTTGAAATTCTGTACGGTTGAAGGATTACTAAGTTGTTCCGGTAATTTTGACTAACCAGGCATAATCCGCCATTTTGAATTGACATTTTTAATTATCAATCTTCAAGCATTCCGGGAAGTTAGTTTCATGTAAAGCCAAGATTTTTACATTTTCAGCCGCCAGCGCCACATTGATTCAGCTATTTTAAATTTTTAAAATTGGTCATTAGATTTGGAGTCTAGGATCTTCAAATATGACAGCAAATAAGTTACATAGGTACCCGACATCCCTCTAAATTTTCTAGCCGCCATATTGAAACCGCCATTTTTAACTTAAAAATATGACAACGGGTTTGGAATCAGAACGCCAAAAACACTATACATCATAATAAAAATATTATTTAAATGCTTTAAATAAACAAATATTGCTAAAAATGTACGCTGTTTTTCCATGGAGTTCAAAACCAGATGATGATTGTTTTAATCATAGCTCTGCAAATATAATTAAAATATGTAATACATTTAATTCTCTGTGAACTACTACTATATTTTGTCGGTTGGCACAACAGATATTGCACCGACATTATTTTGTTAATTTTCTCAGAAGTCACTTTTTGGAGTTGTACTGTTTTCTAACCGACCAATTCAACTATGATACTAAATATTTTAATAGGTAGTCTAGTCATTCGAGATTTTGATTCGGAAATTCAAATGCAGTCGATGAAAGGGATACCAATCGACAGCGTATGGTTCAAGTAGTAATACATATATTAAAATGTCTAGAATCATAGTTAATAGGATTTTTTTTAATTAACGGATAACCATTGAGACATTAAGCCTGTCAGACATTAATCCTTCATTTCTCGAATATCACTCAATCGCAAAAATAAAAATACCATACTGTAACACGCAAAGTTTACCATCAAAAGTATTCGGGAACATATACAAGAAAATGAACAGTTAATTTTTGTATAATTTATTGAAGTATTTTTTTTTGCAATTTCACGTCAACCGGATAGATGACATTAGAAATGCCCGTTCTAATGTCTAACGATTGTTTGATGATTGTCGGTTGACATTAGAAATGGTTTTTCTAATGTCAAACGATCAATCGGTTGGTTTACACTAGCCAAAAATTAGTTGAATCAATTATAATTGATTATACTAAATTAATCGTTTATTTTCTCGTATAGGTTCCAGAATCATATTGATAGGAAATTGTGTCCGCTACAATGCGGTATTTTTTGTTTGACAATATTAGTGAGTGAGATTAGAGAAAACAAGGATTTAAATCTGACAGACACAATTCTTCAATGGTTTTTAATTAATAACATCTTTTCTATTAACCATGACACTAAACGTGTTAATATGTTACTACTGAAAGCATAAGCTATGGAATGGTATCAGTTTCATCGACTGCAATAAATTAATCTTCCGAATACAACGTATATCAAAAATCTAGAATGACTGGACAAAAGGACTATGGGGACCATCAGCTATCAAATGATATCAACTTCTAAACTCTTCTAAGTTCTTATCTCTTCGCAGACCCGCCACCACGCACCACATGGTATATACCTATATTGTACGATTAGAACCTTTTAATTGTTTAACTTCATACATATATTAGTTGATTTGGATAACTCGGGTGCTTCTCCCATCTAACATGTTTCACAATGATCCTGACAGAGGAATGATTTCACTGTAGCTATCGACGTTTTAAATCTGACAATTTTTGGCTGAAGAAGGCAGCATTGCCGAAACTAGTACCAAAAGCAAATTAATAAATTAGACCTTCGCATCATGGGCTTTTCCGAATTACCATGAAGACAATAATTAGAGACCTATCAATAACTGCATAGAAAATATGAGATTCATCATTAAAAAATAGGTCAATATTTTTAAATTGACGTGTCCAAGAATTTATTTAAATAACATATCGTTTTAGAGATTTTGTCATATTGCCATACTTTGCATGTTCACTGTATATATTGTTTGAATAGGTACGGGTTAGTGTTTTCACGTTATACAACCGAATAAAGAGGGCAACAGCATTAATTTACAAAATAAATTATTTTTTAGATCTTGATGGTGATTATTTTTCATAAATACGTTAAACGGTTGTGTAAAAAAAACGGATATGACATTTGTTATGGAAAATTTTACCAAGAACAATTTTCCGAGAAACTGATATCAAGCCCAGGAACATACGGATCTTAATAAAAATTGACATCTCTATTAAAACCTATAGGTATCTACTATCTACATTGGCAGTATAATGTGTATAGCTAAACAATCTACTTCAAATTAATTTTTAGACCTAATACGAGTGGACAAGACGTGCATACTGCATAAGCTTTTGATGATCTTTGCTTTGAAATCTAGTATTTTATTACATACACATGCTCGATTTGGTTATATAGAATGTGGACTAGACTAATATATGTTGTGTACATTACTTACTGTTTGTTTAATGGCGTCATGTTTATCTTTGTTTTATCATTGTTATCACCTTATTATATTGGCATGAGCGCTACATTTGGTTAAATCGTACCTTATATCACTTATGTACAATAAGGTGGACATTTGAAAATTTCCTACAAGAACAAATAGAAAACTTGACTTGAGTGCTACAATCGTACCTATTGTATGAACGATCATGAATACGTTTGTAAGTTTGCATAATTTAAAGAAATCCCATATAGTGGAAGTAATCGAAAATTAATTTATATAAATCCAGAGACGCTTATCTTCAACGCAATCATAATTATCTCTGACAGAGCGACAAAAACCATGAAATAGGAAGTTGTGAAAGTTTGGAAAAGGGGATTAATGTATACCTATATACAGTCAGCGCGCAAAGTGTCGAAACATGACAAAATTCCTGAAACGGTTTAGTATTTGAAAAAATTCTCATACGCGATGATTTTTAATTACCAAAATATACGTATTTACACCAAATTTAATTTTTGACCTTCAATTGTTGTTGACTTATGACGTCATCCACACTTCTTTTAAGTGGCAACCTCATTTTCTTGTACTGATATTTATAGATCTGTTAATTGTCTAAAAGGTAATTCATAAAATTTATCGCCTGATATTTTCGTGAAGAAGACAAACGAAAATGTGTGTAATATTGATAACTTGTATTAGTTTATGGAAAGCGAATAGGCGGATTGCGATTGATTTATTGGAGATTAATGCGAATCTGAGCTCAAAAGTTTTATGTCCTCAGGTTATTGCATTTTTGACGTTTCTTTTATGGAGTTGTACTTACAGAATCGCTGTAAATGCGTCAAAAACATTTGGGAACAAACTTTTGGGTTTTTGGAGAAAAGTGCAAAGATTTACTATGAGACCATTTTGGGGTTTTTATGACAATGGATTCAGCTGGTATAAATTTTAAAAAATTTCCAAAATAACGTTTTTTGACACTGAATATTTTCGATTCTAATTCTTATTCTACACAAGACGCAATTTCATATTCAATTCATAAAAGGTATTTTTCCGAAAGTTATCAACATTTTACAATTTTCAATTGTATTTTTCTCGAAATTTTTTGTTGTAAGAGCATAGAATATTTCCGATACAATTTAGACAATTAAATGATCTACCAAAATGGGGTGGCTATTTAAAAAAAGTGTCTGTTACTTTATAGCTCAGTAACATTATTGATGGTCAGAAATTGAACTTTTGGCAGCGAGTATGTTTTAATAATTATAAATCGAAGTGCTCGAAGACTTCTCAAAATAACAACTTGTCCCAGAGATTTTATCATGTTTCCATGATTTACGCGCTAAGGTTGTATGTTGTATAGGTTGTAAACAAACCTGTGAAATGACAAAACGCAGTATTTACATAAATACAAGGTTTAAATTTCAATAAATGGTCTGGAAATTAGTAATAAGTACCTATTCAATATTTTGATCCTGTGTTTCATCCAAATTGTTATCTCTCACACATAGAATTGTTTACACATTTCCTATTTTTAAGAAATTATTTTGTCTCTGATGCAATTATTGTATCACTGTACAAACAATGAAGTAAGATTAATAATAGGCGTTATATATTAATTAATAATTAATATAATCTTTAGATTACATTTTTACAAGTTACCACAAGTTTTGTTGTTTTGTATGAATCACTTGTTTTGTATGGATTCAATCACATCTATTTTTTCAATCTAAATCTCATTACTGTTATTTTTCTACTTTGCGTTCGTTATAAACTCATAACGAAACCGCTTTCGGTGTCGTTATGAAAACACTAGATCACAACCTTTTAGTAACTTTTAGTTTTCCAAGATTTGTTGATGCCTGCCAGTGTCAAATAAGTCGCTTGCCTCAATCGCATGTCAATCATATGGGTAATAATAATAGTGTGATATGTGCTGGTAAACTTAATAAATGCAAGATAAGAGCAAACTTTAGTCAACTTTTCTTCGTTTCTGTGGAACCGAACATAGAAGTACATAACCACATTTGTTAACCTAAACACATGTATTCTGTCAACCATGGTAAGAAGTATACTTTAACACGAAAGTTACGAAGTTTCAGCTGATAATTCTCTTTTTCAGATATGTATACAAGAACCAGGAACGATCTATAGATTACAATTTATAATGTACCACTACCGATAGATAATTTAGATCACCTGGTTTACGAAAGTGTTAAATGTGCCGTTACCAAAACTGAAACAGATACTTTGTTGATTAGTCTTCTCAGCAATGTTTGTATGGACGGCAAAAGTTTGAGATATATATGTTTCGATAAAGGTTTAAACAAGGCCGTAGCAAAGTTTAATTTTATTACGAACTATTTTATTTTTTTTATGTAGGATTAATTTTGATTTGATTTTTGTTATATAGGATACATTTTGATTTTATTTTGTAATGTTACTTTTATTTATAGTTTGTTAACAGTGTAAAAACCTACTGTAACCGTGTTCGCTTATATAATTTAGCTAGAATAAATTAATAACACTTCAACTTTAGTTTTTATTATAGAAATGGTTAATTCTAATCGTAAGTACACTTAAAGATATAAAACAAATAAACTTTATTGTTTGTCTGCAGTAATTGTGCAGTTATTGTAAACATTGATATTTATGTGGCAGGTGTCCTTGGCGTTGATTGATATTCCCGGCAAACTTTGAGTAATAAGATTTTGAGTGTATGTTGTATCGCCTTCAACATTGTTAACATTTATATCATTGTCGATATGTGTATTATTAGAAACGTCGCTGGTAAGGGTAGAAGAGCTCGGCAGTGGCGATGCTGTTCGTAGCATTTCGGCTACTTCAATCTTTTTACTAGTCGAGTCTTCTATATATCCCTCCGCCACAGCCGAGGACTTCCACCCTCCATGACGTTTAATCATAAGCAAATCGCCCCCTCTATTTGCTAAATTAGTCACACTTGAACGTCTGAAGCAGTGTCCAGTATACTGCTCTGGATTCGGTAGCTTCAAATAAGTTGCAATTATCTTTGGCACTTGGCCCATCTTATTTATCCCAATTGGGCTGTTTATGCAGTGTCCATTTCGGTACGTTAAGAAGAACCGATTACTAGTTGTCCCAGCAGGGCGAAGATTCACATACTTTTGAACTAATGCAATCCACAGTTGATCAACAATCGCAAACGTTCTTGGAATGCCTGTTTTAGTTTGTGGAATGGAGATGATAATAGTTGCATCCTTATAGTTGATGTCGTTAACTGACATTTTTGTTAACTCCTCACGTCTGCAAGCACCTGCGTAACCCATTATTAATATGATCTAAAAACCAAATAATTTAAAAAAGATCATGATCATCGGTTACGTAAGGAATTTATTTTATTTTTAATTATTGTATTGTAATCAATTTATTTATTATTTGTATTTTTTTTAATAAATCTATTTCGAATAGTGGTTGAATTTTAGCTTGAACAACTGTACGTACCTTGACCGCAAGATAATTTATATCATCCGCTTGATTAATAAAAGTATTTATATGGGCCGCTTCTAAAACTTTCGACTTTTTGGGTTGATAATTTTTAGATAGTCTTTTTAAAAATGTTTGAAGCCGAGCAAACTTTGAGATATCTATATTTTGGTATAGATTTAAGCAAGCCCGCAACATACTATAACACACCCACATTGTAGAAGGTCTTTTTGTTTTGCTTTTTTCGTTAATATATGCCAATACAACATTTTCTGTAATGTGTTGGACAGAATTCTTGCTGCACCATGCAGTAAAACCAGCATATTCTTTTTCATATACGGCTTTTGATTTAATTGGCAGCAAATTATTAATTACTTCCTCGGCGGCCTTTCTTACGTCGGGTGGCGTGGAACTAATTTCAATTTCGTCCATTTTTCACGTTTTTTCGACAACTACTATACAAACATAGACAATAACTACCATTCGTAAATTCGAATATTTGTATTTGAATTTATTTGACAGGTATCACGCTACCAACTGCTGAACATAAAAATACTCTAGATTTAAGACGACAACCGTAATTTTCGAAATTTATGTAAAATTAATGTCGCAAAGTAGAAAAAATAGTATATAACACTCGTTTTATAAGACGTATTGGCGCACTCGTTCCATTTGGGCACTCCTCGCTACGCTCGTCGTGCCCAAAACTTCTCGTGCGCCAATTTTTGTCTTATAAAACTTGTATTATAATATACTATTTTAGGTTCTGAATAAGTGACATATTTAAAGTTTCTACAGAACAATTAAGAGTATAAAAGATTTTGATATTTTATTACGATATCGTCGTGCATTTAGATTACCAGATTATTTTTGTCGGTCTTCATGTTGTTAATGTTTACTAAAGTCAACAATTTAGCTTAAAAAATATTGTTTCATCGTCTTCCACTTAAGAGGTAACCACTTTATCTCTATATACACATGCGGATTATATACACTTTATATTCTTATTGTTTGCAAATTATCATACCTTGTCTAATGAAATTACCATCACAAACTAGTTTATGATTTAATAGTCTCATTAGGTTCATACTCTGTAATACACTGGTAGAAATATTACAGTTAAATAGTACATAAATCCGACCAAACTTTAAAGTTGAAAGTAAAAACAAGCAGTTAGCTCTTTTCGTTTCCGTTTTGTTCAAGGAATAATAGCCAACTAAGGAGATCGCTAACTGTCGAGTGTATGTTTTAATACGGGTAAAATGTAATATATAAATTGAGATATGCGATGCTTAAAATTTGCATTTTTATGGACGCGACGTCAGTTTTTATCATTATATAAATAATGACGCCCTATTATATCAATAAGCTTGTTTTTATAAGGTGTAAGTTAAGTACTTACTGATAGTGATTCAAAAATATATATGTTATTAATTTTCAATAATAATGTTCAAATATTTATTTTATCTTTAATCTTGAAAACGCAACTGTAATTAGTTCTTCCATTTCCCCTGCACCCTTCATTTACTGATTTTAATAACATCCATAAGTTCAAACAAAACTGTTACGTGCTACTGATATCGTAAAAGCAATTCTATAATAAGCTAGTAATTAAATCGTAATTTGTATCTGTCCTGTTACTCTTTTAATTACTGCGTACGGCAACATTATAATTTATAAAAGACTCCAATTTAGAATATTCTTTGAAGGCACAGTGTATAACATTAATTTACTAGTTTATACCCTTGACGATGGGAGGTAATAAAATAATGTCATTTGTATCCTTTTCGTAATTAATTTAATAATTTAGTAAATTGGTCCAATAAAAGGAATGTTTGGAAAGCGACTGTCAAACCAAAATCTTCCATTTGTAGTGCCGCCGAACAAAAGAACTATATTTTAAAGAACAATGCAGGAAATGCTACTGTTTGTATTTTCAGCGGTCAGGAAATGATTGTAAATATTGATCTCAGCTACGTGCCTAATGCTGTAATGGTGCATTTACATACTCGTACATGTACCATACTATGTAATATGTACACCAAAACATTTTGTTTGCTTTTTTCCGACCTTATTGCAGTTTTCTTGTAATCAGTTATATTACAGGTTTCAATCAATTATTACCAAATAAGACAAACATTAGTCCATTGATTTCAGATTTCTTGATACCACGTTGATTGTTACTTATATTTACAAGAATAAAATATTTTCTTTCAACGTTTTGACATAAGTAAAATAATGACAAATAAACAAAACATCGATTTCGACTAGCAAACGGTTAATGACCGTGTAAAGCCAAATACACTTACAAGATAAACTGCTTCCGTGTTAAGCCGTGTGTCAAAATTTGTAAATGCTAACGTTTCGCGAACCATGTTGCTCGCTTCTTCAAAGTTTATTAAATACTGAAGACCTACCAGGAAAATCTCCCTTATATACCTTCATTTACACCTCACTGGGCACATCTGGAGCTACCGCTCCCATGTGCTTTTCCACTTGCCCGCGTTAGGATCGATTTCCAGGCCCTACTAATGTCAGTACCGTCATCGCGATTGATGGTGTCTGGATATTTGTAAATTTCGATGGCTTCTTTAATAAGCCTTGATTGATAATTACCCACCCTTGCCAACATCTTCTCGTCAACGAAATTCATTGTGTCCCGACTTGTGGTAGTGTTGACCAACAGCGGACTGTTGAATTTTGCGTAGCCGGGTGTCTCTGCTATGCTCCTTGACTCGACATTCGATACTTCGTCCTGTCTGTCCTACATAGCATGCTCCACACTTACATGTTATCTTGTATACCCCTTCGTTCTTCAGGAGTGGTGTGATATCCTTTGGGTTAGGCAAAAGATCCTTTACCTTTGCTGGTGCTCTGAACCTTACCGTGATACCCGATTTCTTCAGTAATCTACCGATTCTTTCTGATACCCCACTTACGTATGGTAAGCAAGCGAACCCCGTTGACTCCTTACGCTCCTCTGAGACTTGCGGTTTTCTTTGTGTGACACCCTGTATGTCAGACTTGGTGTATCCATTCTGATGTAGGGCCCACTCCAAGTGTTTCCGTTCGTCGTCCAAGGTGCTGGAGTCGCACACCTTCTCGGCTCTGTTGAACAGAGTGTTAATGACACTTCTCCACCACATACAGTGTTAACATCTGTGCGCAATACCGCACAGAAGTTAATTAATTAGCGAACATAGTGTGTAGCTTCCTATTGAACTATTTATGTCAGTGAGTTTTATCATCAATTAATTTGTCTAGTACTTTCAGTTGACATATGTTCCATCTAATCATCGACAAATGATCTCTTTCTGTCATAATATCAACACAGAGATATACATTTTGCAATTTCGTTAATACGTTGTGATCCAATAACTTAGTTCTTCTTGTGAACAATTTAAAAAATATTTATATCGATAACAGCAATGAATTGGACAAATATTTTTATAAACATCTATGTTTAGAACAACTGCACCTATAACATGTTTGCGTTTGGCTCAGTCTATCTGTCTTATTTTCTTAGTAAAAATGTAAAAAAACAACATTTTTCAATTAACAGCTGTTGCTAAACTACTTTATGATTAAAAATAATCCAATACCTTGAAATTTTATTAATAAAAATTGTAGTGAAATCTGTATTCGCAAAGAAGGAATTCATTTAAAAGTGGTACGACAAAGATAAATATAAACTTTATGTAGAAATTTAAAAAATTGCCAATTCCAATAACCTTGACTGTGGCCAGACCAGTAAGAAGCAAGATAATGTCACGTATACGATTTTTCCTTTCTTTCCTGATCGCTTTTTTGCGATATCTTCCTACCTTTGGTATGACGACAGTGAAACATGATTACACGTTAGAATTACAACTTTTAATGCTCCACAATAATTATCATATGCATTATTTTTCGTATAAGCAATCGTTCTCATCATGTCCAACCAAATGCATACAAAAATCCAGCTACGAACTAAGGAAAAGATATGAATAAAAGTTTAAACATATTTGAGGTTATTTAAAAGGTGATTCAAAGGGTAGTTTTACTAATGAAAAAGAATTGGAAGTTTCAGACAGTTGAAGTGGTTGTGTAAAGTATCATAAGATAATTCTCTCAAAACTATCATATGATATGTTTCGATGAATCGTATTTGAAGAGAGTTAATGACAACCATTTGGTGATATGGGTACCAATTTTACGCAATTCAAATAACTCTGTGACCAATGACGGAACACAAAAATGATGCAGAAATGACTATTTTTTTCGTAGAATCTACGTACGTCCTACGTAGCATGTGGATTCCCGTTATTTAATCACTGTTGAGTTATAAACAGAACAGCCGTCTACTCTTACATCAGTTGAGTCATATCACACTAAAAATATTTTACTGAAAAATACCATATTTGCTATAAATACCGAAGTTTCAAATCATTGTTGTTTCTTTTTACATATAGGTACTTGTATGTTTCCGTCACATTCCTCTAATTCTGTTGGTAATATCTTCCATTAATCATGAAGTTGCGCAACGCAATTATTACAAATTGACACACAAAATTCTGAATGAATGCATTTTTCTTGCATGGTGGTATTTCCTATCTAAGTACAGATAGAATAAGTGATAAGACTGAGTGATAAGCACAATGGAATGCGGGAGTAAATATTGATATAATTCAGTGCTTCGGTATACATTTTTATGTTTGCAAAAAATGCATTCCATTGCTTTGCTTTCGGTGTAATAATTTAAGGATTCATCGAAAATATTAATTTAAAATATAATAAAAAATGTAAACAGGTGACACAATTCCTTTGAAAGAGTAGTTTGCTCAGCAACTCCTCAAACGTATACGCCAGTTTGTTTGAAGAATTATGATTATACACAATGATTCATTCTGTTCGGTACTTTTTCGAACATGGTCGTGGGAATTGGGTATTGTATTTATGTACGACAAGTGCTAAAGTATTGTGTTATGTTTCGTAATAAAGCGGTCTACATACTGATAAGTCGTGGATGTATACTGTTGGCATTGAAAGTTTCGTTATCATAGCAAATAGAAAATTGTACGTTCTGTATTTGCGTTTCTTGTAAATATTTCAATTTCGTTATTACATACCTATTGTTTCTGTAATTTTGTAACTACAAACTACAATGTTTGGTTATCTGTTAAAATATACTTACGTCAGGATCACAACCTTGGCCTGTTGTGAAAAGTGGTTCTTAGACTTGTATTGAATTCAGGGTGTATTGAAAACTGGAAATAGACTATGTACATATGTATATATTTTTACCATTACATTGTTTCCAATATACTTATTGCAAATTCTAGTTTTTGTGGCCAGATACCACATTATTATTTATTCCTATATAAATTAGTTATGAAGGCAGCTAATTAGTCGATTAAGGAAAACCACTTTTTATCGAAGATATTGACGGACAAAGAAGGTCAACGCTAACTTTCCTACCTTGTCTGAAATCGCTTGTAACTCCTTCAAATATGGCATTTAGGGGGTTTGAATGACGCTGTATCCAAACACGAAAATTATAGGAATTTTCGACCGAATCTACAGTTTATTAATCTCTGGTTGGCATGATATATCAAACAATATTGGTCTAACCAACTTGAAATTTTTGCTATATGTTCACCAAGCATTGTTTTAACGCTTGATGAACCAGACAAAATGTCAAATTTGTGACAAATCGATAAATTGTGTTTGATAAGTCACCTTTTCCTCAAATACAAATATTTTTAGTTTTGGTTCATCAAGCGATAACTACTTATACCGGGTGATTCAATTTCGAGGCTGACCGTTGTCAGCGAGATCTCCATTGAGATCTCGCTTATTTGTGGAGATAAAGCCTATGTTTAAATTGGGTAAAGTTTCATATTTTTGTGCTGATGAATTATCTTAAAAAAATATAAGCTATCATTTTTCATTTTGAACATATACGCAAAAAACTGAAATGATAAGATATCGTTTTTAATTTCTTATTAAAAACCAAATGTAGCTAGCCATTTGAAACAAAAACATTCACAAAATAAAGATGGCGGCGTAACCATGACCAACTTTTGTTTTTCTTATGGGCGCCATGTTGAACTTTGGCATTTTCCGATTGTCGTGTCTTTTCTCATTTCCGCAATATATTATATGTTGGTATTATTTTTTTAAATAATGGAATTGTTTAATGATAAAAAATCTTTTCTACTTTTTCTCGTTGTTTGTCGTGCTTATCAGGTACCCAACTGGAGCTTCGTTATAGACCGCCGGCGCCGGACTGACCAAAAGTGCTATGGAGTAACAACATTTAGATTGTAAAAGAAGCAAGTTTATACAACTTAAAGATTAAAGTAAATGTTCAAATTGGCCGCCATTTTCGTCAAGGCGTAAAACCGTGCCCGCTTTTCTACATGTTGTTCTAACTGTTCTTCCCGGACTAGCATTGACCGCATTTGTTATTCGATCCCACAGATCCTCGATATTTCTGCAAGTATCGTGATAAATTTCGTCGTACACAGTTCCCCAAAGAAAATAGTCCAGAGGACTTAAATCAGGCAGGGGATCTAGCCGGACATTCCACCACTTCACTATTACCAATCCAGCGATTTGGAAATTATTGATTCAAATTAAGGACCACTTCTTGCTTAGAAATCCGAGGATCGTCATTTATCTAAAAACCATTAGTGAAAGCATTGCAAATCATGGTAATCTAACGTTTACCATTTCCAAAATATCTCTTTGATCGGTTTCAACATTTCAATGAGGATTATAAAAATTGCGGAGTTTACTAAACGATCCATGGTCCGCTAAATTTCTGTACGGTAATATTGTACGATGGGGCATTTCTATGAGAACAATAATAAACCCTTATCATATTGCGCTTTTCGTTATTGATAAACGGCATTTTACATCCACAATCGACCACAATTAAAGTTTATTTTGTTAAATGGCAAACCCAACGCTGAGGGCGCCGCTTGATCCAAGTGCATTCTGTTGACGTTGCTTGGCAACGAGTCCGGCGTACTGTAACAAAGCTCCAGTTGGGTACATGAAGGCATTATTTTAAAAAATAATGCCAACATGTAATACATTGCGGAAATGAGAAAAGATACGACTATCGGAAAATGCCAAAATTCAACATGGCGCCCATAAGAAAAACACAAGTTAGCCATGGTTACGCCGCCATCTTTGATGTTGTTTCAAATTAAAAAATGACACTGCTTTCCTTGTTAAAAAGTAGTGTTATTGTTTCAAATGTCTAGCTACGTTTGGTTATGAATAAGAAATTAAAAACGATATCTTACCATTTCAGTTTTTTGCGGATATCTTCAAAATAAAAAATGACAGCTCAAATTTCTTTTCAAATAATTGATCAGCACAAAAATACGAAACTTTGTCAAATTTAAACATAGGCTCTATCTTCACTAATAAGCGAGATCCCAATGGTGAGAAATTGAATCACCCGGTATATAAGGTTGGCAAATGGTTATTTATGGCAAAAGGTATTTGCCTGGTCAAATAGATATGGAGTCTCAATTGGCATGTTTACAGCTATCTGCCTTGGCAAATGTATTTGCCAAAACAGATGTTGGGCAAATAGCATTTTGTTTTCCGTCGCGTTTATACTATATGTGAGGTTATGTACAATCCGTGCGTTTGTTTTCAAATACGTCTTAATTAAGATTTAATTGTTTATTACTGTAAGTTAATAGGGTCCCTTTACAAGTACTTAAACAAAGTCGTACTCGACTGGAAAACTAAATTTAATTGAATGTTTGAATGAAATTTAATTAATAAAATGTAAATTTCTGAAATATTATCAACTAGGTGATTTGACGTATTGACGCAGATGATATCACCTAACTCCTATTTTGCATACGGAAAACCATTCATAACCAACTCAGTGCACATTTGGTGTTTTGAAATGTTTTGCAGGTCTTCCAAACCTCCAATATTCCAAACTTCCAAACACACTAGCCCACATACCTATATGTGTGTGAAGGAAAGGAGATGAAAGTGATATCATCTGCATCACAAAACTTGGTATTTTTCTATAACTACATGAAGACAACAGCTGTTCAAAATTTCATCAAAATCCATCCTGGTCAGATACCAAATTTTGACCTTAGCTACTTCTTAAAGCTCTGTTGCCTGGCCTATATGATAAATATTGCTTACTGAATATGACACACGATCATTAAAACACTTTTTATTCAATCCGATTTCAATTTAGGGGTTTATAGGTCAAGTAATTATCACATCACACACAAGTTCAGATTAATTTAAATTCGCTGAGTTGTTACGTCAGAGGTTAACATATGTACGTAAGTACGTATGTACGTAAGTCATTCAGCGACTGCGTTGCTCTGGAATTCCCAGAAATTATCTTTAGGTCGTTCTGCGTTCTTAGAACCAATTTTGTGAAGAACTGACCTTGCTCCAATAAACACTCATTATTATCTCATACATTTGCGTACCAAATTTAAGTTGATCTTGATATAATCCATTATAAAAATGATTATATAACGAATAGATTCTTCAGCAATTGGTTCGTTTCGTTTTGTTAGTTGTTTTATTCATAACGAATAGAAAGATAGCCTATATTTCATATAAAATAACGTTCTAAACATCCGTTTTGTAAACATTTCATAATAGTATTGTGTGCACTATTTATCACTTTAAGTCGAGCAGACATTCTGTTCTATTTACGGATGCCGAATGGTAACCGCTAACTTTAAATAGCAATCGATTATCCGGTCTGGTTTTGAATTACTCAGAATGGTTTATAGGCTATAATTTTGTGGTTTTATGGATATATAATTGGGATTTACTATCCTCTACTATTACAACGATGTTTACAATGTATTATCGCTCCTCAGTTAAGGTATTAATCAATATTACTGTCAGCGTCACTATAAAAAAGAACACCCATTTCTTATCAAAAATTACACCAATATTCCCAGAATGATAAATAATTGATAATTGATATGATGTATTTGTTGTAATTCAATAAAAAATCTCGTCGAATTACCTACAAAATATTTTTCGAATGTTACTTTTATTTTCGCCTCGAGTAAGATGTGCAATAATTCAAAAGATAAAGTATTTTTATCTTATGACCACTCATACAACTATGCGCGTTAAATAAACACATAGTCTCCAATAGTCTCTCAAATCAAAATGTTTATTTTGCATGAAGATAGTACTAAATATTTCATTTACAAAATTGAAATATACATTAATATTAAAATCTATCCAAACACAGGCGTTTGATTCTAACGTACGTACGAACTGGAAAATCCATTGCATTCTGAATTCTGTATCTTTGAATAGTGGAACTATTATTTTTCTTATATCAGGTTATAGTTTTAACTTTTTGTTTTTGAGAACAATCGCAACTGGTGACATTTTCTATTAATAGGCTATTAATTGCCATGAACTTCAAATAATGTCCTCTATTGGTGGCAGAGCAATTAAATTTATTACCAATATGTATCTCTTCGCTGGCATTTGCAGCAGGTTATTGCTTTTTATACGTTTTATAGGATATTATTGTTTTTGTATTACATTACCGACATTTGTACGCTGACAAATTATTGCTTCTAAAAATCATCAGAAATCGAAACTACGAGACATTGTGAGACTAGATGAAATTTGTTGGTGGCTAAACCAATTATTTGGTTTAAAATGGCACTTATTCACTTATTTGTGGTTAAGTAAAATAAAATAAATATAATATATAATAAAAACCAATATAATGTATTTCCTGTAAGGGAAAAAAACCTTAACTTGAGCTGTTAAACGATTCAAACGTTAGAGCGTGCTCTAATTTGAAAGATCGTGTTTCTAGAAAATCGCGTCGATTATATCGGTGTAATAAACTTTACAAGAAATGGTAGACAAATTATACGTTTTACTATTATTTTTCTAAATGAATTTATTGAAATATCATAATTTACTCACCATACGCACCTAGATCTATTGGCTTTCCTAAATGTTTTTTTGCAAATTTTTATTGACCGTTGCTGGCCTAAAGATTGGTCGCGGGTCTCGAGTATGGCATTGAAACAGTGATTATTGGTTTCTGGTGCTTATATTTGCGGTCTGTCCATATTTTCCGTCCACAGGATAAGGTCTTGTAGAATAGCGATTATACGAGTACGCGAATTTAACAAATCCTACATACATATATGATCTAAGTCTAAGATATAATAATATCTCAACTAAGCACGATTAAATTGTACTTAACAATCAATAAATTGCTAGCCATAAACCACAACTATCATGATGAAGATAAATATTTTTATAATATACTTGTATGTAATATTCCGATGTGTCGCTCCTGATAATTACAAGAGCGATTGAACGCGAAAAGGAAACAAGATACGTTGCCTGAGTAAGACTTATCGTAAATAACTTTCTTTGCGAACAGTGATCAGTGAATTCTTATTTGATAATATTTGTAAATTGTAATAACAAATCAAAGGTGTATAGTCCTGCAGGGGTTTTAACTTTTCAATAGATTCAAAGTGGGAAAAACTAAATCGATTGTTGCCTTTTATACCTCCCACATGTCACAACTAATATAAGGCAAGATCATAAAAAAACAACATAGACAGTAATAATATTCACTTTTTAGTATCGGTCTGTGATGATGAAATGACGATATATTATTGTATAATTGACTCATACCTGTAGTAGTAAGATTTGTTTCTATTGTACATATTTGTCCAATAAATAAAATTCGGAAATTGAAAAGAAGATGGGAGGTAAATTCTCATTATCCCTTTTTTTAAGAGATAAGCTTGCATACCAAATTTCAAATCAATCGCTCTAAAAATACGGCAGGTATCGTATGCATTTGAAAAATAATAATGTAGTTAACCGATTTTGCCCATTCACGAACACGTCTTTACTTTTTAAGAGATAGTATACCAAATTTCAGATTAATTACTTCAAAATTACGGCATTTATTGTGTACACAGACAGATGGACAGACGGACAGACGGACATAGCTAAATTGAAACCGGAACACCTAAATAATTCGCCAACCGTTAGAAATTTCAAAACAATTTTCAAACAAAAGTTTTTTTGGCTGTAAACAAGCTATCGTTTAAATATATTTCCAATTAATTATTAATTACTTAATAATTAATTAATTAGTATTAATTACACGAGAGTCCTAGGCGAGCGTGTAATCATGCGAGCAATTTATATCCGTTATGTGCGAATCAAATACGACGTTTTATCTACGACTCATATATTCCATTTTATGCAAAATATTGTAAATGTATTTGTCAATGATGCCGAGGCGAACTGTCAAATTGCTGTCATCCGCGTAGGTTTTGACAGACTTTGACACTAGCGTTGTATAATGATGACAGTTCGTTCAAATAATGAGGTCATTATTTGAACGAACTGTCATTATTATACAACGCTAGTGTCATTATAATCATTGGCGCGTTTTGCGTTTCAGTATAATGCATTGGGGATTATATAGTCATAGATACGTATGCTCTTGTTATTATAGAAATTTTATAACCTTGCCCTTTTTAAATAGAACACTCTGTACATTATAAGATTCTTTATAACGTTAATTCTAAAAAAAATTATAGGAATAATTTTTTTATTTAATGCATTACGTTTTAATTATTAACCAAAAATATCCAAAATTACCGGAACACCTAAAATAAATATTTCAAAAATTTTTTTGGGTTTAAACAGCCTCTCGCTCAAATATATTTGTGGTATACAGGATGTTTATTTTATCATGTAAAATCTTTTCTTTTACTTAGAGAACATCCTGTATATTTTACATTTTTTAATGCCAAGATTAATTCTAAGAATTTTAAAAGGAATTATGTTTTTATAAAATGCATTATTTTGTAGCTATAAGCAATTAATTAAAACTTATAAACTTTTACCATGACCAAACAGGTAAAAAATTAAAAATCTAAGGGAAAATATCAACACAATTAAATAAATTAATTAAATTAAATGTCAAACTGCCATATTAAAATAAATGTGTATGTATGTGGGTAAACATTTTTGATTTTTCCAAATTTCTATTATATAATGAACACACTTTATATTAAAACTATCTTAAAACGAGAGTTTTTTAAAAACTTATAGTTGAATTTTTTTTTTGCCATTGGAGATTTATTTAGGTGTTCAGGTAATTTTGACTATATTTAGTCAATAGCTTGTAATTAAAAAAAATTATTTTAGGTTACCAAATATCTGTAATATATTGAATATATTGAAATTATATTTAAACGATAGCTTTGTATTTAAACAAACTTTTGAACATTTTTTTGGAATTTCTTATGGTTGGACAAATATTTAGGTAATTTTGACTAACCCTGTATATATGTACAAGTCTATACCTGCCACGGTTCCTTAAGGGTGTTACAAATGTTGTGACAAAGTGAATATATCCTACCACAGTAAATGTGGGGGTATAAAACCGTTACGTCCGTTAGCACATTACTAATTATTAATTACGAAAAATCATTGAAAACTAATATCTAATAAGTAAACTAATAAGAGTATGCGGCACGTAGACACTTATCTCTTTATTCTCTTTAATTATTCATAAGAAGAAGTTGGTGATTTTAATCTACGATTCAGCATAGATTTCCAAAGAAAATATATAAAATAGTTCTGTGTTTCCTAGTTATCACATTTTTTATACATACAAATATTGTGTTTGTTTTCAAACAATACTATTTATTGGCATCCCAAATTTATGTAACCATAGCATTCGCATACTGAATGTCTACCATGTGTTAATTACGAATATTTGAATGGCAAGGCCAAGGCCAATACAGACCGGCTCCACAATTTATTTTCGTATGGAATTTCAAACAATGTTGACGACTTTGTCAACGTACGGCTGTTGTTTACATTGGCACTCATGTTTCACATTGCTTGTTCGCATAACTGTTTATTTAAAAATATGTAGTGACTACAAAACACAAAAGTCTAAAATACTTAACTCCTTCATTTCAGATTGCAGTGCTTCCACCATTACGTCAGCTCGGCCATAGTCTCCAGTCCGGCATAATCGAAGTTCTAAACAACACGACATTGCTGGTACATGATTTCTACTACGATGGATTATCTCCAAGCGCCCACTTTCGAGTTGGACGAGGAGACCCTTCCTCTACTGGCGTGCCAGTTCCGGTCAACGGCAGCTATGCTCCATTATCGCTGCATAGTGGCGAATACGTAAGGATCAACTTGCCACCAACAAGTTCTTTCGACAAAATAGATTACCTGGCTGTCTGGTGCAATACTTCGCAAACCACCTTCGGCTATGTCTTGACGAATGAGAGATGGTTAGAGTTTGGCAACAGAAGAATGGTAAGTCATTGCTATACGATGATAAACAACTATCTAAATGAAAAACCTTTGTGTTCCAACAAGATGGCACCTTTTTGTGGAAATAGAATATTACTAAAATCGCAATCTGGTTAACTATGAACAAATTAAAAAATAGTGTATCAAATAATTATGTAATATCAAGGAATATGATACAGCAAAAAAGCATTTAAAAATAGTGATTCCTTTAGACTTTAACCTTTACCATTACAAAAATATAAGAAGAAAAATAAAGATGGAATAGTTATTTAACCAACAAGTATATTAAAAAAGAGCGATTAATGGTCGAGACTGTTTAACGCACGAGCGGCAAGCGAGTGCGTTCATTGTCGAGATCATTAATCGCCGTTTAATGATCTCGACAATTAACGCACTCGCATACCGCTCGTGCGTTAAACAGTTTCGATCATTAATCGCTCTTTTTAATGTACTTGTTGGTTAAAAAAACTATTCCATCTTTATTTTTCTTCGCATATTTTTGTAATGTAGGTACTTTAATGTCGTGTCACATGTTTGGCTTTGACTTTAATATGGGATTTTTTTGGCATTTAATTTTTTGTCAATAGTGCTTTGGACTGAACTCAATGTTTTTTTGTTCGAAACAAAATTATGACATTTCACTTTCTATTGTTTGTAACATTGGAGATTCTGATGGGATGTAAGATTTTTAAATTAAATTAAATTAAAAATTACAGGAAGAACCAGGATCTTATATAATTATTCAGTTTACTACCATGAAGACACATTATGTCTTTTTTTTCATCGATTTTTCTTTCTCAACTTATTCTCTTTTTTAATTTTTGATTTTTTTATACACTTGCAAATACTTAGTTTAACCTAATTTACACTCAGACTAATTAAACAATAAGTTTTACATAAACTTCAACACCCCATTTCACTGATCGTTTTCTTCCTTTAAAGTTAATACTAATAGTAGCATAATTTTGGAAGTATGTAGTTGCAAACTATAAAGTTTGTGCAGTAGGGTGGTTCTTATTTTTGAATAAATTTACATACTACAGTAACTTAAAGGAAAAAAGAAATAATCTATTAGCTTTTGAGTCTTGATATCAACGCATTTCACATGTTAGTTTCAAGTTAATAATTTGCCAAAAGACAATAATCTAAGCTATGTGAATATCCTGAACAACGATGAACAAAACCTAATAAGTGATACTTATTTCTGGTATGGTTTTTACATAGAATACACACATTTTGACTCGTATCTAGTTCTTAAGAAAATCAGTGCTAAAAATGTGCAAAAAATGCTTTCATATTGTACAGAAAACAGCATACCACAAACAGTTTTCACTTATCCGATGTTGTTCTTTGTTGGCCTAGATAGTCACTTAGCTTAGATTATGAAGTTTTGACAAATTGTATAAATACTTGGAAATGTGTAAGATTCTTTAATATCTAGACTTAAAAGTTAATGAATTATTTTTTTGAGATTAAGCTAATAACTGTGGCATGAAACTTTATTATGGTAAACGAAGTTTTTTTTTGTTTTTGCAGTATTAAATTGATTTTAATTTTGAGCCCCTTGGGACACGTGTTAATATGTTTTGATCGATCTCAAATTCCACAGGAATTAAGTACGTAATAGTAATATTTTAAGTAATATTTGTTTCTATATGAATAAGTACCACCCTAATGTGCAGGCGATTACAATCTAACGTAATATGTATTTTATATCTACTTGTTTATTTGAACAATACATTTTATAGATAGGCTGTATAGAAAAGCGGAACAACTCATGTGTTTTTCAGAACGGAGCCTTAATGCACATTATATTGTTTCTACGGCACATTATATTTTACTCATGGTACAATTTAGATTATTGAGTGCGTTTGTAATATTTTTAAACGCTGATCTATTTAAACTATTCGAATTATATTTTTGTCAATGAACAAGTATTTTTAAGTTGCTCATTATATTTTTATAGGGGTAACGATTATATTGCACATTTTCTCATTTAAGTTTACAAATATCTTACTAAAGGAACATTTAAATATATAAATGCATCTACTCTAATTTTCATATTTCAATGAATTTTTTGCACCTTCAGTTTTTTAATGCTCAAGTAATTTTTTCGCATCGCTCCAATATTTTTTGTATTGGTCAAATATGTTTTGTATTGGCCAAATATATCTATCTTATACTATATATTTAATGGTATTGCAGTTTAATTTTCTCAATTGTTGCAGATTTTTCCAACGGTTTTACACCCATTGAGGTCCACTTCTCACGAGGTGTCATCAGACGTAATAACTTTGCTGGATCAAAGGACGATTTTAATAAAGAGTTTGTATTATGACGGCAAAGGGACTTCGACGCACTTTCGCGTTGGAATTGGGAATCCATCAATCAATTCAACTATACTAGCAACCGAAAGTGGAACTGGCACTCTCGCAAAGTACCAAGGAAAGGACATAAAAATCACTCTGCCAAACCAGATATCCTTAATCGATTTCGATTACTTTATGATATGGGATGATAAAAATGGTAGCTTTGGTCATGTATACCTTAACGATGTGTACACTGATCCGACAGAGGTATGCATAGTATTTTTATGTCTCTTATCCGTTCATGGTTTTATTTATTTTTAGTTTGCGCAATATATCGGTACTGAATTGGAAGGATTTGATATTCCCGAATACAAGTTGAGAAGTGGTCCTATAATCGTGGTAAATCGAGAGAAGCTTTACGTTACCAACTTTCATAGCCCTGAACTGAAGAATGTTTATCTGCAAGTAGGAGCTAATGGTAAACCAGCCAAGAACGATTACACACTTCCCAATCAATATGGAGACAACGATTACATCAAAGAAAGCAAAGGACTCAACTTCTACATTACTCTGCCAGATAGTTTTGACATAACGGGCGATAAAAATTTGGCCATTTTTAATAGAAGTAGTAATGGAACAAGTCAGGATTTTATTACTTTCAATGTAAGAGACGCTCGATCAACTGTTAATCCACTTGCAACGGTGAGTCTATCAACTACTACGTATGATAAAGTAAAAATGCGGAACGTATCGCTACAGTGTACAAAACAAAACAATAGAGAGTCAAATTCTAAGAATTGATATCTACAATTCCTTGTTCATGTTAAACATAAGCTACTTCAGAGACAATAGAATAAATTCTTGAAGATAATATTTGATTTTCATAAGATAACCTCAACAGCTGGCGTACTGAGCCTGAGCAATGAACTCGGTATAAAAATAGAAGAAATCTAAGTAATATACTTTTACTGTACAAAACCAAACACAACCAAATCAAAATAAGCATCAACCTAGTTGAAAATAGACAAATCCACGACCACCAAATTTGAAACAGACAGCGTTCGGCGTCACTCAAATAAACAGAAATGATTAACATTCATGATTAATGAAATCACTCGTCACTCATTAATCGCAGAAACGAGTGTTAATCAACAATGATTTCTTAACGAGTAGAGTTCCCCATATTTCCACTTGCAGTTCATTAATGACAACAAAAAATGCACTTTTTTAATTTATATTTTTTATTTTATAGCATTTAAAGCAATATAGCATAATTTAAGAATTTAGCCACTAAATAAGACATAAAAATCTAAGTACGTAGGCTTTCGTGGCCAGAATCATTTAGAAAAAAACCCGCTTCCGAGTTATGCCGTGTGTTAATATTTGTTAATGCTAACGAACCATGTTGCTTCTTCAAAGCTAATTCAATACTGAAGACCTACCAAGAAAATCTCCCTTATATACCTAAATGTACACTTCACTGCGCATATCTGGAGCTACCGCTCCCATGTTCTTTTCCACCTGACCGCGTTAGGCTCAATTTCCAGACCCTAGAAATATCAGTACCGTCCTCGCGATTGATGTTGTTAGGATGTCTGTAAATTTCGATGGCTTCTCTAATAAGCCTTCGATGATAATTACCCACCCTTGCCAATGTCTTCAGGTAATCGAAATTCATTTTGTGTCCCGACTCGTGGCAGTGTTGAGCAACAGCGGACTGTCGAAACTTGCGTTGCCGGGTGTCTCTACTGTGGTCCTTGACTCGACTCTGTTTATTTGTCTAAATTTAGTTATTAAATGCTTATTAAATGTGGTTTGCAATGAACTTTGACTGTGAGTTCGAAAGAAAATTGCAGAAAGAAATGGAAACTTTCGGAGACTGAATGCCTGTTGTTTTTCTTTCAACAAAATTTTGAAATTTTATATACTATATTGTGACTGGTGTTTTATAATCATAATCTAATAATGATTACAATCTTCTGATGACCATAATCTTATGATGATCATAATAATGATCTATATCTGTAATTTAGTAGGTACTTATTGCTTTATTTATTAAACAGTTTATTTGAAACTTATCACTGGGTGTAACACAACCTACCCAACAACTTATGTTGCAACACAACGTAGATTTCCGTTAAAAAATTAAATAAAACGCACAAAACGAAATAAGTAGTTTTATTACTGAAAATGGAGACAATCATGGCACTAAATAGTCATTTTACATCGATCATTTACTTACGAGTCTGTTTCAATCCAATCCAAGCAAGACAGTCTATAACGTTGATCTGTTAGGATAAAATTTCACAAATTATTATAATACGTTAGATGATATCGACGTTAAAGCCACCAGAAGAATAGGATCGATGAACAATTTTTTTAACCATTTTGTAACGACTTCTTTATCTCGTCTTCTGTTGAACTTCTGTTGGATCAAATTCATTAAAAAATTTACTAGAATAACTGAAAAATAAAGAATAATTTTATGTCGGATCGTGTTTAAAATGACGTTTTGCTTTTACATAACCAATAATCATACAATCAATTTAATCCAAATCCACATCAGCAAAAAACTTCGCTGTTCCATCATAGAAACGCGGCATTTCTTTTGGATATCTATTGGATTGTTATGATCATTAGATTTAAGTTTACTGGTTTTTGTCTTGTGTTAAATTTAATTAATATCAACGAATGGTTACAGAACGATGGTAGACGAATTATCCGCTTTCCAAAATGCTGTCCAGATGGTCAGATGATGCCGTATTGCTCGCCCACAGACCTGAAACTGGACAACTCCATACCAGTACATTTTGCGAATTCCTCACACCTGAACGATGCTCGAATGGTGCCCGAGAGGTTACTTTTTGTACCCTACCACAGCAACCCATCGTGTTCAAAGTATGTGCGTTATCATCTCTAGACGAACAATTGCTATATTTTCGTCAACAGGTATGCCCTCTACCCAGATGATGACAACTTCTTGATGCTCTCCACTGGAATGTTCATATTTTCTGACCTTCGTCAAATCCATACGCCGGACGAATATTGCTTGGATATCGCAGAGGACGAAAGTGGTTCTTTCCAGCACACAGCTTTTATTTGCACTGGAGAGACCACATCCAACAACGGATATAGGATTGCAGTGATGATCTGTAAGTTATGCTTTTTTTTGTAGTGAGTTTAATGTTCTTTGATTGTTGTATTTTTATTTATGTGTAGGTGTCGCAATTTCTGCGGTTTCTTTGTTCCTCACGGCAGCGACATACTTTATGATTAACAATTCTGACGATAAGCGTGGAGCTTCGCTAGCCGGATTTTCAGGTTTTATGGGTCTGGCGTTTGTCTGTCTATTCATAACCCAGATTGGGTTCGAAGACGAGCTCTCAATGCTATGCAAAATTTTGGGTAAGCTGAATCTTGGAACTAGAAATCAGTCCGAACAAGCCAACATTATCGAGTATTACAATTTATTGTTACAGGTTTTGTGTTTCAATTTTTCATCGTCTCATCGTTGATATGGTTGGATGCACTGTGCGTTGAAGTACTCTACTATATAAAGTAAGTATTTTACTAATACTTTACCAATTTTTATTTAACAGTACAAAAACGTACAAGAACAATAATTTTTACCGAGAGTTTTTAGACTATTTTTACGCAAAAGGAATTTTTGTTCGCGTTTGGTAGTCTACAGCATTAATATTCAACATTTAAGCTTTTATTTGAGCATACTTAATGAATTCTAAAGTATAGAGTTTTAGTGTTCATACTCTCTGCGAGAATAAATCAAAAATAAGGTACATACCTACTTGAAAAAGTTAATAGTTTCGTAGAAGAGAGCCCTCTTAAACAATGCTATCAACTCATATTAAAAAAGCCATGCCTTCAAAAGTGCCTGATACACAACATTATACAGATCTGTTTTCGATTGATGGTTCTTATGTTCAAGATTTAAGATTTCATTTGAATGTACTTATGTACATTTGGTGGTGGTTTTTTCCCTTGCCAATAAGATTTGAGTATCCACAGATATGAGAGCAACCCAGAACAAGTTATGGACGCAGGTTGGTGCATAATTAAATAAATGTTTCTAACAAAACTGGTGACATTGCGTCAAAATCCACATCAAATCTCCTGTTTTTAAAGAAGAAGAAATGTAAACAACCTAATACCTTTCTGTTTTGTTTTCTACATTTCTTCTTCTTTGAAAACAGGGAATTTGGTGTAGCTTTAGACGCAATGTCTGGTTTGATTAGGAACTTTTATTTTATGATGTACCAATCTGCGTACCTAAATCCTCTTGGGCAGATGTCCAATATGTCACTTTTCAAGGTCAAGGCATCGCTATTGCTTGCGATTTTTGTAGCACTCGACAAACTGTCGGAGAAGGTTACGTGGCAGGAACAGCTTAATCGATGAAAATGTCATTACCTTTTGTGTTTGGATGATACATAGAGATGAATTAAATAAGAAAAACACATGGGAAGCAAAATCTAATCATAAATAGTTTCGTAATAACCTTTGAAAGTCACATATTTGAGGTTATGAACTACTTTCTTGGTGGGTTTGGTTCGTTGGTTTGGTCGGTTGGTTTGGTTTGTTGGGTTGGTTGGTTGGTTTGGAAAGTACATAAGAGAAACTATGTATTTATGTGCTGGATAAACCTTTCTGCTACCCAAGTTATTGCAAACATGTTAGAGCAGAAATGTCCATCAGTAGGTTAAGAAGTGTCTTATGTAATACCCAATATGTCACTTTTCAATGTCAAGATATCGCTATTCCTTGCATTTTTTGCATACCAAAGCATACCGATTGCCAGTCTTCAGTCCGCTGCAACAGTTCACAAGATGTCATAGTAATTGCGGACTCAATATAGGTAATATCCTTCTTGCAACAACGGCCAAAAATAAAAAAAAAACCCAAAATAAAATAATTTTACATCCAAAGTATTATAACGTTTTCGACTGCACTCGAATGCACTGGCATCATGCTGGTGCGGCTTCGTATGTTCGGCTTTTGCAGTCGCTTCGTGCCATGTGTTCGGCTTATGAACTGTACGCGCTCAGAGCACATTTCTTGACAGACTTAATCGATGAATATATGTCACTACTTTTTGTGTTTAGATGATTAATAGAGATAAAATATAGTACATAGTGTAATTAATAAGACCTGGGAAGCTAAATATAATCATAAATAGTCTCGTAAAAGCTTTTGAAAGAGCGAATGCGAAAGCACCCAATGCGTGCATAAAATTGTATAAATCGAAAACGCTATTATATTTGTAGGCTGAAATAAAAGTTTGGACTTGTTAACAATTTTAGTTGTGTAACATTTACCTTGACCGTATTTGTTAACCTATGAAGTCTAAACTTTGACAGTATCTGTCAACCTACAAATTTGTTCCTGTTTCAACATTTTGTTCTTTGCGGTATTCTTGCCTACACTTAATTCAGTAGCAATTTCTCGAATGCTGATTCCATCACGCAGTCAAGTTTAAGATATTGCCTTCTGAAATGCGGCATTTTTATTTCTTACGTCAAAATTCAAGATGACATTAATGTGACATGATATTACGAAGCCGTAATAGAAGTAGTTTATTTCGTGCAAATTTGAGTGTCCCAGTTTTTACTTTATCATACGCAGTATAATAAAGTATTGTAATCGTGCCGAAAAAAAAATTGAGATTTTAGCGGAAATAGGTCTTTTGGGGTCCCCTGAACATTTTTGACCAAGGTACAAAAAAAATGTCTGTGTGTGTGTGTGTGTGTGTGTCTGTGCGTATGTATGTCTGTGTGTGTGTAAACGATTTTTGTGGCGACGATTCCGGAGAAAGTACTAAAGGTATCGAGACGAAAGTTCATATTTAGAAGTTTTATGACTAAACTTAGAGCTGAAAAGCTTTTGGTTCAAAAGGGTCCAAAGGAACTGGCAGTTTCCTCTAAGCATTTTTCAAGGATTTTGCAAATGAGCTGCTATTTCTGTAATTTCGTCAAAATAGTTAAATAATAAATTAAAGTAGAGGAAATTTTGAATAATTTATGCCTATGATATTTTTTGGTAAAATTAATAGTTTAGCTTTAAGAGCAAATTCTATTTGATCGAGATCGGTCGCATCTGCATTGATATGAAACTTCAAAGTAGCCTGGATTTGACAAATATTTTTTTGTGCTGTCACCACAGAAATGTCTATGGCTGTCACACTCGAAAACAGCTGATTTCATCAGAGGTTGGAGAACCGCTATGGAACGTTGCCGCTTAGTGCGGCAAAGTAGAAAATACAGAATTCAAATAAAATAAGATCACCAATTTGATTGTTTGTTGATAAGAAATATCAACCCGTTGCTATATCTAATTGTAAAAACGATAAATTGAGAAAATTGTAAATAAAGTATAGCGATGAGTGCAGTTATATTTTAGTATGTTGGTACGGATGTGACATCTACAGTGTCATGAACGAATATAAATCTGTCAGAATTTGAATTAGCTTTTTATACTTGACGTTTCGTAGAAGTGGTATCAACCTAACATTTCCTATCCAGAAATATAACATTTTAATTTTTTTTAAATACGTATTTCTCAAAAAGCAACACAAAAAACGTTGATGTCACTCCTGCCGAAAACTACATAGCGCGACTCGCTCACATGCGACGGCGACGCTCCGTCATCGGTGACGCGCCGCATCACCGCTCGTCGCGCTATTCCGTACTTTCGGCACTTGTGAGATAAATAACTATTATTCTGGTAACAGTAGGTAGTGTCAAATGTAGATGCTTTGACAAGACCTACTATCGATAGTATTGACTATCAAAATATCTGTCAAATCCTGGCTAACTAGTTTAATTTTCATGCAGACACGATTTATCTCAATCAAATAGATTCTCATGCAGCTAAACTATTAATTTTATATTTTGTATGATAAAGTCATGTGCCTGGCCACATCAGATTTTTTATGCTCACGGCAGTACCTAAACGTTTTGAAACTAAAGCAATGTGTTGCTTCGGGCATTTTTTTAAGTTGTGACGTGTGGAGATTTTGTTGGCAGTCGCATTAATAATTGTTTAATTGTTACTATCTTGTTATACTATTTTATATTCTCCCTGAACTACTAGTCCTTCCCGATCTTCAGCTCTATCTGACGGATTGAAGTATTGAAAAATACACAAGGCTTGACACACACTGTATATAACATAAAACAATGGCAAACCGTGTTTTATTGGGTTGTTAGAGCTTCAAATAAAAGTGCCACCTAAGCTAAACCTTTTCATTTATTCCAATAGTTCGCCAATAAATTCTGGCTTCTTCGGGGAACTAAAAGCAAAATTACACAATACTTTAACATGACAGCAGTACAATCAATATCTACAATCAATATTCGAAGCTCTAATAACCCAATAAAAACACGGTTTTCCGTTATATTAATAATAAAGGGCAAAAAAGTTTCCTACGCTAACTGTATATAACATTTTACTTGCAGATACTATCGCACGGACGAAATAGTTAATGGATATAAGAAAAGATTGATCATATATTTCGTGTGTTCCTTAGTAATTCCGCTTATATTTGTGATAATATCTCTAGCACTTCAGCTTCCGGTCGGGCTGATGAACATCAATCTGGACCAACCTTGCCATTTTCAAGTTGGTAAGTAACATCGTGTGGTTTAAAACAGATATTTTTTTTATTTAGCGTGATTCAGATACTTATCAAAACTTCTTATACCAATATCATTGAGCTTAATAATTTTTTCAGATGATCAGAAATGGTTGCTATACTCCCCAATTCTGCTCACTGTCCTGATCTCGATTGGCATAACTATTTATAGTTACCAATTCTATTATACTACAAACGAGAAAAACGCTCATGCTGAAGGAATGGAAGCTGCTGACTGGCGTCTCGTCAGACCCGACGTTAGGAAAAGGTAAAAATTATATGATTGCATATTGCATGCTGTTCCCGTGCCCAATGCTGATGGTTTTGGTAAGGATGAAATAATATAAAGATGCGACGGCTTCGGTCAGCTCCTTGAAGTAGTGGGGTCCACATTTGATGACCTCGAACGAATAAGGGCCTCAAATAGTTGACCAACCATGGCGGGAATTTTAAAGTAACGAATACCATGCATGATGGGCTAGAACAGACACCAGACGTTGACCAAATATATGTGTCAATCACTCTGGAGTGGTCCAGAGCTAGTACCTAGCTCCTAGCTCTGGATAATATTAATACATATTTTTATTTAATCAAGTGACTTGCGTATCTACGGAATTGACTAACAATACAAACAATTTGGACTTGGGTGACAATACACACCACAGACTAATATAGACAATTAATTGTCAAACAGAATAACCTTAATTTTCAAAAGTGGTTTTTAAAAACATCGTTAAGTGATGTCTATTGGGGTAAGGAGCTAATGCGTTTGATTGACTAATATGAATGCCAATAATTAACATTGATGATTTAAAATTTACAATTTGTAAGTCAAATTTTCTCAATTTTTATTAAGAATCCTTAACACCCGCGCGGGCATAAAAAGCTGTTTTTGCCCCCGTATCGAAGATGTAAAATGTCACTTTATGACTAAGTAGGACATAGAGAACATAGAAAAAATCGTAATTTTTCTAAAATAGTCAATAATTAATCCATATGTCTCTCAGACCCTGGTTTCCGTATCAAGTGTCGCATCTTATATTCTTTAATCTGTGGTATTATGCATAGGCATTGCATAGGCAACGGGAACATTTTGCATTGATTTAAAGTAGGACCACTTTAGTGTCAGATCTGCACTGCTTTGTTTTTTTTTTATTAATACGAATCAGAAGCTTCCAAATCACCATGCAATGGGTAAGAATGAGGCGTACATTTAGGTGTATATATCAAAATATGTCATAGCTTCCGCAAATCTTGTGCAAATCTGATTATTTTTTCTAAAAATGTCAAAACTACTATAGTTATACATACATATGGTAATAATAATGATAATAATAATAAATTTTGTGCTTGAATAGAGACCGACGAGAAACCCAGCAAAAGGTGTAAGTAAGGTTTAGACTTTATGCTTTCAGTGTTGCGTAACAGCTTCAGCTATTGTGTCTGTCTCCATGCATAGCAAATGTATATTATGTATTATATCCGTTCATTTAACAAACACGTCGATACACGCCACTACTACAATACTACAATACTAAGAAAAGCCGAGATATGTTCGAAATATGATTCGGATGTTTACACACTTTCAATGATTGAGTTTGGTCAAACGTGCCAAACATTTTTCAAGAACCTTTTGACCAAACTCAGTTGGAAGTCCTTAGAACACTTATGAACATAAACTAATACTATGTAACAAACAGTAACACCAACCACACATACACACATAACCAATAATGTAATGTATAGGTGGTGGCACTATCTGTCTGTTAGGTATTTCTTTGTTGTACTTTGGGAATGTATGGGTAAAAGATTATTGGTTGGTATCCTTATTACGCATATGATTACTCACTTCGTATCTGAATGATTTTTCTCTCAATAATAGAAGAAAATAGGTGCTTTCCTAACAACTTGTTAATAAAAAGGTTATTATGAAAGCAAAAACATTCTTCCATAATTGAGAGAAAATCAATCAGATGTTTTGACGGAGTAATTAATGAAGGATTCTTAGTTTAAAGAAGTAAATGGTCCCCCAGACATTTATGTTTTTACACAATCATGTCTTTGGTAATGTTTCATAAAAGTACAGTAATACCAATTTCTTGCATTTTACCCTTTCTGAATTATTATAAAAGTACTAGTAGTACTCAACTCTCCATTCATAAAATCAACGATCTTCAGTGATCACCATTTTAGATTTTAATTTGTGCTACATTTTTGGTAAAATACTGGACAAATCACTTAGAATCTACTTAACTGATGAAAATTACTAAAACAATATTACAACTCTTAGTTACTTATAAGTTACACTTAAAAATGTAAATTAATACTCAAAACAAAATGCAAAAAATTTGAAGTATGCTCTGAATTCACGTATGAAAGCCTACTAAAGATGACAAATGAATTCAGTTGTCAATTTTCGTTGATTAGAAGTAAAATGAGGCATCTTAGTGAAGTGCAAGTTGCTCCTGCTGTCGCCCTTATTCAGCATGGCCACTCTATTCGACATGTTAGCAGGGACCTTCGAGTTTCTCCTTCTGTTATTCAGGGTTTATGGAATCGGTTTCAGGAGACTGGTCCTACCGTCTTTACGTTAGCGTACTGCCACAGTACGAGACCTCCTAAAGGACCTAAGACGATCACATGGAATAGAAATTTCTAATCAAACTGTTAGAGACAGATTAAAAGAAGCGAATTTTAAACCAAGAAAACCTGTCCGCGCACCACGCCTTACGCAGCATCACAAAGCAGCGCGAATGAGGTTTGCTCTGGATCACAGACAATGGCAACTTCGTCACTGGACGCATGTACTCTTTACAGAGGAATCCAGGGAGTCTAGTTTTGTCATCTTTTTGAAGCGAATGCGAGATTTTTCGAATGGTTTGGTGAGACGGAGTGGGGATATCGGCGGTTGCCCTCTGTTTGGAACGTATCTATGAGCAAGTTTGCTTGTTCTGCCAATTGGGCGCGTGGCCCGTGCGTTATTGTTCTTACCGACAGTTCCAAACAGAGGGCAACCGCCGATATCCCCACTCCGTCCCACCTAGCCATTCGAAAAGTCTCGTATTCGCTTCAAAAAGATCACATAACTAGACTCCCAGATTTCGTTTAACTCGTCGCGACGGTTGAGTACGTGTATATAGACGTCCTGGGTACCGCTTCGCAGCCGCTACTATACGTGAAGTGGATAGATTTGGTCGTGGATCTGTGATGGTTTGGACTCGAATCAGTATAAACAACAGAACTGATCTTGTTGTGGTTCCTGGTAGACTATGCCATGAATTACATCGAAAACATCTTGGAGGACCATGTGGTGCCTGCTGCATATGGCGTCGGTCAAAATTCCATCCTAATGCAGGACAATGCAAAGCCACATACCGCCGGCGTCACCGTGTAATTCGGGGCATGGAAAGTCTTGTCCGGAATCGTATTGAACACGTGTGGGATCAGCTTGATCGATGTTTTCGCAAGCGCCCTAATCAACCATGCCACAAGCCCTAATTGAGGAATGGGAAAGCAAACCGCCAGAATGTCATTGTGAGTGTTCCTCCGCCTGTCATTGATACTATGACAGTCATTTCCATTTTTTTTTGCGTTATTAATTAACATTTTTAAGTGTAGCTTAGAAATAACTAAAAGTAGTAACATTTACACTTTAGAGAGCAACTAGTAGAGCTGATATTTTTCTTACATCGGGTTTGTTCTTTTTTGTTAATGGGAATATATATTATACTAATTTTCGATGCAAATTTACTTAACATTTGTGCTATGGATCACACTACTGAAACTGTCGACGGAAAAACAACGGAAAACGATTGGTCGCACTCAAGAAATGTTTATAACATTTATTATATAGGATTCAAAGATCTACTAATTGTGTTGTACCATCACTGTCAGTTCAAAGACATCGTCAAAGAATTTGGTAAATTCAATTGATTATAAAGAATTAATTAATTTAAATTTTCCTAGTTAAAATTTCCTAGTATAATTTTAAAGTCATTGCACTATTTTTGCAAAAGTATTAGACAAATTCTTCTTCCATTTTGTTTTAATATTGTTGTAGATTGCAGACCATTTTCCTACCTATAGATCGTTTTAAGAGATAAAACAAAACAATGAATTCGATATCTCACAAGGACACCAACCAGTACTTTTCTTTACACTTCCCATGACCAAACAATAAAAATGCATAGATAATTATGTATCTCTTTTCTAGGTTAATGCTGTGTGTATTTCTTGTGGCACTAACTGGAATATGTTGGATATTTGAGATCGTCACCTACGTCTTTGATTCCCCTTGGCAACCACTGGACGTCCTCCACGCGTTGCAGGGACTTTTCACGCTCCTAGTGGTGCTGTCCACGGGAAACATTTTCGAGAAGTTCAAGGATAGTTTTTGTTGCGTTCAGAAGAAAACATCACCTAACGAGAGTGAAATGCAACCAATGACGAACGTGGAATCAAATGGTACTTACTGAACAAACTGAAGACTTTTATCGAATTGCTAGTCAATGTGCTTTACCAAAACAAAATGATCACGGAGTTGCAAATCAACTAGGTTAGTCTACCAAATTTGTTATAACCTCCAAGAAAGTAGTACGTGTAAAGAAACATTTTTAATACATATCGGGTTTTATATACCTCTGCCGGTTAGTTTGCAACCAACTGTTACATCTAAAAAACAAGTTACGATAATTAGGTGGCATACCCTACCAGTGGAGGTGTTTATGAACACCCGGTATTTTAGTCTTTTAAGTGTCGACATTTGTAATTAGTGTATTTTACATAAGACTAATTTATTTGATATGTGTACAAATTATATACGTTTAGTCAGTCAAGTGGTTTCCAATTGTCCAATGTAACATAAAATACGACTGCCATTAGTAGTAGGCAGCTTTCAATAAATTAATTGTTACGTAATTTTATTAGGTGTATACCAGTATTAACTCAATGTTGTGTGATATTAGATATCAAAGTAAATATATGTATTTTTATATGTTTACATACACTATTTTTATTTTACATTGGATCTAAATCAGCATTTAGCATAGTAAAAACTTACAACTAAATGTGATAATTCATCTAGTATTGTAAGTACTTTGCATCACGGTTAAATGCCATAGAAAAACCCATGTTTAAAGTTTATCGTAACGTTTGCAGAGCTGCTATGCGATATGTGTATACATTGCCTTTATTTATTATAATTTTATATATTTTTATTAACGTTAACGACAAGGAAAATAATAAATTTAAAAACGTAGCAGAAAAGTGTATTTTATTGTCATTTTTATTTCTAAGAACATAATAATGTATTGGACCATTAGAACTGATTATTCAGTACAAATATTGACTCTTCTTGTCATACCTAAAACAGAAATTTCTAATGGAAGATATGTTGTAATTAATAATCTTACTTATGCCAGAAAATTCATCCGGTAATGCCCTAAATTGGCACAGGTCAAACGTTGCTTTATTGACAAAAATGTTTTTCTGTGCCTCTTTGATATGCTGCAGAATTTCTGGGTACCTTGTATTTCTTCTAGAAAGTACTAAACGGAATGCAGCATACGCAACTTTCAGTACCATGCCAAATGTAACGTTACTCTTCTTGTTGTTTTCTGAAAGATAAGATATTTATATGCAAATATTAACTCCACCATATTTTGAAGAAAATACAATTTTTTTAACAAAAAACGCGCTACTTGGCTACTATTACCTGTACTCCGTATAGTCTTAACACATTTTCTGGTGTACTTCCAGAGAATTTTATTTAGAATTTTGCTATATAAACGATAATCATTTTTATCGTATATACTCATCACAGTAACGTCAAACTTAAACGCCAACATCAGCATCCCTCGAAAGATATTTTGAAGGATTGTCTCATCTGAGTTTATTTCGACATTAAGAAGCATTTTTTGGAAATGGTAATTATTATATCCATATTGCAAGCTCCTTAACAAGAAACTACAACAATAACATGATGTCGATGGGAACTGATTACATTTTAACAGAAGTTTATGATGACTCACTCTTCTTGCAAAACCGGAAAATTAATATTCCATATTTTAAACTTATAATGAATAGACTTCCTTGCACAAAAATAAATATTTGCACTTATTTCCCCGTTGTTCAGGTTGATTGTTCTGCCGCAATACGATATTAAATTGTTATTTAAATCGTCAATATTTCCCTCCGTTTTCGTATGATTTATTGTGTGTTCCGCTTCGATAATAGACATAAACCTACAAATAAATTTAATAGTAACAAAGATTATTACGGTCTGTTCAGCTTAGTGGCAATGGAAATGGTAGCTGTTGGCATGGTAGGTAAGTAGTGACAAGTCCGTCTGCTTTAAAAATTTGTGGTCGCTTGAAGATAAAGTAGATTTCACCTTAGCATCGTATCAATCAGTGGTGCGTTATCCTAAGGCCAAATGCGCATTTCCCCAGGGCTCCCAAAGACTTAAACAAGTATCTCAACTTAGGTACAGGTATGTAACCTCCGTACTCATGGGCTACGAAAGGATGGGGTATGAATACCATTATCCGTCATGTTTCGTTGGGGAGGGGGCAGAACAGGGAAAATTATAACCTTGCATCTTTATCGAAGGCCGCCTATGACCCTGCGACGCATTCCAAAGATGAATAAACTATCAAGACTATAAATTTTGATAGGCTGATCTGTGAACATGTTATAGCTGTGGACATGTTGTAAGAACCCTTCATACGCTATGGTGTCTCATTTATAATTTAAATGTATATGATCACAAAAAGTGAGGAATTATTTAAAAAAGTATTCACAATACATTGATATCATTCAAAACTAACAGATTCAAAAATACACACACAAAATAGTAACTTTCTCACTTTATGACTAGCGGAATAACACCTTAAGAAAGAACATCTTGACACTTATTTCAAAATTTCCTTCAGAAGAAATATCAACAAGATTCATTTTTATTTTGCGTGTGCAGTTTTGGGTACAATAACGGAGGGTGCTAGACGAAGAAACATGTGGGAATTCAACATTATACGTGGAGCCCCCAAATTCACATTGGCTACTATTTTAGCCTTTTCCAATAGTGACACATGGAAAATACGCAAACACCACTGGAACATCGCAAACGTTGCGCGATTTTCAATTATTTTGTTTATTTTAAAGGAGGCAATTGATACTTTTTACTATATGCTTTGAAGAGCTCAAATATGATATAAAAATAATCAGTTGACTGTAGTTTATGAGAAAACTTGTGTCAAAAGTGCTAAAATCCGGAAAAAGATACCTCCTACATATGGCAAAAAGAAAGCTCAAACCGTGTTATGTTGCTTCAGTTTACAAAGCCATCGTGCTTACTAATATGGATGTTATCTGAAAAGCAATTATTCCAAGTTCACGCCAACAGATTTCTTTTATGTAGCCTGAAACAACAAGGTTTATAGTTTCATTTCGTCCTACATAAAAGCACGATATCACATCACGATGTTGTATTGCATAGGTTTAGAAATGGCCAAAATCGTTCTTTTACACTGTTTTTAGAAGTTTAATTACGTGTACCTACGTCTTTAACGAGTTTGATGCCAATATTAAAAAAAAATCTGATGTGGCCAGGCACATGACTTTATCATACAATATATACAATTAATAGTTTAGCTGCATGAGAATCTATTCTATAGAGATAAATCGTAGGTATAGTCAAAGCATCAGCATTTGACACTACCTACACTACGTCATTAGAATAATAGTTATTTATGTCACAAATGCCGAAAGTACGGAATAGCGCGACGAGCGGTGTTACGGCGCGTCACCGAAGGCGGAGTGTAGCCATCGCATATGAGCGAGTCCCGCTATGTAGTTTTTGGCAGGAGCGACATCAACGTTTATTGTGTTGCTTTTTAAGAAATACGTATTTAAAAAAAAATTAATGATTTCTGTATAGTAAATGGTTGGTACCACTTTGACGAAAGGTGCGTTCCGATTGGTAGGTAATGGTAGCTAATGGCGGTGGTAGAATACGAAATGTTATAGGCATAAATTATTCAAAATTTCCTCTACTTTAATTTATTAATTAACTATTTTGTCGAAATTACAGAAATGGCGGCTCATTTCCAAAATCCTTGAAAAAGGCTTAGAATAATCTAAAAAGCTAAACTATTAATTTTACCAAAAAATGTCATAGGCATAAATTATTCAAAATTTCCTCTGCTTTAATTTATTATTTAACTATTTTGACGAAATTACAGAAATGGGGGCTGATTTCTAAAATCCTTGAAAAAGGCTTGGAGTAAACACTCAGTTCCTTTGGACCCTTTTGAACCAAAAGCTTTTCAACTCTAAGTTTGGTCATGAAACTTCTAAATATAAAGTTCCGTGCCGATACCTTTAGTAGTTTCTCCGGAAATGAATTAACAAAAATTGGGTACACACACACACACACACACACACACACACACACACACACACACACACACACACACACACACACACACACAGACATTTTTTGTACCTTGGTCAAAAATGTTCAGGGGACCCATAAAGACCTATTTCCGCTAAAATCTCAAATTTTTTTTTCAGCACGATTACAATACTTTACATACTGCGTATGATAAAGTAAAAAAGTTGGTTATGACTGATAACTGTATACAAATTTTTAACATTACTAATACCACCATCCCCATTGCCACTATGATAACGTGTCTTTATTCAATAAATCATACGTTTTGACATCTTCCGGTTCAGTCGAGCAGAAAAGATAATCGTCAACTGTCCGGTGGATAAAACAGTTTTCCTTATGCAGGCCACTGAGTTTAATACTATCAATATAACTCCTACAGAACATCAAAAAATTAATCATTATGGTATACAACTGGGTTTCGTTATTCGTAAATACTTGCATGTATAATTCGCACAATGCTCCAGATAATGTATCGCCTTGAATCAAGCCATGATTCCATTTGTAGATTTGTACTAAAATAGAGAGCATACAAAAAATAATAACTCCATCTTGACTAAGTTCAGAGGGAGTATGCGAACAATTAACTCACTTTTCTTGGCCGTCTGATACTTGAATACACAGTACTGACTACGAATGTGCTTTATTAAAAACGACTTTTCATCATTCTAAAATAACTCAAAGAATCATCATAAGTTCGAACCCCATCGACAGAACCGATTTTGAATTCACATCACAAAATTGAAATTGGAATTTTTTCAAAGTTTCAAAATCGTTGCTGATACATTGTGTTCCAAAATTCATATTACATTTATTAGCCACACTTACCTTATAACATTGTATATTTTTAATAATTTCGGCTAGAAGTACTAAAAATATTAAGAAAAAATGTGTTAACTTGCCGGATGCTAACATCGCGAGTTACCAGTATTTATGTTTCCATACGCGTCCGTTATGTCCAACTTGACACCATAAATTTGTCTTCCTTCAACAGACCTTAAATATTTAGTCCATTTGGAATAAAAGCTGCCCGTTATGCTTCCGGAGAGCAGTCTAGCTTGATAGAAGATGCTTCTTGTGCAGTTGGTAAACTTCGCAGACCTTAAAGTATTTTTTGTCTTTGATTATTTGCATGTTTTCCTATACAGCGTGTAAGAGACCACACCAAAACTAACAGATAACGTACCGTCTGACATGCAATCGCAACAATGGTCGACAACTATCAATGTCTTTTAATCCATTTTTCGGGATAAACTGCATTACTCCTCTAATTTGGCCAATGTGCGATGTGTCCACAGGTGTTACATAACTTAGTTTTATCATCTTATCAATTATCTAAAACATGACAAAATTAAATATTTACTTCATAATGCGTTTCCATGTTATTTTACGCTTGTCTGCATTAGGGTTGATTTTCAAGTCCTTCATATGAGGAGCAGACTTTCTATATGGATATGGTCCAAAATTTGAAATTTTCAACCAAAGGTGGCGCAATAATCTATGAATGGTGGGCTACAATCTTGTGTATTAAAATTTGTCCATAATGCATTCTGTCATGTGTACTATGTCCAATGTTGAAAGACAAACGTACAGAGTTTTGTCCGATGAATTTGTCGTAGCTCGCCAAAGACAGGTTTGTGTTCTTAATATCACTTGTTTTGAATTTGCGAAAAATAGAAAATAATTATCTGATAGTATCCAGTATCTGAAATGTTTGGAGTTCTTGGTACAATTTTCAGTGGTCCTACGAAAGGTTTGACGCCTTTCGAAGTACTTTTTATCCTATACTAAGCAATATTGTCATTTTCGCTCTCTTTGGGGACACGAAAGATGCTAATTGCGCACTAGGCGTGTAATGAACAATTTTCAAGCCTACTCGCAAAAATAGTTTACATCATGGAACAACCAGGCCGCAACCGACGTGTGTCCGATAAAAACACAGCTTGTGATTAGGTTTAATGTTTAATGTTTTTGCCTAATGAATCCACAGAATACGTTTCCAACAGAGTATTGTCGCAAATAACCCCATTCCGTCGCACCCAACCCCTTTGCGACATCTGGGGGTCAATTCTTAGCCTGGCGTGACTTCACGAATGCGAGAACTCGCGTATGACCTTGGATGCAATGAGTTCGAACCGTATTCTTTGGGCAGTGTCGGCAGTGCAGTGTCCTTTACTACCGGTAGTCGGTAGAGTACGTGCATTTTCATGTTATTGCGCACGTACTCTAACGGTAGTAAAAGATTAATTAAGCGGATTTACAGGTCGAAAGTCAAATGGGACGAAAAGATAAAAACTAAAATTATAAAAAAAATCTGCTTTGGAAAAGTATAATGAATCCTCACAACCACCTAATATTAAAGGTCAGACAAGTGGCATGTTAAAAATAATGAAATCATTAGAAACTGGTGTTTTACTACCTATTGGAAGCACACATTTTGATAAAACCATTAAAACGCTACAAAACATCAATACAGACGTTCTTTTGGTCGTAAAATTATGCGAGTCGTTACTAGGATTCATAAAAAGCGATAGAGATAATTGCAATGATATTGAAAATATAGGAAAATATTTCTAATTGTGAGAATAACAAAAAAAATAAATCTACAAGATGCTGGTCAACGATCAACGTTACTAATGACATTTTAAATTGCTTTTGTGAAGATGAAATTATAAATAGATTTATATATTTAAAACAAAGAAAAGAATGTTCACCTTAGTAAAATATATAGTTTTGCATTATAAAAGACAAGTATTGGCTTTTTTATCAACTAGATTCATTTAATAAAATAATAATGGTCGTCTTCTGACGACCCAGTAGGAACGAAATGGTTTTGACCAGCCAGAGGCGAAAAACGTCTTAATCCGCCTCTGCACGTGATAGACCTTTAAACATTGAGTGGCGGACAACACCTTTCGACACTAAACTTGCCCTGTCACAAACTGTGCTTTGGGGACTTTAACGATTGTAATATGCATCCCTAGTAATTTTTACCCGCATACTTAAAATTCTAAAGGCTTACCTTATGCTGAAAGGGATCCCACAAGTGCTTTGGTACGTACTGGATTTCGTGAGCATATCCTGCTTTCATACAGTAATAATTGAACCTAATGAGAGGCTTTACTATTCCATCCAACATCCAGATAATCCCCTAGAAAATCTTTTTTTATATTCTTTTTAAGTTGATATAGGCATTCAATCTTACGTAATACAAATACGTCATCCATATTTTTCTAGAGTCGTTGAAATTCTCGAGCCAAGGTATTTTTTGGAATTTGTAGCCTTTAATTAGGGTTGATCGGAGAACGCATTCGTGCACAGCCCTTGACATAATAAGTTTCACAGTTTTATAGAATATTTTTCGATGACGCTTCGAACCAAAGCATTCATCGGGAAGCACTGTATTCAGAATTTCGAAAATATCTTTGGTTGCGTCGTAATTTTTACAAGCGCCTTTGGCATCTTTAAAGATCTTATCGAACAGTCTCCGAGCTGGTTGTAACTAGAACAAAATATTAGAATAATAATCAATACACCTACATTTCCGGCTGGAAACCGCGTTGATGACTTTGAAGCAGTCGACGTTTGGTACTCAGTAGCAAGAAGCATCTTCAGGACTAAGTATCAAACCAAGTGCTAAGAAGATACTGCACCTGATTTGAATGTACAGTGCACACCGCTTAATGTGATCACATCGGGACTCGGAGTTGTTGATAACAATAACCGATTGATAATAAGAGCCAAATAAAAACAAATATTCGAGAAAAAAAAATTATTCAGAAAGTTAAGAATACATATTATTCATAAAATATATATTGATGCTTTACTTGAGGTATGTAGGTACACAAACAAAATTAGAAATTATCCTCAATAGTTGTTTGTCTCCGGTGGTTGCGAAGAAATGCGTTTATGTAGAGTTTGTACCCGTAATGCGGCTGAAAATTTGACGATCTATGCTGGACACCACGACGCAAAACTTCTTAAGCATTCCGCATTTCTTTATTTGTTGGAGCTGACAATATTTCTATAGTATCTTCGTCGACTTTCTGTTGTTCACATTCGATTTGGGAGATTGAAAACTTGAATTACAGATTAACGAATTTCATCTTCTGTAGGACGCTCCGCGGTAGTTACAGCGCATATGCTGACGTGCCAAAACGAATGACCGCTCGATTCACAAAAACAAACACGCTTATTTGATTTTACCGCCTCGGTTCTTTGCCGCGCGTTTATTATTTTTCTAATTTGTTGCTCAACGCAAGAACCGACGTAAGATAAAGTGATAACATAATCCGATGTGATGATTCCAATCAGCGGTGCTTTTGATATGTGGTAATATACGGCCGGCCCGTTTTTGGCAAAAGTGATAACAATAACCGTGATTACAACAACCGGCGTGCACTGTATTTGCAAAAAACAAGCAATCGACAGGGCAGGGGGAGACATTTTGGTATGTTAAACGTTATTTTGAAAAAAAAAAACTTTAGAAATGTAGTTAATAAATTATTACGGCCTCTATAGCAAACAAGGTTTTTCAATATATTATTTGATATTATAAAATACTTTTGTCACACAAACGTTGTTTTTATTCGCTTGTCACCAAAAATACCCTTTATTGTAGAATCACCCATCGACACCACATAAGTGTACGTACAATAAAAGAGAGAAAATACAACATTGGGGATACTTTAAAAATTTAACCATAAAGCAATGTATTCTTGCTATTGGCCCTTTAAGAACCAAGCCACAGTATTGATAGCTTACCTTCTTACGTCTTCTGTCCTTGTCGTTAAATTTTCTGACTACGCACGTTAAAGGTACAGAAAGGGCATAATACCGATTTTCTTTCTTGTTCTGTAAATTCATAAATGATTGTGTAGATCAACATGTCGGATCAACCGATCAACTATATCGTTGCTTTGCAGTGACGGTGATACAACATGTTTTTATTGCATAAATATTTCTATTTCCATATTTAATTATTTTCCCGCTGAATAGCAATTATAAATTTTTGTACGCCGAGAAGGGGCGACATCTGGGACTTCTGTAACGGCTCCGGCATTTTGTCTTTTATTGGTTGTGATACTATCAATGCAAAGCAGCGATGTCAATACAAAACTTGTTATTTAACTTCTTACCTTAGTTTTACTGTTTGTTTTAGCTGCAAAGATTTGCCAGTTCCGAAACTGCAATACATAAACAAAACATGCTAAACAGTGGAACCCATAAATTAAGATTACTCGGCAATGGCGGCTCGTGCGTTAGTACTATGGCTTCCAATCCCCGGCAATATACTGATCCCGGGATTTCGGGATTAAAGATTTTGTAATCCCGGGATTCATGAGAAAACCGAAAATTGCCGCATCAAAACGCCTGGGATGACAAATCCAGTCAGTAAGAAACGCCTAAAATATATTTTATTGGACAATATCATTTACCCCGAAACTTGATCAACGTTTTCAAATTTTACAAGTAGAAAACCATAATTGACGGTTTAAAAGGTAACTGGTGTCAAAGTGTGCGTATGGACATCAATAATAAACAAAATATATACTCTATTAGATAATAACTTGCTCTTACATCTTAAATTTGTTCAAAAATTTTGCATTTTTGTTAAATGTTTCAAACATAGTCACGGCAAAAGAACATTGATCATTTGATCGAACATTTGATCGAGCCAAATTTTCCGTATTGATACCAATAAAACATTTTGACCTATTTTTGTTTTCTTCTTTAAGATAAAATTGGATAACTTTAGAATTCATATGTCATGGATGTTTATTCATGTGAAGACGTTATTTATTATTCAAAATTGATGAAATATTCAGTGCAACTTCTCAGAATATTAAATATTCAATTTCTAGTCATGACAAAAATTAATATTACATACTTGTACATTTTTTGGTTTTCTCAAATACTTATGTCACAGCTGATCACAAATTCAAGATGCTTCGTACCAAAATATTACATTTATTAGTTTATGGTAAAATCCTTAAACTGGAAGAAACTGTTTCGCTGTATTACATATTTACTAATTTTATATTCTGTAGTACATCACTGAATCCAGGTAAAGAAATCCGTTCTTCCTATTATAGCAACATGTTGGTGTAAACGAACATTTTAAGCTTGATACTTAATTTAATCAGAAAGGGTGCTGTTATAGACTGATATTCACACTTAAAAAATAGCAGCTCAATTGATGTATTGTAGGTCAATGCCCACATTTCGTTAATTAACAAAAAAATATGAAAATTTAGAGTACATTTTTTAGGATCTCGGGAGTTAGATTTATAATACCGGGATCTCGAAAAAATTCATCATTTTTCGGGATCCCGGGGCTGGAAGCCCTAGTTAGGACGTAGGGCTTGTAGCCACAGGAGTATAAAACAATAATATTACTTTATTATCTAATTTTATTGAAATAAATAGTGGTTTTAACTTTGATTGCTGTCTTCCCTAATTACAAGCCCTCACGAGCCGCCATAGGTACTTCAGTAGTTTGTTATATACAAAGTTTGTACAAACCTTACGACGTTTACGAACTCGCTTGTGTGAATTCATTGCACTGCTTCTAATTGGTAGTTTTTCTCGTATTCATTTAATAATATTTATGGTACCTGCAACACAAAATGTGACCACTATCATCTGATCATCTAATTTGGATGATTCAATGTGTTGGCTGTTAAGATAGAAAGTCTATATGAATATACAGTGTGACTCTGTGAGTCAGGAGGAATGAAATATATTTTTTGACCAGGCTATAGCTTTAGTAATACAAGAGTAAACGTTCTAGTTAATACGTTTAAATGAGTAATTTTGTCGAATGTTATAAATATATGCTCTATTGCAAATACAGTAATACAGGAATGTAACAAACATCCTAATATATTTTTGAATCATTTATCAGCCGCTAAATTGTCACTAGTTCCACTGTTTCCACCAGAAATTCCAGTTAGTAATTGTTAATTGTAGGAGTGAAATAAAAAAGTTTGTTTTATTGTAAACTAAAAGTTTTGTAAGTATGTAATTGTTAATTACTATAAATCGTTTTGAGATCTCTTAGCACGTGTTTGTTAACAATTTTTGTATACAAGTAGGGAGCTATAGCGGTGGTACCATCTTCGTAGTTTAAAACATCTCTAACTCTGTAATGATCAGCTTTTCACTTCGTGGTCGGTTTAACACTAACATTCCCAAATACGATTAAAAACACGAGAAAACGATACAGGGGATGGAGGGAGTTGGGGAAAGAGCTCTTCGGTCGCCTGCTCAACTGTCAAAATCAACGCTTGACGGCGTTGTGCATAGCGTTTACCGCACACTGTGTTCAAAAATTTGCTGTTTGATTTTCAGATGTGTTTGACGGGGTCATTGATAGAATATTATGTAAGTACTTATTTAGCGATTATTCTAAGAGGGGGTTTGTGAAGATGCAAGGGAAAACTCGAGGTTATTGGTTTAAAATTTTGTCAACTAACCTCTGCATGCTTTCACAAATTGGTAAATAGGCGGATCAGAGATTAGTAAAAAAAGATAGGAAACGTCCATAAGCCACCTATGGTGAAATGCGACCACATTTTATTAACTGGTTAACATCTGAGACGTTAGGTGGCAGCACGGTGGCGCTCTGGGCGATTCGGCCGGATGTGGCGGTAAATTTTAATTTGTGTGCATTTCTTATCTGCTTTATTATTTCGTTTTCCTATCGAACATACAAAACTGAGTTGTACATTATTTATTATATAATAAATATCAATAACAAATAAGAACAGTGTTACTAAACTAATTCAACACTAAGCTATAACAACAACAATAGAAAGCTTAGCTTCATAAGTGCTGCTGACCTGCTGCTGCTTCTCTGCTGTTCGTAGCAACATCCATATTATCTGCAGAAAGTAAAGGTACAGCTCCTGATTTCAAAAGCAATCGCGGATATGTTTTCTTGAATTGCTCGACAGAAAAATGATCACTTCATATGTGAGTTTTTTGTGTCATCTTGAAAAAGGTAAATTCGGCCAATATTTAACATCCATTGCTTGGCTCTGCAAAACCAAAATCTATGCAGATGACTAATTTCAAAGATTGATTTTTACTTACAGCGAACGATCCTTTGGTATTACAGAATGCCACATCCCTATTATCGAATTTATTTTTGTAACTTGAATGTCTTGAATTACAAATGCAATAAGTGCCACGACTCATGATGTAACTCTTGGTAAATAATGAAACTCCGGCGTTACCACTAAATGCAACTTAAGTCAAATGACATTTCAAATTGCGTTTTAAACACTTGACATGACAAGACATGACATTTCAGTCACGTCATAGAGCGGTTAGTTAACATCTGCGACGATAGATGGCGCTAACATCGACACGGTCGCATCGCTTCCTATGTTTATTTACTAATCTCTGAGGCGGATGACTTCTTAACTTCTAGTTTTGCCCCGTGAGGTCGTGGCGCTGATTTGATCAGATGATCGTTTTTTTCGCGTTGTGCGTTTTTGCGTGTGAGTGGTGCCATGATTTGATGTCGAACCCGAGTGCTCGCAAACAACTGGTGAGTCGCTAATTGTTTACATTTTCTATCCATTAAATGTTGATCGTAGGTATATGTATGTTTAATCATGGAATAAATATTAGGTGTTGAATTTATTATGAAAATTCTAAAATACATAATAAGAATACTAGACAATGAGCTACGAATGTGAGTTTTGTTTTCATAATTCATAACCTAAAATTGGAAATTCTCGGCGGTGCCTTTGATCTTGCATGGCCAGAACGGCCAGATTCAAACACCTCGCGGCATATTTTCTGAGGATTGGGCAGGGCAGGAATACGTGCTAATGCCGGACCTGTCGCTACATATTGCATACCATGGGCGCCCGCAGAAATATTTCCAGGGGGGTGCAAAACGAAAGCTGGTCATGGGAATGGTCATGGGTTGGGTTAAGAGTTGCCAACTCCTAAAAAATAGGGTTAACGGACACCGGAGATACCGTTCCGCTTTTGGTATAAAAGCCAATCGTATATAATTTTTGCAAAAATTGTTGCAAAAATTTCTATAATACCCCAAATTGTAGGTAATTAAAAGACGTAGAGTGGAGTTTAGGACAAGAAGCCCTAGCGATAATGTCCGTTCGAATAGCAAACGTATTTTAAACATTTGCTGCAGAAAATGTTTAGAACTTTGGAAAATTTATTGCACAAGTTTCTATCATACCCTAAACTATTGGTAATTAAGAAAAATGTTTATAACATATGGAAAAATTACCGCATAAATTTCAATCATCCCCAAATTGCAGGTAATGAAAAACCTAGAAGCCCATCGACGTTCGGAGTTTTGCTAAATGGCCATAATCTCCGCTCGAATGGCTAACGTATTTCAATCAGTAAACTTTTGCAAAAGTTGATAACACAATCAGTTGGCACTTGTTTGTCTGCTTTTTTTTTGGTATTGGACATCCGTTAATTTTAATATGTAAATTCAGAAATGTAATAATTTTATTATTAAGTTCTATTTTTTCCCCTGTTTTATCAAAAGCCAAGTGCAAGTGCACCCCTTGCCCCTCTCTGCGGGCGCCCATGTTGCATACTACTGTTGCCTAAAACAGATGCTAATTCATTTTAATCAACTGAATATGCAGTTGTAATAATAAATAATAAGGCATTATAAGTTAGGTATATTAATTAAAGTAAATTAAATAAATCTAACAGGATATTTACCAAACAGTTAATAAAATGCGAGAAATAGAAAAGTACTTCAGAGTAAATGTTCAATGCAACGCCATTTGTTTAAATTGAAATTTGGTGTAAATTTAAGCGACGGTGTACGAGCAAATTAATGAAGGTACTTTCTCATTGTAACTTATTATAATATAGTAGGTACAAGTAGTAGAAAGAGAAACTATATTTTTCTCAATTAGTTGTAACAAGTGCACAGTGCACTCTCCCACCCTGGATTAAACCAGACATAATATCAAATAGAAAAATATCCGCAAGATACTTGGTTTAAGTTTTATTCATGCCTCCATATAACCAATTGTCTGTTTTTTTGTTTCCATTTCTAAGTTTCTATTTATAAACTTTAAGGTAAAAAATAATCTAATCGTACACAATAAATTTATCTTATAGGTCAATGAAAAATTCCCACATGGGATAACATAATTTACAGCAGAGTACGATATCTTTTCTTAAAAAGATATCGGATATCGTACACTTTTTTCTGTTACACATTCTTCAAAACATCTTCTAATGTTGCGATGTAGTATGTACCCAAAATAATTATCAGGCATACATAGATTTCCAAATGTGTCTCTGTTAGAGGTCTCATATGCCCTGAAAAAACAGAGCATAGAGGTGTCGTCCAATTTATCGCCTTTCCTTGCATACTCTTCGCAAGTACGCAGTTGAATATTATGCAGAATTTTGATTCTTTTGAATGGGGGGATTCTTACATGCCAAATACCTCCTCGCTGTCAGAGAATTCCAGTTTAGGAATCAGTAGCGCTGAAAATTAAAAAAAAAATAGTAACTGATACTACATAAAGGTTATATTAGCAGAAATTTTCTTTAAGAGAGTAGAGTTAATATTAAATATATACCTCCTGGCTTTACATCTACTTCTACAAGAGGCAGAGTGAATACTGCATAAGTATGATCAAATGATGAACTCGATGATCCCTCGAGGCTTGGAATAATGGAAGGATTGGCGTGTGGTTTTAATCTATTTTTCAAATCATTGAGAAACATGTGGTCCTCAAAATGCCCTGCACAAATCCTAAAACTAACACGCTTATGGAGAATCTCTGCCTGTTGAATCAATTCATATCGACCACAAAGCATGGCCCATGTTCTGGCTCTGAAAATTTCATTTCGTTGTTTAAACATATGCTTTATTAACTATATTTTCTTTCTTACCTATCAACATCTTTTGGGAACGCAAAAAAACTCTTTTTTCCTTTGCGGCTGGTGCATTTGCAGCCTTTCACAGCACAAACTTGGCCCCCACTCATAGTCGCAACGAAACTTCTCGCTAAATACACTAATATTCTATATTTTATACTACGCACATTTATCACTTATAACACTTATATAATATATAATAAAAAAGTACACTATTAGAAATTTCAAGTAAGGCACAGTAATCACCACGCAAATCTTCTATCAATAAGAACATAAGACAACAATAACATCCAGCAATCAACAACGTTATGAGGTAGAGATCATCAATAAAGGGTAGTCTGTATTTGAACCGGTCAGTCGATACAAAACCCTTTCATGCTAAATGAAGACACGTATATACACTTTCCTGCTTGTCTCCTATTGGCCAACATTCTACATATTTTTAACATGGCGCCAAGCTGTGCGCGGTAGTATGCGTAGATCTTGGATTTTCCCGCCAACGAGTTTCCATTCTACTTCTGATCTTTTCTGTGGCAGCACTCTCGATGCAAGTTCTCGCTTGTCAAGATATACCTAAACACCTAACATATTATGCATATATTATGGCCGGAATGTTCAATGTCAGTTTTACCATAAACCGAGTTTAGGTCTTTTAAGGATTGAATACCGGTTTGAACAGTCATTACACATTACACTCATTATGCACCGGCACAGCTGAACCGACAGTCACACAGAGAAATGCATCATAGGCAGGCGCTACACGATGCTACGAACGTCTTGCAAGCTTGCAAGGCAACGTCAAACGTGCAAACGGCGCAACAAGATAGAACAACCAAACGTTCGAGTTGGAGGTATTTCTATATATTCATATATATTCACCCGGTATAACATTAAAGTAGAACAGTATTCTTTAAGTACCTACATACATACCTTATTACTTGATTCAAATAATTATTATTAATCTACATATTTTACATTTTAAAATCAGTACACCTCTTAACCTAACTTATTCGAATACATGTAAACTATCATTATCAGCATCACTGTTGCCAACTGTCTATATTGAAATTATCATGCGGCACTCGTGTGCACTCGTGTCATAGTAGATTATCTGAAAGATATATGTGGAACTATTATTATCATATGTCAGAAGACCAAATCAGTCTCTTTTTCACCCATTTAGCTGCATTCAACCTGACAATTATAGAAATTATATAGTGATGTCTACCGATCGATTTTGGATTTTACGCGTTCGAGTTACAATTATAGCCAACGAAGTTGGCAACACTGCAAATGTCTAAGTTTTGTGCGTGGTTTAACGGAATATCAACAGATGCCGCTAATTCGGCTATATAATTCAAACCTTCAATTACAAAAACAGTTTGCAATAATTAATTTCATTTTTTAAATTGTTCTATTCAACGTTACGATTCAATGCCAGAATAGTAAGAGCTACTATCACTTACAGAATGCAGTGTCTACATCACTGCAATTTTTGATTCAACTCAATTAACAAATTTATTATATAATTTCAAACAACTCTAATCACATAACATTTAGAGAGATAATAAGCAGAATTTATAAATGCTATTATACTCTAACCGGGAGTTTCTTAACATATTTTTTTGTGTTTGTACTTTTGTTATTTTGCTGTTTATTCATTGAGTATTCCAATAGAAAAAGCAATAAAACCCGAAAAATTAACGACAACAAATTAACTTTATTACACCATATAACAAAAATATCTCATTAAACATGTTTCAAGGCATCTATTAAGAGGTTGTACATTATCAATAATTCTCTTACTGCGGTACAATAGCATAGATTTCACAACAAACTATATGTATTTAAAGACAATAACATAAATTATATACCGCTGTAATCTATGTGATTATGATTGCACTGTTTCAGTATTAAGTGTAGCTAAATGTGGCTATAAAAAATAAGAAAAACACCAATTAAAACTAATAGTACATACTCCAATACCCTTACGTTATATACACTTCCCAATAAACTATTTAATACTGGATTTTTCTGCCGTCTAGCCATTTAATCTTATGCACATACATATTTTTACAATTTCATTTATTAATAAATTATATAATCGCAAATTTAAAAAAATCAATAACAATCTTGAACTATTAATATAAGATAATACCAAATATGTCTTAACTAACAAGAGCAACTTTGGTTCTGATATAATTTAGCTGCAAGATATATATAGCTGCAGTTATAAAACTCTACTCTATTTCATATAAGAAAAATCTAGGCGATAGAACGTTTCACTTAAGAATTGTCTCAAAGTTAAGTATAAAGAATATTAAAATCAGTATGCATTTCAAATTTCTTAATTTACTAGATATATAGGAGATACAATGTTCGGTTATTTTGTTATTGGTCCATTGTTAAGAGTTTGTAAGTACATTATGTGTAGTCATGAATATTTAGCATCATTGCTAAAAGCGCAGATTTTATACCAATTTCATTATTTGCAAAAAACTAATGTGCAACTTTTCATGTAACCTTTTCATAAAACAATTTATAATAGGGAATAAACTAATTGAAGATGCAGTACTTAGCTTTGTTGTCACAACGATTATACGGGGGATATCAGTGAAGCAAACAACAAAGTGACTTATTGCTTAAGAAAGCATTCCTATATAGCTTATTGCACAGCAATGGATGCTGTAAAAATAGTTCTCAGTTAAAAGGAGAATCATCAGGTTATCTTTGTTCGAAAGACAAGAATAAAATTGTACAAAACATACCATTTGCATTAGGCCAAATTTTAGAGCTAAAAACTATACAGAATTAAAATAAGAGGACAAGATTAGGAAAATCGGCAGATATGAGGACAGGACTCCAGAAATTTAGGCGTGGAAAGCCTGGAAACGAATTATGACAGTAGCTATTATTTGACAGCTGTTAGATGAAACCAAAATTGCAAGACTATCTGAAAGCTAATTAAAAAATTTTGTTGTATGGTAATATTCAGCCAGTTAAACGTTGAAGCTCATGACAAGTGTACTTTACTACAGCATTTTAATATAAATGTTTTGGCCAAGACATTTGAATGTACTCCTCTAATATACACAATAGAAAGTGAACATTAGTCAGAGATAATTTTGATGAGAAATAGCTTGCTCGAATGACCATGATGTCATGTTTCCTGGTTAATTACATCTACCTCAAAACTGAAGTCAAAACAGAAGAAAAATATAAACAATAAATTAAACAAAGGCAGTTGTCAAATAGCATGGTATACTACGTGGTATATTAGAATTTTAGGATTGTTCAATCCCTATCTTCCAATGTTACTAGTAGTATGACATCGCTCACGTTCATTGTCAAATTATCGGAACACTCAAAACATTGCTCGGACAACAACATTTTATGATGTATTTTGCTGTAGAGATAGACGTTATATGTCAAAACTTAAAAATGAGTATTATATTTATTATATTCTTCTGGTATGCACAATTATTGAGGAATACAACCTATCAAATTTGTATATCATTTACATCATCTGGTACAAAAGCCTAGATATGACCTGGTAACCATAATTTATTGAAGAAAAATTTGGTGGATCTGTTACGACAACATTCTGACATATCGAAAACCTTTAAAAACGTCGTAAAGAGAAGTAATAGTATATTATGTACCAAGCCGAGAAAGTGGTTCTTTTCGGGGCCGAGAGAAGAGTTGCACAGGTGAGCATAGTGAGACTGGGCACTTCTTGAGGCCCGGAAAATCAGTTTTGGGGCATGGTACACACATAATTCTGTATCCTACCAAACAATATCTTAATAAAATCACCCGTGTCTAAAGACTAATCACTGATTTGGAAAGATAAATAACGTTGACGTTTTAATCGCAAAATTAAAACCGAATCGAAAGCTGTGTTTTGATTGGACAGACCGATTGCTGATTCACAATCGACATAGTTTTAAAGACTACCGACGATATTTGAATTTGCAAACCAGGAAAGTGAACATAAAACTTAGAAAAGAGACACAAATGCTGCTAACCTACAAGAAAAATTACAAACATTGATAGGCACCCGGTAGCTGTAATTGGTTTATATATCTATAGAGCTAAGAAGGCGTTCATTATTAACATTAAAAAAAATGGATCCGTATGTCCAGTAATAAATAGCACTTGATCACCTGGAAAGACTTTAGATAGGCATTTACATCATAAATTAACTATAAATATCTTAATTATATAAAAAAAGTTAAAAACACTAATATCAACTACCTATACCTCTGTATAATTAGCAATAATAAATTGTACAACATTATTTGTTCATCATCGTAAAATAGCATATCAGACTTTATTTCGCAAAGTCCATCTTATCATTTGTTCTTACTTCATAAATAAACTACCATGCCACCATACAAGTTACAAAGCTTCGCTAGCGCCACCTGTCCACGTACAATCACACTCACACAACAAGCACATCAAATTCCATAGACCTTAAAACAGTAATCTTAGAGCGATAACACAGCCCGACCTTTCTTTTTTTTACAGACTTTACTAAGACGTTACTAGTAAACCTATATCCAATTAAAAAAAAATAAAAAATAAATATTTTCAATAAAAAAAGACAAAATCTAGTGCAGTGCTAAGTGCGCTTTCGAATAACCTGCGTAATAAATAAACTACGCCACTACGTCTAACGTAGGTAACTAAAACCTGACCCAAGGGCGGATAAAGTATTGTGTACGGTTTGGGTGTTCCGCATTAGCGCATTGATGGGTGATGAGAGGGGATTAGCGCTCGATCAGTCGGCGTTCTTCTGACGCAACGGAAATGGCTTGCTGATGCCGAGCACGCTCTGGACTTTGTCCTCGGTCTCGCTGAAGTAGACCAGTTGGTACATGTCACCTTTCGGGAAGCCTGATGGCAGCTCGGAGAATGTGAGGCTGAACTCCCTCGGTTCAACTGTGCCACAAGCCACAGCGTTGTCTTTGTTCTTCGTCTCGGCCACCGGGCTCGAGTTCTTGTAGACGTACTCGTAGGTTATGTATTCGTCCAAGCTGCCAAAGTTGTACTGAAATTTGAAGGGTAAACGTTGTTGGTTAGATATTTCTTGAGTATGTTTTCTAGTTTACTTTAATGAAAACACATTTTAAATTAACTTTTCATAAGATGTTGATTTTTTGCGAACTAGGATACCAGCAGGATTACAGAAATCAACTACGCTCAAAATTTTCAGTAACGTATGACTATAATAATGTAATAACTGTTCAATAGCATAATTCATGTTTATGTGCACTTTTGCTATTATTAGAGAAAAAAGTCATTTAAATATGCGAAGTAGTGCAGATTTATGTGCTCTCTAATACCGTGTTCAGAATAAGATGAATTATTTCAGATATCATAATGAATTTCTTTTGAAAATGAATTTTCTGGAAACATTTGAAACTATTGTTTTTCTTATGGTTTTATACATACTTGGATTCAGCATTTATTTTCTGAGTAATTTGATACACACACATAGCGTGTGTATTTATTTATAAAATAATTCATCACATTTTTATTACGACCGCTTAAAAAATTTAGAATGGATTTAAATTTGAACAATATAGAACAGGCCAAATACAAATTAACAAAACAAAATAAAAAAGTCTACTCATTAAATGTTTAAAACGATTAAGAAAATGCTACTGTTTCATTCAATTAATATTTTTCATTTGCGAGAAACAACACTATGAGAAGTAGCTTAGTTGCCATGGAGCAGTTGGAGCAAAGTGCAAATTGGAGCAAAGAGCAAAAATATGGGCTAGATTGGCCTATATTTTATTTTACATTTGATTTTTGAATGCAATATTGAAAAACTTATCCAGTGTACTGTTAATTGTAACAATTAATTGTTCTTTTAACGTGACTTTATGCAATTTATCAGTATTATTTTACTATATTAAAGTGATTTGGATTCATAAACATATAATGTATAAAAAGCATTTAGGATGTTTTGTTCATAAATATTATGGGTAAAATGCTTTGAATTCCAAATAAATTGTTATCAAGTAAAACACATAAAAATAGGACAAATGGAACATACAGCAGAGCGTCGATAATCCGAACTCATTGGGACCAAAGGTGGTTCGGATTATCAAATATTCCTGCTAAATAATATCTGTTTTTGAATCTAGAATCAGAGAGTAAATACCTTTTTATGGTCTATGCAATTTTCAAGTAGGTTTTTTAATTTTATTTTATTTTTTAGTTTATGATGTATGCAGTGTAAGACTGTAACGCTTAAAACCCTTATATCCTTTTCTTTTTACTTTTTACCTGATTTCAATTTATATTTCGTTTAAAATATGAATAACATTATTGTAAAAACAAACAGTTGGCGTCTTGAAGTACAAAGCTCCATGAGATATCAAAATACATGGATTGTCTTATTTTATGTAAAGTTCGGCACATCAAATTATTCAAAAAATAACGCTTTTTTCAGATATGTACCTATAATTTAAATAAAAACTTAGACTATATTTAAAAAGAAATCAAATATACTGTGAGAAATTGTGTATAGTTATATATACCTATAGTTTGTGCATATTATCTTTTAGATATGCTTATTGATTGTTATTGTTGTTGTTATTCATTGTTGAATTGAATAATATGTTTACAGACACTTTTAGCAGATAGCTAATCATTATTATTATTGATATTGATATCCTGAGTATGGTATTATGACTATTTTGCTATATCCATAAAACTCAAGGCTATGGTGCAGGCACCTTATTAACATTACATAAACAACCAATACATAAACGGCATTAGATTTCAAGTTCTATAAATAAATCGATTGGCAACCGGTTTTGTCATAGTAACCTTGACCAGGACATTCTGAAAACCATAAAATGTAATGAGGTTGAATTTCTAAATCCTCTTTATTTTTATTAATGAATGAAGTAGAAAGCTCTAGTAGTAACTTTAAAATAAATTACCGTAGAAGTGTCAAATATCACACAAACAAATTTCAAATGCATCATAAAAAATTCAAGCAATAAAATATTTTAAAGATTCCTGTAAAGATGCCTTGTATAAAACATAAAATAACTATAATATATACCTTAAAGACACCAATCCAGTCCTCTTTGGTCTTTCTGATCTCCTTGGTGATCGAATACGTAATGGTGTTGTCGTCATCGGACCACCAGTGTTCGATGGGCTTGAAGTGGACCACCTCCTCGTCGTAATCTGCAAATACCTGCACACCCCGTGTCCTTATTGAATCGACATTGGAAACAACCGGAATCTGACAATAAAACATCGCTCCATTTATCAGGTATTCCACACGTTTGCACGCGATACCAAGGATGAGATTGTTAGTTGATGATGCGGTACGAGATTAGACGGCAAACATGTAGACGTATGGAGGATGCACGAACACTTATTCGATTCAAAAACGCTTACCTTTATGACAAACTCGGACGACACGGGCCTGTGATCGCTGAGGACGTAAAAGTTGTGGCTCTCGTACGAGACCTGCGTTACCTTCAGCTTTACGTTGTCGTAATTGTTCGGATTTACTTTGTAGAGGATTCTGTCGGTCCACGCTGGCCTCCGTCTAAAATATTAATGCGTGAGTGTAAATAAATGATGAATACATTGCCACATTAAAGAAAATTTCACTACTTATGATCTTAAGACGCTTCTATTTGTTATTCGTAATATGAGCAAACTATTGGATTAAATTTGTTGTTTTATCATTAAACTTCAGTCTGAGGCACATACCAAAATATAATCACCATGTATATTGTTGTATCTAATATTATATTACTAGAAATCAATATACGAACATAGCGTATGATACGGACTTACCGTAATGATGAAATTAATCAAAGTATAGAAGATGGTGATATACAGGCGGGATGTAAATTTAAAAAAAAAAGAAAAGGTCCCTGGTTCAAATTCAGGTTGTGGCTGTAATTTTTAATTTATTTAACATTTACATCCCGCCTGTATATCACCATCTTTTATACTTTGATTAATATTATATTGTTGTGAAATTCAATAATACGATTAGAAGTATGCCTTCCATATTTTCCCCTAGTCGTAAATGCTACCGGTTTACTATATCAAATAAAATAGCTAAGACTGACGAGTTTTTTGGATTATTGTTATCTTTAGTCTCGTAACATTCAGGTAGTGCCTGGGACAGTATTTATAAAACTATGCAACTAAAACAAAAATTGATGGTGCTAATTTTATTAATTTTATATATAAAGTTATTGGATTCTAAAATAATGGATTAGAACCAAATATAAAAATATCAAAATATAGGATACAGTATTGAGGGAAAAATATAGAATGTTGATATTTGTTATTTACAAATTTTTGGTGTATTATGTAAAACAAATAACATTCCGCCCACTTCCGTAAAAAAATGGTTAAAAGCTAAACTACAAAAGTTTTTTTAAATATTTTAAATAGTCAGTTTTTAAATAAGAACTTTGGGAAAAATTGCAATTTTGTATGATTCTGTAAGTATTTATCAATTGTAGTGATAAGTAATCAGTCCAAGTTTGACAGTTGTATAAGATAGCACTTAGTTAATCTGATTGTGGACTTTTTAATTTTCATTAAATGCCATTGACGATGTAGTCTACAGGAAGTTAATACGCGTTGTACAGATATGAAATTTGAAGAAAAAAAAATGAAGAATGTTTACAGTGGATTTCTGATGTAGTATTGCATTTTGGATGTAGTATTGCACAAGTATAAAAAAGTAATAACATATTAAATAACAAAAAGTTTTTTGTTATACATTATTTTATGAAAATGACTTTCCAAAATAACACATAAAAAAATAGAAAGGTTTTACCCATGAACTTAGTTTGAATTATTTATCGTTTTTACATCACGTCTTCGCGGGTTCAAAATCGCTTTGAACCCGCGAAGACACCCTTGACTTTACCGTTTGTTTTATGTTTTTTTACATATTATATCACCTGCGGTTAGTTTCCATTGCAAATAGTTTTTTTTCTAAACACTAGCAAAATTTTTCATTAGTGGGGTATACTTACTCCTTACGAAGAATTATTAGAGCTCATATGTCCTGCAAAACAAGCGTCCATAGTGACCTTTTGTATCAGTTCTATCTTGTTATATATCAAATTCAAGATAAAGGTGGTAATGCAAATGAATTAATTACACTTTTTAATTATAACTTTAACTGTGTGACTATCTTTTCCTTTGACTTGTGTAGACATTTTGTATGTAATAATAGCACTAATAAAGATTATTATTAACTGTTGTTGTTGTATCCATGCTAAGCAACAAACTATGCCTGATTCATATATTCAAAGAAGTAAAGTTCCAAGTCAAAAAAGCTTGTAAGATATGGATATTTTTGTGCTATTATAGAGGAAGGTGTAACTTAGTTCTATTATGTGGTACGTTTTGCAATTTGAACCTGTCGTCTCTATAAAAAAAAATCACAAAATCCGTCAATTTAATGTCAGGTTCAATAACAGATACCTTTTATCTTTAATTTGGTAATTTGCTTTTACGTTTCTGTGAACTAAAGCTGACAAACTCCTCAGAACTTTACTGGTTTTGCGACTAGAACGTAGGGGGTACGGATTCCCATTAATAGTTAGTAAGCATGTGTAAGCATGAGTTATATTGTTCATACAAAAATATATAGGAAGAAATTTAAGGAGAAAAATAATTTATTAAAGAAATTGAAGAGGTCACACACATTTGAGGTGCCAAATTTTAATATTATGAAAGATTATAGATTTACAATCATCTTGTAATCAGTAATCAATACAATCAGTGCATCCACTAATTGATTTAGTCATAAAAAATACTGCCTTAGTCATTTTTAAAAATGCATCTTGAAAACAAGTTTTGTTACGTTTTGGTAACAGATACCAAACATCAACAAAAATATACATAAAAAATCTACCATCAGATCAAAAATTATAGCATCCATAGTTAAAAACTAATTTCACCTTTAAATTTCTATGAATAAATAGCTGAAAAGCTATCAAAAAACAACACAAAAGTTGTTTTGGCTTTATCAATTTATAATGCAATTCCAATGAATATTGAACATTGTCAATATTTGACTGAAATCACTATTCTCAGTAATTCCATAATCCATTATCAGCACCACACCTAGTTTTAATCTATATACTTTTTAATGATTCATGGTTGCAAAAAAAAACAAAAATAAAATGACAAAACCCTTTGAAACAAAATATTGAGTAGAATCACATATGCGTCCACAACCTTGATGCCATTTAAAATATTTTAAAATAAGATCTTTCTTACTTAAAATTGTACTCCCTGCTGTCCTCCTCGAATTTGAAAGTCGGCGGAAACTGAATTTCCCCCTCTTCCAGCTCATTGAAAGCTTCGCACTTACGCATAACGTCTTTCAACTGATCGTGCTGCAGTAAGTCCTTGTAGCCTCCCTGCTTGATCATCATCGACAACTCTTCAGGGGATTTATCGAATTCCTCCCGAAGTCTGAAGTTCAGGTCACCCATCCAAAACACATAGCTAGAAACGGGGAATTGCCGAATAAGTATAGGAAGTACGTGTCACTTAGCGCCAGAGAAACTCACTCGTGGAAAAATATTTCATCGTGCGCGTCAACGTGGAACTTCTGATCCTTTAAAATCGCATCGTAATCGTCAACTCGTGCCTTGAGCATGTGGTCGTGAGCGCTGAGATGGGCGTTCACAAAACATATTGAGCATCCATAGATACTCAGCCTAACACTCACAGCTCCTTTATTGCCCTAAAATTGAATAGTAATCACGTTGTGAGTATGATTTTAAATCATTGTTGGAAGAACATCTATACAGCAAGTATGTTGGGATAAATAAAATAAAACTGCATACAGAAATGACTTGATGGTAATTATATTACTATATTATTATATATTCACACACCTATGTCTCTGAACGGTTTTGTTTTTACGTAAAGATGTACAATTTTTCTGTATTGCAAATTTTACGAACTACTATTTTGATAACGATGATCTTGTCCAAAAAACTGATAGTATCTGAAATATTTGCAGAAAACTCAATTTTTCCTCCTGTCAGTTTTGATTGATTCTTCAATACATATAAATAAGAAAATCCATCTTTTTAACTAATTTTGTTGAAGTTGAACCATTGTTAGATCTAATTAGACTAGACTAGTTGAGTTCAGACTTTGTCACTTTAACTACCTAAGACTTTCAGTAACTTCTTCAAAAAACCAAAGTAGAATTTCAAGATATGAATTATAGATGACAATGTCGAGGGCCTCAACTCTGATGAATATGTTTTATAAGCATTTATTTTATTATTTTGAATACTATACTATAGTTTTTCTATGACTATGCATTGAAGTTTGCATTGTATGTTACATGTAACATGACATAACAGTTATAACTGTTAACTGTCATGTATGGAAATGTTAAAGAATAAAAGCTGTTACTGGTTCTAAAGTCTGGTAATAAAATGTACTGTTGTATATAATAGTTAATTTTACTTATCACAAAAATAACTATTAATAAATGCATTTTTAAGAGAAGTAGAAACACATAAAAGACTAAATTACAGACAGCATTGTTATGCATATTATTACACATTTTATATGCATTGGTATATTTTCATTTTTGTAGAATTACTGTTGTGCTAATTACAAACGAAAATACAGTATGATCTATAACAGGTGTGCCTACAATTTTTCAAAGTAGTTTCTTTTCTAATTTGTAATGGTATCTGACAATTTACTGATTTTAACAATTTTTGTATGGAAAACTCAAATTGAGATAATTACTAAATAATAGACCTAGGAAACAACTACCCCACCCCTCCACATGTCATGTACAAATTTTCACAAAAAAATATCAATACAAAATTGATTTATTTGCATATTAACTATACAGTTATTTAATCTTAATTCGTCCACTACTATTTTAGTTTTTAGGGCTACGGATAACCATAAATAATATTTGTTACTCCTAACTTTGATTTTTTTTATTTTTATTAAACTGAATCTTTCAATTAAACTTTGCATTGTAATTGTCGTAGAAATTTGTTACCTTTCCATAATTTCTAAAATCTACAAAAGCTTTTGTCATTTCAACGTACTTTTTTTTGCAGGAATCCAAATGTAAATTTTAAAATTTTGGCATATATTGTAAGTTTTACTAATCAGCAATTACAAAAAAATAAATATTGATTTGCTGTTTTTCCGACCCTCACTTTACAAACTCTTTTTTAAAAGCTGCTAAGAATTATGCAGTTCTGAATATTTAAAAGTAAAAATTAAAGCAATATTTCATCTAAAAACAACCACGTAATCCGCAAACTACGAAATTAATCTCTACAATTTTAAATAAACATCCAGCATTCATATACATAACTTTAAGATAAACATACCCACATTCCAGACAGTCCAGTCCTAGTATAGTCCGCTTCAATATCACGTATATTAAGAAGATGCTTCCTTAAACTATAAATACTTAATACTAGGCCTTGTAAGCGTATAGTTTTCAATTTTATGTAGCCCCGTACGTCCAGCATATTACGGCATGCCCTCGTCCACGGATCGTCAAAGAACGCCGACATGAGCAAATTCTGCGGTTGAGCTTTTACCTCCTGCAAACTTATCACAAAAAAGTCGGGCAAGTTCTTCTCATGCTTAGGGTCATGCGAGAGCGCCAACATATCGTTGAGTTCCTGTTCGGGGTTATTCGTGCCAACATTGTAGGTTACCATGTATAACCTAAAAATCGTATTTATTGTTTAATTAAAAATCGATGTTTTACGTTTTTGTACTTACTTTAAATCTTCCATCCTGATAATTTTGAGTTATTATTTTTTATTAAATACCGTGGAATGTTAACTATCTGTTTTAATAATGTTATATTGAGATAAATAATCTATATTACGCAATGGAACATGAATATCTCCGTTGGCAATGCGAATCGATAGTAATTGTGGGCTTCAGTTCAGTAAATATCCATGTTCAGGCACTGTCGTAGCACATATTGATGAAAATGTAGGTGGACAACGATTGTCAACAAACCTGACAGCTCAAGAGCTCAAGTGAAATTGCCCAATAAATTAAAAGTTGTACAGTTGGCACCACACGTCGGTGATATTCAAATTCGGTTCTCGCGCGGATGAAAAGTGAGAACTAGGAACTGTGTATTTGCTGTACACGTGTGGATAATTATATTTATCAATATACCTAGACACGTAATCTAGATAATATAATTGTTTCGTAAATTAACCGATAATTATCAGACTTCAGGTTCGTATGATGTCAGATTCCTCACAATTCTCAGACGGTTGGTTCCAACTCGACGCAAAACCTTGACTTTTAACGACTGAAATTAAAAGATTATGATGCGCAGTTTTCATTCTTTTGGATGCTGGCGTCATCTCTTAATTTATTCTAATTGCGTCCACCTCTAAAAGATCTTGTTGTTTCTATCCTATATAATCTCGACCTAATTGTTTGAGGGATCGACACATCGTCCCATCGCAAGCATGATATATATCTATTGGAAAGCATAGCTTTTCTCCGTGTATTAAATACAGCCAAACGCTATAATTAATGTGATTGAAAAGCTGAAAGGTGTTCATCAAGTAATGTCGACGGCGAACAAAAAATCTATATTTTAAATGTTGGTAACTGTTATTTCAGTTGCAAACGATACGATTATTGGAGAACTAAAGGATGTACTAAAACTATGTTTTTGATTTGGTTTTGGAAATATAAACATTCGAACCTGTTTTAAACTATGTATTAACAAAAACACTTGTTTTGCACCATATTAATTTACAATACAGTTTATTAATAGCATTATTATTAATACCATATTTGTACAGCTACATATTTTTAGAAAATAAGAGCGTTTTTTGATATCTCCCAGCCTTCTATGAAGAAGGGCATACAATTTGAGCATTTTATCATTTTATTTCTACTTAAAATATTGCTCTATCTAATCTTATCATTATCAATATACATAAAGCAAGTAAAGGTATGTGTAATTACATATTACTGTACTATTTAGATTTAAAGCCATGGATACCTACTAATGAATTATCCAAATTTCTCTGAATTTTGTTGATTGTAGGCTGAAGCATAAATATTAAAGAGCAAGTCAAAGAAATTATGAAACTGATTATTTAATGAATTAATTTATTTACGACCTACATAATTTCCACTAAAGTGAAGCGAGAGAAAGTTTGGTGAAATTGGTATCAGTTTTGGAATGAAAAAGGAATTTTCTCAGTGACGTTAAAAATAAATTCTTTTGGCCTACTTACTTCCAAATGGTCCATTTCCGATTGTTTTACCCTAGAAGTTACTAATAGTTATTGATTTATACACTGCTTAGTATTTATATTTTTTTCGTACTCTCATCAACCATTTCCTGAAAAAAGTCTTTTTTTTATTTACCACTCAATCTAACCCGCTTCTATTACCTTTTGACTGGAAACGACATACGTACCGCGTGTTCCAAAAGTAGACTATACAAATTGCAGTGTGACCATGAGTCCATGATACATAGTGTTTTCAAACTTCTAAACAAATACCTTACTTTTCTGCTTTCTTTAAGGAATAATTAATTTTAATGCCAAATGAATAATTTTAGATATTTCTAATCGAATGTCTCCAGGCCAAAGCTGTCTGGATGGTGCCGTTAAAACTGTATTTCGGGTTATATCTTCCTTAAGTGGTTCTCATGTAATCGGTTGAAAAATCTTTTTTTCTTTTCATATTTTGAAACCTTACAGTGTATAAAATCAGCCCCTGCAACAGTTTTTTGATTCTCGCAAGTTTAACGATTTTTTAACCTATGGTATTCTCAGGTAAAAATTTTCTGCATAAAAGCGGCGAAAGAGATGTGTCTATTCAAATGATAATATTCGGTAACGCATTAAATTAGGAATGTGAAATTTGGATACAGTACAGAGAACGTGTAGATCTAGGTGGTTATGTTGATTAAATTATTATATTTCAATGCATTCATATAGAAAACGAGTTTTACAAAGTATCACGTTTCTACCGTTTCATTGTAGAATTTACTACACCGATACTGACGACGCCTTTTTCTAGAAACACGAATAAGTGAAACTTTTAAATTATTATATTATTTATAACGATTTGAAACCGAAAAAAAGTAAAAAATCGATCTTATAATTCAAACAGCAACGATTTTGTCAATTTTCAACATTCTTAACTAAATGTTGGTTTAGCCTCCAACTAATTCCATCTAGTTTCACAGCGCTTTTGAAATTTCCATTTGTGTTTATTTTTATAGGAGCTATCGTGCACGTCGTAGAGACAAGTTAGTCGCACAGGACCTGATATTTCCTACAACAGTTTCCTACACTTCTTGCATATAGTTTTTTATGGCGCTATGTCGTTTTGTACAATAAAGGATGGTAAATATATGGCAAGAGAAAAAATAGTGATATCTCTTCCAATTTGTTTGAAAAACTATCTCAAAGTTGAGCTACTTTTTAGGTCTCTACATGAGAACCTCATCTTAATAATGAAAATATTATCAATTAATATTGTAGTGTAATTGGCGTAATTTGAATCGCAGATTCGTATATACTAAGAAAAAAAAAACTAAAGAGGAACCCCCCGCACCCTATTAGCAAAACACATAAAAGTTCTGAGGGGCGTTCTCAGCTATTAGTTCACAGAATAGTAAAAGCAATACACCAAATTAAAGATAAAATGTATATAATTTTCCAGGTAGTGGTAAGATGTTTGATATTTTTGTTCATTGTTGATAAATCTGTTATGAAATCTGACCTAAAATTGACGAGTTTTGCAGTTTTTTACGAAGAACACAGGTTAAAATAGAAAAAAAGTACCACATAATAGATCTGTTACACCTTCTAACTTCTTCTTCTCCTATAAGTGTACAAAACTTTACTTCTTTGAGTATGTACATGAATCAGTTGTTCAGTTCGTGTGGCTATAATATTAGCGCGATTATAAAGGCAGGTCTTGAAAAAAAAAATAGACAGAGTCTCAAATAAAAACATTTATTCATATTTTAAAGTGATTGGCATGTCATCAGCAGAACTGGGTAAGATAAATTGAAATGGAGATATCATCTAAAATTACCACTAAATGTAAAACCTACGTTATAGAACACTCTTGCGAGCTTGAGTATGGGGTATTTTGATCGGTCAATGGAAGATAGGTTTTGTTTTGTCTGAAATTCGTCTACAACAAGACTGTTCTATAATCAATCAAACGGCTACAGGGTATGCTGAACATCGAATTCAGTAACAATTCTACAATCTCATATGTTTAGAAGGCTGCGCGTTTCTGGAAAACAGCTTTTGATCGTGTTTCTTTATGGGAATATGAATCGAAACACAGTTTACCGCCTATGATATGTTTCCTCTGTGTCGCAACTGTGAAATTCCGCACAAAAGGTGTTTCCCGATCCGCGCAGTAGTGTCTCCCGGATATACAATGTAAATTTAGGTTTATTTTTAGTATTTAATTACTTATTTTGTATGTTTGGCTTCACTGATTGTCCCCGTGTTTTAGATCTCGCGATGGCATTTGTACAAATTCTGAAACCATTTCTGTAAATATTGGTGTATTGTATATTGGTGTATACAGGTCCTTTAATACAATATTTTTAAATGCAACAATTAAAAATAAGTTCCTTGTTGTATAGGTTGCTTGCTGAAGTAGTTTGCGTAAAATTTATGTACTATTTATATTGAGCTCTTCAAGCAAACATATTGATGGAAAACAAGAAGTTCATGAACGTTTTGGACAATACAGTAGGCTAGGCGGTATGTTAATAAACAGAGTAGTCCTTGATTAAGGACGCTAGGATACATGCACAATTATGCCTAATTCTAGGCGTATGTACATGACAAAGATGGTAAGACACATTTTGTGCTAGATCTTAACTACCTACAAGCCAACACGTGATGAAGCCATCAACGATGATTTAGGTAATCATTATTTGTTGCGAGAACTATCAGGAGAAACCAGAAGCTTACAAAACAGCCATATTCAGAAATATTCTGTGTTTGGGTAGACAAACTAATTTGTTATAGTGTCGACGTTAATTAATCTATACATTTATGGATGATTTTACCTAAGTGTATGTACATTATTTTGTAGCACCGGTATGGTGGTTTTATTATTACTCTACCTTATAGTACTTATACAAACTTAAATAATGAGAGTAATAACAAGAAAAATTAAAGGTTGGCAGGAACAAATACGACGGTTAGTATAGCACTAAGCTAAATAAAAATAAAAAGTATTAAATAAAAATATTATTAGGAAGTTGAGGACATGTTGTAGCCAATAAAAACATCAATTACACTAGTTATGTTTTATGTAATTGATAGGAACACAGACATTTTCGATATGCTGTGACGGCGAAGAATTCGACATTGGATATTAGGAACAACGTTTCCAAATAACATTTTGCGATAACGAAAATACAGGTATCTCAAGTAAGTACATTACTCTTATCTAAAACTTAATTTATATAAAATTATCTGAACTGCCCGGATATGGTACACAGCATTTTAAATTCTGATGATTTATCGCATTTTTTATCATAGCCGAAGCAGAAACTTTTATGAATTAATAATAATACTTTCTGAGAAATAAATAATAACTTGCACTTTTCCCCCCATACAATTGCCGACTTTTTGTTGGTCACTATGTTGGTCAATATCACCAGAAAAATCAAATTTTATGTTATTGTTTGACTTTAAATTCAATACAAAATGAATGCTTATAACTTCTTAAGAAAGCACTTTTTACTATGGGATTTTTGGTTTAATCGGTCCTATTTGACGTCAAAAATATACGGTTAAGCTGGGTCCCATTACTTTCCGGACATCCCTGTATAATTGGGTAGATTTGTATTTCCATATACAGGTTTTTTTCTGAAATAACGGGCACCCATGAAGGAGGTCCATGCGAAGAAACATTTTCTGTCAAACAACGAATAATCTAGCTCAGCGTTTCCCAACTATTTTCTCTTGCGGAACCCTTGGAATTGGGTTGGAACCCGGGGGAATTGTTGTTTTCGAAAGATTTTTGTCAATAATTCAATAAAGAATGTGTCTATAATAGGCCCCAAACCCCTGACGATATTTCTCGCAGAACTCCAGTTGAGAAACGCTGGTTTAACTTATCCCCCAGAAAATTATTAAATATAAAGTCCGGCTCTGAATCGTTGTCACACGACTGCAAGCTATCACCTACTGCTCGTTTTTCAGATTGTTCCTAAAGTTTGGAAATCAGTACTGTAATCCGTGCAAAAAATGCACACAAAATCTGTCATTTCGGTCGCTAAAAAATTTACAGGAACGATATTTAAAGGAAGCTTTTGTTTTAGGAGGGCAGGAGAACTTCCTATACATAGATCGTACTTAATGTCAGCTGTTTGCTGTTCTACGGAAGTTATAGTTATATATCAAAATTCAGTAATAGTTTTGTTAATGTATTGTAATAAAGAGCGTATTGTGGAGCTGATAGTAAATGCGTGAAATAACAGGTCTTCTTTTTATCGCCGGTGCGAATTAGCGTGAATATTATCCTGCCGAAAACACGTTGAATTGACGCAAATGTAAATTTGAAATTTGTTAACTTACAATTAGTGAAAGACATTTGCGCCGATATACGATGTGCGTCATGACCTTTGACCTTTGACAATATTGTTTAACAATATTATTAGTAGCTAAATGTACGATACGTTATTTGAGCAAAATTGCTTCTTTGGCTCTGGCAGATATGTCCCATCAAAGTCAGCCGTTCCTTCAGAAACTTCAATCCAGTGAATAGAAGCGCTTACTAGTTCTTAACTAAAAACAATTTGACAAAAAAATTGATCAACATTAGGTACAATACAGATAAGTGCAACTTGCGAACTAATCACGCTGAGAGTCAAAATTCGCCCTGTAGAGAGCATTGGTGTCGTGCGTCCGGTCAAAAAATCTATTTAGTTTACTTTATCTTCCGACTACTGGGCATAGTTCTCCTTTTGGATCTCCAAGCTCCAATCGTCCCTATACAACCACTCCTGTATGTCATACTTCACCTTCTAACAAATTCTTTGTATTCATCACTTTTTTTCCTACACATCTCTCTGCCACCCACGTTTCTTAAAAAGTATTTCTTTAGAATTGACTCCACACAAAGTATTTTAGGTAGTTCGAAAAATTGGATTGTTTCATGATCGCAAATTTAACGAAGTACTGGTGGCCATATATGATCAAAGTGTCTTCGTTAAACCTTATTCAAGAACTACAAGAACTCATCGGTGTTCATCATTGGGATGTTATACAGGTTGTTCCTCAAATCGTTGGTCATGGCCACAGATTCTTGGGGTGAATATAACATAATATAACATAACTTAAGTTTGGGCTATTGTCGAAATATCTTGTCATTTCGTTGTTCTACTGCTTCACAACATTTCGAAAATATTTTTCTAAAAGATCGATTCAAATTAAATTTTTTTTATTCTTGCAATTTTTGACGACTCGTACAATTTAGAAGGAAAAAAAAGATTAATTTAATGATTGATCATGAACTTTGTTCGTGAAATTGGTTAATAGTTATTTAACCAACAAGTATATTAAAAATAGCGATTAATGGTTTGACGCACGAGCGATTAGCAAGTGCGTTATAAGTCGAGATCATTAATCGTCTTTTAATATTCGAGTTGGTTACAAAATGTATTCGTCGATCGTATTCTTCTAGCGTCGTCTACATAGATTTTTCTTCGCCGATGTCTTTTGAGGTTATATGACATTTTACGTAATTCGACACTGACAGTGACAGGCTACTGCGGCTCATTACAGCCAATCGAACATACGTAAAATAAAACAATCCAATCAAACCATTCCTTGTCCAGGCACACAGTCCAGAACTGTCAGTGTCAAATTACATAAATGGTCATATACCTAACCTCAAACGACATCGACGAATAAAATGTATGTAGACGCCGCCAAAAGAATACTATCGACGAAGAAATGTTGTAACCAACTCGAATATTAAACGGCGTTTAATGATCTTGACCTATAACGCACTAGCTAATCGCTCGTGCGTTAAACAGTCTCGATCATTAATCGCTATTTTTAATATATTTGTTGGTTAAATAACTATATAAATGTTATTTTTACTTTATCATACGCAGTATGCTAAAGTATTGTAATCATGCCGAAAAAAAAATTGAGATTTTAGCGGAAATAGGTCTTTTTGGGTCCCCTGAACATTTTTGACCAAGGTACAAAAAAATGTCTGTGTGTGTGTGTGTGTGTGTGTGTGTATGTGTGTAAACGATTTTTGTGGCGACGATTCCGGAGAAACTACTAAAGGTATCGGAACGAAAGTTCATATTTAGAAGTTTTGTTACCAAACTTAGAGCTGAAAAGCTTTTGGTTGAAAAGGGTCCAAAGGAACTGGTAGTTTATTCTAAGCCTTTTTGAAGGATTTTGGAAATGAGCCGCCATTTCTGTAATTTCGACAAAATAGTTAATTAATAAATTAAAGTAGAGGAAATTTTGAATAATTTATGCCTATGACATTTTTTGGTAAAATTAATAGTTTAGCTTTTTAGGTTATTCTAAGCCTTTTTGAAGGATTTTGGAAATGAGCCGCCATTTCTGTAATTTCGACAAAATAGTTAATTCATAAATTAAAGTAGAGGAAATTTTGAATAATTTATGCCTATGAAATTTTTTGGTAAAATTAATAGTTTAGCTTCAAGAGCAAATTCTATTTGATCGAGATCGGTCGCATCTGCATTGATATGAAATTACATAGTAGCCAGGATTTTGACAAATATTTTTTTGTGTTGTCACCATCGTCACATTCGAAAACAGCTGATCTCATCAGAGGTTGGAGAACCACTATGGAACGTTGCCGCTGTAGTGCGGCAAATTATAAAATACAAATTTCAAATAAAGTAAGATCACCAATTTGATTGTTTGTTGATTAGAAATATCAACCCGTCTTTATATCTAATTCTAAAAACGATACATTGAGAAAATTATAAATAAAGTATAGCGATACGTGTAGTTTTATTTTAGTATGTTGGTAGGGATGTGTCATGAACAAATATAAATCTGTCAGAATTTGAATTACCTTTTTAAGGTGCGTTTTTATTAGTGATAATGGCAGTGGTAGCAGACGCCGTTATAGTATTTCCAATAGAAAATTGATAGTGACTCATGTTTATGTACATGCAAACTAATATGTGTCATTATCACGATATGTAAGAAATACTATAATTTCGTATTCTACCACCGCCATTAGCTACCATTACCTACCAATCGGAACGCACCTTTAAAGTTGACGTTTAGTCAAAGTGGTACCAACCTAGCATTTACTATACAGAAATAATTTATTTTTTGAAAATACGTATTTCTTAAAAAGCAACACAATAAACGTTGATGTCGCTCCTGCCAAAAACTAGATAGCCGACTCGCTCATATGCGACGGCGACACTCCGCCTTCGGTGACGCGCCGCATCACCGCTCGTCGCGCTATTCCGTACTTTCGGCATTTGTGACATAAATAACTATTATTCTAATGACCTAGTGTAGGTAGTGTCAAATGCTGATGCTTTGACAATATCTACGATTTATCTCAATAGAATAGATTCTCATGCAGCTAAACTATTAATTTTATATATTGTATGATAAAGTCATGTGCCTGGCCACATCAGATTTTTTATATTTATTGTTAAATTTATTGTAACTTCAGATATATAAAAAATCAGGCAGAAGCCTTATTATATCAAAAGCCACTTTTCAAAAGTAAACTTGGAAGCAGTATAATGAAAAAATGAAAAGGACTTGCACATAAATAAAGGTTGGGTTAAAACGTCTAATATTAGTCCCAAGAGTCTGTCGTTAAGCCATATCCATAGAATTTTGGGGAACTCTGTTAGACAACATTTATTTATGTAAAATTTCATTTATCAAAACATTCACAAATTCCATGTTTCCCAGCGGTACAAAATATCGAATACTAATGTTCTTCTTGATATTCTTTTATGTAGGTATTCAAAATCAAGGACTTACATATTTTTCATTGACCACAAACATGACGATAACAAATCATACCGAACCTCATCTAAAGTTCAATTAATAAATATATTGCAGAATGCAGGAAGGAATTATTTATTCAGAGTTTAAAAATATCGCCTAATAGGTATGTAAAATATATATCACAAATTAAATAGGAGTAAAAAGACAAACGGTATCAAATACATCAACGAGATATTGAACATTAAACACTACATTTTAATATTATAATTATTATTATTCAAACTCACAGAGAATATCGTATTTTGCAAATAGGGATTAACTACAAATCTAACCTCACCTTTCTACTCGATATTTCAGAGTTGAAAATGAGAAAGAAGAAAATGAGAAAATAGTAGACTCATGCATGTAGGTAAATTAACAATTAATCCCTATTGAAAATATGCCCTTAAATCGTAGATATCACTTGTTTCTTACCTTTAACGCACATCATTAATTTCTGACCAACATCGACAGGTCAATCATATTTACTAGCTCAGCCAACAAAGCTACCTTTTAACACAAAATCTTTTCGTATTATTACCGCTTTGTTTGCTGAGCTATATGTCGAATAACTGTTCTACAAACCTTTATTGTTTAATATCTTAAGTCCGGGAGACACCGCAATTTTGTCCATTGCTTTAGATTGTCTATGCCTTAATGTACAATATGATGTATGTCATCGAAATATTATGAATATACAGGCAATAAAAGGAGAAAGAAGTCTTTTGCTCAATATATCTCTCTATCTCTACGATACATACTCAATATGCGTATAAATACAGTAATAGTATAATATGTATGTATATATTTTTATTAGAATATAGTCAATACAATTCAATATCGATTTGAAATTTAAAAATTTTCAGACGTCGTTCGAGTTTACATGATTTTCATATTATACACAATTGAAATCATCCAAACAAGATCGACCGCAATGTATGTAAATAGTAATAATAGCATCTTTTTTAAAATCGTAACAGTTCAATAATACATAGTCTATAATACATTAATAATATGCTTGAGCCGCGTAAAACTGCAGCAGAGAATTGAAGATGTAGAAAAGTCGCTTCTACATTGTAATTAATACTCCATACAATATCTAAAATATATACGTAAGGAATAGTATTTATGAGTAAGGAGATTCAATACTTTTTTTTCTTTACCTCGAACAAGAATATCTATGCAATACTTAAATGTGTACTATTACTCTCTATGGCCTAGATCAACGTAATCTTGCCGTTTTAAACGTTGGTTTAAACGTGCTGAATGAATTCAGGGTTGAGGAATGAGAAACCCATGAACTCGGTCTGGTCGAGATTCATCATGAAGAGTTTATCGGTCGGAGTCAGATCTGTCTTCTCCGATGTGAACTGCTTATCGAAGTTGCTTACATCCTTTCGATGTTTCTGAAATGAAGATTCTAAATTAGTTGTTACATTTTGGAGCAGGGTATTAAGACAAACGAACCCTGAAAACATGAAAATAAAAAAGACAGAAAATAAAAACAAACAATAAAGTCGTAGATCAAAATTAAAATCTCAGCAGACTTGGTTGATGGATGATTGATTGATTGAGCCGGATACTTTTTGTATTATCGGCAAAGTTCAGTTTAACGTTTAATTTGAATGGTAATACCATGGGTAATACCTAATCATGTCGGTGAAATACTGACAACAAAATTATAAGGTATATTTAGTTGCCTACTCATTTCGAAGCCCACCTTAAGCAACTGCGCCCATGAAGAGTATAACACCATTTCAATCTTTTTTGATAAGAAACATTTACTAGTCATAGCCCAGAAACAATATGAACAGAATTGCCTGAAATATTGTAGAATCAAAAACGATTAATAAAAAACGAAATTTTCTTAAAATATTTTCGTTTATATATATAGTTTCGTATCCCATTTGAATGGGATTTTGAGATTAAAACTTTTTAGATTTTTAATATTCATGAAACTAAACTCTGTATTTAGAGATTGGGTGTAATTCTGAACTAAACTAGTCAAATGAATTAATGAAAACTATGTCAAAAGTTGATTTTCTCCCCTACCATTTTGAGGATTTTCACTCACTGGTAGCCTAAATCTTCAGAAGATGTACGGACGAAGAATTTTTATTTCGATTTTCAGTTTTTAGTATATACAGGATGTAAGAATGATTATTGCCTGAAATTTGAAGCCGTACATGGAGTTTTCCAGGTATAACAAACTGACAATAACTGGAATGACACAGTGATATTTTCTGAACATGTTATTTTTCGATTCACTTCATCTTTGTTTTTAAAGGACATACAACTAGAACAGTAATAATAAAATGGCGCGATTTCAAAGTTGATTTTCTCTAAAAGCGATTTACTGACTTTGATAATTTTTTATTCAAATGTGGGTTGATTCCTCAGGTTTTTCTTCTTATTACAATAGCCAAAGATTTCAGCACTAAAGCGTTACGAATTAGAAAAAAAATCCGACCCACTGTAGTTATTAGGATGTGATGTGTGATTTAGTCGCGGGATCTTGACTATTAATTAAGTAGGTGACATGCTTTTTTATTAAGTATTTTTACTTAAAGTCTGTTATTGTGACTACGCTTATGTTAACTTCACTAGTATGTTTGTTACGTTTCGTATATGGACAGTTTCCGGTTGACAATGCGCGAATTAACAAATGAAAAACTTTCCAAAATTTGTAAACATTTTCAAAATGTGGAAAATTTGTCCAATCGAGTTGAAATTTTGCATGTGGATAGATTTCCGGTGACAATACACGAATCAATAAAAAAAATTTAAAAAGTTTCCAAAATTCGGAAAATTTGTCCAATGGAGTTCAAATGTTGCATGTGGGTAGATTTCCGGTGACAATTCATGAATCAATAATAAGATTTTGTAAATTTTGTAAAGTTGTTCAAAAATTTGGAACATTTGTCTAATCGAGTTGAAATTTTGCATGTGGATAGATTTCCGATGGCAATGCATAAATCAATAGAAGGAATTAGAATTTTGTTTGAAAATAAAAAACATTATCTTTATATAAATCGTATTTTTTTAAAAAATTATTTATTTACATAAATTTATTTATTATTTATTTTATTTAAAAATGATAAGAGAAACAATAAAGTATCTACCTGAATTTGTATCTACTTAAGATTTGCATTATATCTACTTTAAAAGGTCATATTGTGAATAAATGAAAACTAAGAACAATATTAGCTAAAAGCCTATTGATAATAATACATTATACGGTAATAAGATTAAGTTTATTTCAAATGCTAAAGAACTAGCTAATATGGAAACTATGAAATGTAAAAAATGGCTGAGCTTACTCAACCAAAAGAGTTGCTTGCGTTATGGAATATTTCCTTTAATGGTTGCGTTGTAAGCCGTTCATCATATAAAAGTTTTAAATAGGGAAATTTAATATAAGCTGCTTGTGTCATTAAAAACTGACAATGATGACAGAAGTCAGAAGTTCAGTTCCGACAGCAGCTGGCAAATCTAGATGGCGTCTGCTATCTATCTCATTATAATCAAGCAACTGTGTCTCATCCCTTAAGCCCCGTCTATCCGAATTCAATTTACTTCCCGTACATTTCAATCATTATCCTAATCCCCAGCCCCTATTATAGTTCCACTTACGATTTTCGGCTTGAATGGCGGCTGAATTTCCCTGTTCTCAATTTTCTCCCAATCGATCCGACGGAAGAACGCGTGCCCTCTTATGTCCTCCTCGCCGTGTGCGCCGCACCCCAGTCGTTTATTTGGATTCTTCGTGAGGAGCTGTCCGGGACAAAATTCAATTTTAATTTTCTCATCAAAAGAATATCTATGAATACGTACCCCTTTGCAGACGTCTTTGGCTTCCTTGGACAAGCTCTTCGGATAGCTGACATTGTGGTCGGTAATTGCAGCGAATAGCTCCTCTTCGTCTTCGCCATCGAACGGAGGTTGGCCAACTAGCATCTCGTACAACAAGACGCCATACGCCCACCAATCGACGGATTTCCCATACGGTTGGTACAGGATGATCTGCAAATTTGTAATGATGGCAATATGAGCCTTGAAAAACTCTTAAAAACAAGAATACGTCTGATAGAGGTTCAATGTCAAAAATATAATATTAAATATTATGGACTATCTACTATGAAAGTAGATACTATAAAAGAAAAAGTCAGATTAATTAAGTATTTTTCCACCGTGTTTGCCCAAACGTTGCTCAAAACGAAAAGAAACAGAAACCCATATACATATATTAATTTTCGATTTCGTATGAAAATCATAAACCTTACGGATCAACCAAGCACAAAATTTAAATCGGAAAAGCTCGGTTAAATGCATAAGCATGATCAATAATCCAATTTATAAAAAAATTAAATAGCTTTTTGAGGTAGGGAAAAATCGAACTTGGCAATCGTAAGTTGAACGGTGTTTTTCGCCCCAATATGTATGTTTAACCTAAGTATGTTCCGTAAGGCCACCTTCACACGCTGTGTAGTATGTGACCAACGTTGGTCATTGGTGTGCTCCGCGTAGAGTAAATCAGCTCCATCTATTAAACTTGGCCTGCATTTTCTGTCTGAGACTTTGGATGGTGGTGGCCAGGCTGATGTCATTTACACCGACTTTGCGAAGACTTTCGACACAATTGGTCATGCTTCTTCTGAATAAGTTGGACGCTCTTGGAATGTGTGCACCGTCGATGAGGTTGATGACATCTTATCTTCGTGCACAGTTTGCGCTGTTGCTTACAACGGATTTAAGTCTGATTACTACATCTCCATATCTGGTGATCCACAAGGTTCAAACCTCGGCCCACTGCTCTTTAATAATTATATTAATGATCTGATCGACTCGCTAACTTGCCCAATTCTGGCATATGCTGATGATCTCAAAATATTCTCGCCTGTTAGATCCGTCGCTGATACCAGATTACTACAGGATAACCTTAATCGTATCCATAATTGGTGTACTGAAAATGGACTGCAACTCAAAATCTCAAATGTCTCTACGCTACGTACTCAAGGCAAAGGAGGCACATCCATGGAAATTACTGCATTACGCTTCCTATGCTGCCGCTTCATTGGTCAAAGTCGAAGAAGTTCTTGATCTGGGGGGTTTGTTTGATGCTCAGCTCTCCTTTGTGCCTCATATTGCAAGAATGTGTTCCATGGCTTCCAGAGTACTTCGGTTTGCCCTCAGAGTTGTGGACCGACATGACGATGTGGTTGTAATTAAACACCTATATTATTCACTGGTTGTTTCCCGACTCGAGTACGCCTGCGTGGTGTGGTGTATCCAGTTTACAGCTGTCACCAGCTGACTATTGAAAGGGTGCAGCGGCGGTTTCTGAAGAACTTATCCTACCGTCTGGATGGAGTTTATCCGGGTAGGGCATGCAGCACGTGGATCTGCTGGATCGTCACTCTGTGGTATCGCTTATAGGCCGTCGTGATGTGTCCGTTTTTGTTGTCGCGTGTTGGATTTCGTGTGCCTCGTGCAGCGTCTAGGTCGTCAAGCATGTCTTATTGTCCTTCGTATCGTAGTAACATTATGAAAATGGCGCCACTTTCGCATATGTGCCGCAATGCCAATAACCTTAGTGAGGATATTCTTAGTTAATGTATGTAAAGTGCTTTGTATTCTATTTTGCTTGCCATAGTTTGATCGACATAATGATGTTTTGTTGAAGAGTTGTACTTTTGTTGAAATATTTTTGGGTTTCTTCGTATACCAGTTATTACCAGTTATTATATTCTATATTGTTTTATATTTTCGTCTTATATTATGTATTATATTATATTATATTGTTGTCCTTAATTTGGTTCGCTGTTGGGCAATAAAGATTATTATTATTATTATCTATTCAGTTTGCCAACATGTTGACATTGATCCAGTCTAAGCATAGAGCGTACTAGTGAAAGTTTATAAACTATCAAAAGTTTCGTTACTTTCGAGCGCTGAAACACTCACAATTTATATTCAAGTGTAAATAAATACCCAAATATGTACGCAAAGACGGCGTAATTAAATTATTCCAAAAAAATAAACGACTTTTTAGGTTTTATTTTTGTATTTTGTTAATTTATACATTAAAATAAAGGTTATTATTATTACTAAAATTACAAGAAATGAACAAGTAATCAAATAAGTATTATGAGATTAAAATTGATATAAAATATCATGAACCTCGTTACGCAGAGCATCACAAATGACCATCGTTGGCCATATTGTCTTGAAGCGGCCTAAAGGCGGCGTAACATATTTAGCATATAAAAGATGCCATTTTGAAGTTATAGGATCATATCAATATTTTCAAGAGACTTTTTCTGCGGTAATTCGTAATAAGATCACAGATAGCACAGGTTTTAGGTTGATTCAGTTTCGGGTTTTTGAAATAGATGTGTCACCATAAAATTATGGTAAAAGAATTACATGTTTTACAAAATTCTGGTGAGCAAAAAACATACGCTTTACGTTAAGACCGAGGAAACCACAAGACAAAAATTCATATGGAACAGTAATCTATAATAGAAAGGCGAAGATGTAAGAGACGAAGAAATATATCATTGCCTCTAATGAAACACTGCATATTTATTTGACTCAATTCATAGTTATTTGCATAAAATATTTTTTTATTTGTGTATCGGCCACGGACTATAGATTAAGGAAGTGCAAAAAGTGAAGATAATTGCCAGGAAATCAATTCCAATTATTGCAAGAAAAACACTCAAACATTTTCTTTAAGTGGAGATGCTAATATCAATGGTCAAACATTAAAATGTCTCTCAGGAGATACCCTCAATTGTTCCTAAAATAGATTTAAATTTAAATTTTCTGCAACTGGCGGTTATGAGGCGAATAGAGTTTTTCTTCATCTCTTTGACCAGCCAAATATAACAATTATTTTTAGAAGTATAATTCCGATCATAAAAACTAGAATTATCAAGATATAGGAACACAAAAAAAACAAATATAGTTCGCATGTTCTCCAATTAGCTGAATTCACGCAAGGTGGCACACGATGGAACGTCAATATCTGATTCAATCCGACTGTTAGTTTATCGGGTTTTGGGTAGTGGATAATATCCGTTTTAGTTTGCATTTTGATCAGATCAATCAATCGGTTAATTGATGGCATAATAAAATCTATGCCAGTAAAATATTCTATAACGCATTAAGAGTGGGTATATAAGAAAAGTAAAAAACAAATATTTCAAAAGATTTCTTACTTCTGGAGCTATATAATCTGGCGTGCCGCAGAAGGTCTTTGTTGTTTTATCACCGGTGATGCCTTCCTTGCACATGCCGAAGTCCGCGATCTTGATGTGGCCGTCCTGGTCCAGCAGGACGTTGTCCAATTTCAAATCACGGTAGACGATTCCTCGTGAGTGAAGGAAGAATAGTCCGATCGCAATCTCGGATGAGTAAAATCTGGAAGATTTAATTAAGGAAATATTATCAGAAAACGCTAAAAATGAAAAAAAAAAAACAGGAGGAAAAGCAAGGTGAAATTATTCAGTAAAGAAATTAAAATTCAGAAATTATTCATAAAGATTAACAAATATTAAACTAATACGAGCTTGTGTAAATCGTATTTTTGTTTGCTATTTCTGGTAATGATCGGAATATTTTAATGATGTAAAATTAACAAATTCAGACAGGGGTCCTATACCTAGTTCGCCATTGTTTGACCTGCTTTAATTAAAACTTGTTTTTACGCTTCAATGATCAAAATTCACTGAGGCGTGAACAACAAATGGGTATATATAGGGTAATTTTTAACATGGACGTCACTTCCACTAGTGATTTGCTTGGAGAATATCCAGTAAAGATACTATGAAGTGCTAATCTCTCTTTTTCTTTTTTTAGGTTCTACTGAAGATGGCAACATAGTTGCTGAAATACGTATTTAGGTTTCTAAAATACTTGTTGTGGTTAGGGGTTTATAATTTTATTATTAAGTTTGCCACAGTCTCCAAAATATTGTTATTAACATGGCTTCCCGGTCAACGGAGTTAAATAGATATAGTTCACTTAGTACTAAGATTTGTAAAATAGGTGCAGATATTTCATTTCTAAAGAAATCCAAAAATCAATGTTTGTTTCCTAAATTTGTTCATATTAATTTAAATGTTAAGTCAAGATTCACAGAATCCTTGACGTTGTTTGCTAAAAGAAAATGGCTTGATTTGGAAATTAAATATCTATACGCAAAAAGAAGTAGGTTAGAGTTAGAAAAATATAATTTGCATTTAAAACTTTGTAAAGATCTTTCAGATCTCAATTACCAACAATGGTTAGTGTTTCAACAAAATATGTACGAAATCATCAATCACAAAATGGATAAGGTTAATTTCAACCATAGGAAGAAACTCTCTTTGCTATCTCAACGAAACAGTGATGTTTTGTTGAAACAATTTCCAACTAAGAATTTAGATTGTAACATAGTTATTAATGAATCTTCTGAGTCCTTCTCAAAAACTGAAATTAACTTTCTGAATAAAGGCTTAAAATACAACTTGCCTAATAAAAGGATGCCTACCATAGAGTTAATATCAGGAATTGAATCTTCAATTAGCCAATTTAATGACACCACAAAAGCTGCAATCAGGAGCTCTTGTAAAAATCAGCTTTTAATGAATCAACAGGACTTTAAAGTTAGTAATGAATGTAAAGATCAATACAAAATTATTGAAGGACTCAAGAAGAAGAATTGTTTCTATCTTAAGGCTGACAAAGGTAATAAGGTGGTCATATTGGATAAAGCGGATTATTTTGATAGGATTGATAACTTAATTGCAAATGGTCCTTATAAGGAAATCAAGAAAAACCCACTGCCCAAATTAGTCCGTCAAATAAATAGTACGCTGTCCAGTTGTCCTAATCTTATCACCCGCCAAACTAGATTTAAACTCAAAGTTTCCAATCCTACTGTACCTAGATTATATGTTCTCCCCAAAATTCACAAACCTGGTAAATCAGTGAGACCTATTGTATCAGGTATTAACTCACCTACTTACCAGTTAGCGAAATGGTTATCGAATGAGTTCAACAATTTACCTGTTCCTCAACCAAGCTTCTCTGTTAATAACTCATTGGAGTTTATCAATAAGGTTAACAATGTAAAATTAGAGGATGGCGAATTGTTGATTTCATTTGATGTTGCTTCACTGTTTCCTAGTGTGCCTATTCCGGAAACTTTAGAGTTTCTTAGGGAATTATTGTGCAATAACAACTTTGACCCGTCAGAAATAGATGAATATGTAAGATTGACTGCCCTTTGTATGTCTCAAAATTGTTTTCAAATAAACGGAAAGTTTCTTGAACAACTTGAGGGAACTGCAATGGGTAACTGTCTCTCACCCTTTATTGCCAACTTGTTTATGAGCAGATTTGAAACCAATGTAAAGTCTATAGCACCATATTTCCCTAAGACTTGGGTTAGGTATGTCGACGATATTTTTGCCATTTTTGACACCAAGAAGTGCAGTATTCAAGATTTTCTTCTCGTTTTGAATTCTAAGTTCAACACCATTAACTTTACTGTAGAACAAGAAGTTAACGGCCAACTTCCATTTTTAGATACTCTGGTAGTCAGGAATAGCAAAAATATAATAGAAATTGACGTGTATCGGAAAGGTACTAACACAATCAGGTTTATCCCTAATGATTCGCAGCATCCTTTTCAACAAAAATTGTCTTTTATTAGTTGTTTAGTAAATAGGTTATTAAAATTTCCATTGTCCGCAGATAGATATCAGCAAGAATTATTGTTTATTAAGAATGTTGTCATATATAATGGGTACCCTGAGAAAATAGTTGATAGAATGATTAAGAAGCAGAATCAAAAAATGTATGTAAATCAAATATCTACTTTAAATACTTTGTCTGTAGAAAAGAAGAATTATGTTAAAATACCGTTCGATCGTGCATATACAAGGGGTTTGAGAAGTATTTTTACATCACAAAATCTCTGTTTAGCATATTCGACTCATAATAGCATAAAGAACCTTCTTGGAAACCCAAAGGATAAGGTAGATGTACTTGATAAATCTGGTATATATTGTATCAAATGTCATGACTGTGAAATAGAATACGTAGGCCAGACTAGAAGAACAATTTTAACTAGTTTCAAAGAACATGTAGGTAGCTCATTTTAAATATAATCGTTTTGAAAAATCTAGTGTGGCTCAACATATTTTAGACACAGGTCATAAAGTAGTTGTAGATGACTTAAAACTTGTAAAAGCTGTGTCAAATAATAGGGAACTAAACAGCTTGGAAAGTATCTTTATTCACTTGAATAGAGATAAATTAATAAATTCAGACAGGGGTCCTATACCTAGTTCGCCATTGTTTGACCTGCTTTAATTAAAACTTGTTTTTTACGCTTCAATGATCAAAATTCACTGAGGCGTGAACAACAAATGGGTATATATAGGGTAATTTTTAACATGGACGTCACTTCCACTAGTGATTTGCTTGGAGAATATCCAGTAAAGATACTATGAAGTGCTAATCTCTCTTTTTCTTTTTTTAGGTTCTACTGAAGATGGCAACATAGTTGCTGAAATACGTATTTAGGTTTCTAAAATACTTGTTGTGGTTAGGGGTTTATAATTTTATTATGTTAAAATTAATTTATTTGGGGCTCTGCCAATTTTCTAATGCTAAATGGACGGTACCATGTACCTACGTTAAAATTATAATCATCCATAAAAACATTGAAAGGAAATGCCATTTCTGCACCTACACCAGGTCTGTCAGTAAATGTTCTTTGATGGTTATGTGTCAGTAAAAAAAAACGTTTGTTTATAACCGTTCCCCAGGCGCAAACTTCAAACCATCTGCAAACATAAACCGGCTGCGTTTGCAAACGTAAAGAGTTTGTCTGGTGGTCGCGGTCTATGATGATCAAATAACAATATGTATATTATTGTATTGTTGACAGTTACATAGATGCATACATAGTGTATTATTCTATGAGCAAGTAATGTAAGCAATTATTCACGAGAACAAAGTTTGCAGCCGACGAGTGCTGCAAAACGTTCGAGCGAGTAATTGTCATTAGTTGCGAATGAAATACTATAGGTACTGTTTCTACGACTATTCAATGAACATGAACGACTACTTATTATAAATTGCCATGATAATTCATTAATAGGAGTAAAAAAATGTTTAAACAAATGTGGGTCACTTGTTTAAATATTCGGTAATTTGGACTGCCATATATTTACATTGGTAAATGTTGGGTGGTTTTGAAAATCTGGATTCAGTACAGTTCACTGGCTTTTACTGCATAAACGAGTATAGAAAAACACTGTTATTTTCTGACTTTAAAGGCATCAAGAATTATTGCTAAAAAATTACTGATACCGAAAAGCGTGTTTATGTAGAGTTTCCCAGGGTGCCTGTATTTTCGAATTGTGTTGGTTTTGTGGTGTGTCGTCCATTTCGTCCTTTCACGACTCCTATTGTTTACTGTTAACTAACTTTCGACAATTTCAATGACCTACCGTTGGAGCAATAAAAACACTAAATCCTTCATCAGTGATGAATTATAGAGTGAACAGTGAATTTCGGTAGAATACCGAGTATAAAATAGGCTTTAGTTCTGATTGCTGACAGATGTTCGTTGATTGTCCCAATTGATTCATTTTTCATTCCACATACATGCGAATGAATGGCTTATTGTCAAGACCGATATTGCAATCACATTGAAAAGAACATTTTCAAGCCACTGTTGTTTTGGCAATAGTTGTTAAAGCAAGGTGTAAGTATAAAGTGTGTCCAGAAAAGCTTGAATCATATGGAGAATTTCATTATTATAATGTACATTTCATAGAAAATTTTATCTGTGATAAAAGTTGGCGACGAGTCTAAAACCAAAAGTTTTTAATCATGAGATCTTACAATTTATCTACCATATATCGCGCAATTCAGAATATAGGAATTTGGCATAAGAGTAAAACCCTTGTTTTTAATATTACCGAAATATGTTATTTGGAAAGGTTGTTTAGAACTGAGAATTATAATCAAATTTAAAAGCACAGCATCTAGACTGAAAGAAATGTGCAACATGGTTCGCGAAACGTCAGCATTTACAAATTTTGACACACAGCATAACCCGGAAGGAGTTTATTTTCTAAATGATTCTGGCCGTGAAAGCCTACGTACTTACTTAGATCTATAGTCTCTATATGTGCAATAATAAAACAACAATAAACAAAAACATCTTAAAGACCACGCCTGTGGACCACCTTGGCATATGAACCGCTCCGGATATTAGGCATCGTCGTATTTACGAGCAACTGTGCTGAAATGTGTTGGTGCACCACCGTGCATAAAATACATTTGCAATCGTAAATCAAAAAAAGAACCACCCACGCCAATTGTTGCGACAGAGGATTGAAACTTGAATTGAAGTTGGCGGCAATCATTTTCACCATTATTTTTTTAGAATATATTAATTTCTACTTCGTGTATTAGCGACATTTTATTGTAGGTACCAGTATAGTATTATTATATCAATATCAATTATGTCAAATATACCGGAACGCCCGTAAAATAAATCAAACAAAAGTTTTTTGGTTTTAAACCAGCTATCAGTCTAAATAGTCATTCAATATATGTCATTGTACTCTGGAAATTTGGTAGTCTTTCCTCTACACACTGTATATTTTAAAATTTTTTAATTCTAAGATTATTTCTTAGGCTATTTTAACGACAATACAGATATGGCGGCTCATTTAGTAAATAATAAAAAAAATGTAATAAGAGTATGGACCTTGGACTTTTTTTGAATAAAACTTCTTTCAGCTCTAAGTTTAGTCATGATACTTCTAAATATGAAGTTTCGTCCCGATACCTTTAGTAGTTTCGCCGGAATCGTCGCCACAAAAAACGGGTACACACACATACAGACACACTTATACACGCACATTATACACACATACAGATTTTTTTTTTGTACCTTTGTCAGAAAAGTTCAGGAGAACCAGAAGGACATATTTCAGTTAAAATTTCAAAAAAAAAATTCGAAACGATTACAATAGTTATTTCTACAAAAAAATGTCAGAATTAATCCTAGAATTAAAAAATTTCAAAATATTCAGTGTCGTCTATCAGCAAAAAGGAAAAGTGACCAAATTTCCAGAATAAAATGGATAGAGAATTATTTAGGTATTCATAATAATAATAATAAATAACAAAGTAACCTGCTTTATGTAAAAGAATCTGCAAATCTAACAAATCTAACATATTCCGGTAATCTCCGTTACTTTTATCTAAGTTTGAATAATTGCTTATCACTCAAAAATGATGCATTTTATAAAAAAAAATGATTCCTATAAAAGATTCATAGGATTATCATAGATGATCATAGATTCGTAGGATCTTAGAATCAAAAAATAAATAAAAATATTTGGTGTTCTATTTGAAAAAACTTACAGAATAAAATTAAAATTCTTAACGGTTGGATATTTAGGTGTTCCGATAGTTTTTACTAACCCTGTATAATATTATTAAACAAACTAACTTATATGAAATTTTAAGCTCTGGTAGAGAGCTGACAAAAAACGGACATGACATATCACGTGAACAAACAAGAATGTCAGATATATACCAAAGCCGGCTTACCCATACCTGTCATACTGGACATTTCTTTGATACCATGGCTTTGAAGACACGTGGCTTATAGTGGAAATAAAGAGACTACTAGATAGTCACAATCCGGATGGAAGGTCCATATAATTGTGATAGAACTTCACTAAGGTAAGGTCGTTTAATCATATAATTATATAAAACCTTGCAGTCATACGTATCATAATTTGAGTCTAGGTTATACTCACACTGCAACTGGTTCCTTGAATTTACCACACTGCTGGATTTGGAACATCAAATCACCACCGTTCACGTATTCCATCACGAAATACAGCCTATCCTGAAATCCCAAACGCGTAGCTATCAGAACAACGAAATTCTCAAACCGTCTACACAACAACTTTTATTTAGTTAGATATATCCTTACCATAGTTTGAAAGCAGGAATGTAATTGTACTAGGAATGGAGGTTTGCTGGATAGGGCTAGCACCCTCTTCTCGACCATGGTGCACTCGACGTCGTCGTCCTGAATGATAATATCCTTCTTCAGGATTTTGATGGCGTACAATTCGTCGGTGCCCTTCCTTTCGGCCAGCATCACCTGGAAGGTAATAAATTAAATTTCCGCCTGGTTAATTGCGGGTCTTACCGCGTCGGTAACTCACTTTTCCGAAGGAACCCTTTCCCAGCACCATAAGGAAATTGAAATCGGTCGCGCGGATTACGTCCTTCCGGCCCATGTTGTGGGGCACGTCCTTGTCGGCTATTATGGAAGGCTTCTTTGTGATTGAAGTTTTCTGGTGGGATACATAATCAGTATTACCGTTTACTCTTTTATCCTTGTTGCTTTTATATCAAAACTAAGGATATTATCATCTTGGCTTAAGAAATAAACCTTAAAGCTCATATTATCAAGAAACCTCAACTCTAAAAGATATTTCTATACATTTGGAATGCGTTCATGATGGAAACTGTCGATGTAGAAATAATTCGTTTCATTGCAATTTTTGTTTAATGTACTAGTTTCGGCATAATACTGTCATCTTCAGTAGTATAAATTATCCAGGGATTCATAATATACCGGGTGACCCACGCCATAGGACGCCCAGTTATTTATTTTTCTATTAGAAAATTGTTAACAAACAAAAACATTTCTTGAGTGATTTAATTGGTTTTTACGAAGAAATTATTTTTTTTCAGCGTATAGGTTATTATTTTTGTCACTTTCTCATTCCTTGACAAAGAATTTAGAAAAGGCATTTTTTTAAATTGCAAAGTTCAAACAACAATAAACAACAGATATTCATTAGCGAATTCGCCCATAGTTTACTACGTTGACTTTATTTTCTGTTTTCTGCTGTTAAACGACATTTTCATGACACAACTTTCAGCACAACCCATCATTGCTACGCTCGACCCTCAACAAAACTAAAGAGAGACGAAAGATACCATGCCCCGTTTGACAGAAAAAGATAGCGCTTGATATCATTGATCTCTCTTTTTGCGCTGTCTTTTTCTGTCAAACATGACAAGGTATCTTTCGCCTCTCTTTAGTTTTGCTGGGGGTGGAGCATGGAATGATGAATAACAAGTATTACCTATGTATTACAAACAAACAAAAAATGTCGAATAATCGGTGTGTACTCAATAGGTACTCTTGAAAAAAAACTTCTTGGCCAAAAACCAATTAAAAAAAGCAAGACGAGTGATAATAAAGCGGCCAAAACGCATTCAAATAAAACTGTTAGTTATTGTTCAAAGTTTATGCAATTTTCAGTGTAACTTCTTAGATAAATAACCAGCTTTAATTTTACTTCTACATCTTTGGCTTTTTTCAAATATAAAACAGCCCAACTCATGATATAAAAATAGATTTTTTATTTAAGTACAATTTTAACCCAAACATTATAATTACGATAAAAAAGCGTAATTGCCAAAAATGTATTTATTGGCCTATATTACTGCTGCCTGGTATAGACAGCAGACTTCAGGAGCTCTAATCACCGCCTATAACTGTTGACTACAGATTGGCGTTGGTGGGGGACAGGCTGACCACTCCCAGCAAAAAAAAACTTCGAACCGAAATATTTCGCGTCGGAGTTGCGATGTTTTTAGGTCGGAGTCTTAAGATTTACTTATAAGGTTTGTAGGAGTCTCGGACACTTGGTTCAACAGAAATAACACTGCAAAAATTGCGAAACGAAATACTTCGCGTCGGAGTTGCGATGTTTTGAGGACGAAGTCTTAAGATTTACTTATAAGGTTTCTAGGAGTCTCGGACACTTGGTTCAACAGAAATAACATTGAAAAAAAAATGTCCCAACGGAAATAACATTGATCAAAAATTGCCCAAATTCCGTTTTTAGACATTGTGAGCCCACAAAATGCATACGCATTCCACTCAAAACCATGTTCTCGAGTGTTAAAATAATATTGATATCAACATAAGTCAGTAACAATTGAAGATAAGATAATAAATTTAAAAAAAACTGTACCAAATAAATGGAAAACTTCATACAACGATTTTGAGAAATAAATTTGAAAAAAGGTTTTGCTGTATCACTTTGTAGAAACTTCTGTCATACTATTATAAATGAGGAGAGTCTGTGAGATAATAGACAAAACTGGCATTGGATTACCTTAAGATTTTTTAAAGTAATTGTACAGTTCTGCCAACGACTCTGCTTAACAACTGACACTGCAGTTTATGTTTTTCGACCTACGTGCGATATTGCATTGACTTGTTGTCATACGCTCTGAAAAGACGTGTGTCAATCGTTTCGCTGGCTGAACTATAGCAAATTAGAATCGAGCATAGTCGCGGACGGGTTATTTTGTTAATAACGTGTATTATTTTTTATAGGAAACTTAATGAATGGTTTTCCCGTAATAACTTTTAAATTGTGTTAACTTCACTCGATCAGGTTAACAGAAGTATGAATTATTTATTCCTTTATGATTACGAATTTATTACTCATTCTGTAAGAGTAATAAAATAACAGAAAAACCCGGAACTGCGCGGCGGTTATTTTAAAACGTTTATTGGAGATCGCAGAATTTGGAGTGGGTTATTTGGCTAGTTTTCAAATTCAATTTCTCAAAGTGGCACCGGAATATATTAGCGTAATAACTAATATAATTAAGTTATTATAACCTTCAAATACTTAAAATATAAACAATAAAATGTTATACATTAACAAAACTAGACCCTCTAGAACTCTTTTAGGCAAAAAAATTATTTGGTTCGGTGTTTGGCCAAATTTGGTTTTGGCTCTGTGCGACGTTTCAATAAATCCTGTAACAAGTACTCGATAATAGTACAAACAACAACTGCAAGACGCCATATTACAAGTCTATCTTACATCACTACATCGCAAAGCTTTCGCATATATACTTTTTTCTTTAAAGCTTTCTATCTATGCACATTATCTTTTGGAGACCATAAAACAATCGACAACAATACTTTCTTGGTCCATAATAACAGGTCCATGGGCGTATCCAACTCAAATCGGAAGGGGGCGCAGTTAGCTAAATTTACCTTGCTGTATGGGGAACGGGTGCCCTTTAGAGTGGTTCAAAAATGCATTGCTAAAATTTTTATGATGATAGAAAGACACGGGGACAAGACTTGGGGGGGATCCAAGTCATTTCCAAAAACCAAAAAAGTGGACACCTATTGTTTGTTGTTAAAATTTTGAATTTTAACCGTACCTGTCGAGGTCTTAAATTACTAGCTCTTGTCTAGTCGTTTTTTTCTTTATTGCTTTTTTGTATTCATTTGTATTGATTTATGTATTCATGCGCTTTCTTGTGTTTTTATGTTTTTGTTTTGATACTAGTTTTTAATTTGTATTGATTTTCTTGATTTTCATTTGCATTGATTTCATTTCATTTGATTCTCGTTGTTTCTGAGTACAATATGACTTGTCTCATGCATTGTAATAATGTTTACTTTTGCATTTTCCCATGTAAAGTAAAGACTTTACACACACACACACTTTACATGGGAAATGCATGGGAAGAAGAAATTTTTATTCATTTACAATTTTTTTCGATACTGGTAGAAGAATCAGCTTCTTTGAGAAATTAAGTTATAAATTTCATGTTTGGGATATCTAATAAACCCATATTTGTTTAAAATATTCCATTTGTTTAAACAATTGTTATTAGCAATTCACCTAAAATTATAATTTTTTTTTAAATTGGTCTGGTCAACTGTTATTCTCAAGTGACATCAATTTAATTTTTGGGTGATTTCCATTGTTTAAATAATACAATATTATTCGTTTTCAATATCATTTATTCGAAAAAATTGAAATGATTTGTAATCATTTTTTTCGGAAAATTGGGGAGTTACATTTCTTTTTAAAATATTAAATTTCTTAACGTCAACAAATTTTATTATTCATATTTTTTGTCCATTTCTTATTCTGATTTTCTACCACTATGTGTTCAGGTTAATATTGATTTGTTGCTGTCTGGAATCTGTTCCCTGTACTCTATTTTGATGAAATATTAAAAAGTCATATTGTTTTATTATTCTAAACAATGGTAGGCAATCATCGCAAAATATAAATGATGTCACTTGTGATAACAGTTGGCAGGCCGATCTAAAAACATAATTTTATGCCAATTGCAAACAAAAATTGTTTAAAGAAATTGCATTTGTTTAAACAAATGTGGGTTTATTAGATAATATAAGCTAGGTATATCAAACATGAAATGTATACGTTAATTTCACAAACAAAAGACTTGTCTACCATAATTAGAAACAAAAGTAGAAAATGAATAACTGATGTTTAAACAACAGGAAGATTTTTTTAATGAATAATGTCAAGGCAATAAACTGCCATTTTGAACTCAGAAAACCGAATTCAGACGGATTTTCGAGATAAACGAATTATTTCAACAAATAGAATTTGTTTATACAAATGGAAATTAACTGACAAATGTTTATAAACATTCCACTAGACGTATAGTAACGATTTTTATGAGAAAAAAGGGAAATAAATGATTGGAACGGTAAATTCTCTGAAGAATGTACATTTTTTTCATTTGGGTAGTTGAGTCCATAAGGGAAAGAGTGCTATGTAATAAACATACTTCCAAAATACGGAAGGGCCTCCCCTTCTTGCCCCCCTGGATACGCCCATGAACAGGTCCATACTACCAGATATTTTACAAGTAGATTTTAGCCATGTGTTTGTCTCAAATCACCACCATTACCACAACCATTAAGATTTAACATTGAATTAAATTCAATTCGTACTGGTAGTAACATTGTACACTTGAGAATAACAGAATAAAATCGACCATAAAGAATTACGACGTCGGTCTTCTCGTCGGTATCTGCGTCGTACTTGCGTACTTACTCTCATCTGCGTCTTAAAAGTGGCCAGATCGACTCCTTCCTCCGGCACCGGAACATTGTAAAATTCACCTTCCTCCTGGGTGAGCAATTTAAACCAGCCGTTGCAAGGTGCCTTAATAATCTCGGAAATGCCGAAGGACAGGGAGCCCATAAAGTCATTCCTGGATGTCCTGTCCCAGTCCCACACCTCGATGAGCAGCCGCCTATCCTTGTCCTCCGCCTTCAGCTCGCTGTGAACAGAGAGCGAGTAATATAACGCAATAATAATAAATCTGCTGGAAGTTTCGGCGTAAGTACTTACAAAGTTAGGGTCTCGTTCCAGGTTGGGTTCAGGTTTGACTTGATCGTCTTGGTTTTCTTTTTCACGTTGTCCGAATCCGGGATCAGCTTCAGCTTCACGTACGGATCGCTGAGACCGTTTGGGTCCATTGGTATTAGGTTGCGGCCTTGGCATACTAGAATCATAAATTTTAAAAAGATGTGTATTTGTATCATAGTTAGTGTTACAAAAGGAATTCAAAAAAAGGTAACAAAGTAAAGTTTAAAAACTTCAAATTAAGTATATAATGCAGGAGTCGTAGGCGAGTGTATAAACATGCGAGCAGTGTACTAGAAACTCAAAGATTTCTGGCTCGAATCCAGGTTGTGGCTGCAATTTTTAATTAAAAATATGTACATCCTGCCTATTTGCGCCATCTTTCTGTTTCTTATTTAACGTCACTGAACATAATTCAAAAGATACCAAAGGTTGGTCATGTTGGTACCAACCAAAGAAAGGAGGAAATATGTAGGTTGTTTAAGGAATAATTGGATAGTTCTTCTTAAACCAAATATAATTACAATATTTCTCGTCACTGAAGAGAGTTAATGAGCATCTGTTTCCTCATAAGTTTTATTTAGTTTTTTTTTTTAGGGAAACTTACAAACCATTGATTTTCAATTATTTAATTATGTTTCAAGTTAAAGGTATAATAATGATACGGCAGGTCAGTGATATTTTGGACAGAAAATTTTATTAAAGTTTGCAATAAAGTTTGCCTTTGACATTTTATAATGTTATAGATATGTAATATTAAAGCTTTAAAATGAGCAAAGAATGACACAACCATCTTGTCATTTGGAATACAAATATTGAAATAAAGTTTCACAATCTTTCCAGCAAATTTTGTTTAAGCAAATGTCGTTTTAAGTCAAATGTTTCTCATTAACTTGCGCTTGTTTGAAATATTTAATATTAACAAAACAAAGGAAAACAAAGAAAGCAAAATACATTTATACTTATATACTAATGTGAAAACAAAACAGTAAATGTAACTTGAACACAAAAGTTAAGAAACCGATAAGTGTTTTGAATCTTTTTTAGAAACCAATTGTCATTTTGAGTAATTTTCATTAGGACGTCGTTTAAAATACTGTTTTGTTAATATTTTTCCGGGGATATGTCTTTTTTAAGGTATTGAACATATTTGTCCATACGAAACACACTCAAAATGACATTTACTTTCTTAAAAACTGGGACAAAATAAACAAAATGCTTAATATGAGATTTTTCATTAATATGAATTAACATGAATCTTTAACTATTTTTAATTTTGTTACATACGTATTAATTAGATTACTTTGTATTATTGTATTATCATTTTCGTATTATCTGATATGATATCCGAGTTTCTGTTTTGTTAATATTTGACTTTATATGGAATTGAAACGAAATAATGTCATATGAAACTTTTTTCATTTACTTTCTAAAAAAAAATGTTTGCGGGTAAAAAGTTGGGTACCTTTCAGACTTCTAAGTCTATTCTTATTAAGCAAAACCATAATTGTTTATAATATAGCCATAATATATGTATGCATATTAGCATGGTGAAATAAGCTAGTATCTGTTAACTGTCTACAATCTACATCATAATAACTTCAATTTAGCGCCAAAAATAATCCAGTGAGTTTTTCCTCGTAAGTTTTTGCAAATATAATCTTAAATTTGGCATTTACTGCTCCTACTTTAAACCAGAGTCTAACATAAAAATAGCATTACTTCACACAGTAGTTTTACAGATAATAAAACTCTGGCAATAAACCAATATTTTAGAACAGTATTTACGTATATCGTACGTACAATCTGTAATTCTATAACAAATTATTTTAAATTTATCCATTCACGTAAGTGGTATTAGCAGTCGAAATAATCGAAAAATTGGAAATACATGATTTACGATGATAAGTTGGCACATTGCTTTAAATTAAATACTCCATTAAACTGGCATTTGAACAAAGTAATTTGTTTATACCAAAATAGAAACACTATTTGAACCCCATGCCAAATATCGACACAAATTGTATGTACAGTCATGGAATTAAGTATGTTCGTATCGCTATTGCAGGATTTGAAAATAGTATGTCGGTTCAATATTCGTGTAGTGGGCTCCCTCGACCCGGCGGCTTCGCAAAAGTTGTCCGTCACAAGGTGGTTTTTCGATAGATGTATTGTAACGGGATTTAGTTTATTTTGAGCGTGTCCGATCTTTTCCTTAATGCAATGCACCTTCATTGCAATGTAGTAAATGAAATATGTCCACTACAGTTAAGTTTACGAGTAGGTAATGCATTTAATTAAATATAGAGTTACTTTTATACAATATGATCAATAAACATGAAAGTTTTGAATAATAGGATACGAAAATCTCATTTTAAGATATCAACTTGTTGCCAAGGATTATCACTGAATATAGACTATTTCACAATTGTAATATTAAAATGTATTCACTAAATGTAAATTAATTCTCTAAATTTAATTTATATTAAGGAGAGTATGTATTTTGTTTGAAGGACAATGGAAATATATAAGTATTTACTTTACAGCAGTGAATGTTTCAATATCTTTCATGTGATCTAGTACATGCTTGACAACCAAAATAATGAAAATTATAGCACAGGTGCCCCACAATTCTTCCGCAAAACATTTTTTCAGAAAGTATATTACTTTTTCAATGAATTAAAAAGTTACAGCCGTCTGAATTATTAACAATATTTTAAACAGCTCTAACTTCTGAATGAACAGAAGAAACCAATAAAACCATATGAAAATTATTACTTTCTACTTAAAAAAGAAACATTTGGTATTTTCTTTTGTTTAATTGTCAATTCCAATTATTAATATTTTTACTTAAAATTAATAACTTGTATTGGTGTAATATGTGTTTATTGTGATACATTTTTGGTTTTGCATTGTTTGATAACTAATTAATTTTTATTTTTATTTATTTGTTAATATTTCAAAGGGCTCTACAGAAGTTTTACTGTAATCATTAAACACACATGTAACATTTATAATATTAGCGGGAACATTTTTGAAAATATTATTTCTAAGAGTCAATAAATAACATTTTCACTTATGAATTGATTTATAAATTATTTTAATGCAATTTTGTACATTGCATTTATTTAATTAACATGAGTCGTTGTTGTGTACTGTAAGGTTAATTAAAATGCATTTACATAAAAAATACTTTGTCAAAGTATTATTATAGGTTAATTATATGGTGACATTCAGGCGAGATTTAAATTTTAAATAAATAAAAAATTACAGCCACAGCCTGGATTCAAACCAAGGTCTTTCGCTAGCACAATGTCAATAGCTCAGATGGGAGAGCATTGTGTTAGCAAAGGTCCCTGGTTCAAATCCAGGTTGTGGCTGTAATTTTTGATTTAAAAAATTACACTGTTATAAACACTGTAAAATATCATTGAAGCTAAATATCTCGAAAATACCAGTAAGTCACAAATAACAAATTACCATAAACACAAATTTAAAGCAATTTAACTTAAATATATTTCTAATTTGTGAATAAATGGTAATACATTTGTTAGTTCTGAAACAACCTTCAGTAAAAATATTGACAACAAGAAATTGATTTTTTATTTATTAACCCAAAAATAGCTATTAGATTGAATAACTTTGTGTAATTTGTTGTGTTTTATGCAATATCTTGAAATGAGATTTTCATTTCATGTAATCGAAAACTTTTATGTTTATTAACATAAAATTAATGTTATAATTAATAAAAACACGATTACATTGCAATGTAGGAATAACATTACACATTAAGCTAATAAGTAGAAACATATAAATCATTATAAATCAACTCAAAGCATTTGAATAAAGTTTCGCAAATAATACCAAAATAACAAAAAAGAATAACAAAAAACTCGTACATGATACGAACATACTTAATTCCAAGACTGTACATAGATATCGTAACGTTACAATCAGAAAATAGTATATTATTCACAATATGCAAAATGTATGTATGACTGATGAATTATTAACTTTAGGTTAATTTGAGGGGCTGTGTTTAAAATAAATAACTTATTACTACGAAAAATTAAACATACCTTCCGCTGTGAGTTTGTTTCCCACGCACGAGATCTTCAGTTGGATTCTTCCCCTGCGTTCGGTGTGATCGCATCCACACAAATTTGGCACACTCTCCTGGCATCGTTTGTGCACATTCATGTCGCATGCTACACAAATTCATCATTATTTCGCTAAAATAGTTTCAATATTACAACTCTCCTTATTTTACAGAATAAACAAAACAAACAATAACAACAATACAAACAAAGTACAGTTGATTAGCGAAAATAAACATCCACAAAATACAGATTGTTTAGTATTCTTAGTACAGTTAGAGTTTTATGAACTTGACTATTTCGTAATAGCTTCATCTCCACAATTACTAATTTAGTGTTCATGGTATAATTCGAAGATAAGGTGACGCGCCGTGGTGTTATTCAATTCAGAGCTGCTGACAATGGCCCGCTCGAGCATTGTTCGGAGATATTTATCTGATTAGACGCGAACCATTGCTTAAACAACAATGCTTTTCAACCAGTTTCCTTTCACACCGGCTGTATATAAGCGGCTATCAGCGTGCAGACATTTGCAGCATGCAAATGTGAAATGATGGGACTACGTTCAATCTGTAGGTAATGAATTCTAATGCTAATCATTGTAATAATTACATTGAGTTTATGAAATACGGGACAAGGATCCTGAGAGTAGGTATTTAACCATTACAAAGATGAATCTAACTATGCATTTATAACACTTATTCGATACAGACAAGTTTTTATTTCTATCCTTTGTGGAATAAGCAGGCATTCCAAAAATTAACTAATCATAGAAACAGAGAATTTTCTAATTAGGTTTTTCTGATTCGATTAAAGAAAGGCATTAAAAGATATCTTTTCTGTTGCTGTACCTATTTCTTTTTAATGCAATCTCTTCAATGGGTTGCTATCTTTGTGTGCTTTTCTTTTTGTTGTTCACAAGTAATTGCAAAAAAGTGGTTAACCACAATAATGTATTTCAAAGACGAAAGGATTGATTAACTTTCTGCTATCAACCAGGAAATTATTTCGGATGTCTTAGAGACCATTTTATGTTTAAAATAGTCATTAGAACTAAAAATGAACATAATTTTCGCGAAATATCCCAAACATTTTCTATGCTCAAATAGCGTATTGCCCCGATGCCGATGATACTATATAACACATGATAGTACATATTACAACATAATGAATATTAAGGGTCAATAATATGGTGACATACAGGCGTGACACAAAATTAAATAAATTAATAATTACAGCCACAATGAACGAAAATTAAAAAAAAATAAATTAATTTATTTATGAAATCAAATTAATTCATTAATTTTAAATTTGCATCCCGCCTGTATGTCATCATATTATTAACCTTTAATCACACTTTGACACAGTATATCGTTGAACATTTTCAGTTATAATGAATATTCTTAAATGTGCTACCAGTGTCACCACATTATCTATTAAAACTCACATTAATAGAAATTTATATAAAAGAAATAAGTAATTTCTTAATTAAAATGATGAAACTTATTAATAAGTAATGATGATATTCATTTATATGAAATTTTGTTTGATTACAAGTGTACTTTCAAATTATTACAATCAAATAATCTACCAAATCTTCAATACACTAGCTTTGTCCCTGTAAATTCGCAATCCCGTTGATGTCATTAAAGTATTATTAATTATTATCTACTCTGAAAGTCATGTATGAACCGTTGAGACATAGAAATATGTTTCCAATAGAAAAACTGTTGTACAGTGTACATCCCATTGTCTTTTTCGTCTTTTTAATATAAAGATTTAAAAACAAAGAAAAATCTGTAAAGCAATTTTGCTGAATCAAGTAACCAGCAACAAGTCCGTTAAGAAAAGCAGTTAATTTTTTTAAATGGCCTCTACTGTCACATTACAGTACTGTTTCTGTAAAATTGCAAAAATATCCTGTGACGTTACAATCGGGAAAATAAGCGCTAATAAAAGCAAAGTTTTCTTTTACAAAATTTTTGCTGTTGATTTATTGCGTTTATTTTTCTGTCACTTTGCAGACATTTATTTCTGTGTCTACATTTCCTTTTTTTTTTTCAATTATTCAAAAGTTACAGCCATTTCAAGTATTAGCGACGGAAGAATAAAAAAAATAATAAGAATAACCAATAAGTAAATCAATTAGTATAAAAATAAAATGAATACAAAAACTAGGAATCATTCATTCTGAGTAAAACGTTTCATATGCATCTATTGATGTCCTTAAGAAGTTTGTCGTTTAAAATACAATTTGGTAATGTTTCACACTATTTTTTTAAATTCATTGAGACAATAAATAGTCCATATGAAATATTTTACTCAGCCCAACATATACATTCTGATAAAAAATGTAGGAAAGAATACCCAAGTAGGGAGGATATTTTAACACCCAAGTTTCGTCTATCATTTCTATATTTTCTGGTAAAGTTGGTAAAAAAGAAAAAGCTTATTCATACACTCACACTGTTTAAAATTAAACTGTACTATAAACGGTAATTTAGAACGACGTAAAAATAAATATAAAAAATGCGAAATAAATTATTGTTTTGCGTTAAATTTTTATTAGAACTTGGAACGCTTGAATTTCACTGGGATAATTTTTCTATCATAATTTTATTGTTATTGACCATATAAATTTTCGTATATTTTTCACAGAAGCTGAGAATTCTGGTGATAGGTTAGTTATTTTATCTAGAGGGTAAGATAATAATTGTAATCCTTAACCAGCCTGCTCTTTTTCTAAAGTAAAGTTTCCAGTATGAGCAGATTAAAATTATAGGTTCATATTGACACATATTTGTGTGGATAGGGGAAAATATTGAACACAAATAATGTTAGATATTGGCCAATAATATTGCCAGGTGTTTTGTTTTTCACACAGATCATTTTTAATAAGCTTGTCACTTGCGACCAGTTGCGACCAACTGCGAACCGACGACCACCACACCTATTTGTTGGTATTTTTTATAATTTGAGTTTTATGTTTACCTTTCACTATTAAATTACATTTTCCACACATGTGGATGTCCACATATGTGTATTGATGTGACAAGACTCCTTTACGTACGAAAGACGTTTCCTGATACTAAAGATGGTAGGTACCTATTCTGCAATATCACCTACCTGCAGTTTTCTTTAAATCTCTCCAATTATAATAAATAATATGATAATATTGATACACAAGATCGCCATCTGGTGTAGGAGCCAACAACAGATAACTGATGTTATTTAATCATGCCCATCGCGTCAGTATAGAGTTATAGAGGCTGATTTAAATTTGAGGCTCAGTATAAGGTCCTCGCTTATTATTATGTTTATGTTCGCAAAATATGCTTATTTACACTGATCAATAATCCAAAGAGAACTGTGACTTGTATAATTTGATATTTGAGATATGCGCCCGGAGCGATACAACCCCTGAATTATTTACTGTCGAGTCAGATTTCCCAAATTTAATTAATCGAATTAGTTTACAATCTGCTACAATATCAAAGAATTTTAATGTATTAACTCAATCTAAACTTTAATAAATTAAGTACATACTTCGTTACATAACGGAATCTCAAGAGTTTTTGATAATAAAAAACTTTCTTAATAAAATTGAAGAAGTTCTAAATTAAATGCTGAATATTTTAATAGAAACAAACGCACCGGATGAGCTTAATGGACACTTTTTAATGAAAGTAAAACAATCCAACAAGAGAATTTTAATTAAGTCAAAGTTGAAAAGTATTAAAACTGACGGATTAAATTCTTCGAAGGAAGTCTGCGGAAACCGCATTTTCAAGACATTGCAGAAAATAATTAACGTTCCTTTTAAAATCAAATGTTTTAGCATATTTTAGATTTGAAAAAGGAAAAGTAGAAAACGTTTAATAATAATGTTAAATTTACGTTTCCTAAAATTAATTAAATTTACGCATTAATATGAGAATACCTTTGTTTACATTTAGTTGAAAATGCCAGAAAATTGTTTGTTTACTGCTGAAACAAAACGAAAGGTCTGGAGTGTTATTAAAAACTAATTGTTATGAGTTATGACATAACTAACACCAGTTTTATATTTCTCTATTCGAAACATTAACAACAATTCTCAACAACAGGTAAAGTCAGCAGCAAAACTCTACAACCGAATGACTGACGTTACAAACATATGCTTAACATATTGGAACTAATCAAAAAGGTTAACCACCAATTTGAATCTGAATCTGAACTGACATCTGAACTAGTTCAAAGGGTTTTACTTTTTTAGTCTTCTCATTAGACGCTAGTTGTTCAGTAGCTGCAGGACCTTTACGTTGACTTGATGGGTTAGGTGAGATTCATGGCAGCGAAACTTTTCATCTCTTGGATGGCAATTTTTTTTTAAGTCCTGATTCCTTACTGCCTTTTCACACGGGACACAGCGCCGGTACGGTTTTGTCCGTGTACAGTCGTTGTGTAGCTTTTCACACAGCATGGATTTCAAACGGCATGGTACACTTCGAACTGTACACGGACAAAACCGCACCGGCGCCGTGTCCCGTGTGAAAAGCCGTTATATATTTGCCTTTTTTTAGCGCAACTACAAAGTTGGATGCCGTATAACCAACTGGGTTTTACTAAGTGGTTGTAAACTTGTAATTTATTCTGTACTGACAAATAAGAGTTTCAGCCCAAAAGCCAGTATAGTTCGCTGCTTTTGAGGCCAAGTACTACTCTTTCTTTCTCTTTTTTTCTAAGATTCCTAGTAGATCCTTCTGTTGATCCCATTGTTATGTACTTACAACAGTGGGTTCTGTTTTAATTTGGATAGTCTATCTGATATACTTTTCTATACAATACGTCGAGTTTCGTTTCAATCCTTCATACCAAAACTTATCGAAAGTTTGTGTCACATCAAAAAACTTCTTGAGCTTATTTTTTTCCTATTGTATCCGTTATTCTATGGACTTAATTTATAGTGGAATACTTTTCTCTAAAACCAAATTGGTGATCTGGAATTAGGTTCTTTCTCTCAATAATAGGTGTCATTTTCTACAGAAGTTTTTCATAGAAAACCTCCATGTACATTTAACTTCTGTAAATGTAAATGTTTTTTAAGCATGCGCACTTCATATTTATTTATTTATTGAGTGTACTATTGTAGTATATTGTTCATGTTAAATCACTGCTATTGTTTTACTAAATTGGTGTGTTATTTATTCATAAACTTATAAGTATGTAAGTGGTTTTCAGTATTTTCTTGTTGATATGAAACTCATATTATTACTTATTTTAAAAGAAAGAAATTGGCAATCCGAAAATTTTAATGCTAGGTAAAAGTTTCAATTGCCTAAAGCGCTTTCTTCCAAATAATTTTGCCAAAATTTAAAATAGTCTCTTTGAGAAATTTGAGAAAATGTCCCTAACCATCATTTGAATAGATATAAAAACGTACTGTAGCATCTTAACCAACTTTCACCTGAACTGTGAAAATGTTTTCAAGGTTGTAAGTTATGTTATTATTTTTTTCTACTTTGCGTTCGTTATGAACTCATAACGAAACCGGTTTCGGTGTCGTTATGAAAACACTAGGTCACAAACATTTGGTAATTGTTAGTTTTCCAAGATTGATGATATTGACGTCAAGTGTCAAATAACGCTGACACCCATCTGACATCTCAATCGCTATTGGCTCCCGTGAGTCGAATTTGTGAGTTTTACTACAACTACCAACTGTTGAATATGAAACTACTCTAAATTGTAGGATGACAACCGCAATTTTCGAAATTTATGTAAATTTAAAGTCGAAAAGTAGAAAAATTTTTATATAACATTCGTTTTATAAGACGTATTGGCGCACTCGTCGTGCCCAAAACTACTCGTGCGCCAATTCTTGTCTTATAAAACTTGTATTATAATATACTATAATGGTACTCAAGAAACTCAAGAAACGAGAATAGTAGACTATCGCGTCTTAACCCAGTGAAATTAAACAAATAATTCACTTCGGAAAAAGTCAAACCCAGATGGATTTTTTAAGTATGCCTTTGATTTGCCATTAGAAATAACGTGTAAACAGCTCCCATCGATATGGGGTCTGAACTGCGAGTTATTCACGGTCATAGATGACCGACTTGGATTTTTTTATTGGTTTTTTAAGTACGTGTTGGCGTTTTCAAGTTATGCGTCTGATAATGGAATGGGAATGGGTGATCCATTCCACGTCCCAAGTATTTGAAAACATGATTGAGCATCATATTTAATAATAAGAAGAATAATAGCGGGAAATGAAAACTTGACCATTTTCAAGATAGTCGTTCCGAAGATTAAGAAATGGCTTATGAAACCCACCTTGGTTTTTACGGAAACTAAAATTAGTGTAAATGTTCTTAAATCTACGCTAGTAAAATATACTAGTTTTAGAATAATTCCATAAAATGCGATACCGTTATTTATATAAAACACTTGTGAAGCCCATGTGAACACAATTGAAGAATATTTGGAATATTTTAATTTGTTAGAAACCGAAAACAGCCAGCTGTTGACTATATAATTGTTTTTTATTGTCATATATAAACTCGTTTTTAGCATAAAACGTTTTTGGCTCAATCTGGAATTGAAAAATTGCAATTGAAAGTAATATACAATAAATTAAATGTTCAAAAATGCCAGACCTATTCCGAAAACAAAGGGGCTTGCTCCAGGGCGCTGAATATGTAGCTACGCCACTGTAATTTGAATGCAGTGGTTTCTTGTGAATACGAATCCTCCCATAAAGATATAAGTCGTCCATTACATCAAATCTTTGCAATTTTCTGTTTGTGTTTATGAAGTAACGCATGGGATCGCTTTTTCGTTTCTAGAATATCTGATTCGACTATAAATTCCCAAAAAAATAAATGTATATTTTATACTTCATCAATCCATTAAATCATTTTGAATAAGTCCTGATACACTAAATAACCCCCGACTCAGGAAATGAATATTTATTATACATCATGTGGACCTGCTGAATGCTATACAATGGCATATGGGGGTTCGAAACCGAGCGAGCAGAAATGGCGGCGTCGCCGGGGACTGGAAATACTTTGAACCATGAAACCGTGATTACAGTTCAACATTGAATATTTGAATGTTATTTCCTCGTCGCTGACACCGACCTGAATACCCTTTTATATAGTAGAGTATTGATCCTTTTGTGGCATCGGTGAAAACCTATTCATAACTACTTGCGTGCGCGTATAAGCGGCCAGCGGCTCCATTTAGAACAGTCGGGCGCCGTAAATCATTACGCGTTATAATAATTTAACTGCCGCGAGAGTTCTTAGAAATGCTAATCAGCACAACATCAAAGAGAGCAAATCGCAATATTTATCTCGTTGTGGCGATCTCGTTTCTTTCGGTGACAATTACAGCTAACAGCAATTTAATTACTTTCTCCTCCAACATGTTAGGTTATATAGAAATCAGACGGTAAGCATTAATGGGACAATGTCTTCTAGATCATCTATGCTGAGGGTGGGGGTTCCGCAGGGGTCAATTTTGGGCCCTCTATTGTTCCTCATTTATATGAATGATTTGCGGGAATATGTCAATTTCGGGGAACTATATCAGTTTGCTGACGATACGAGTCTAATAATTTCGCATGAAAACCCCGCGGAACTGTCTAGACTCACGACCGAGGCAATCCGCTCGATGACGCGTTGGTGTGACGAGAATGGTATGCGGCTAAACCACTCTAAGACTTCTTTAGTTCAGCTATCGTTAGAGACCCCGGACAGTTCAATATTGGTGAGAGGATCGGGAATATCTGTGCCATTAACTTTCTCGACAAAGTTCTTGGGGGTATACTTGCAGAGCAATCTAGGATGGGACACACACATAAATTATACCCATAAAAAGTTAAATAGAGTATATTATTCAATGTATAAATTGAGAGACATTGTTCAAAGGGATGTATTAAGAACATACTATTTTTCACGTGTGGAGTCAGTTTTGGCATACGGGATCATTCTGTGGGGTGCATCGCCTAACATGATTTCTTTATTTCGTCTTCAGAAACGTTTTGTGAGGTGCATGCTCCATTTAGGCTTCAGAGAGTCATGCAGGGAACATTTTAGAGAGCTTGGCATTTTAACCATGCCTTGTTTATATATATACCGCCTACTGTGTTGTTTCCGAAAGAATATGGGGGCTTTTGTGCGTAATGGTGATATATCTCAATCAATGCAGACTCGGGGAACCACGCGTCTTGTAATTCCTCGCCACAGGTCATCAGCTTTTGAGGGCGGGCCATTTTATATGATCATAAAAACTTTTAATGCGCTGCCATCCGGCATATCGACTGCGTCGACTGGGGAGGGGTTTAAAAGAAATCTGAGAAAATATTTGGTTGCCCATTCCTTCTACTCTGTGGATGAATATTTGAATGCTCAAACTGTGAATTGAAAGAAATGACTATTTTTAGAGCGTTGACATATGGAACTGTCTATATTTATTATCTGTGATTTTTAGATTTTAGATTTTCTTTTTTAACATGTATACACTGCCATTGTCCATGTCTACCATGATCTAACGGCAAATAAATATATTATTATTATATTATTATTATTATTATTATTATATTAATGAATTTCTCATTTGTCTGCGGTCAACTGTGGCCAGACTCCAATTACGTGTAACGATTATAAATGGAACTGTTGCGCGTCTCAAAGTGAGTGCCGAATTAAAATTCCATGCCTTTGTATTGCGGTTGGGAACCGTGATAGTTTTGACAGATGCCATCTATTATTTTTTTTGGAATGTGTCCATGTCGACAATTGTACATAAAATAATATGTGCGAACATTTCTTAGGTACCGGTTTCGTTAATTAAAACATCATCAGCCTAAATGGTCAGGTAATTAAAAACATAATCGAAGTACGTGTGCCATGTGTGAACGACGACAAAACATTGACAGTCAATGGAAAAGAGCAATTTTTTTCGAGAATATGATCTATTATTTCCCAATTGGTATATAGAACTCAGTGCGAAGGAAAGCGCATTATTATTGCTAAAATGCATTGCAAATACGAAGACGGACTGCAAACTCCGTGGTAATAGGTTTGTTCGTGTATGAGTAAAAAAATATAGTCTCGTAACTAGTTAGTCGAGAAAGTCATGGAACCAATTCTGTAAAAAGGGGTTTTCTTCAGAACCCACCGTGGCAGAAATCTTCAAATCATCGACATAAGCAAGAGTACCGCAGGAAAGTATGTCCATACATCACAACTTATAAACTTAATACTAAGTTAATAATAAAAATTAATACTTAATGCTTATATAGTTAAGATTTAATTGTATTGTATAACTGAGGTCAGGTCATTCAACCCGTCTACGCTGACAAACGCTTACTCTGCAATGCAGACGTCACACAGCGTGAAAAATTCCCAAAAACTAGCCAAAAGTCGAAAGCATTTTCAATTAAGGCAAAACTCAGTAATCTAAGATTTGAAGGGTCGCCGAATACAATCCTTAAATTATTTTCAATTTAGCTGAAATTCGGTACTAGAGGGGATTTGGGGTCGTCGATTACAAATCTAAATTCAAACTTAAAACACAAAATGGCCGATCCAATATGGCGAACATTTGTTCTAAACCTATTTTCAATTTAGTGGAAATTTAGTATTTGTGGGGATTTGGAGTAGCAGATTATAAATCAGAAATAAATAAACACAAAATCAAAATAGCAGATCCATTATGGCGGACATCAGTTCTGAAATTACTTTATTATTAGTTACTTTATTAGAAGGGGATTACAGAGATCGCTGATTATAAATCTGAATTTAAAGTAAAAAGAACAACATCTTGGACATTTGTTCCAAAATTACTTTTAATCGGATAACCTGGTAACAAGGACAGATCCTGAAAAGTATGTTCCAACCAGGTTTAAATCCGCTTGTTCCCAGTATTATGAAAAGGCAACGCTCTAAATTAATAAAATCTATCATTATAGTGAACAAGAGCATCTATTCTAGGCACCAAGGCTTAAAATGTAAATTTGGTTTTGCTTAGTATTCTTCTGTAATAATTGAAATATGAACAAAATAAATAATTTTCAAAATTTAGGTAATAAACAGATATGTTGCCTATTAAATAAGTACCTATTATAAAATTATAAGAAAGAAATTAAAAATGTATTTGTTCACTCGTCTTCTTCATCTTCATCGTCAGCTTAACTTTCTACATCTTCATATTCGAAACTGTTATTTTCATATTCCGTTGATTAAATATTTGCTACTACTAATAATGATACTAGAAAATAAATTTATACCGGGTTATGCCATGAGACAAAATTCAAAATTTCGGACGTTTCACAAACCATGTTGCTCACTTCTTCATAGTTAACTGATTATTTGTAATTGTGGCTAATTTCAGAGTTTTAAAACTGTTTTGTGCGTCTACAACTCTATTCTGCTATCAGGCCCCTTTCTATATCCAGGCACATATGCCATAAAATCCAAAAACGACATTTCAGCAATTTCTATCACCAAGATTAGCAAATCTCACTTTTGTTATTTATTGCTACAATTAATTATAATACTAAAAATGTTTATATTTTTTTGTCTTCAGTTTTGCATGTAGTCCTATTAAAACACAACTAAACATGCATTTGATGCAATTAACAATTTAAATGATGACGCAATTACTGGCAAAAACTCAATCCAACTTCAAGAATATCTCAAAGAACTAGTAATCCTCCACCAATGTTGATTTCTCTAGGTTAATAATGAAAGAAATAAACAGCCTTTCCTTGGGCGCACACGTAAATTGTATGTACCACATTCTAAAAATTAATAGAAATTTATTTTGAGTAATTATAAGGAACAACTGTCTACATATTCAAAAAGAACAAAGTCTGATCTTTACAACGAGCTATAATTCTAACCGGGGATATGCGGGGAACTTTAAGCGAACTTTAAGTTTATAAAATTATTGCTACGTTCTAATAGAAGTTGCAAAAAACATGTTAAATTATTGAACTGCATAGAATAAATTATAAAACTTATCATACCTTGAGGAACACTCTTATACGCGAGTCATCAAAGAGTTGATATGTAGGGGTCAATTTTTGTTGTGATTTTTTGCGTTTCTAAAGCGGTACATTGTGGCATGATTTCAATAGGAGTAAATCTAACATTAACAAATATCTAAAAGAAGTAGTAAAATAGTAATTAAAAAGAGTAATCGTAGGCAAATATTGAATGAGTGATTATTTTCTGCCTAAATATCACAATAAATTAAATATATAATCGTAATTTATGGCCGAGTGGCCAGCCGCAAGTGGCCATAATTTTAAATTAAATAAAAGTCAAATTATAAAATCAATAAGAAGGTAATTTAATTTTATAATTAAATACAGCGCTCAGTTTAGAACATATTTTATAATATAAGCCAGGCGAATGCGAAATTTGTACGTCGGGTGTTTGATGAGTGTTCTCATTAATTGATGATTTGCGGGGGCTTTTACGGCAGCTGAATACTAATGATTCCATCGTTTGATTTCCAGGGTACATTAATCACTGGATCGAGATAGAGCGTGATGCTCCTCTGGTACGAATAATATCCCACATCCATCTCTAATAAAACCATATATAATTCGCGCTAAATTCATTAGAGTATAGAGCCAGGAATATAAATTCGAATAACAACTATTTGGATCACAATAATATGAATATTACCGCCGCAAAATGCTGTCCAACAATTTTCTTAGCAATATCTCCGCCTTCTCAAACCAAATTAGATATCATTTTGTAAACGAATAATGTGGGTACGAATCACCAGTCACCAATTACCAGCCTAAGTGTGGCTGTTTATGGATTTTAAATCTGTTGTAAACAAGACGTACAATGAACCCTTGAAAGTGCGTCAAGGACTAATGGAACTGCCAGAAAAATATACTTTGTGTTCAGGATAGTCTGTTTTGCCTTGAACGTTTCTTTATTATCCATTTATCAGAAAATTTTATTCTTCATAAAAGTTGGTGGTAATATTTGATATTACTAAAAAAACTGATGTGGCACATGATTTTATCATACTATATATAAAATTAATAGTTTAGCTGCATGAGATTCTATTTGATCGAGATCGGCCAGGTCTGCATTAAAATAAAACTACTAGAACTAGACAGATATTTGATTATATTGACAGTAGGTATTGTCAAAACATCAGCGTTTGACACTACCTACTGTCATTAGAATCACAATATCTGACAAATCCTGGCTAACTAGTTTTACGAGCGATGTCGATGAAATGGAATTTGCTGATGCAGCTAAACTATTAATTTTACCAAATAATATTGCTATCCGCACTACAAAATATACACAATGACATTGTAAACACCAAGATGTGTCACCTACCGATAGTTGCGCGCATGTTTCTCCTCCTCATGGCAATCTCCATGCATTTGCGTGTTCAATTGGCGCTTCGCAAACGCTGACGTTCTGAATACTGTCAAAAGTATCAAAAAATCTTTCAAATCCTGGCTAAGTTTTTATGCAGACACGATCTGAATCAAAAAGAATTTTACCAAAAAATGTCATAAATTGTTGACATAAATTAACAAAATTTCGTCTACTTTAATTTATTATTTAACTATTTTGACGAAATTACAGAAATGGCAGCTCATTTAGAAAATCGTTGAAAAATGCTAAGAGTAAATACCCAGTTCCTTTGGACCCATTTGAACCAAAAGCTTTTCAGCTATAAGTTTGGTCATAAAACTTCTAAATATGAACTTTCGTCCCGATACCTTTAGCGTATGATAAAGTAAAAACTGATGTGGCCAGGCACGTGACTATCATATTATATATAAAATTAATAGTTAAGCTGCATGAAATTCTATTTGATTGAGATCGGTCCTGTCTGCATTAAAATAAAACTAGCCTGGATTTGACAGATATTTTGATTCTACTGGCAGTAGATATGTCAAAGCGTTTGACATTACCTACTGTCATGAGTTAACATGTTGCATGAGTGTTAAATTGTGTAAAAAGCATTCAATTTCCTGTTCAGGATTTCAAGATACTGTTATTCTATATCACCGATATTGCATAATATATTATCTACAGGGTGATGTGTCAACTTAGCATCAAGAAAGTGAACAATTGTGCGATAGTTTCGACTAAAAATTAGCAATAGATGTGAATTTAAATATTAATATAATTTAAAGAAGACAACCTTTTCGGTAATAATAAAATAATAGTATTATATTCCTTTGTCAAATTCACATATCAAGAACTGTTTTTGTTTCAGATAAAGAATACAAAGAACTGGATAATAATGAAGTCTAGCCTTGTAGGAGCATATGCCAAGGATTACTTCCTTGGGCATATGTTCATAAATGTGTTTTCCCAAATATCATTCCACCGCGGTTATGGTGTAACTGGTGGCAAAACAACACCAAACCGCCGGCAGTGTATCAGTCTCCTTCCACTCTGGCGTTTCTCGCTTACAGTGACATTGCCCTACATTAGTCTGCTCATATCATCGTATTCAGCTGTTCGTTGGTTTATCCGCAATAAGAATCTTTGGCATTCTGGAATCAGAATGTATTAATGAATCTTAATTTGTATATTATAGGTTAATAATATAGTGAGTTAATTTGTATAGTATGAAACACATATAAACAGTAGGCGATTGATGGCTCGTATGCGAAATAAACAGCGTGTATATTTAATCCACAGAAGTAAATGTTTAAAAGACATAATTACTGAAATGGAGCTTCTAGAAATATTTCCAATTTATGAAGACGAACGGAAAGCAAGTAATTACTGAAATGAATAGTTCTGTGCGGAGTGGGACGTCCTGGAATGGAGATAATGGCTCCAATGCCTGATCTTCCATTAACCTGGGAGCGGATTCGCGATCGGAATGATATATTTCCCTCTTACATCTGGGAATTTAATCGGACATTCCGTAATGGCCATTAGGGAGTAGACTGGCGCTGTCAGCCTCTCCCCAGATATGTCCGACGATATGTTCCACACGAGGACGTGTTTTGTTGCGCTATTTTCCACGTTCCTACTGGAATTTTTCATTGTTCGTGCCGTCACAATGGCACAGCGCAGCGCCCTGTTCTACACCCCTTCCCACCCCCTCTCTTACTTATTTGGACGACTTCATGTTGCTCTCGGAGAATACTATATAAAAGTGCTACCAAAAAGAATACGTCAAAACACCCGTGCCCATTTTATTTATGGTGCACTCAATTTTTCATATGCTGCTCACCGGGCGACGTCGACAAAAAGACACGTACCTACTCACAAAATTTATTAGGAACAGTCGCTCAGGCGGAGCAGTTCACAGTAGATAGATGTTTATAGCTCAGTCGGCGAATCAGCTAACAAACATCATAAATATAGAACGAATCTCTGGCTAATGTCGACTTCTTTACTGTTATGCAACCATGGTAGCATATAAAGAATATCAGGTTGCATAAAAGCCTACCACAACAAGGCTAAAATGCAGTTTAATCACAAGAATTAATATTTCATATGCAGTTTCCCTTTGTTGTATCTTAAAACATCAACATAATGTATACATTATTGTACAACAGAGAACAAAGCCGAGAGTTTAAGGGTAGGAACAAAGGTAATGCAACAATATGGGTCGTTCTTTTACTAATCGTACACCTTTTATGACGTATATCATAAGATAACTGCGTTCAACTATTATTTTAATTTATTTCTATAAAAAAAATCAAAACAATTGAATTCTTTAGATAGCTATTACATAAATGCCCTCACAATGGATATAATCAAAAAATATATTTAATATCCGCTACACTTTTACGCACAAAACCCATTTTTTTTTCTAGGATGGAGTCTCATAGTTCAAAAGATATTAAATTTTATTTGATGTGAGTCACGTATCACTTGTCGATTCTCAATGTAAAACGCAGGAAGCGACTACTTCTAGCGTTCATGAACATCTCGCAGACAGCAGGCTGATTCAATATGCTAGTGCAGTTTGTTTCTTAAGAACAGAGTGAGTTGAAGTGCTTATTGATATTAATTTGGAAGTTAAATCTGATATACTTGGGAGTTTGTAATATTGAAATTCCACGAAGCTTTCGGAAAAGATTAGTTTCATAATTATATACGCGTTGTATACAAAAATTGTAAATATCTGTCTGCCAGCACATGTGTTTGTATTTCAATATGATTTTGTAACATATATACAATTAAGGTAATTTTTATTATATTTGAACTATTGATGTACACATATATTCCCTGTTGTTATGGCTATGATTAAGGCTAAAATTATAGCCAAAACGTCAGCATAAAAAGGTGAGTTTTAATCCCAGCTCCCAGAGCCAGCAAGAATAGTATTATATTATTACGATAATGATTCCTTGTATTAACTAAGTCACAACTTGTGTTTCATGTAAACAGAAAAATGTTAAAATCAACAATTTTCTTTTGTCAGATTCCTTTAATAATCTTTCAAAACCGACAAAAATACCAAAGGTCCACAATAAGACGGAACATTGTATATTCTTTACCTTTAAATTCAAATTGAGAAAAACCATTGGATATTTTACGCGTTTTGAGACTAAATGTGCCAACACTTGACAAAAATAAGTACTATGTATGTAGGAAAAGCACCTTAGATATCTTTCTACGAAATAAGTTTTGGACACTATTCCAGGTGTTATTTAGCAATATACAGTGTGTCCCCGGATAGGTGAAACCACTCTTATAAAAGGTAAACAATTTTTGATATTGACCTTCAGTTTTTGGCGTTTAGCCCTGGATGGTTAAAGACTAATTTCAAACATATTTTCAATTTTTAAAAGACGAGTGAGTCTTGACAGTGAATTAAAACTACTTTTGCGGCAGGTAAAGTACCTTTTCTGTTTACAGTACGTCAACATCTTGCTTGGAAGTTTTGTTCAGAACAAAAAGCTATGGCTATATGCAAATTTGAAAAATGATTGGTTTACTTTGGTAAACCCATATTAATTAATTTTATTTCTCACAGTAAGTGCCATGGAAAAACAAAATTGCGTCCCTATCAATGTTAATCAACGTCAAAGTTATCAAAACCTGAATCTCGACACACAAAAAACAGTATTAAAGTACTATTGACGAAAATAACACCCATTGTTTGCTATTTTATCAAAGTAGGCTGCTCATTTTTCAAATCTACATGTAGCCATAGCTTTTTGTTCTAAACAAAACTTCTAAGTAAGATCAGATGTTGACGTACAGTAAACAGAAAAGGTACTTTACCTGCCAGAAAAGTAGCCTTTTATTCACTGTCAAGACTCCGTGGTCTTTTAAAATTTGAAAATATGTTCGAAGTTAGTGTTCAATAATCCAGGGCTAAACCCCAAAAAATGAAAGTCAATATATATTACATTATTATTATATTTTTTGAAGTCATAAAGGAAAATTTTAATAGAGCAATTATTATTTTCAGAACACAGTCTTGTAGGAGTTTGCTTCTAATACCTAATGACTCCAACAATTCAGATCTCCATTATTTATATTACGAACGTGCGGCGGCTTACGATATTTAAAACAATTATTCACTAAATCATTTTCAATTTAAATATAAAAGCGACCATCAATTCTGACTTGGCTACCTGAATCAATATTTTACTCCGGGTTGTACCGAATAGAAAATATTTGGCATCTTTAGAATTTAGAATTTTGACGATATCTTACCAATCTCAGAGCACTGGTGCCGGACGAGGTCTAAAGCACGAATACATACAATACTTATCCAGGAATCAATAAACAATCTGTATTGTGTGAAATATATTATTATATAGCTTAATGCAAAAGTAGTTTTACACCAATTATGTCATTATAATTACCATTATATGGTTTATAAAAAAAATAGAATAAGTGACTAGAATAGTTGGTATTACTACTAATTATTATCAAGGTGATTTATGTAATATGACAATTGATATAGCTTACCTGTACATTTCATTCCTTGGTGTAGCACCCCGTATAGTAAAGAGCCGCAGTGATCGCAAAACGTTGGCGAACTGTACGTGTGATGTTTGAAATTATGTCGGGTACGTGTGTCCTGAAAATAAAGTTAATTCATTAAAATTTGTGGACTCAACATCCCATAAATTAAAAAAAAAGTCAATTTCGATTAAAGTCACTTTTTTACATTTTTAGTGACCATTACTATATTATATTTTCCTGAATACAAACGAGATCAAATGTTTTTACCTAACCGAAAACGTGACAAACTTAGTTTCCGAGTAAAACAATCTTTTTGTTATTTTTTTTCCCAGTAGAACTTTAAATCACGAATTGTAATTAGATACTAGATAGCTTTCGTGACTTCAAATCTAATTATTGCATTCCGTTCAGCGCTTACGTGATCACATCGATAATGACTTTAGTCGCGCGTGTCGCTAGTAATTATAACTCCTACAGTAAATTCGCACAGAGGATGCCCCAGTCATCAATTTTCCAATCTCAGACTAATGTATTTTTTTTGAGGTTACTAATTATCTATGTTTGGTAGAGACACAAGGTCTGGAGCACGTCTGGTAACCTCAACTAAAATATACGTGTACCGGAAACTCGAATTAAAAAGACACAGCTTTTCTGGCGTCCATAATAAATAACAAGGTCAGATGTTAGATTAAGGTTTTGGCAGATTCTGAATGCTGGAATCTTTTACTTTAACATGCCATTTATCCGTGATCAATCGGGCAAAGTTTAAGGAAGTTGTAGAGCTTTGAAGGAAACTACTTTTCGAAGAAGGAAGTAGTAAGACTGCGTTTTACTCGGAAAAGCACGAAAACTTTCCGTGGTTTGCTAAAGTTTTTTTTAATCATCGAAAATTAATAGCACTACACCAATTTGAACATATTTACTGTATATTTTTCTGGTAATTATGAATCTTAATTATTTTAGTTGGTTTTTGTAAAAAAAAATATATATGGCGATATATAACGGATTATTGGTAAAAGCAGGAACAAAATAGAAAAAGTAATTGACTAGTACACACCTTCCTCTATACGTGAGCGTCAATATGTCACATTTCTTTGTCATATTTCAATGTAATATTTCTTTTAATACCAAGAACAACATCTTAATCTATCAACTTTTGAAATAAGTCCATAACTATTCGGTGAAAAAGTTTTGCGTATAGGTAAGTATTGTAATACAGAGTAATATGAATTATTATTATATTATGTAGATTACTGTCATTGTATTACTTCTTTCGAACTTCATTCAACTTCAAAACATCATGTAAAAGTGAAACTCAAACTATCCATAGGAAACAAAAAGATTCGGCCTTAATTTATTATTACTGTTGGTTAAAGCAAAAATAATCACAATGTATGTTTGAAACCCAGATACCGAATTGAATTAGTTTGGTCATTTCAAATCGCCTTTACTATCAATATCATTTTTTGTTTGTTTTAAACTCGGCTAACAGGCCTACTTGTTAAATTGATTACTATTCTTGATTAATACTGTTAACTTTAAGGATGTTTTTATCGACTTTATTTTATTGTAAACTACTAAACATTTTACACAGTTAAATAGAGATTAAAATGACTACCGAAATGTCAAATAAATAATATAGGTTGCCTACTCAAAACAAAACTCTCATCTACGTCATTACTATTAAAAAATATGGATAACTCTAAATAACTCGCTCCTAATTTTAATTAACGAATAAATGTTGACAAACTTATCGATTATCGAACTTATCGACAAAAATTAACCTATATTTTGTAGTTTAAAATGATCAGTTTTGACAATATATAGTTAATGGTGATATACAGGCGGAATGTAAATTTTTAAATAAATTAAAAATTAAGCCACAACCTGGATTTGAACCAGGGACCTTTGTGTCGCTAGCACAATACTCTACCAACTGAGCTATTGAGGCCTATGACATCTGTCAGGGAAAATTGTCATATCAAGGAAAGGAAGTAACCAACGCTACCAAACCTAACCTACATGACACCTATCAAATGCCATCTACATGACGTAGGGTTCACACCAGAAATGTAATTTACGTTGGTTACTTCCTTTCCTTGATATGACAATTTTGAAATTGCATTTTTTGCATTTTTTAAATATTTTGAACACTTGATTCTTGAGATTAGTCATAAGTCCGAAATTTAGAAAGTTTGTCAGAATTAACTATAGTACCCTCACTCTCCACTAAAACTACAATACGGGCAAATAAACAGTTTTTTAATTGGCCAGATTAATTTAATTGACACCTCCACCTGGATTTGAACCAGGAACCCTCCAATTTCTGGTTGACAGCTCTTCCAGTCGAGCTACAGAGGCTGTGGAAAGTTATAGGTTTTATTGGTCACTTCAGGACTTGGCAATCCGAGTTTCGAATTAAACAAACCCGTCGTGACACCTATTGTGGCTAGATGGAAGTTTGGTAACTAGGAATCGCTAAATGTTTATTGCTAAACAGCTCATACAGATGAATAAATTCAGGGGCAAATGGTTATTACGTAAACTCGCCAGTAATGTAGAATCAACTAAAGAAGCGAACGATAATTAACCCAGGTGAGGATAATTTTTGAAAAAATACCTCCGCCTGGATTTGAACCAAGAACCGTCCAATTTCCGGTTGACAGCTCTCCCAGTTGAGCTACAGAGGCAGCGGAAATATCAAATTATGTTTGACAAATTCTTGATACTTGCTACTTTATTTTCAATACATCATTTCAGTGAATTCATTGCCAAGAAATAACGTTCTGTGGCTTACGTTATATTCGAGCAGCGAGCTATTTATTCGTTTATTCTCCTGTTCTAATTTCAAATCTACAAAATTAACATTTATAATTCAATTTAATTGTCGCAGTTCTCCACATAACGCTTATCGTAACTCGCCGCGAGATATCAGACAATCTTTTGGTCGTACTTATCAGGGCTAGAAAACTGAAAACCTGAATGTTTAAAATCTTGTTGACGTCGTGTTGCAAAAAAAGACACAAAATAAATAAACACCAGGATAAACTTCAAACAAACTTATACGACGTAATTTATTTCCTTTAATAACTTAATTTAAGTTATTAAATTAAAAGTTTGAGGCCGAAACTTCTTGAAAACTGCAATTTCTTCCACAGAGATCCGAGATAAGCCGACTAACCAGGTAATTTGTTTTCCTTTCGCCGCCGTCCTTCGAAAAATAAAACATTTTCTCTCCGATGACTGCTGTTTACTTATCAGCAGCCATTTGTAACCGCAACTTTCTCTGGGCAACCCTTAAATTAAACTTTTCTAATTCTTAAATAGACTGCGTAGTACGATGAAACTTTGGACAGTTTGGACACAATGACAACGATAAATGTGCCCCGCAGCAGCGGGGAGCCACACGGAAAATTAATTGTGACTGCGCCGGAGAAAATGACAAAGGAACGACGCCATTACGGAAAAGTCTGGGAACGACTTCCCGTTTCACGAATAACATATAATATTGTCGCTTCTACGTATTTTTATTACGACCAGGAGGGGCAAATTTTCGTTTCCTGGTTTCCTGAATTTAATAACCAATTTCAATCGAACGGCGAGGCAGCAGAATCGTCCAATTTACCGTTGGAATTGAGAACATTTATTTGAAGATAAAAGGTTAATTGTGTCGTTTGTGGGGATTGAGAAGAAAATTTATTGCGGTGTTGTATGGTTATTCGTGGAAAATGTTAATTGGAGAGGTAAATTCACTCCTACATACCGACTGGTTAATTTTAGTAAGTACATTTTAGTATTCAATATAGTCTGATCTGTTCTGTATTTACATTTAGATCAATAAATTTACGTATACGTATTAGGGCTTCCAATACCGGCATCTTGCTACCCCGAAAAAATAAGCTTTTTCGGGTTAACGGGATTATCAATCTTAATCTCAGGATTATTTTATTATTAGCAAGCATAAAGTGCTCATCATATTGAAACTAATCTAAACGATTAATTAAAATCAATTTAAATCTGAATTCTTAAAACTAGGTATAGTAGGTATGTATACTTGTCTCTAATAGGCTATCCACTGATGTTCTATATTTTCTTTGTCCGAAACAAGAAGCACTAACACTTCACTCGCTGTGCTCTGCTTTTTACACATTTCACTGGCTCACTAGTTCGAAGGGTTTAGTTCTTTTTAGTCTTCTCACTAGATTCTGGTTGTCTAGTAGCTGCATGGCCTCTACGTTGACGTGATGGCTTAGGAGAGATTCATGCTTAGTGGCGAATCTTTTTATCTCTTGGATGACTTGTGGGACACCAAGATCACGATGCAGGTCACTATTCCGTATGTACCAACGAGCGTTAATCATATTCCTTAGTACTTTATTTTGGAAAGTCTGGATTCCTTGTAGATTGGAGTTTTTCGCGCAACCCCAAAGCTGGATGCCGTATACCCAAACCGGTTTTAGTATTTGGTTGTAAACTTGTAGTTTGTTCTGTACTGACAACTGAGAGTTTCTTCCCAGAAGCCAGTACAGTTATCTGTATTTGAGGCCAAGTTGTACTCTCTTCTTCTTAACATGTTCTTTCCACCTTAGTTTTGTATCCAGAGTCATACCCAAATACTTTGCAGTGTTCGCATGTGGAACGTCGTTAATCTTGACATGAGGTATGTCCTCGATTCTTTTATTTGTAAAGTTAACGTGGACAGATTTCAGTTCGTTGAGCTTGGTCTTCCATTTTATTACTCGCTTGTTAAAGATTCCTTGTAGATTTTCCAACAGTTGATCCCACTGCCATTAGAGCCGTGTCATCTGCGAATGTTGCGACTGTTACATTTCCCAGCTGTGGTAGTTCACTTGTATATAGTAGATAGAGAATTGGTCCCAATACACTACCCTGGGGTACACCGGCTTTTACTTTTTTTAGTTCCGAGTATTCATCGATCTGTTTTATTCTGAATAGTCTATCATATACATAGGATGTTAGCAGCTCGACGTATTGTAAAGGTAGCATACTCTAGTTTGTGTATCAATCGTTCGTGCCAAACCTTATCGAAAGCTTGTGTCACATCAAGAAAGATTGTTGAGCAAATAAGCTTTTCTTCTAATGCTTTCTCTATGATATCTGTTATTCTATGGATTTAATCTATAGTGGAATGCTTTTCTCTAAAACCAAATTGGTGATTAGGCATTAGTTCGTTTCTCTCAATGATAGGTTCCATTCTCTTTAGAAGCAACTTTTCAAGGAGCTTCGATATCATTGGTGACAGTGATATTCGGCGATATGATTTGGCCTCGTTCGGTGGTTTGCCTAGTTTTGGTACCATGATAACTTTTGCTACTTTCCAGGCATGTGAGACATATTTTAATCTGAACGATGCATTTATCAGATACATCAGCATAACAACCCTTTCTTAGATAATTGCTTAAGACCTTCTCATGTGATAAGATCATATCCAGGTGCTTTTTCTCTTTCTGTTCTTTTTCTTTTGATTCAGGTTTGTCTTGATTTCTCTGGCAACTTCCTTTAGAGTAACTAGCTGTATGGTTTCTTCTTCATAAGTTATATCTTCATTCGTGATTGGCTCTGATTCGATGTTGTGGGGCTGGATTTCTGTTAGATGTTCTGCAAAAATTTCAGCCTTCTGTTTATTGTCTTTTGCCCAGGTACCGTGTCCTCGTCTTATAGGTGGGAAAATAAAAAATAATTACAATAATATCAAATTATAAAAAATTAAACCTGTTTGTAAACATTTCTTAATTTATAGTTGATGGGGACCTTGACTGTATGCGTGTTAGTTATTATCTACATATTATACAGCAGAACCAACAGTGTTATACTGCAAAAAGTCGTCCATTATGAGTCAAATGTACACGGATTTTATCAAAGACTTTTCTGAACGTTTTTGTTTGCGCTGAATATGAGCGCTGTTTCAAAAGATCCCTGTCCAGGCAGCTTGTTTAAAAAAAAAAATGGCATCACAAATTGTAATTTTCCTGAACCATCGTCGTAAATATAATGTAAATGCAATTTTGAGGTTAAAGGCAATAGTAAGGCAGAAGATATTGTTTTTACTACTTTTTATTTTCACTTGTTTCCCAACGTGCAAGAAAATGCAAAATATTGATGTCCATCATCAAACAAATCAAAAACTAATTAATTAATTAATTAGCAACGGATATAAGAATCATAATGAAGTTGCTATTCCAGATTTTTGTATGTAATTTAAAGAACATTTGACTACATTGCCATTGTTGCCCGTTTGCGAAAAGAATGTGGTGTTGGAAAACATTGCTTGCTTATTCTAAAAATGCATATTCTAAGACTTTTTAAACATCAATGCCAAGCTTCCAGGCAAAAGTTCTAGAATGTGTTATTTCTTATTTTAAAATAACATTATGAGACAAAAAACCCGCCATCCAACAAGCCACCGTATACACGTGTTTCGGACTTGACAAGGGCCAAGATGGCATAATGGAGAAAACACAAAACGGAGACCATAATCAGGGTGTCGCCATTCGCCAATGTCTCCTAATCCCGCCTAAAAAGTACATTATTAACTGTAAAATAATATCCAGATTGTACAAAAAAATCTGATGTGGCCAGGCACATGACTTTATCATACAATATATATGTTAATAGTTTAGCTGAATGAGAATCTATTTTATTGAGATAAATCGTAGGTATTGTCAAAGCATCAGCATTTGACACTACCTACACTACGTCATTAAAATAATAGTTATTTATGTCACAAGTGCCGAAAGTACGGAATAGCGCGACGACCGGTGATGCGGCGCGTCATCGCTGGCGGAGCGTCGCCGTCGCACGTGAGCGAGTCACGCTATCTAGGGTTTGGCCGGAGTGACATCAACGTTTATTGTGTTGCTTTTTGAGAAAATCTTTTAAAGAAAATAAATAAAAAATGGTTATATTTCTGTATAGGAAATGTTAGGTTGGTACAACTTTGACGAAACGTCAAGTTTAAAAAGCTAATTCAAACTCTGACAGATTTATATTTGTTCATGGCACTGTAGATGTGACATCTGTACCAACATACTAAATCAAAACTACACTCATCGCTAAACTTTATTGACAATTTTCTCAATTTATCGTTCTTAGAATTAGATATAAAGACGGGTTAATATTTCTTATTAACAAACAATCAAATTGGTGATCTTATTTTATTGAAATTTGTATTTTGTAAGTTGCCGCAGTAGAGCGGCAACGGTCCATAGCGGTTCTCCAACCTCTGATGAAACCAGCTGTTTTCGAGTGTGACAGCACAAAAAAATATTTGTCAAAATCCTGGCTACTGTGTAGTTTCCTATCAATGCAGATGCGACCGATCTCGATCAAATAGAATTTGCTCTTGCAGCTAAACTATTAATTTTACCAAAAAATGCCATAGGCATAAATTATTCAAAATTTCCTCTACTTTAATTTATTATTTAACTATTTTGTCGAAATTACAGAAATAGCGGCTCATTTGCAAAATCCTTGAAAAAGGCTTAGAATAAACTACCAGTTCCTTTGGACCCTTTTGAACCAAAAGCTTTTCAGCTCTAAGTTTGGTCACAAAACTTCTAAATATGAACTTTCGTTCCGATATCTTTAGTAGTTTCTCCGGAATCGTCGCCACAAAAATCGTTTACACACACACAGACATACATACACACAGACACACACACACACAGACATTTTTTTGTACCTTGGTCAAAAATGTTCAGGGGACCCATAAAGACCTATTTCCACTAAAATCTCAATTTTTTTTTTCGGCATGATTACAATACTTCATCATACTGCGTATGATAAAGTAAAAATGATTTTCTATTATTATTATTTTTCCGAGTTTAAGAATTTAATCTGAAACTACAAAACGAAATACGATGTTATGATATACGATGTTTTTCTATCGTGGAGCGCGTTTAAGCCGTAGATCACGTCTCGGCTAAAGCATCTCGAGTCTGCGATGAGCTGTCCACACGTGACAGCAGTAATATGGCCTTTCTCGCACTTCTGGGAATTATCGCATTTCTCGGATAGTCAAATTGTAAACTTGTAAAGTTTCGGTTGAAATTGCACTTCGATAAAAAATCTGTTTTTGTAATATGGGTAATAATAATAATAATGTAAGATGCCAAATAGCCTATTTGGCAAAAACGAAAGACGTAGAAGTAAAATTCCTATCTTTCATGACAAAAAAATGTTTAATAAATGGCCCAAATCCTTATAAATATAAAAAGTTACACAAAACGTCTTTTCGGAGAGGTAGAACTGGGTCTTAAACTCATTATACCGATCGTGCTTTTGGAAACAATAAATTTATTATTGACGTCAATAAGCACACTTTGACTCTACGTATTAATCCGACAATACTATCTACATTTATTGGTTCTTAGTGACATGATTTGCTAAGTTTTTAACAATTTTCGCTTTTTTCATGAATCCCTGGATCCTTAATTATAAAATCTCTGAATGTGAGTGAGTGAGTATCCAGGGATCAGTATATTCGTCGGGATTGGAGGCCCAAGTAAGTACATATGAACAATTTTCATTAATTTCAAAGTTTTGTCAGTATCACTTGTAGTTTTGTAGCAAAACACGTAAAATTCCAGAGAATTATGCATACAGAATATGCTATTTTCTGACTCATGGTGGTTATTTGTCTCTAACATGTCTCTAGCATCACCTGAAAAATGAATTTACGGATTTATGCATTTGTTTAATGAAAATCACACGACAGAAGATATTTGATATATTTTTCCCGAAAAATTGCACCCGTTAACATGGCATATTTTGCTGTATTATTCAGGGCCCTTTGAATTACAACATTTGTTTGTATGTTATCTTCTTAGGCCTGAAGATTTATCTTATTAATCATAAGAAAATAAATGGATCTTTCCGAAATCTAATATTTAATAGTTAAAAAAATTAGGTATTCATAATATTTATTTTGTACAGAGAACATACTAATATTTTGAAGAATTTATGTTGAAGGACAGTTCCAATTTAAATGCCTATGGGCCGTTCTTTTACAAATCGTACGGATTTCGCAAAAAGAACTTCACTTAAATTAAAATGATTGTACGCAGTTATCTAGAAAATATTTCAACCTTTAAAATAAAACAAAAATGGGTCCTATACGATTACTAGAACCAAAGATTTTGAATTTTGAATATGGCAAACAATCGTAAATAATCCAAACTAAAAACTTTCATATCTCTGAAAATAATTTTTTTTTTTCGAATAAATCCTGATACAGCTATAACCTTATTTAGTGCATACAACGGCAACGTATAAAAAAGTTTAAGCCAAATCTATACCCATATAGGAAACAAACATTTTTCTTGTATCAATATTAATATTTAATTTCAATTATCTGAAATCGACGTTATTTAATTTAAATACATTTCTGAATTTTCGGCAAATACAACAGAAGCATTTCACTTACACAATTGGTTGCAATAAGATATGTCGTTTATATCGTATCGTTATATTCTGGTGTGTAGTTTGAAGAGGCAAAACTCAGTGCATTAGTTTAGTTATTATTAATGTATGCTAATGAATGCATCCATTGTTTTGAAAACATTACAATTTACATTAGCCAACGAATAACGCTCGCACCAATATAAACACCTGTTCAGTCATAAACTCATAACTGTCATAATACAGTTAGCAAACAAACAACTCCTAAAGGCATATTTAGTGTTCACGGTTCAACATACACCACACGATAATGATATTGATATAGTTACCATGACTCTAAAATGAAGAAACTCACTGTCTGAAAATGATAAAAAGGAAAGTAATGAATATCTAGTAATAAAACGACGTTGGTAAGATGGAATCTCATTTCATGAGGCGATTGTAAATGACTCTAATTCCGCCTAAAATGCGACTGGTGAAGTAAAATTTTAAGCCATAAAGGAAATTTATTCGCCGCCGTTTGCCGGTCCTCCAACTTTATAAATGGAATTAAACTACGGCTGCTGTACCGGGTAGCATATTAACGATGATAAAGGCCCTTCTTCAGAATATTACGAAAAGCGTAGCTGACGTCCCGTCTATCGGGTTGTTTTAGTGATTATAAAACCTCCATCTCGGAAGATACTTTGTTATTGAAATATATGAAGACTCTTTTCATTTTAATGATTCGAGTTTTGCGGATGGAAGTTGCGTTATCAATTACTGTAAAGTATTTTATACAAAAGTTGTTTCGCCCATCATTTCATGCGAGCGATTTATATCCTTTATGTGCAAGTCAAATACGACGTTTTATCTACGACTCATAAATTCCATTTTATGCAAAATATTTTAAATGTATTTGTCAATGATGGTGAGGCAAACTGTCAAATAAGTGTCATCCACGTAGGTTTTGACAGACTTTGACACTAGCGTTGTATAATGATGACAGTTCGTTCAAATAATGAGGTCATTATTTGAACGAACTGTCATTATTATACAACGCTAGTGTCATTATAATCATTGGCGCGTATAATGATAAGGGATTATATAGTCATAGATACGTATGCAATGAGCTTATTATATGTGAGTCGTAGATAATAGTTATTTAACCAACAAGTTTAACCAACAAACGACGTCTTTACGTCGCGTGATTGGCTATAACAAATTTTGCATTAATAGAAATCGTGCATTAATAGAGTTGTTTAATAAACGATTTCCTATTCACTAAACTGACTCATAAATAAACGATCGACGGAAATTGTTATTTAACCAACAAGTATATTAAAAAGAGCGATTAATGATCGAGACTGTTTAACGCGCGAACGAAGCGAGCGCGTTAATCGTCGAGATCATTAATCGCTGTTTAATATTCGAGTTGGTTACAAAATTTTTCCGTCGATCGTATTCTTTTAGCGTCGTCTACATAGATTTTTCTTCGCCGATGTCTTTTTAGGTTATATGACAATTTATGTAATTTGACACTGACAGTTATTATAGAGATGATTGGAAGGTTTCATTTCACATATATTCGATTGGCCAATCACACGACGTCATTGCGTCTTGTGATTGGCTATAATAAATGCATTAATAGATATCGTGCATTAATAGAGTTGTTTAATAAACGATTTCCTATTCACTAAACTGACTCATAAATAAACGATCGACGGAAAATGTTATTTTTTAAATGCCCTATGTATCATAACCATATTATCAACACTAAATACGTTATCTTTCCAACTGTAGTGGTCAGCCTGTCCTCCACCAACGTCAATCGGTAGTCACCAGTTATAGGCGGCGTTTAAAGCTCCTGACGTCTGCTGTCTACACCGGGCACCAGTAATATGGGCAAATAAGTACATTTCTGGGAATTAAGCTTTATTATCGTTATTATAATGTTTGGGTTAAAATTGTACTTAAATAAAAAATCTATTTTTTGTCATGAGTTGGGCTAGATGTTTTATATTTGAAAAAAGCCAAAGGTGTAGATGCAAAATTAATTTTTATCTTTCTAAATTATTATTTTTCATCCAGATTAACTCGTTATTTATCTAAGAAGTTACACTGAAAATTTCATAAACTTTGAATAATAAATAACGTTTTTATTTGAAAACGCGTTTTAGGAGAGGTAGAACTGGTATGAACTGGAGGTAGGCTGTTTCAGAAATAACGGCTAACCTTGAAGGAGCATATTCACCAAGGACAGAGAAGCAATTTTGGTCAAATAACCTATAGTCTATTTCAAAGTTTTATGTACTAACAAAATTGTATTGAACAACTCGTCTAAGGCCGGCCCTGGTAAATAGCCGAACGCGCATGACTTGACTACGGCAAAAGACCGTACAAACAATTAAAAATAGAGAGATTAGTACCTACTTAATCCAGAAATGTGATGCGGATTTACAAACGTTGTGATTATTAAGCGTTATCGCCGAACAAAACAAAACGACTCAACACAGCAACTAGGCTTCTCGGCCGAACAAAGTTATGTCGCTTTCTAGCCATAGAATTGCCATTCATCCGTCTCTGGTACTACACAAATCACTACACAAATACACCAACATTAAGATTCCAAAATCCAAATGATTTTTATTGTGGATAAACCAAGAAACAGCTGACTGACCATGACCACGCTTGTATACGTTCATATCAACCTGGCGAACTGTAGTGGATTGTGGTCGATTGTCTTCCGCTGGTCAGGGACGGACTCCGTCTTTCTTCATTAATTTTCTCAATAATGCGTAAAGTTAGACCATACGTTATTTGACAAAACATGCTGATTACGTCCTTGGGCATATGCTCCTTCAAGGTTAGCCGTTATTTCTGAAACACCTGTATAGGGGCCTAAAACGTAGCTGAACTTTGGGGCAGTTTTTTAAAGAAATTGTAAGATATATCAATAGTATTTCGTTTGCTATATAATTAATAATTTTAGTGTACAAGAAGAAATTGTGCCATAAAAAGAACAATATACAAGAAGTCTATACTGCTGTAGAAAGTATCAGGTCCTGTGCGGCGTGCTTGTCTAAACGACGTGCACGATAGCATCTATAAAAATAAACAGAAATCGAAATTTCAAAAGCGCTGTGAAAATTCTGCCTCCAATAAAAATTATCTTTTTGAAGATATTGCCATAAAATTTTGTCCCCAATAACTAAAACAACCCTTCATGATGTCATGAAAAATGTGGTATTCCAGTATTTTATTACTATTTTCAAATGACCTTTTCTTGATGCTGATGGGGACGATGAAATATATTCTTCCAGCATGACGCGACGCGACGAGATGCGACGGTGCGCCACCTCATAAAACTAGAAGGGTTTCGGAATTGCTGGAATGTGTTATTGCCATTCTGCTGAGAGATGTAGGTTAAGTACATCAATCAAAATGGATGTCAGTGTGAACAATTATTCTACATTGAATTAATCCAATGGCTTATTTTTTATTTGGGTAATAACACTATTATTTTACGTTGAATACAGGATTGTACAGAGTGGGCAACTCAACTTCTGAAGCACTCTCCACTCAGGGAAAACGCCGCCAGCCCGTCGTTGTATTGTGGATTGTTTCGTTTAATCGTTTAGGCATTATTTTTTAACAATATCATACGCAACTGTTCGTAAACTGTTTGGCAATAAAAATGGTGAAATCTTGAGAGACATCTTGACAGATGGTGTTGAAATTTAAACTTTACACCTCTTCAGTTCCTTCACTCATCTTCAATATGATCATTTTTTGGGTTTTTAAACAACCCGTATGTTATCAACCCATATGTTCAATGTCAAATTCTCCTCTAATATTACAAAAATATATTTGTCAAGTTTTTATTCAAGTCACTACTACCTATAGTTTTCATTAAAAAACAAAACGTTGTAGTACAATTACGGCTTTTATTATTCAACTTACGGCTTTCTTAAATGATATTGAAAATATTCAACGGAATCCTAATAAAAAAAACTAATTTAACAAAGAACGAAGGTATCGGCAAGTATCAACATACCAAAAAGTAAAATTTTTGTTTTATAACTCGAAAACAACAAATAAAGTCTGCACGAAAAAAGACACAAAAGGCGATTCTGGTTCCAATCTGTCCTATTTTTCGATATTTTTTATAGTTACCGAGATCTCCAATAGTAACATCGAAACCCCACCCCTATATACTATCGTACCTACCGATAGGGTTTCCCGGTCAAGAAATACAAAAGCCGGACATGATCATTAACGAGAAATTGTCCATGAGTACCAGTTACGGTTTATCAAAAAAACTTTTTTTTTTATTCGAAATTCAAAATTTAAAGTTGATAAAAAGTTGTCCCTGTGAACCCTCATATACCACCAAAAAATGGCCCAATTTAATAATATTTAGGTCTCTCGCAGGAGGCCTAAAGTTTATCTTTAAAATGTTAAGTGGTTTTTCTTTTTCAAAGCCCACATGTTCGCACATAATAAAAAAATTAATGACAAATACATTTTTATCAACATTTAATCAAATTTTTTTAAAATTATATCACTTTTCTAAAAATTGTATTGAATCTAAGTAAACTGCAGGCGGTCTAAATATTGCATTAGAGTAATATATTTTTGAATACGGTAATTTCACACCTTATTGTTAAACATTTGTATCTGAAAAAATAAAATTATTTAATCTTTCATTGAAAAAAAATTGTAATTCTTGAGGCCTTTTATAAGTAAGTAAGTCAATTAAGTCAATTATAAACTTTATGCCTTCTGCGGGAGACGTAATAATTTTGTATATACACTTTTATTGGACAGAAATTAATAATTTTGTTTATAATTAATAATTTTGATTGAATCCTATGATTAATATTGTTTATTATTTGAGTGCTCATTTCTAGAACTTCGTTACCTGAAACATCTCTTTTTCCTTGATTGGGATATTCCGCAAAACAATTTTTGTTTGATGAACTCATGTTTTTAACCAATGACGTACGTTTTTGCTTTGGCATTATTATTTAACTTATCTATCTCTTTTTTTTATGTGAATTTATATGTGGCTTTTTGCTTATGCATAGTTGTTTTCTGTATTTTAGATGTTTTGCCCGATGATGGCTCGTTGTACACCCGAAACCGGTCGCAAACACGATTAAATCGTATGTGATTAAAGTTTTTACAAGGAAGAACGTGGATTTTTTGATTTATTATTCACAACAGTCCCATCAATCTCTTTTTCCGTTTGTTTTATACGATTATGATATATAGATGTAAACAAATGGACACCCAGAAAATAAAATACAATACAGTCATTTTAAAACAAATTTCCTTAAATTTTTTTACGTTTCCTGTAAACTAAAAAAAATAGTTCAAGTGGTAAATATGGGAACGAAAGCCGGACACCTTTATTTTAGCCGTGCAAGGTCTTAATAATTCGGACGCCTGGCAACCCTACTTACAGATATTATTTTAAGGCTCGCTCCTACCCAATCCTGATATTATCCTGTCAAGGGAATTAAGATGGAACTTAGCAAGCAATATCTACTGTCGGAAAAATATGCAGGCAAAAATATAATCAAGTCGTGCCGAGCGTGACTACCCAAGAGAAATAACTTGCTATGTTCCATCATAATTCCCTTGGCAACTTGAGAGGACGATGTCGTATTGGTAGGAGTGTGCATAATTGTCTCCACCAAACAAGTACACTTTTGACAGGTCTTCTAATAACACCAAAAAGGGCAATACTAATAAAAACAAACTACCAAACTGAAACGATTTTTGTTTCATCGGCTGCCTATATACAAGTTATCTGTTTGTGAAAGTTTTTACGCCAGGTGTAAAAGCTGGCGTAAAGATTTGTGGAAATTAAGACTAATTAAGACTACTCTCCGTGCCAGTCTTGTAATAAGTTTTATCAGATTTACGTACAGTTTTTCAAACCTGCCCCTAAAAATATTCTAGGTTGGATGTTAAGTTTGCGGTACACACAAGTCGCACATCAGTAGTCTGTACAGAATAGACATGTTTGGCACGTACATATGCAAGCTTGGAGAGACTGCTATAAAGGCAATATACTCAACACCAACCTATCGATTGTGTAAAGCAATATGTATGTAAAACTAATCCCAATGGTGGATGCCGTGTCATCATGTGCCGGCTTTGAAGCAATGCCATGACAGATAACCCAATAGAACACAATTTAGTAAACTTAACTAGATTTATCAGGAAAGGCGCCCGAGGCACAGTTTCTCACATCAGCAATTAATTAGAATTTGCATTGATAAAGAAAGTAATAGCAAAAAAGAAGAATTCTGTAGATAGATTGAAACGCACCACATCACACAGTTGTCCCAAGTGTTGTATATTCATAGTATTAAAGATTTAAGATTTCATTTCAACTTACTTAAAGAATTCGATCAAGCGGAACTGCTGTTTTCAGACACCACTAGTGTTAAGTTCACACGTAGTATGTTATTATTAAGTACAGTGGTAAAAATGTACGTTAACGGAACAAGCCTGTATATGCAACTAAGAAAATATGTGCGTCCTGGCATTTTTTATATCAAGGATAAATAAGCAGAGCCGCAATCTACCTAGACCATACTGGGACAGCCAGTATAATAAGTATTGTTTTTGGCTTGCTGGTTTATGATTTTCTCATATCCTGGTATATTGCACCGGGCCGTATTTTTCGCGATATTATTTCTGACGGCTGTTGTTATGTGGGTGGGTATACGTGTTGACAGTAGCCTGATATTGACAAGGGTTCCGTTTCCCGCAATTAGTTTACGGAGCAGTGGCAGCTCGTGACGTTTTGGCACGGGAGGGCACCGGAGGAGGGTCTGTAATGCGGGAATACCGGGTAATTTTGCAAAATATGCTTCCACAACTCAATTTTATCACAATTTTAAAAGAGTTCAACATCGTAAATTCAGCACAGGAAAAACTCATCATGTTATTTAATTAAGTTGTCTATTTAAAGGATTTTGATTTGACGTGTTTCTTCTCACCGTTTCACGTGCGAAAAAGTGTCTTCTTAATTGCTTATGGAAAATTTGGGAAAAGCTTTTCGGCCGACCGTCACCCTATATGCACCATTCTACGTAGCGTGAGTTTTCGAAATCGACACAAAACGGCCTTTCGGAAGTTTTTGCTTGAACATTTTCATTTTGTGAAAGCGCCTCAACATTCCAGTAGTTGTTTAAATCAAGTTGTCATGGCTGCCAGCTGGAAACGTCAAAAACGCAACCATAACCTATTCATATTGCAGTAGGTATGGTCAAAGCTAAGCCATCTGTTGGTTATCTGCGGGGGCCTAAAAGCACAAAGTCCGTCTCCACAAATAGCCTTCGAGAAACCTATGGAAAACCTATGTTAAGTACGGATGCTTACTTAATGCCTATACATACAAGCATAATTTTAATAATTATGGCAAAATAAAATTTGACAAGTAGCGGTTGTCACCGATCAGTTAACTACATATTACGAAAGCAACAGTAGGTAAATTAATAAAGATGATTAGCTTTTCGTTTAAATTTTGCCGTTTACTTTACCTCTAATTGATTACAGCTTGAGACGTAGCATGTTAGATCGCACCAATGTACACAGCCGCATCTGGCGACAGCGCCAATGTCAAGCAACACCACCAATCTAACATTTTGATGGTAGATTTCAGAAACAACCGCAGCCATAGAACAAGCCTTTATTACACAATATTTGTAGTACACATTTACTTATGAATCAATAATTTTAGCATGTAAACAAACTGTCGTACAGTAACTAGTTTGTACGTATTTATCCTCACATACACAGTATGATGAAGTATTTATTGTACTTGTGTAAAAAAAGTTTTGATATTTTAGCGGTAATATATCCTTTAGCGTCTCCGAATATTTTTGAACAAGGTAAACAAGTAACTACGTAGGCTTTCACGGCCAGAATCATTTAAAAAATAAACTCCTTCCGGGTTATGCCGTCTCTACTGTGCTCCTTGACTTGTCATTCGATGCGTCGTCCTGTCTGTCCTACATAGCATGTTCCACACTCACATGTTATCTTGTATACCCCTTCGTTATTCAGGAGTGGTGTGATATCCTTTGGGTCAGGCAAAAGTTCCTTTAGCTTAGCTGGTGCTCTGTACCTTACCGTGATACCCGATTTCTTCAGTAATCTATTGATTCTTTCTGAAAGTATCGGTAGATTACTGAAGAAATCGGAATATCCAAAGGATATCAACCCACTCCTGAAGAACGAAGGGGTATACAAGATAACATGTGAGTGTGAAACTTGCTATCTAACACAGACAGAACGATGCATCGAATGTCGAGTCAAGGAGCACAGAAGACACACCCGGCTACGCAAGATTCAACGGTCCGCTGTTGCTCAACACTGCCACGAGTCGGGATACACAATGAATTTCGATGACGTGAAGATGTTGGCAAGGTAATTATCATCGAAGGCTTATTAGAGAAGCCATCAACATTTAGAAACATCATGACAACATCAATCTCGAGGACGGCATTGATATTAGTCTGTGTTTGGGTATGTGTAACCGCTTTTTTGTGGCGACGATTCCGTAGAAACTACTGAAGGTATAGAGCGAAACTTCATATTTAGATGTTTCATGATTAAACTTAGAGCTGAAAGCAGTTTTGTTGAAAAGGGTCTAAACGAAATGCACGTTTACTCTACAACGATTTTGCAAATTAGCCAGTTCTGTACTGTCGTCAAAAGAGTTAAATAATAAATTAAAGTAGAGATTTTTTTTATGATTTATGTCTATGACATCTATGCAAAATCTATTTGATCTAGATGGGTCTTGTCTGCATTAAAACTAGTTAGCCAGAATTTGACAGAGATTTTGCTTCTATTGACAGTATTGCCAAAACATCTGCGTTTGACAGTTTGACACTGCTGTATAGTATGATAAAGAAATATGCCTGGCCACATAAGGTTTTTTAATTCTTTTTAACATGAAGCCACAGAGTTATCTTTTATCGGTTCAATAATGTTATTTAACTGAATTCATAACGAAAACGTCAGAAACAAAACGGAAAATAAACACGTGCGATCGAATTCGCAGTGCTGTGTTAATCGGGGCAAACTAGATAACGTATCGCTGGCAGACAGCCATGTTAGAAGCCCTGGCTCGCTACTTTCGTTTTCTGTTAACAAACTTACTATTTGTTATCAAACATCAGACAACTATACAAATTTGGTCTTTTTAATCATCGTATCTATTAGAAGAAATTTATCAAGGGCGGAGGGAGCAGTACCCATTGTCCTCCCTCCAGCAAATTCCACTGTTACGGAGTGTTGTCCACCAGCAGAAATTGTGGTTTCACCAGCTCTATACGTGTGCAGTAACTTTTTAAATTTGGCTTGTCTATGTATTGCGCCAAGAAGCTGAGAAAATCGTAGAAAACTGATCAAACAGTAGGCTTTATGTAATAAAAATTCAAATACTTGAATGAAATGTTCCGTGTAGCGTTATTAGTAGTTATCAAAAATATTGTTGCAAAACATATTTTAATAACCAGTAGTAATTACATAGTATCATGAATGAAAAACTGACTATACCAAATATCAAAAGACCATCTGCAACCAAAAGTCCTAACGGAGGACTTTTAGGCCGAAGAGAAATTAATAAATAATAGAAAAAATTTAATAATTTAAAAGTTAGGTGGTGCAAGTTCTAGGACATTTCTGGGGTAGTTCGGAGCATTATTATATTTGCAAATCGAATAAGTTTTATCTTCCCAAAATGGATATCATTACTCATGTATGAAGGAGATTAAAAAATATATTACATAGACTATTGCTTCTACTCTTGACGATATGAAAATAATCAAACTTGAATAGAGTAGGACTGCTTAATCACTATCATCAGCACTACGCAAATGACGAAACGGAATATACACTCTTTGATCTCGTATTCACAGGATCAGTCTGCATTTGCCTGTATAACATTTACGACTTAGATGACCCAGCATTAATATTCAATTGCCTTCCTTTATCCGATTGTCGATTCGCGCTCGAAATGATACCTTCTAAGGGCCTGAGAAAACAAAACGCGCAAATGGAATATCAAATGCAGCGCCCAGGCCTGATCAGTATGCAGGGACAAATTGTCGTCGAAGATTCCACAATTTATTCACTAGGATATCCCAACGTCAGCCATTGAACCGGTTTAAACTTTATCGCCGTGGTAAGCGCGTGAACTGAATATTTTTTCACCCAGAATTTGACAAAGAAAATAAAAATACCTGGTATTTTGCTCCACATACAGCACTGAGACCTATTATCTAGTACCAGATTTCTTTGATAACAGTAAAGTCGACCGGAGTAGAAAGATATTATGAAGTAATTTAGTAGTCGCATAATTTTCTAATAATTTATAAGTTAACTAATAAGTTTTCATGTTTAAAAAGTAGGGTGCTCCTTTACAGCATAATTTTAATTTTTTAAGAATATGTGATCTCTAACGGCTGTCTCTAAATTAAGAAAGATCAACTAAATTAGTTTAAAAAAGCATTTATTGCATACCATAAATTATAATCTTAATATCTTATTACATATATATCTTAATATTTATAGGAGGAATATAAGATGCTAAGAAATGAAGTTACAGGACAGATAAGGGTAAACAAAGTAAAATGTTTAAGCAGCATTTTAGAAGAAAATACGAACAATGCCGAAAAACAAAAGAAGCGATGAACTTGAAAAGGAGATACTGTTTCAGAAAGCTATTGCGGAGGAAGGGATGATTGCTAAAATGTTTAATGAATATTTTGTGTATTCAGGATGTCGTTGGTAACATATTAAGTTCTGTGCATGGACATGAATAGATTCTGAGAAACATCGACAAGCATGAAGATTGGTCAATCTTCGAACGAGTTGAGATCGCTGCATTGAAACAATACGTTGACAATCTTAAGTATGTAAGTGGAGGTATAAACGGCATATCGGCATACGTTTTAAAGGACATAATGCGTAATGGAAAACTTCCTGAAAAATGGAGGCTATCTACGGTGATACCGTTTCAGTCAGGGTTTAGATCTAACCATTCTTGTGAAGTGGTTATAACTCACATTAGTGACGAATGGCTTCGTTCTGTTGTTGGAGGTGAATTTGTGTGTACCTACTATTTGCTTGGATTTGCGTAGGGCCTTTGAAATGTTAACAGATCTCATAAAAAGTTGGGAAAAATTGGGTTTTCGGGGAATGTTTTAGAATAGTTTGGATCCTATTTGTCATAGAGTTCAATGCTTAAAATATGGCAGTTTTGTGCCTGATCCTATAAATTGCGATTGTGGTGTGCCGCAGGTGACCGTTTTTGGTCCTTTATTGATTCTTTTGTATATTAGTGACATTATATAAAAATGTGAAATATGTTTGTTTGCGGATGATATGATGTTGTGGTGTGGCAAATACATAGATGATATGAATGTAAAAATTAATTGTGATCTCGCTGCCATGTAGACTCCAGGCTTTGTGATCATAGATTATGCTTAAATGTTACTAAATCAAAATATATTGTGATAGGTAATAGAAGAAAAATTTCTGCAATAAGTATGAATGTAAAGGTAATGGAGAATGATGTAGTATTGGAACTTGTTATGGAAATTAAATATTTAGGTATTATTTTGGATTAACATTTGGATTTTAAGCAGCATTTGAATCATATTACCTCAAGATTTCTAAAAAGACATATGTTTGAGTAGAATATGCGATTATGTTATGTGTATATACAATACACATTATACACAATGTCTTTTATATAAGTCGTATAGTAGTCGTATAGTAGTATTATATTGCCACATATTAATTATTGTTGTTCTGTGTTGTTTAATACAACTCCGTGTGACGTACTTTAAAATCAAATTACGAGGATAATCTTGAAATGTAATCGTTATACGCCAGTTTGTATTATGTTGGAAACTATAAGTTTTCTGAGCGTTAAGCAACTAATTGTTTACAGAACATTGGATTATGTTTATAAAATTAAGTTTGGAATGGTTTCTTCCTATGTAGCGGTTGCGGCACTGTTCGTAAGCGGACTGCAAAAGTATGCCACACGAAGTCACCATGAAAAAATCTAAATTTTAAAATGTCGTAATAGCGTACGTAAAAAAAGGATATATTATGTTTAATAGTTTAAGCTTGGAAATCAAACGTTGCAGAAATTATAAAATGTCTAAAATGACTATGTTTTGAGGAGTTTTTAGTGGTGTTTTGGTTTATTCTTTTTATGTGGGTATTATGTTTACTTTTATAATGTGAAACCTTTCATTTTATTTAAGAGAATATTGGATTATTTTTATATTTGTTTTGAGGGTTTAGTTTGTTGCTATGGTTTCCTAAATAAGCACTTTATTATTATTATTATTAATAAAAGACTAATCGAAAAACATTTGAGTTTAAATATCAAATATAATAATTAAAATTAAATTAAAACCCACAATCTGAAGGATCTGTAAAATTATCATTGTATCATTTGCTCTTATACGAAAGTCTATGAAAAACGGCACACCAGAATTAGTTGTACTCATGTTGTACTAGAATGCGTTCGAATTCTTTAGTTGTCGATCAGGCCAATTGTTTAGTTTCAATTATAGTAGTTTTGACAAATTAAGTGATTCGGAATCTGTAAAATATTCTCGACAATCAAAAGGTTATGGAGACCACAATAATAGGACAACCTGTATATTGAGAGTTCCTGACTCGCTGGTTTATGACTTTTTCAATACTGGTATATTGCACAACTCCGTATTTTTTGCGAGATTATTTCCGACGGCTGTTTTTATGTGGGTGGGTTTATACTTGTTGACAGAAGCCTGGTATTGAGACCCGTTTCCCGTAATTAGTTTACGGAGTATTGACAACCATCATAAATGGTGGCTTGACCAGGTTTATACGTTTGCATTAACTTTATGTATCATGGCTTGTCCTTGATATCGCACACAGAAGCTGAGAAAATCGCAAAAACAGTATCCTTTTTCCCCAAAAAGGTAAACTTTTGTTATTATTTTTCTCTTCGTTTTTTCTTGACTGAAACTGAAACCGAAAAAGAGCTAAAGACTGAGCTTTTCTGTGTAGTTTAGTTAGACATTAACTATTTTTTTGTGCTGAAGTATATTTTTATAACCATTATGTATGTATTTTTGTTTTAAATCTCTTAATTTGTTATAAACATATTGTAATTTCGTTAGCTTTACATCCAAGCAAATTGTTAACAAATAGATAGCACAAGTGTACGTAAAAGTACAATTTTTATTCTTTTTTATAACACCTTTTCTAGGATATAAGGTTTCGATATTTCATGTAATTTTTAAAGATTTATTAATCCTTTAAGAGCTGTTTTACACTACCGAGAATTATAACGAAAATAATAGCGAAAATAATAGCCAAAAGTTTTGTCGATGAAAATCGGACGTGTAAAACCACTATTTTATAACGAAAATAATAGCGAAACTTTTTGTGAGAAAAATACCACACTTGCTCTATTCACCGCGAGATTGTGCGCGATAATTTGCGCATTTCGTACAATTTACGATTATATTGATCTGCCCGCGCAGTTATCCTCAAAACGCTGGGCGGCGGGGGCGGCGTAAGCCGGGCGGGGGGAGCGGCGTAAGCCGGGCGGCGGGGGCGGCGTAAGCCTGGCGGCGGTGGCGGCGTAAGCAGGGCGGTGGCGGCGTAAACCGGGCGGCGGTGGCGGCGTAAGCAGGGCGGTGGCGGCGTAATCCAGGCGGCGGGGGCGGCGTAAGATGGGCGGCGGGGGCGGGCGGGGCGGCACGCTCGTATTGTGCACATTGCCGAGAAAGAATCGTTGTTCTGTGAGAATTTATTACAGCTGCATTATGACGGCGTGGACCCGTGCCGAAGTGGTGGTTTTAGTTGAAGAATACAGAAACTGGCCTAATCTATACAATTCGAAGTCCGTAAACAATAAAAATCGCCACCTCAGAAAAACGGCATTGGATGCGATTATGATTATGTAAACACCTATGAAAAATTCAAATACATAACCTTATTATCTTCTATCATGCTTTTCTTCCCTTTCCTTATTAGAAATACAACCACCGATTGTATAGGTAATGTTTATTTTATCCAAGTTTTATTTACAACCGCGTATATCTAAATATCTACTATAGTACGCACGCGCATGACTACATTAATAGCGAAATCAAGTGCCGTGTGTCAAACAACTTTTAACTATCGTTCGAAATTAATTTGCCAATATTTCTCACCAAAATTATAGCGATAATTTTGGCTATTATTTTCGCTATAATTCTCGGTCGTGTAAAACAGCTCTAAGATGTTAAAAATATTCGGCAGATTTTAAATAAGAGCTCACATCAAAATTGAATATTTTATAAATCGCAAAACACGCCGCTTGTGTTGATTATTTTCAAGTATATTTTAAAGATTTCAATATAGTTCATTGGCAAATGGAAACCTTCAAGTCTGTCAAATAAAAGATTCGACGCAAGCTTTGTTGGTTAGCCATCCGTGTAAACGCACCTGTGTGGTAGCAATCGATTACTTTTACGTAAACACCACTAAATTCCCGGACCTGTTGAACTTCAGAGCGCAAGTTCCGAGGCGCATGAAATAATTGGAAACGGCTATTATTAATTTACGTTGAACTCTTCCCAAGTTCCGACAAGACTTTAGTAGTTTCTCGTCACAAATTGTAACAGAAAAGTTACAAAGCTACGCAAAGGTGTGAAAAATATGCGGCATATCTCCAGTAATTTGTAATGCACTCATAGAAAAACTGCCGGTATTATGATTTTGATGTTGTTTTGATCATTCGGATTCATGGTTGTAAAATATCTAGTTTGAGAAGTAACGGGTGTAGCTAAATCAATACGTGTTTGAGTCGAAGGAACCGGAAAGTGTATTTTATTTTACGACCTAATAACTCAAGAAGTGCCGAACGAATCTTGACCGAACCCACTTGAGATTTTGTAGGCGGTAAGGGACACTTCAGTGAAACCAAGGTTGAAATATATTCCGTATGCTTCAGTTATTCTAGGGCAAACGATGTTGGTTATTCGTCTTTCGTTATCTATTGTACAATATACAGACGTTGGAGTGAAAATATCAAAACGATGGGTTCCCAAAGCCTACGTCTAAAATATTAACAGGATCGGACAATATCGTTTGCCCAAAAACTAGTTTGGAAGATTTAAAATTTTACCATAAAAGTAAGAACAATTCTTTTTATGTCGGATTCGAGCATAAAACAAAAACTGTTAGATTGGAGAGTAAGAAATATTGAAAACTTCGAGCATGTTTAGTGGCCAAAAATTGTCAGACCGTTTGTATTTAAAGACAATTTTTACTTTTTCATTCAACCGTATCGTACAACAGGTTATTCGGCAGTATCAGTAGAACTGCAAGAAGTACATACCATAACTGAACATAAATACATTATGGCACAACATAATGCGGGTACTCACATCTGAATCTGCTCCTTTGTCTGCGCCTGGACATTTGAAGGTGACGTATTCGTGACACCTCTTGTGCACCACAAAACTGCACACTGAAAGAAAACGTCAATGGGTAACACCGGTGTTTTGGAACTTTGGAATGTGAAAACAGGTTCTTTCAAAAACCGGTTGTTGTTATACTGGGTGTCCCACGCCATAGGTAAGCCCGTTTAGTTTTAATTTATAACGTTGGATGAATGAAATTTGGAGAAGTAATAATAGACAAAAAATGCAATTTTTGTTTGTTTACTGTTGATGTTAGATACTATTTGTGCGACCATTGTTTGTTCCGGAAATGTTGCCATTATTGTGATTTTCGACATTGTGAACACAAAAACATATCGATGGTCAATTTCTATTATCAAGCCAACGAAAAAATCAATTTTTATTTATTAATCTAGATGGTTATAAATTGGTGAATATAATTCGAATATAATTAGTGAACTAATTCGATTGTGGCCGATATTGTATTACTGACACCGTCTTGCGAGATTTATTTGGTTTTTATCCTGATCGTTCGACAGAAAACATTTTCCGATTACAATGGTACCAAATACTTCATAATTTGATGAAAATTGTAGCTTGGAAATGTTGTTTAAAGCTGGGAAAATAAAAAAAGATCATATGATGATCAATGCCAGCCAGCGTAGTGAACTAAATTTATCAGTTCTCTGTATTGCTTATATCGCTGTATAGTGGGGTGTACCGAAAACACGTTTTTTTCGAAATTTAATTTTGATAAAAGATTGTCCCTTTGGACCCACATATAGCACAAGAAAAATTGGCACAATTGAAAAATATTTAGGTCTCTCGCAGGAGGCCTAAAGTTTATAATATTCTTTAAAAATTAGATTTTTTTATGAAAGAATAGGTGATTTTTCGTTTTCTTTAAAAAAAGTTTAACAATACGGTGCGAAATTAACGTATACAAAAATATATTACTCTAATGCAACATTAAGATCGCTTGCAGTGTATTTAGATTCGATAGAACTTTTAGAAAAATTGCCATTTTCGTATAATTTAAAAATGTGCTTAAATATTGATAGAATGTTATTTGTCATTAAATATTTTAGTATGTGCTTACATGTGGGCTTTGAAAAGCAAAAGTGAGTTAATATTTAATCAAAAAATATGCAAAAGTTCGAATTATTAAAGAAAATTATAAACTTTAGGTCTCCTGCGGGAGGCAAATATTTTTCGATTGGGTCATTTTTTTCGGCTTTTCGGGTCCATAGGGACAACTTTTTATCGACTTGATATTTTGAATTTCGAGAAAAACGTTTTTTCGATACACCCTACTGTATAGTTCCTTATTGTTTGAGTTCATTACCAGATACTTTTGGGTTGTAAAATAATGATTGCTCGTTATTAATTTTTGGTTTATTATAGATTAATTTATAAATTTATAAACATTTAAATTTATTTGATGACTTAGCATTTTACTTATTTCAAACTATTTTTTTATTAAATAATCCCGAACAAATTTATGGATATGTGTGAATGGGTACACATGAAAAAACTACGTTTTGTAATAAAAGGAATGACTACAGCTAGACATCGCCAGTGTTTGTCTATTTTCGACCACATTCATAGCCGTCTAGATTATAAACAAGATTGATTCGTATTGTTACCTTAGTGATGAAAATTGACGATAGATATGTTTTTGTGTTCATGATTGTATTCTAATCTTTCCCTGCCATAAACAATAAATCCACGCTATTGATTTTCGGCAAAATAGCAATTATTTGGTATCATTGTAACCGGAAAATGTTTTCTATCGAATAATCGAGGTTAAATTACGCAAGATTTGCCGGTAATAATGATCAAAAGCCACACGCGTGTGAGAGTTTCCTTGACAATTTTTGACTATTTTCATCGATTCGTAGCCTAACCTAGATTAATAAACAAAAATGTGAAAATCATCGGTGCCGTTTTGCTGAAAATGGACGATCACTTTGTTATGGTTATTGTGTTTATAATGTCATCCTGATTGCAAATATCACAAAAATAATATAGGATGCCATAAAACATTTCAAAGATGACGCTATTTCCAGAAAAGCTGAAATTTTAAAAGGAGAGCTTAATGAAAAGCTTATTGTAATATATATCAGGGTGTTTTCTCCCAAAAATTGCATATTACTTTGTTTTAAGTTCACTATTAGTGCTTGAGATAACAAACATGATAATGCTAAATGTTAATACCGATGGACTCGTATTGTAAATTATATTTGCAACCATAACAACAAAATACCTAATTTTAACTGACAAACTTAAACTAGTGCTCACCTTGGCATTGAAATCCTTGTTTTCCGAATCCCCTGTAACAATAAAACGTCACCATTACTACAATAATAAAAAACCTTTCAAAATAATAATTTTTTAAAATGTATACTAATCCTTAAATTTTTGCAATTAAATGTAACAGCGTTAATTATAGTGGTAACTTTGTATATCATTTGGATATTATTTCAAATTTATTTATTACTTCACTCTTTATCACTGACTTCAAAGCGGTTGTTTCGAGCGACTATTGTAAGAGGTAATTGGTCGAATGCGTTGAAAATGGTTTTAGGATATTCGCTATTTTTCCGACAATTTACCAGGACAGTTTTGCACCAGAACTAAAACAATGCCAGTTAGGCGTAATTACATTTCTAGTTGGACGACATATTCGCTGGTACGTGGGAGTAGTTCAGTAATTATACAGCGTTTTCGTGTACCACACGAAATATTTCAGTTTTGTATTACAGCGGCAGTTGCGGTTGAATACATGCTCTTCGTAATTGGGTTTTGAATACATCTACTCGCGATGCCATCAGACGAAATTACATTCGTACATTGTTAATCGACTTTCGGTAATTATTGTTACTAATTTGTCCTGCTCAATTGGCGAAAATTTCGTTTGAGTACTGTATAATCCAGTAAAATTATAATTACAGCAATTAACAAAATCTAACAAGTGATAACTGCTTCTTTTGGAATTTGTCCATGTTGATAAACATATACATAATAAAATTACGGAACAAAAGACCGCTTTTCTTTTCTCAACATCTTCAGCCAAAATCAACAATAAGGACAGTGGTGGTAATGAAATAAATAAATAATTTAACATATAACTTACAATCAGGTAATTAAAAACATTAACGACAACGTCTGCTATGTGGGAATGACTAGGACATGTGACATACGCCTTAAGATTCAAAAATTGTATAAATTATTGTAAAGTTAACATGAATAAAGTCTAATTGTATATTAAGTAAAGTGATATATTGTGGTTTCTTCTATGCTATTCTATTTCGATAAATCTAATTTGCAATTATCTGTTTTAATTCTATGCTGATAAATGTCAAAAGAATTTCTAGATTTATGTTCCGCTATCCGTTTTGCCAACTTCCTTCCGGTTTGATCAACATAAACAGCATCACCATTAGAGCATTCTACTGAGTAGACTCTAAAGTCTAGGCTCATTCGTAACTGATTTACGGGTTTTGAGATTTAATATTAATTTGTAAATGGTGTTTTTGCTTTTAAATGCAGGATAAATGTTAAATTTCGGTATAAGTTTCAGGTTGAGGCTATTGTAAGTGAACGATTTATATATTTTGTCGCGGATTTTTTTCAAGGATGTAAAGTGGATCTGTAGTGTTTATGATTTGTTGTAAAAGACGGTTGATATGTTTGGTCGGGAAAGAATTGGTGGACGCGAAGTTTTAATCGTTCTTTAACCAATAAGTATATTAAAAAGAGCGATTAATCAGCGAGACTGTTTAACGCACGAGCGATCAGCGAGTGCGTTAATTGTCTAGATCATTAATAGCCGTTTAATATTCGAGTTGGTTACAAAAAATTTTCATCGATCGTATTCGTTTCATTCGTTCAGATTTTATTCGTCGATGTTGTTTGAGGTTATATGACCATTTATGTAATTTGACACTTAACAGTTCTGGACTGTGTGCTTAGATAACGGAATGTTTTGATTGGATGATTTTAGTTTACATATGTTCGATTGGCTATAATGAAGTCGTTTGATTGGCTATAACAAATCATGCATTAATAAAAATCGTGCATTTATAGAGCTTTTTAATAAATGATTTTCTATACAGCAAACATACTCATAAATAACCGATCGATGGAAAATGTAGTATAGTTCATCGATTCTGGAGTGGCAATTGCGTGGATATTATAATCATGCGTTGCAAAAAAAGGTAAGATGAGTGATATGGGATTATGATTAAGGCTGTAACGGAAGTGACCTTTGCGGAACCGGTTGCGGATGCGGAAGCCAAATGGTCGACTTCCGCGGAAGCGGAACTGAAAGTGGAAACGGAAGTAAAAATAACATTTATTATAGTAGCACAAAAACAATATCAAATTACAACAAAACGAACAAAAGAAAATTGAGAAATTCAAGAACCAACAAAATTAAGTTACTGTTTTTCGTGTGGTGTGTGAAGACTTATGGTACTGTTACAAATGCGTTTACAAAAGTGCGGATGCTGATGCGGAAGCGGAAGTGAAAAAGTATGCGAAAGTTCCGCAGTTGAGGAAGCCGATGCGGAATTCCGTTACAACCCTAATTATGATACTGGTACTGCTAATCAATGTTTAATTAAAAATATATTAACTGACAATAACGCTACACCATTGTAAAAGCTGATAAAAATGCCGTATTGGTTGTAATGAAAAATAAGCAGATATCCCAAAATGTGCCAAGTTTATGAGAAAAGCAGTGCTGAATAACTGCCAAAAGCCCGAAAACTAGACTCAATTCGGAAATGTTCGGAAAAAAGCATACCGGAAACAGTTTTCTCTTCTCTGTTTTGTTCAACTAGACTGTTGTCTTTTTATCAAATTAGGTACTTGGAAATATTTGAATATAGGCTCAAATTTTAACAATTATTTATGGAAATTTATTTATATATTTATGGAAATTATGGAATTAACAATTGATGTAAAAGAACAAATTTGGAGGCAGCAGAAAAATATTTAAAAGTTTTATTGTGAATCAAATTTAAATCTTTCACGTGCTGGAAAAACTGCAGCCGTTCAAAAGGGTTAAACGCAGAATTCCTGCGTTTCAGCTCGTCCGGAATCGAAGGGGATTATTTTTTCATTGCGGAGGAATCGAATTACGGGAGTACGGGCAATCTTCACTCAACGGAGCACATAAAACCCGTCGAACGATGACGAAGTTCCGATAATAGGATGAAAGCGTTTCAGGTCTCAGCTCGATAGGCGTGTGCTGTTGGGTTCGCCCTGTAACTTGCAATCTCCTCGCCGGGCGGTCGTTTTTTGCCCGGTCGGCGTCGATGTCCAGCGTCGAAAGAGATACCAAGTCAATACATCAACTTGGACAGCTTGCTCGCCTTTCCGGATTTGTACTCCGCACAGTGGTCAACAACACAGATTATATAGACCTCTACCGGCTCTACCACGTCCATATTAACGCGATAGGGCTGAAAACATTTAGATTTCCACAAATTTTTATTTCATTATGCGTTTTGCGTGGAAACGTTTTTGGGGCCCCGAAAACCAACAGTAAAAAGTTCCACTAGCTATCTATCAATCAACTTCAGCGATCTACTGACTTAAGGGATCTACCGACTTCAGCGAGCTTTTACGAAAGGAGCAAATGGAGATAATAATTTGTCTGTAAAATAAAGACACTAAAGGATAATTAGTCCGACAGTGAATTGATAAAGCGTAAGTTTTAACAACTTTCGTAGCAACTGATTTCAATTTGTCAATTCTGTAAGAACGGATGTTTCAACCGTGGCTAAATTTCTACATCTACGAGAGTTGTTAACAAAGCTGCTATAATACCAAACTACCGTCTTCAGTTAGCACGGTATGGTGCGTTTTCCGAAATATTATTTGATCAAAAACTTAAAGTTGGGCATCTAAAAGCCACCTTAAACATTAAGGGTGGATGTATCAATGCAAGGTTAAATGAGTAACTACGGGTTTAATTTAGGTTAACACTTAACTTTGAGTTTACGGGTTCATCAATTGTCGGGTTAACCATACCACTTAAATCGTGGTTAATTTTACGCGCCAGAATTTAGAGATATTTTGTATTTCACTTGAAAATTTCAGGGAAGAAAAATTTTAGGTTAGAACTGTGACTTCTTACAAAGTAAACAAAATTCTCGTTTTAGGCTTGAAAACAAGAAACTTGTAAAATTGTATCGGCTGGGAGATTCTACGTAAGTATCAATACAGAAGATATCACCATTTTCATACGGAAAATCCTGTAGAATACACTACAACAAAACAGTAGAGCGTATCGATACGTTTTGCATGTCTTTCTAATGGTTCACCGATATCGATTTGGAGGTTATTAGCTATAATAGTGGCTAATGTAGTATAGTAGATAAATTAACGATCATTGATATTCCAGATACGGTACCGGTAATACAGAAAAGAGGAAGTAGTTTTCGGCAAGAGTGACAACGTTTTTTGTGCTGATTATTGAGTAAATACGTATTTTTTTATTTTTTTTTATTTTTTTTTTACTTGTTTATTTTACGTCGGTCTAGTTCCGCAACTTAGGCCAATCACCGACGCTGAGGGCAGGCTACACACACCCAGGAATTTTGTCCTACTGAAGGAATTCCAACCTCCAGTAAGAGTTCTTTATCGTGCACGTCGCATAATGACAGCACACGGGGCCACCGGCTTTACTTCCTCATCCGATGGAAGGCGGCATGCAAAGGTATTTGTTCCCTGCCTAAAATACCAGGACAGTCGATTTTAGCCCGAGCCGGGATTCGAACCCGGGCCTCCAGCGTAGATAGCAGCCGCTCTATTTTTTTTTTTTTCAAAAACGATTATATTTCTGGTTATAAAATGTTAGATTGGTACTACTTTGACGAAACGCCAAGTTTAAAAAACTAATCTAATTCTGACAGATTTATATTTGTTCATTACACTGTAGGTGTCATATGCGTACATATTACAATAAAACTACATCGCTATACTTTATTTACGATTTTCTCAATTTATCGCGTTTAGAATTTGATATAACAAAGGGTTGATATTCCATATCAACAAAAAATCAAATTACTGATCCTAGCTTATTTTAAATTTTGTACTTTGCCGCACTAGAGCGGCAAAGTTCCATAGCGCCACTTCAACCTCGAACGTAATCAGCTGTTTTCGAGTGTGACAGCACAAAATAGTATATTATAATACAAGTTTTATAAGACAAAAATTAGCGCACTAGTAGTTTTGGGCACGACGAGCGTAGCGAGGAGTTCCCAAATGGAACGAGTGCGCCAATACGTCTTATAAAACCAGTGTTATATACTATTTTTCTACTTTGCGATATTAAATTTACATAAATTTCGAAAATTGCGGTTGTCATCTTACAATCTAGAGTAGTTTCATATTCAACAGTTGGTAGTTGTAGTAAAATTCATAAATACGACTGACGCGAGCCAATAGCGATTGAGATGTCAGCTTTATTTGACACTTGACGTCAACATCATCAATCTTGGAAAAGTTAAAAGTTACCAAATGTTTGTGACCTAGTGTTTTCATAACGGCACCGAAACCGGTTTCGTTATGAGTTTATAACGAATGCAAAGTAGAAAAATGTATTTTACGATGTGTATTTCTACAACTGTATTTGGAAATCTAAATTGTAGACTTCCGCGGTCTGAGTCAATGATATATTGATTTCCGGGTGGAAACCGCGTTGAGGACTTTGAAGTAGTCGACGTTTCGCGCGGAACATGAAAATTATCATAATTTTTCTACAATATGGCTACTGTAGCCACTATTGTGGCTGAATCGATATAGGTGGCTCGTAAAGAAAGACATGCAAAACGTGTCATCAATATAGTCTAAACAATCCTAACCTAAAATGTGTCTTGACCGAAAACCTTATATGCAGTAAAAAATCTCTCCGATATACCGGCAGGTGAATTTTAATCAGACCCTAAAGACTTATTCATTTCCCAGATAAATTAATGGCGATTAATAAGCGCTACAATTAATCACGCAACAGGGTTACAAACTTTTACAACTGTCAGATTCGTAGTGGTAACTTATCAACTCAGTTGATAAATATTTTAACCAATCACTTGCTCTAAGGATCCAACAGAATTGCAACTTCTCCCAAAAGTTCTTATGAACTTTTGCGAGAAGTTGAAATTCTGTTGTAAATAATTACGGACTGACCTTGCCATTTACCAACTTTCGCGGTTGCTAGCGTTAACAATTTTGATACAGAATTGGGCTGATTATGCCATCTCTCAATTAAAGAAGCGTAATGGCCAAATTTGTTTCAAATGGCAACTTCTTCGAGTTCTTTTAAAATTGTGTATTTCCTAAACGTCGAGAAAAATCAAAATATTTCTCCTCCGTAGTTGACTCTTTTATATTACAGCAAAGTAAATCCACCAGTTTTAAATCATCATTTAACGAGCAACCAAATCCAATTTTACTTGCTTAATACATTTTTGGATTTACCTTTTCAGAGACGCAAAACGGATAATAGGGCCCTATATTGAAGTTCCTATTGAAAGGAGGTTTTCAGCATTTCTAATTATAAATTTGTCTTTTGCTGACCTAAGCATTGCTCGCGGTGCTCGGGCATGGCGCTGCAAACGTGATTATTATTCTCTGCGTTAGTATTTGATCGAAAAATTGTCGATCTAGTGCATAATTCTCAAAAATTTGCTACTAGCGTCTCTAGCGGAAGTAAAATGACACCACATAACCTATATTATTACTGAGGACAATACAAAGTGTACCCGCAAGACGTTGTAGAATACCAGTAGGTTAGAGAGTTGAGATGGTTTGAACATCCTGTGAGAATAGACGACGATAGACAAGTTATAATTATCCAATCGTTTCTCCAAGTTTAAATAAAATGCCGTGGACGAATTCATTGAAATTCATCAATTTGTTGTCAAAACTGAGGTTTTTTTTACACAAAATATTTATTGATAATGCTTATAAAATACAATACATACATTATAAGATAGTACACATAACACGTATATTGAATACACCTCTTCTCAGTGGGCGGTATAGAAGGTTGTTTGTAAATATAGGTGCGGTGTTCACGTCCTTGTCATCCTCTAAGTTGTTCATGCATAAGCATATATTTTATCTTTAGTTTGCATCTTTGGTATGTTGTTTTTAATGTATTTTTGTATATTGTTGTATATATCTGATGTTCTTGTTGTAATTGCTTTTGCGTACTTACATCTTGTATATTTGTCCGTTCGAAAGTTTGTTGTTGTCCTTATTTGGTAATTATGGATATCGTTTGATTTTAGGAGTACGCTGTCGGTTTTTGTCAGCTTATTATCAACCTTGTGTAGTAGGTTTATATTATTAAGTGTTATTCGTTGTTTTATTGTTGTTTCGTTTGTTATTCTCATAACTTCCGAGGTCGGGGTTAGTCGTGGTAAGTTATGCAGATTTTTTTATATTTTATTCTGCTGTCTCTGTATTTTGTTTATATATGTCTGTGTTGTGTTTCCCCACACTGTAAGTAGATATGCTATGTTGGAGACAAACAGAGCATTGTAAATAACTTTCTTCAGGTGTTTAGGGACATATTTACTGATTTTATGGATTTCAGCGATAGTTCGAGAGTTCTTGTGGATTATTTCTCCAATGTGTTTGTCCTGTTTTAAATTATTTTGGATGTGGGGTCCGAGATAGCTTGTATTGGTAATCTTCTTGATGAGCTTGCCGTGTATGTTCACGCTTATTTTTATTTTTGTCTTATTGGGACTGAAAAATAAGTAGTTTATTTTTGTTTCATTTATTGTCAAGACGTTGTTTGCACCATTATTCTAGTTTGGGCATGTCTGTATTGACAGCATCTTGGAGTTTTTTTTTCAGATTTGTTTGCGTATGCAGTACATATATCGTCCGCATACATGTACAGTTTCCCCTGCATGCCTAGTTCTGTAAAGTCATTGGTATACAAAATGTATAGCAGGGGAGGTATGTTTCCTCCCTGTGGTGCGCCGTGCGTAGGTGGAATAGTCCGGGTCGCTATATGTATTATTTATTTTTGTAAACTGTCGGCGGTTCTGTAGATATGTGCTCAGTAATTGTAGGTTCTTTCCTTTTATTCCAGTTTCCATTTTTTTTTTATTAATTTGTCTCTCTTCAGTATTTCAAATGCTTTTTGCATGTCCACAAATATAGTTATAACAGTTTCTTTCTCTGTTATCCATTGTTTGTGCAATATATGTTAACATTTTTATCAGGGAGTCTACTCTCGTCATCTTTTTGAAACGAATGCGAGACTTTTCGAATGGAGTGGGTATATCACCGGTTGCACGTATCTATGAGCAAGTTTGTTTGTTCTCCAAAGCGTATCTTTACTACGGTTTCTAGAATTTTCTCGGTTAGCAGTAACTTTTGTTAATTTAATATTTTGTAGGTAACATCTACAACATTTATTTATCTACTTAAGACCGTAAAATATGTCCGACACCATTCAAAAAATTAATAATCCTATCGAAATCAATGTAAACACGTGGGTTACCATTAAAAAAATAAAAATCAACAACAGTTGGAAGATAGATGTTGATTTGATACTTCTAAATATGTGTGGTTTGATAATTAAAATATATCCGATGATTTTTTGAAATAACAAACCGTTTAAGAGATTTTGCTATGTGCATATGTCCACACCCGCGAACTGTATATGCACATGGTTTTCCATAGCCAGATTGTTGGGTTGTATAGTCAGGTCAGCTATTATGATACCACTACACTTGATCGGGTAGCATGTCAAATCCGTCTCGCATGCCGGCCTTCTGACACCGATAGCCAGATAGCCGCCATCATGAGAAATTTTCTCGGCTTTTTCTAGGCCGTGTGAAATCATCCGGCGCGAGAATGTTCGGGCACAGGAACTGTCCTCCAATGGTAATGTCACCATTCAATACGAGAATACGTTTTCCAAAATAAGAAGGTGATACTGGTCTACGTGCCTGCCGAAGCACAGCCAGATGGTGTTTACTGTTGCCACACATTGTACCAAATATTCCGCATGGCAGTAGATAAAATGGTAAAGAAGCAATGAATTATGCAGAATGATATAACCTGCATTATTGATGAGATGGAAAGATGAATAATATTTGAAATATATATATTATCAATATTGATTAATTAATCTTGTAAAATATTGTCTTCACAAACTTGAAATACACAGAGAGAAATGGTTATCTAATGTTCTTTAATATAAAACAACCAACCATGATTGTTTTTATTTAAAACAGTCGTTGTCTTGAAAATAATGTGCAAGATGTTGATAGATAGAGCTACAGTAGGCTCCTAGTAAGAGAGTCTCCTAGGACCTAGACGGTATATAACCGCATACATGTCCAAGCAGCGTCAGTGATTACAATGTTTCGTTGACAACGTTTCGTTGTGTGTATCGCCATTACAAGAGATTGGACACCATTGACTTTACAGTTTATTCCATGTGTTTTTACCTCCTACACTACTCGTGGTAAGTTTCCGTTGCAAGTAGATTATTTTTCCAAACACTCACAACAATTTTTGTTAGTGCGTAATAGGTACTTGCTCCATTTAACTCTGAGGAACATGGGTTTTGTGAATGGGAAGTGAATAAGTGATTTGGTTAGATTTATTTACATTGAATCCGAATCCAGGCGGCCTTACCGAATCCGCTAAAGGTTTTCAAAAAAGAAACCTTGAAAGTACACGTCAGCCAGACTGTAGCGCAGCTGTAAAGCGCCCTGCTTTCAGAGTGAAGGTTTTTCTGTGGTTTTCCTTTACTCCTCGGCGAATGCTGAAAGCCAAACAATTTAAGACGTGCCACAGACGCGGGCCATAATAATGATAACTCGGGCCTGCCGATGCCCCCGTAGTGGCGAAAGCTGTTGGGGGACGTTAAGGCGTGGATTATTATTATTATTATTTATAACACTATAACGTTAGCAAGCGGGCGTGTGTTTATTTTGTTCTGCTAGAAACTGCGTTTACTCCTACAGTAAAAAGGTTTACAAAGTTTTTTAAAAAGGTTATCATCGGATCCAATTTAATGGGATAGGGTTACATCATTAACTTCCTATATCACTGTTATTCCTATTATTATTGTCTATATTCCATTCCTAATAATTCCTATCGTCTTCATAGGTCGAGTCCCGGGTTTGATCTAGTGGGGATTGATCGGGTTTGATCTAGTGGATCTAGGGGGTCGGAATTATAAAAATCAGTGAAAGAACGCACTACAAACAAGATAAACAACAAAGACAAAAGGAACGTCGGTATGAAATGAAATTTAGTGGGCTGTAAGAAAAGAAGTGATTGGATGACCACGAAGATGGGTAACCTGTGCGGCAAATATCGAACCGTAAGGCCAAGTCGCAAGAATGAATCAATGGCCAATCAGTCCAGACAATCACTTGAAGGTAGCCGTCTATAATGAAAAAGCTAATTTACGTGAGAGATACGCGATACCGTGGCGCAAAACACGTCCTTGTGAAGTAACAAGTACCGTTACATCGCTTTGTTGGGTTTATTGGAACTCTCTTACGTTCTCTAGCGTGTCTGTTTTCAATTCCACATTAAATAACACCCGTGGGCCGTACCATACATAATCGAATGCAGCCAAGTATCTTAATATTATAAAGTATGGTCGGGATTGCTGGCATAATAATAAGCTTCTACTTTACAAGCCTGTCGACTTACGTCATCTAACTGTATAGATCAGTGGTTCTTAACCGGTGGTCCGCGGACCACTGGTGGTCCCTGAAAGCACCCGAAGTGGTCCGCTAAACCAAAATGCAAAATTAATGACAAAAACGACGAATTGACGACGCGAAGACTACTTATATTTATGAAATACTTAGTGATTTATATTATATTAATACTTAGTTGCGTGTGTAAACCAAACCTTGTTTTGTTTGTTATGTTACATGTAACAAAGTAAGTATGTTAAGTAGCTAGTAATATCCTGAAGTTACTATATCAGGTCACTTAAAAACCGTACATCGTAATTATTGTGACCGTCGCGTCCGCGAGATTTCTTCGAGGGCAAACTATGAATAAAAAAACTAAACCTTGGACCCAGTAGATCACGATATGCAATATCTGAAGAGATATTGACTGTATCATTTGAATCTTCAGTTGCAAGGGTCATTAAATATGAAGTTGGAAGGCATGATCAACATATTTTTATTTCATGATAAATTCAGCGCTTGTATCGCTAAAATTGAGCTATGGGATCAATAAATAGCAGATAATTTTTCTACCTTTGATACGCTAAATTAAATTTTTGACGGAATAAGTGTATACTGAGATGAAACACGAACATTAAACAGAACATTACAAAAATTACAAAATTTTTAAAATAAGTATATACATTGTTTGAGTGATCTGACTGCGAGGACAAAGCGATTCAGAAACTCATTCGCAATGCTTGCATTGTAACATTACTGAAGCACCTGATGAAATTCAAGAAGAGGTATTTGAAATGCAACACGAGACAAGAATTGAACTTTACAATTTTAGAGCAAAAAAGCGATTTCATTCTCTAAAATTCAAGAAATTGATATACATTACATAACATTGTTATCTACCAATGTGAGCAGCGATTCTCAACTTTTTTGGTTATTGAAAATAAAAACCGAAATCGTTTGGCTGCCAGTGCCGATATGCGTTTGAGCAGTACCGAACCAAGAATTAAGCACTTGGTAAATAGTATGCAGTCTCAAAAATCGCACTAAAAATGTAACTTCGTCAACTTTAGCAAATAATATACTAGATTTAAATAATTTCAAACGTCTTTTATTTATTCAACAACCTTATAATAGTTTATTTTGCCGCTAAACATTTAGTGGTCCATGACAAAACTAGAATTCAAAAAAAAAAAAATCTGATGTGGCCAGGCACATGACTATCATACAACATATAAAATGAATAGTTTAGCTGCATGAGAATCTATTCTATTGAGATAAATCATAGGTATTGTCAAAGCATCAGCATTTGACACTACCTACACTACGTCATTAGAATAATAGTTATTTATGTTACAAATGCCGAAAGTACGGAATAGCGCGACGAGCGGTGATGCGGCGCGTCACCGAAGGCGGAGTGTCGCCGTCGCATATGAGCGAGTCGGTTATCTAGTTTTTGGCAGGAGCGACATCAACGTTTATTGTGTTGCTTTTTAAGAAATACGTATTTAAAAAAATAAATGATGTCTGAATAGTAAATGCTAGGTTGGTACCACTTTGACGAAACGTCAAGTTTAAAGGTGCGTTCCGATTGGTAGGTAATGGTTGCTAATGCCGGTGGTAGAATACGAAATTATAGTATTTCTTACATATCGTGATAATGACACATATTAGTTTGCATGTACATAAACATGAGTCCCTATCAACTTTCTATTGGAAATACTATAACGCCGTCTGCTACCACTGCCATTGTCACTAATGAAAACGCACCTTAAAAAGGTAATTCAAATTCTGACAGATTTATATTTGTTCATGACACATCCCTGCCAACATACTAAAATAAAACTACACTCATCGCTATACTTTATTTATAATTTTCTCAATGTATCGTTTTTAGAATTAGATATAAAGACGGGTTGATATTTCTTATCAACAAACAATCAAATTGGTGATCTTACTTTATTTGAAATTTGTGTTTTATAATTTGCCGCACTACAGCGGCAACGTTCCATAGTGGTTTTCCAACCTCTGATGAGATCAGCTGTTTTCGAATGAGACAACACAAAAAAATATTTGTCAAAATCCTGGCTACTATGTAATTTCATATCAATGCAGATGCGACCGATCTCGATCAAATAGAATTTGCTCTTGAAGCTAAACTATTAATTTTACCAAAAAATTTCATAGGCATAAATTATTCAAAATTTCCTCTACTTTAATTTGTTAATTAACTAATTTGTCGAAATTACAGAAATGGCGGCTCATTTCCAAAATCCTTCAAAAAGGCTTAGAATAAACTAAAAAGCTAAACTATTAATTTTACCAAAAAATGTCATAAGCATAAATTCTTCAAAATTTCCTCTACTTTCATTTATTATTTAACTATTTTGACGAAATTACAGAAATGGCGGCTCATTTGCAAAATCCTTCAAAAAGGCTTAGAATAAACTACCAGTTCCTTTGGACCCTTGTGAACCAAAAGCTTTTCAGCTCTAAGTTAGGTCATGAAACTTCTAAATATGAACTTTCGTTCCCATACCTTCAGTAGTTTCTCCGGAATCGTCTCCACAAAAATCGTTTACACACACACATACACACAGACACACACACAGACATTTTTTTGTACCTTGGTCAAAAATGTTCAGGGGACCCAAAAAGACCTATTTCCGCTAAAATCTCAATTTTTTTTTTGGCACGATTACAATACTTTACATACTGCGTATGATAAAGTAAAAAGTCAAATGGTCCTTCATCACTAAAAGGTTAAGAACCACTGGTATAGATAGAAAAAAATCTATGTTTAAAGTACATAATATACTTTCACTTAAAAATGCGTTTCCTTTCGCCAAAGAAATCTAATTTTGATTGAAATAAGTGTATTTGTTTACAAGGAAAAGTTTCTTTCGTTTACAGTAATATTTCTTTGCCTCTATTGAAACAACAGAATCAGAATATCTTTGAATCACGCACACTTATTTGACTTATGTGTGTGGAACTGTACTACGTATTTCTGCGGCGAAAAGTTTGCATTGCAGACCGCTGTGTGACCCGGGAAGGTTTTTGCCAATATCGCAGAATCGCACCCCAATAAATTTATATTTCTCCTTAAAGTGATGCTTTTATTCTCCAGTTTATATCGACGCAGTCGTATTGGCGGAATCGAAAAGTAATTACGGTAATTCTCAAAGCGAAAAGCGATGGTTTGCGAGGAATATATACCGCTGACATCTCAATTTTGCCCAGGAGCGCGATCCGTAAATACACAATCATGCGGATCGATATTTTAACTTGTTGAAGCCACTCGACCGAGGTAATAACGCCAGAGATTCATTTTCCCGAGTTATCTACGGTTGGTTCCTAAAGATTACGTTAATACTCTCGAATAAATTAGAAACTATGTAAGTATTTGACCAACTTATGTTCTTTGTTCTGCGATTTGAGTATTCAAATATTCAAATTGTATAAAGGGATTATTCGCTTCGAGTAGAACTCATCACTATTTTTCCAGTATGTATATTTTCTTTTGAGAATTGTGCAAATGTTACACTTTACACCTGTGGCGGCTCGTGCATTGGTTTGCAGATTTGCGCAACCCCCAAGAATAATGAGGAAACGAAAACAGTTAAGTACAATTACGTAATAGGTAATATGTGCTATGATAGTCAAGCATTTTCTCGCAAATTACAAACCTAAGACGGATATACGGCTATACGGATATACGAATTATTAGGGCTGAATTATTAGCTGAACTATTCTATAGTCGCAATTGCATCGATAAGGCTGAATCAAAAAGGCTTGGAAGGTCTACTGTGCATGCCAACGGTATACCCAATTGCATAATGAACGAAACCATTGGTTTTGTTATGGTTGGCATGTTTGATTTTATCAATTTAGGTGGTCTTTTCGTCAGTTTCAATTATGATGTATCACACTTGTTGTTTAGCTGTAAACCGAATGTTACTTGTTCTTGTTCTTTTGTTTGTTTTTGCAAAGATTGAATCGGCGCTGGAATTTTTTTGAGACAAATCTTCTTTATTTTTTATGTCATGTTTAAATCAAGGGCACTTCCTACATGCGCATGAACCCTAACTACATAGTGTTGCTCCTTTATTTCGCGATTTTTCATTTGAAGGCGTAATTTTTACGTGAAGAACGTACAGTAAAGGCTTATCCGTCAGAGAATTGACAGCAAACTGTCATAAGTTTAGTTCAATAAAAGACGATGTTCATTTTAGTTCCCAAAACACTGCAAAAACAAACACATAAAAATTTGCAAAAATCTGGAGCCCAATAAGTGTAGCACAATCTGTAAAACAGGTAAGAAAAACCAATTTCTCCACCATCTTTAAACATAACTCAAGTACGCTATTGGATTTTTCGTGCGTATGCAATGTTATCGTTGCAAATGCCAATTCCACCACATAAGCAATTAGTTTTTCAAAAAAATGCTTGAATTTACTAAATATATATATTTGGAAATATGCGTAATTGAAAATTTTTACCACTTTTTTTCCCCATAGTGTATATTTATATAAAACAAGTTATACAAAACTGGTACCTATAAAAGTGCGACCTCCATTTTTCCATAATGTACTTACATTAACATTTTCAAAAAGTAAGTGGTCTAAATTTGGGACTAAACCACGCCTAAATCGTCACACAAACATTATACTGTATTGAGCATATGTATAAAATATCCCTAAATTGTTTTTAAACTGTTTGTTATACAATATGGGTGATATGCATTAGCGCGTGATGGCCATCAACTGCTTCATAAGCGAATTAGGCATTTATGAATAATGAAAAACCACTTAATTTTCAATTTTCCGCTGTAGGCTCCTTAGCTCATACCTCGGGTGGTTACATTATATCAGTCATGACACAGGGAGTAACCGAGTTTCGTCGGCATAATCACGCACCCTGGGGTATAGGACCCCCAGGACACAGTCTGGGTAGCTTTACTATCATCTCTGAAATAATGCATATCCAACGTTTTTATCTTTTACGGTACATGGAAAAACCTTACCTTAACTTTTTATATCTTTATTACCATCCTTAATTTATACCCAAGAGATTCTATTTCCGTTCTTCCATCCTGATGTAATTTTATGTAGACAAGAGGGAAATGAAATGTAGCTCTCTTGAGATATTAACCGCCACGATGGCGATGGTTACAAAATTGCACTTTGCCTTCCCACGTGAAAGACAATTTAAATCGTATAGTAGTTCTGTTTGTTGTACTGGTTGAGTTTTGCTGCTGATAATTAATTTATTTATCTGTTTAGGTATATTTAGCATAAAGGATGCTATGTACTCAGATTACAGGATAAATTGATGTAACTAATGAAAATGAATAAAAATAATTATGTTCTCGTCAAATAACAGCATATTATTGTACAGTTTTGTAAGACGTCAAATTGGCACATGAGTTGTTTAGGGCGCGAGGAGTGCGCCAATATGTCTTGTAAATCGAGTATAATATGTATACTCTTTTTTGTACTTTGCGTCAGTAATTTTATATAAATTTAGCAATTGTGGTTGCTTTATTTAGAATCTAGGGTATTTTGCGGGTACCCTACAGTACGCAAAATCTGACCCAAATCACTGCACAATATGTCCTAAAAATGGCAAGTTTGTAGACATGCGCAGTACGCACATACTGCTCTTATACATAACTTGATGGACACGATCGACGAATCGGCCTGTCAAAACGTATGGTTGTCAGCTGTCAGGTTATGGTGGTTATGTCGTCTAGTATATACAGTGAACTGTATATACTACGTATAACTGGAAAGGACCCGTAATGGTCAATAAGTGATGCAAATGTATTTGGCATGCAACCCGCAGTGCAGTGGGCAAGCTATCTCTTTCTATCTCATATGGTACTATCACCGTATGCGCTTCGAATTTAACTTTTTATTTGTAATATTTTTTCAATTTAATTGGAACAAATTAATCAACCCTTAACTCTTGCAGAGACTTAATAAATGAGATAATAATCGCAGATTTAATAAAAGTTATATTTTATTCATATATTCCGCATAATTAAAATTTACAGACTATGTAGGTACTATCGCGAGCATAAAAAACGGGGACCCTCTAATTTGCACTGATTAAACTGGGCTATGTAATGCCATGTCAGTACGCTTGTCATGTCACATTAATGTCATCTTGAATTTTGACGTAATAAATAAAAATGTCGCAATTGAATGAATTTTAAAAGGCAAATTCTAACTCGACTACATGATATAATCAGCATTCGAGAAATTGTTATTGAATTAAGTGTCGGCAAGAATAGCGCGAAGAATAAAATTGATGGAACCGGAACAAAATTGTAGGTTGACAAATCCTGTCAGTTTAGACATCATAGGTTAACAAATACTGTCAGACTAAATGTTACACAACTAAAATTGTTGAGAATATAAGTGCCCAATTTCACGTTGCTGTCCCCGTTTTTTATGCTCGCGATGGTACTCTCAAATTATATATTAGTAGTTATTCTTTAATTTGATACATTTGCAGTCCAATAACTAAATGCTCTTTGTATTATTGAATTAAGGAAACGCATTCTGACATTAAAAGTAGTCCACATGATGCTGATTTGATTTATTCGATAATATTAATTTCTATAAATTATATTTCACATTTTAAAATGTTATTCATTCGAAATATGTATACATTGAGCGTGTAAAGTAAGGAAACATGACACAATGTCTGAAACGGATTGTTTTTTGAAAAATTTCATCGATTTCAATTATCAAAATATACATATATACATCAAATTTAATTTTCGACTTTCAATTGTTTTCGACTTTTGACGCCATTGACAGTTTCTAAATGGCAACCCCATATCTTTTTGTACTGGTATTGATAGGTCTGTTAATTGTAAAGATAATTGTAAAGTAAAACATTCAAAAAAATCGAGAAGAAGAAAGTTGAAATTAGTGTTATATTGATAACTTTTGTTTGTTTGTGGTAAGGAAATAGACGGTTTCAAAAACTGCATATTTTGTCAGGTTATTGCGTTTTTTTTAGATTTTTATGAAGCCGTCCGCACCCACTTAAAAAATCGCTTTAAATACGTCAAAAACATGTGGGAACAAATTTTTGCAATTTCACGTAAAAATACAGAGCTTTAGGTTTACTATGAGACCATTTTAAGGTTTCTAGGACAATGGGTTCAGCTGGAATAAAATAAAAAAGCCAAACACTACTGCCTTCCGCTATCTACCTACGGTAGTCTGACAGTGTCACATTGCCCACCGTATCGCTCTGTCTCTGTTGCTTGCGCCTGCAACACTGCGCGCCAGCCAATACAAAGCGCGGGTCCTTCCCAGTTATACGTAGTATATACACTTCACTGTAGTAAACAGTCAACATTGTAAAGTTGTCATCCGGTCCATGGGTTAATACAAACAAATTACTTGTGTCAAATTGTTTATTGCTGACGTTCATCGTTTGTGCAAAGTTTTATATATATTTTATATTTATATAGTTTTGTTGCTTATAAACGATATGCTTGTAAATATGCTAAATTTGGGAAAAAAATCACGTACGCGTTTCTATGACAACCAGCATGAGTGAGGTAAAGAACTACTTTCTGCTCAGTTAGAAACGGACTATTTCAGTGGTAGGATTGAACAAACATAATTACTGTTAATTACTGTGAATATGGTGAAACTATTTCCAAGAAGAGACACTGTGTCTGGCTCAGTTAAGGTTAACTAATTCATGTTATTCCCCTTCAAGTCATCAATTATGCATTTATTGGCAGGTGCGACGGAGATGCAACGTCTGCATTGAAAATAAAGTTCAGTGGTTTTACCTACAGTGTAATTTTTTGTTAAAGATACTGCAGATTAATAAGAAGAATAGTACATTATAAGTTGGTAACATCTTATATTTCTATAACTTACACTCCAATAGCAAAAGAAAATAAATATGAATAAGTAGTATACGGTATGTTAATGAGGTTGGAAATAACAAAGAATTCAAACATCCTTGAATAGTAAATGGAGTAGAATATTCATGCCAGTCACCACTCAAGCCAAATAAAGAAGATTAACAAATTCATTAAGCATGTTTTCAAAACATGTAACCTTTACCATTACACGAAAATTATCGACTGGATTCAGAGATCAGTCCTGGCTTATTGCCAATGGTAACAGAAGAGTTCTTTCGGTGTTGATATTTGTCTTGTATTTGTGCCAATACCAGAAAAAACGTATATGTCAACGACATGTCGAACGACAGATAAAAGAGAAATAACTTAAATAATCAAGAAATTCACTGTGTGATATTTAAAAATTTGTCTGTTATACTAAGAATGATTGATTGCCCGAGAATTATGATGGCCGCCTGCAATATTTCCAGTATCTGTTAACAACACTGTTGTTTAGATGGTTTAATTTTTTCAGTTTCTGCGTTTGTATTTGTCTTTAAATAGTATTCACGATGTTTGATGATGCGCTAGCAACAACTTTTCAATATGAAAGAGTAGTTTATATATACAATATAATTACGAAAATATAATAGTTCGTGTTTAAAATCCCTTAAGGTGAGGTCCTAAAATAACAACTGCGGACAACCCATTGCTGTGTTTTGGTTTCATACAGTTGGGGTTTGCTTGATGTTGATTTTACTTGTGCAAACACTCGCGGGGCAACTTATAAGGGATGTTTGCTTACCGCCTTTGACTTTAACTTTACTATCGATTAAGTTAAGCCGAAGTTTAAATGTAATGGCACCCAGGAACTTTGTTAAAACTTTATCGGGAAATTTGATAAACTTTCTCGACCGCAAAATTTCCATCGCAAAATATATAAATCCCGTAACTTTTATAAGATAGCTGGTGGGTTTAGGAGTTCGGTTTCTACACTTTCTACTTGTAAAAGAGATGAAAGGATTTTGGAAGCGTTTACTTTCCGATATTCTCCGTAACTTATTTACTGAACTGAACATATATCCCACGGACGAAGAAAAACAAGTGATTGTTTAGTGAACCAAGAGAGACCTGGCAACAGCGTTAAAAATTCGTTAAGACATCGACGTATAAATGTATTTTACAAAATTAATGTTTTTGCAGTTTTTGCCCCGGTATCTAAGATGTAAAATGTCACTTCATGATAACGCCTTAACGCCCGCGAGGGCGTTAAGGGTTGCCATGGTTATATGTCAAATATATCAAATATTTGTCATTCAAATTGTAAATTTTAAATCATCAATGTCAATTATTGGCGATTAAGGTTATAAGTTTGACAATTAATTGTCTGTATTGTCACTCAACTCCGAATTGTTTGTATTGTTACTCAACTCCGTAGATACGAATGGAGGAACAAAACCATTGTAGGACATAATATTTTGTATGCACCTCGGGCACTACTTGATGTTTATACCCTCGGGCGACTTAAGAAGCTTTTTAAACTGTCACGCTCGGGGCATAAACATCCGTGTAATGCCCTTGGTACATAAATAACTATTTCTGACATTTTTACTTCAAAAACTTACAGTACGAGATCGGACGGATTACTACGTCCAGCTGTTTTTAATCATAATAATTTTTTTATAAATATTTGCGAATAGAAGAATATGTTTCTGCCGGAACTATTTTTAACTAAAATTAAATAATTAACAATGTCAAGCAATTTCGTTCACTTGTTTTAAAATAAATCATAATTCATTGCAAAGACAGATACGTAAGGGTAATTCCATGTCAAATCAACATAGTTTTATTCCTCACCATCTTGGATTTTGATAAACTGGTTTAGTATTGTTGTCTTCATGTAGTTATGGAAAAATACCATATTTTATGATAATTTGTTATGCCGTTTTGGAACTATGGTCCGATTGTCCGATTGTCGCACACCTAATTAATCTAGAGAGGTGGTATAGGTGCCATTTTATAGCTTTTTCCATATTGATATACAACACAATAGGGCTTGTAGGGAATCTTGTTTTCTTAATTAAAAATTAAAACTTTTTTTTATTATTTTCAAATGCTCGTTTTTATTTACCTTACACTGTTTTCAGTTAATTCCTAAAGTTTGATAGTGAGATGGAAATGGGTTCATGACTAGCTTTTTATTTAAAATTTTTAAAAAAATTGAGCATTTTGAAATAATCGACATTAAACTTCTAATTTGTAATTAAGAAAAAGAAAGTTCCCCCAGAAGCTCCATTGTGTTGTACCTACATCAGGAGAAAGACAGGAAAAAATCAGGTAATACCTTACAAACCTCAAGTTTTAGCACTCATTAGGCGATCCATTCAATAGATTTATCTTTCTTAGAAACGTATATGATGTCGTCACAAGGAGATATATGAAATTATTTTTAACGATATGTGCTAAGTTACTAAGAAAACCTGGTTAGAATAAAAAATTGTCATTACCTAAGACTTTTTTTGCTAAAAGTGTTAATATTTGAATCAAAAGTTTCGTATAAATATTTCTTATTCTCCTTTTATTTATAACTTTTAATAGTCTATCTCCATAACAAAGCAAGTTGTTGACAATGCCAACAAGTTTTCCATGATAAAACTAAAGCTTAATATTTTAGAGTGAGATGTACCAGAATGACGATATTTAGTAAAAACTGAATCAAGGCGTCAAAATGTATATAAACACCAATTTTCTATCTATCTAGCTTTCTTCCATCTAAAATTACGTCGACCAAGACTTACTTATTTCAGTAAAATCACACCTATACTAAACTAAAAGTAAGTGATATTTTACAATTTTTTTAAAATATTATCAACTACCTCGCCAGCTGTAAACTTTTGATTATTTAGTGCCGTATTGGGTTATGTGTCGCTTCTGTATACATTACTTAACATTAATCTAATTAAAACGTAAATGTTACAGGTATTGCCTTGTTACAGGTATTGCCTTGTTTTGTAATTTAATTTGGTAATTTAATTTCCTGTGTTACATGCAGTAAACATATTATGTTGCTAGATGAGGTATAGGGTTGCGGTGGAAAGTATCGAGTTGACGTTGGTACTAATGGATATTGATGGAAAAGCACCTATGCTCCATTGTTACGGTTAATATAAAATCGATATCGGTCGTATTAGTGGGTATTGGAAAACCGTGTAAATTAATTTTAGTTTTCGACAGATTAAAGTTAACAAAAATCGTCAAATAATACTCTACGTTCTAGATTTTATATTTTGTGCTATGGTATTTTTGACTTCGAGTTCGTCATTGTGAACGGAAACGGAAATGTTACTCCAACCAATTAGGGTGATTGAAAGGCTTCAGCTATTTGTGGAGCAGCAAAAATATCTAAAGCATCCATTAGCGAGGGATTAGAACCCACTTAGTCGTTTCGCAAAATCGTTGTTTCAAACAATTTTAATGCAGACGGAATTATCAATTGCTATAATGATTAATAATTCTTTCAATCTTGTTCTAATTAGCAATATACCGTGTGTTCCACTTGAAGTGTACTCCATTCGTTTTCGTTTTCAACAAGTTTTAATATTAACACATTTTGATATTTAAATATAAATCCATATATTTCGGTATTTTTTTAACAAGCAAAGCATATTAAAAACATGATCATCAAAAGAGGTAACAATAGTGTGGAATTGACTCTACTTCAAGTGGGACACACTGTAGATACGAAATAACTTTATTATAGTATATGTTATAGTTATACATTTCCAATTTACAACACCGTAAAAGTAGTCTGACACATTAATTTGATCGTAAACGACCACCGTTTGTTTATATCGAATAAGGACTATATATTATTTATTCGTAATTAATGAAATTACTCATTTATAGTTCACTATTGTAGTTGTTATTGGTACAATCTACAACCTCGTTGAGCAGTGGTAGTTCGACACATATTTCATTTTATATCACAAGCAATGATTGTGTAAGTAGTTATGTCAAGTAACGACTAGACAGGGTGATAAACAAACGGTTGTTATTAAAGAACAAACCACATGGGTCATTTTAATTTCTCTATAGTATATTATATTGAATGAGAGTTTCTCCGATATTGGTATGTGTTTACCTTAAACTTAATAATTTTGTCTGGGTTTGTTGTAGAGAGTAGAAACAAAAACCATTCTATTTCGCACATTCCAAGATGTCTGTTAAAGTTTACACTTATTTTCTATTTTAAAAATATGTTCAACTTGACTTAGGATAGTACCTTAGGACCTGCTTTAAAGATTTTTCCAATATGAACGGGTACTTAATTTGTTCATTAAATATTTTTTGTATATAACTTTGTATGAAAAGAGCTTCTAATAAAAAATAGTACTCTTGCTCCTTCCCCTTTCTGATAACAAGCTATTGAAATTTGATTTTTTTTTACTTTTACGATATTTAATGCGTAATAATTTTTGTGGGACCATCTGAAACTGTCACAATTAATTCATCTTATTATAGCGTTTCAATAGTTATTTAACTTACAAAAAGAGCGATTAATGTTTGAGCCTGTTTGACGCACGAGTGGTGAGCGAGTGCGTTAATTGTGTAGATCATTATTCGTCGTTTAATATTCGACTTGTTTAAATACATAGATTTTATTCGTCGATGTCGTTTGAGATTATATCACAGTTTATGTAACTTGACACTGAAAGTTCTGGAGTGTGTCCGTGGATAACAGAATGTTTTGATTGGATGGTTTTATTTTACGTATGTTCGATTGGCTATAATGAATGTGTTTGATTGGCTATAACAAATAACACATTAATAGAAATCGTGCATTTATAGAGCTTTTTAGCAAATGATTCAGTAAAAATACTCATAAATAAACGATCGACTGTAAAATATATAAAATCATTCTTGTGTATTTTACTGTGTTTGGAATAATATGCCTTTGAATATGGAGAAAATCACTAATTAGTTATTAATAACAAACAGTTTCTTTCTGAAGTAGTAATAGTATGATTAATCTAATTGTATTTTACTGTAACATTATGAACTTTATTCAGCGTAAACTAAGTACCTATGATTTAGATGCAGAATGTTTTTTTTATCAACAGATGAAAGTACAACCGAATAGGGAAGGCAAGAAAACGATTAGTGGCCACTTCATAGACAAATCTTTACGGTTGACATCATCCTCTTGTGATGGACACCGTTCAGGGATAAAATATATATTGGTCAAAAAAGAGGTTTCACAACACAAAACCACCCTTAGAAACCGATTTCAGAGCTGTAAAAAGGACAACTGGAACTAAAAGATTCCTCAAATACTTTTGTCAAGACATGCAGTGAGTTTATAACCGTTAGTGGTGGACTGGTGACGTATTAAATTTGAGAATTGAGAATTATGATGTATACATTCACTTATACCATCCATCTGTATCAAGGTTGTTTCATGAAGTTTGATGAAGACAAAGTATGGATTCCTGTCAAAAACTGACATATTAGAACGAACAACTATGACCACTAATCTATTATTTCGTATTTTCTATTTCGTTTCTCCACGAGAGTATTTGTGGAATCTTTATCCCGGGAAAGATTTCATCACAAAAAGAGAACATTTCGTTACTAGTCGCTTTGTAGTCACCCTATTTGTTTGCATTTCCATATGCTGAACACAAACAAAAATCCATTCAGCATCTAAATCATAACAATTATATGCTGAATAAAGTTCAAAATAGTAACGGAAAATGTAATAAGTTGAAATAATTATATTATCCCAACTTTAGAAAGGACTTATCCTATTTGTAAGTAAGCGCTGATTAGTGTTTTCCCTCATTTTCAAGGGCATGTTATTCCAAACACCAGTAAATACACAAGAATGTTTTTATATATTTTTAAACATTATCATAAGATGAATTGTGATAGTCTCAGATTTTTTAGTATTGTCCCACCTCAAATGGCTTGTTATCAAAAAGGAGAAGGAGTAAGATGCAGTAGCTACTTGCTACTGCATTAGTGAATGTGATATATAACAATTATGCATTATATACAATAATGGTGGAGGCGCCACAGAGGTTTACTTTACTCGACCATTATTTTAAAAAAAAAATTATTTGCTTTCTAAACTCATGGTAAAGGTACCGCAAAACGTTGCTGGGTCGATTAATTGTATCTAGTTCTTTAGTTTTGCTTCGATAATAATGGTGGATGTGACACAGAGTTACTATAGTCGAGTTATATTATTTTCTTTTTTCATATTCACTGATTGCTTTCTATAATAATGGTAGAGGCACCCAAAAAGTTTCAAGTCGAGTATTGTGGCTTATTTTTATTTCTTTGGTTTCGTTGATATATTAATGGTTTAGTCGCCAAAAAGGGTTTCCATACTAGACTATGTTATTGGTTTACTTTTGCTTCCTATGTATAATTATAGAACCACAAAAGCCTTCAAAACCTGACTAACTTTAACTTAATTCTTTCTTGAGATGTTAGCCGCGCCACAGAATACGACAATTAATTTACTTTTTTGTTAATCATAGACATCTTATTTCCAGTTTATTTCATATAACAATAGTGGACGCACATTTTCTTTTTAAACCCAACATTAATACAAGAACCTCACCGAATCAGTCGTCAAATTGTTTTCAAAATCCTCCACTTTATTTTCTTAATCGTTGTACTAACATTGTATGGTCAATTTCCATTTGGAGCATATTGACAAGGGTGCGTAAATATCCACAGAGCGGGAGGGTCGCGTTTAAAGGGCAAACCGCCACTCGAGTCCGCAGTTAGAGCGCCCTGCTGGAAATAAAAAACACAACCCGCCCCAGAATGATGGGCCACCCAGCCATGCGAATATAAAAGAGAAACTTTTATTAAATGTCCCCCTATGAGGTTGCCCTTTTAAAAGTCATTTTCCTCTCGAAATGGTCGCGTACATCTCGTTTAATTTAAATTTAGCTTGTAAACAAGTAGCGCTATATAAAAGCCCTATCATCATAAAGCAGAGAATTTTCATATCAGCAATAACTACTGGTGATATAATGTGACAGTTAACGTATTAGGTTGGTTGTTTTGTCTTTAAATGAATTTTTTTATTTATTAATTGATCAAGAAGAAAAATGTCAAAAACAACAAACAGCCAATAACAAAAACAAAGACGACATAAATCAACAAGAATAGTTAGAATGTTTCGAAATTATCGCGGACAGCGCTGTATTCCACTTGTTTACTATGGTTGAGGACGGATAATTGTACAAAATGCTTCAGATTATGGAAACACAATATCCTCAGTAATTTTAATGAGTAATATAGAATAAAAATTGTGTTTGCTTGTTTACACCTTCAAAACAAAACAAAAGAAAAATTTACAATTTTGCCAAAAACGTACCCAATAATTTTAAACACGCCATATCGTAGTTATTAATCATCCGAATGATGAGAACCAAGAAGTAAACGTTATGCCTCTTTTTAAAATATAATGTCATCCCCTTAGCCAAGATACATACCCTTATACAGATAAATGACAATTGAAAATTGTAAAATATTGATTAGTTTGTGGAAAGTCCGTAGATTTTTTTGATAGATTTTTGTAGGCAACCCAACTTTCAATTGTCTTTTTTTCTCGAACATTTCCTCATCTAAAACCACATCATTTCAACATCATTAAGTTCAGAAGAACAAAAATCATTTACTAAACTTTGGGGGAAGAATGGACTGAAATAAACCATCCATTCAGGGCTTTCCCTTAAGATTTTTGCGCTTTTGTGGTTTCTTGCTTGGAAACACCCGCACAGCACTTAAAGAGTGGAGGTCGACGTTTGCGAAATACTGAACAAACTTTCAGCATTTCAAATCCTATATTGGCTTATTCCATAAAGCTTTCTATTGAACTCAGCAAGAAAAATATGGGGTTGCTATAAAAATGTATGTTCAGTTAATTAAAAATCGCAATGTCGCGGATATTTTAAAATAACATACCGTTTCAATTGTAATAAATTCATTCCGTGCTTTTATTGCGCACTGTAGAAAGATTTAAGATCATTCTAGATTATAAAAAATAATGAAATCTAATAAAATTTTCCGAACATATAATATTTTGTAATTTGAGAATGTTTTAAAAAATAACTAACCCATGATTCACTCTTTAGAAAAATAAATTATACTAATTAAAACAAAATTGACTATATTATGCTATGAAATAATTCTTTACGTCGCGTCGTACTTCTAGAAAATGTAGAAAATATGACTTAATTAAATATGAGTTCTTAAGAAGTAAATCAGACATATAACAACCGATCGTGCTGAAAGTACACTTGTGGATTATCTTCATGGTGTTTCCTTAAGGCATAAAGTTTACCGGCTTGGCCATTCGTTTCTGAAATATTATTACGATGTAATAATAATTCCTCAATGATTGCGGTGTCTAATATAGATACCAAACGCCAAGTTTGCACAAAAGGCAAGTAAACAACCTCGACGTTTGGTAACCTAATTAAAGGTAATGACGTATTTGGGCAATTGATATAAATAGAGTATAGCGGGGTATCAAAGCGAATTGTTATTTGTCTGTATTTACGAGCGACATCCGACACCTGTACGAGAAGGCAGCGACATGTCTTCTCAGCTGCTTTCTTAGTATATCTGGAACAATTATATACAGTATGTAAAACCCCAGTGTGTGTTTTATTTACATCCACCCTGACCTGGACCATCCCCATTATGAGCTACGTAACAACATACCCAATACAAGAACAGTTTTTCTTTCTTTAACGCCCTACAACTCCTTAAGGGAGCATTTTTATTACTAAGGGATTATCTACAAGATACGTTGTACCATGGTATATCAAATATTGGTATGATTACCAGCTTAAGTTGTTACTACTATGGGAACATAAATATTTCAGGTAATGGGAGACGGCACAGGATTATTTATTTTAATTGGTCCCATATGATGCTACATTTAAGCTGATCACACTACTTTCTTGAAATTAGTTAATATTATAAATAAAGTTATCAATACAAATAACTTATTTATAAAAAAAAGTTTTCAACTGTTTACATTTTACAATAACCAGCCATAAGCAGTAGTTGCAAAACGCAACTTTACATACACCAAATGTTTGCCATTAAATAAAGCTAGCATTTACAGATCTACTGTTCAGTCACGTAGTATTTGTAATGCTTGAATATAGTATCGTTTACATCCACTTAAATTAAACTAACGTACGATATTTTATAATTAATATTTTGGGGTTATAATGGACTGCTGACATCTAAACGCGAACATTTTTCGCTGAGAAGATTGAGCAACGTTTGATTGTCAGCGTTTGGTGAGCGGAACCGTTCAGCGAACTGCTGCTGTCAACTATCGCAACGATTGCATTCGCTGAACGCTCCCAATGCCAATACGAAGTAAAAAATTTTATGTGACCAGACTCGTGACTTTATCATACTACATGTCCCCGGTATTTATCGTACGACTCAGATCGGGCCGATATTTATCGGCCCGATCCGGTGGAGACCAGGCCATACAATACTTTGTCATACGTATGATAAAGTAAAAATCTGCTTCTTTATAATCTGTAAAATATATTGGTTTCAACATCATAACTGTTCTAAAAGTAATATCTATAACAAATTTGCAAATAGCGTGGATAAAGATAATGATTAGTAATTTTTATGCAAAATCAAATTTCGTGATCCAATGCCAAAGTGATGCCAGATATGTAACCTGTCACCGCTGCCACTGTCTCGTTTTAATGGGTTTTGAACTCATGATCCACCCTTTATAGTTATGAATAAATAATAAAATGTCGATAGGTAATTGCTACTTAAGTAAATGATGTTTCCATAAATAGCATGGAGGAAGGAGGAGTCGGCATAACCGCTCGGATATGGGACCACTTTCCCCACTCCGGAGGACTTTTAATGTCGAAGTGATATTCGCAACGTTGACTTGTTATTATTTTATTTATTTCGCTATATTCGCTTTGTTTAAAGATATTATAGTGAATTTGTATGACGATATACATACAAAACTAACGTCAAATTGCGCTGTTCGCAGCTACAACAGCTGAAAATTAGCTAAAACCAGATTTCGACCGTGGTAGCATTTCATGGGTAAGTGACTGTATATGTCAGAAATGTACAGGCTTGTACGGGCCGCACGCACGAACATTTTTTGAAATATGTTTATTACGTATTTATTATAAAAAATTAGATTAAATAAATTCTTAAAAGTGGTCATATAGCGTTTTTATATAAAGTACCCACTCGGCACATTACAATACATTATAGGAAACATTTGAAATTTCTGGCCAATTTCAGATTTAATCCGGACCTGGCAGGCGGCCAACTGTCAGGGTACTTTAGTGTCATGTAAGCCCCGCCCCCCGGGGTCATTTTCTCGCTGGTAAAAGTATAGCGTATAGCGACTCCATCTTCCTCCATGATAAATAGTTAGGCATGGGTTAGGTTTGCGTCAGCTGTCAGCTCGTATTGACACTTTGCAAAACTGATGGAAATTTCACGATGTTTTCATCAAACATTTGACAAGATCTTTGATAGTGTAATCCAAGTATGACGCCAGCTGCAATATACTCCCGAGAATCGTCGGGCAAAACTATCGTCATCAAGATTATACGCCTCATTATACCCGAAATCCAATCAATTAGCGGATAACCGAACCGTAACATTCTGCAATTTGGTTAAAGACACGATAATTAATCATCAAACATCGATCGTCGTCATGGCACAACACTGACGACGTAATACGGCCAACAGACAATGTGTATCATTGACAAGCGAACGATGCTGCCACCAAGCTGGCTGGCATCGTTGGCCATTGACACAGACGCCGACCACTCTGATGTCGAGAGGAGACGCTCTCCCTTTGAAATGATCAATAGAGGCATCGACCGAGCTCGGACACAGTGCGAGTGACGTGCACAATATTAATATCTGGCACGCCGGCCCCACAATGAATTCATTACTGAATACTGACCCTATGGCGTTGCCAAATCTGTACGGTACAATGTGGGCAATTACACCGACAATTACGTTCGACTGAACGCCTCATTTTCTCTCATTTACAATTCATTTAGTACGAAATGTATACGCGCATATTTTGAGCTTGCTGCGCCATCCACCTGTTCCCTGTCTCCGGTCTTTCGCGGAGAATTCTGTGGCGCAGTTATCTCCGGTTGTGTGGAACGGTGCGGAACGAATTGGAAATCGAAACTTTGAACGTTCACATATGTATGCATGCTATTTAAATACACATGCACGGGATTGTAGAGTAGCACTAGTGATGTTTGTTATTTGAAAATTACCATCGTTGTATCTGTATGATGTTTGTAAGCTGTATTATGATTTTAAGGCAATGTTTTTAGTAGACACTGAAAGTATAAAAATTGACATTATTGAGAAAAAACTTGAGAAACAACAGAAACCCAGAACACAATTAAAGCAAGACTAGAAAAACTAGAAAACTCCGCTGACGGGGAAATTCCTAAAAGGAAAAATAATAAATAATCTAAGAATAATGAGTTGGAATGCAAATGGGTTACTGCAGCATTAACAGTTAATAGCCATCTTATGCAAAAATAGACATATCTATGTCTACAAAGCAAACGTGGATGCTAGCAGCATGGTTTAGATATTACTCCCTTAACATATTGTAACTAACTCAAAAGATCAATTTGAATATTTAGATTCTGGTTGTCCAGTAGCGTTGACGTGATGGTTTATACGAGATTCATGCTTAGCGGCTTATCTCTTGGATGACTTGTAATAATACCATATTCCTTAGTACTTTAAGTCTGGATTGCTTGCATATTTGCTTTTTTAGCGCAACCCCAAAGGTGGATGCGGTATAACCAAATCGGTTTTAGTGCTAGGTTGCAAACTTGTAATTTGATCTATACTGACAACAGTGAGGTTCTTCCCAAAAGCCAGTACGGTACTCTCTATTTCTTCTGAACGTGTTCTTTCCACTTTAACTTTGTATCCATATAGTCGTACCCCAATACTTTGTTGTGTTCGCATATGGAACTATGGCGTCGTTAATCTTGACATGAGGTATGTCGTCGATTCTTCTATTTGTAAACTAAGTGTGGACAGATTTCACATGAGCTTGGCCTTCCATTTTTTGGTTCATTGGTGTATTTTATTACTTGCCAAAATCTATCGAAAACTTGTGTTTCATCAATAAAGATTGTTGAGAAATGATATCCATTATTCTCTAGATTTGCTGTATAGTATGTAGAATGCTTTCCTCTAAATCGAAGTTGGTGATTTGGAATTTAGTGTATTTCTCTCAATTGTAGGTTTTATGCTCTTCAGAAGCAGCTGTTCTAAGAGCTTTGTTATCATTGGTAATAGTGATATGGGGCAGGTCGATATGATTTGACCTCATTCGGTAGTTTGCCTTGTTTTGATGCGGACTTTGTAGTACTAATGACTCTCAGCGAAAGCATAATAAAAAAGGATTGTACCCCAACCTCGACCAATAAAACTACAGACTGCGTAAAAGCGAGCTTAAAAACACTATCCAGCTAAATATTCAGCTTAAAACGAGATCAGCTGGAATTAGAAGCCGACAGGTTAATCAACACTATCAAGAAAACCGTCTGAAGCAACACCAAAGAAATCACCTGCAGAGAACTATTGGGAATAATCTTCCTAGCTAAATTAATGGAATGGTCAAACAAACGGAGGAAGCTATAACCTATGAAGAAGTAGCCACCCTGCTAGTTACTCCGAATTGTTATTTGAACAAAATTAGGGACCTACTTTTGTATGTGTGTATGTTTATATGTTTATGACGCAAAAGATTTTTTATGTGTTGAGGCTTTTTCTGTTATTGTGTAATTGTATAGTTGTAGTAATATCCAATGAGTTGTTCGTTATTGATCTTTTTTGACATGCTCCATACTTTAGAGTCGTCTGAATAAATGTCTTTTCTTTCTTTCTTTCAACATCCCATTTGCACTAGCTCAAAGATAGCTATGATGCACAAATTAAACACAATATTTTTTTTTTACTTTTCAGACATGGATCTAGTTTTAGAACCGTAAATAAGGTTACATGGGAAATTTCTCGTATACCTCCAAAAAAATACCAAAATTGGTCATTTCTAAGTTGATTTCCAAATTCATATTATTTAAAGAAGAAAGATAGACTTTAAAAGCGTAGAGCGGACTGTTACGCATTTATAAGTGTGAAGTGAGCATTAAACCCAGATTCAGCTGTGTGATTGATGCTTTTGAGCCGAATTCGTATTCAGCGCAAATAATTCCATTCACCAGAAAATCACCAGAAATCAATATTTTAGATAAGTAAAGCTACACCATTTGAACTTCATTGAATACACACAAAAACCCTCAATCAATTGATCATTGCATGTTGTTTAAATCTACAATCAATCACCGACGTAATATAATAAATTTTGCCTGTCAGCAGTACTTATATATTATTAGAAGATTTTTGTAATTGTAATATTTTAACTGTAATAAAGGTATATCAAGATACTACAAAACGAGACAAATACAAGGCAAAATGTGATTTGTGAAACCCTAAGTTTTCCATTGGAATTTGACAGTTTATACTGACAAATATCACTGGATATATATGTATATTCGCACTGTTATGCCAAGGGAAATAACGTTACCGGTTGCCATAAACTGGTTTCGGGCCTCGCAAATAGAATTCTAATTGAATTCGCCCCCCAACGCCGCCATGGAATCAATTACAATTCAATTACTGGCAGTATTTATATTTGTGGTAGGCAATTTCGCAAACCACACACACACACACACACATACACACACACACTGCTATACATCGTTTGCTCTATATTTATGTGTTTTCCAAGACACGTCTCTGAATTGCAAATTCTATTGTTTTGGTGCATTAAGTGTTTGTCATCGTCGTCTAGTTCAAAGTGTTAATTAAAAGCAATTTAGTGGTAACATAAAGTAAACAATCCCTTTTGTAATTAGAAAAATAATTTTAAAAAACTAACTAGGGACACTAGGTTCATTTCTAACAGCGCACATTGGGCCAAACTAATGTATTCTTGACATAAATTTATAAAATTGAAAATGGCGTTATAATTTCTGGAACGATAGTTGGATATACTAGAGTGGACCGATATTTTTAAATTTTGAAATTCGGGAATGTGCATACATGGAAAAGTTGTGAGTTAATGAATTTAAGAAAACACCTATTTTACTTTTTTCTTTTATTTTGATGGTTTGAACTGTCGCGAAGGCTTTAAAATTAATTTTTGTTATTCTTTTTTTGTTTTTTAAATATTATATAATAATAATAATAATAATCCACGGCTTCACATCCTCAACAGCTTTCGCCACTACGGGGGCATCGGCAGGCCCGAATTATGATTATTATGGCCAGCGTCTGTGCGGGCCATTAAGTTGTGGATTTTTATTGTGATTATAATTATATCATATCTAAAAAACAAACAAAAATAACAAAGATTAAAATAATTTTAAAACCTTTGCGGCAGTTCAAAACATCAAAAGAAAAGAAAAAGTAAATTAGGTGTTTTCTTTAATTCATTAACTCACAACTTTTCCATGTATGCACATTCCCGAATTTGAAAATTTAAAAAAGTCGGCCCATCCTAATATACATAGCTTATCGCCCACAAACAAAAAATCGTGTTGAGACTGTATCCCCGCCACGACAAGAGCCCGAAAGTTGTCCATGTTAGCGACTACAAATTTCTACACATATTCAAGTGCAAAAAATACCACGCACCATTTCAAAATTTAGTATCGTTTTATCAGTTTCTTGTTTATTATGCCTCATCACCCACAGGTTCGTCAAACATTCTTATAATAGGACGTTTACTGTATTCTGTTTAATATAGTGTTGTTATATTTTTCTTTTGTAACGATTTAAAAAATAGGTACATGAAATTACATGTCTTTGATTTTTGGATATGTGTTTGTGTAATAATTGTTCTTGAAGAAACATAAACATGTAGCTGCCACCTCCTGCCCCTTTTGAAGTTATGGCATGTTTTGTCATAAATCTGAAAAGTAGAATTTGACACTTCCAGGCTTTGCTATTGAATAAATTTTGCAATCTTTTACCGATTTTAATGATTCTTTCGGGGAATATTAAACAAATTCATCATGATTATCACCCGCCTTCGGAATTTTGTAAAAGTAAGTTCTTACAGTTGCTAAACCGGGAACGACAACGTCATGTTTTGGTGGTCAATATGAAAGAAAGCCTGTGGGAAACAACTCGTGTGATTAAGTTTCTATGTAGACTGTTAGCAAACTGTATCAATTCCCACCTTCTTTTATTTGTGATTCATTCCAATATCTGAATTTTGTAAAAACAACGTTAGCAGTAAAACAATAAACACAATTTTAATTGTAATGTTCAATTACTTCTGCGAAGTTTAACCGATTTTGATTATCTTTTCAGCACATAAAGAAATTGTCAAGAGTACCCAGCCTTTGCAATTTTTGTGGTAGCGGCAAACACATTTAATTTTGTGCGTTGGTGTGTATGTAGTTTGTATAAAAATTGCAATTTTAGCTTTTTTTAGTTTGATCAGCATTTCATTGTTTGTAATACACGATTTATGAATATTAGACCACCAAAACGTCATCTTCATTCTACCGGTATAATAACTTCTACGAATTGCAAATGTGTGTGATAATTTTGATGAATTTATTGTGTTGACAAAAAGTTAGATAAAAATCATCTAAATCCGTTAATTATAATTTAAGTTATTAAACTTCAAAGTTTTGCAAAATATTAGCTATATTACAGTTCACAAGCTTTTAATTAATTTTTTTTTTTTGAATAGAAAACAGCAAAACAGTCAATAAGTATCAAAAAAGGAAACGATGTTGGTTCTGTTCGAAACTGTTCTTTATTAATTGCAATTAATTAATTGCTCCCAAATTATTGAGCATGCCCTGTTACCTTAACAAATGAAGACGTATGAAATTGACGTCTCATTCCATCGGACCCTGTCATCACCAGCATGCGGAAAGTACGTAACAGGACACATAAAAACTTGGACAAAGAACTTTTGTAGCTACTGATGCCACCTAATATAAGTTTGTTCGAGCAGCACAAAAATAAGTGTCTAAAACATATTCTTTCTCTTGCGCACGCGCAATCGAAAACCTCCATTGTGCATGCTTACTAGAATACCCAATTGTTTTTACGGCTGCTCGAACAAACCTATAGTATTATAAGTTATAAGTTATAACTTATAACATTCACATATTTTTCGTGAACCCACCACCAGTGATAATGAGACGTGATATTCCTCTGACAGTGAATATATCTACTTAAAATCTAACATATTTACTAAACTATTATTTCTATATGTTGTTTTATTCATTTCCATGATAAAAGTTCACAAAATCAATTTATGCCAACAATTGAGGTATTTGGTCCCAGTGTGCAGCGTAAGAACCTTGAATTGAACTTAGTTAATGCTCCCTAAGTTTTAACGATCTACATACTACATACAGTTGTTTTAGCATGCGAAATAAAATGATATAACCAAAACTAAATCGTCTGGTGGCTTAGAAGTCCTGTAGATTAAGCTTCTTCTGTAGTGAAAATAGTTATATAGTAATTAGAAAAATAACAACACTTAAATTTCAGACTTAAATTTGAGAGTGGTATTAGCAGTAGTTTGCGGTTGGATTTGGAGCACACTTAATGTTCCCGACCACCAACTCCATTAGCTTAATGACAAAGTAATGAGCTAATGGCAGGCTAGGGGTTTTCGGTATCAAATTTTAACGAGGTATTGTTAACTCCTCACCAACGGGACACTGTTTACTCCATCGACGTTATAACATTAGCGTCGCCAACTAGTCTCGCGTCAGCAAAATAGGCTTCCCAGAAGTACGCAATAGTACTAAACGATGTATAAAGTACCATGATATAACGTCGACTTTCTTAATTAAATTTTATTATAAATACTGTACGTATGAAATACGCTTACTTCGGATAAGCTGGTTCCATTATCTTTATTTTAAATGTAGATAAAAATTAAAATCTCTGCGAATACACTGTATTTATTTTTATGGTATATACCCGGGCAAATAATTATTTAGTAGTATTTGCAAAATTTATATTATCGTAATGCGAAAAAATATAAAGAAAAACGTTTCACATTTATCTATTTTCACTAATCTGCGTGTTATTACAACGATATTGCTTCTTTATTTGAATTATAATAATCTTTTAGCAATAATACAAGGGTATACGTTAGAGTCGTAAAATTACAATTAACCAATTACAATTTGAATATGCAAAGCAAACTTTGGAGAATAAAAGAAAATGTGGTATCTTCTTTTTAGGTTAATAAAGATGCACCTACGTATAATGTAGCTTGTCAGAAAGATAGGATAATAGGGTATGGTCCCATTCCAGAAGACGTGATGGTAATATTTTTTAAATAAACATTTGTAAGGTCGAAGAATAACATCGGAATTTAGTTTCCAACGTGGGTCTAATTGGCCACCGGTTTCGAATTACTACGTACTCGTCGTCAGGCCAAGCTACAGGAATAATGAGAAAATCAGTTTTAATTATAAGCACAAAACATCAAGGAATCTACAAAATCTTTAACAAATTCCATGGACATACACATTTTTATACACAGATCTTATTAAGAAGCCATTATGCCGATCTAAAAATAGCCACAAGGTCATTTACAAAAATCAGAAAATAACAATGAAAATATTACCGTCAAAATATGTGCGGGTGAGATCAATGTTAATTGTCTTATAAAACGCAATTAGAGTCAAGTCACAATGAAAACAGCAAATCACACGGATACGCTAAACATTTGTTAGATACAGTTATTTAGTGTTATACGAATTATACGAATTATTATTTGTATTATTTTTTGTATTACACTGAACGTCGCCACATCATATTTTGTATATAAATGTATTACTCTTATTTTTGGGACAATAAAGTCAAATTATTATTTCAAATCGCTGCCCTTTACGTTAATATCACATTGAAATCGTCGATTTTATTCTGAAAATTTGGTAACCGTTAATTTTTCAAATAAAACACCTTATATACTTTTAAATTTTTTTATTCTAAGAATTTTTCGTCGGAATAAATTTTTTTATAAAATGTCTGCTTTTTCAGTTACAAGCAAATAATAAAAATTAGTCAAAATTACCGGAACACCTAAATAATTCTCCAACCGTAAAAACTACAACCAATTTTTCAAACAAATCTACTTCTAAGAGAAATAACAAGAATTTTTTGTAGGAATCATTTAAAAAAAATTACTTATATATATTTTTAACTATAAGAAATTAATCAAAACTCCAGAACTTCAACTACAAATATTTTTCCACATACATACGCATTTATTTTAGTTTAGGTGTTTGAATATTCAATTTAAGTCTATTTATTTATTTTGTTATTTTTTCTTGAATGTTTATTTTTTGTTTGGTTAAAATAAAAGTTCGTTAGCTGTGATATAATGGCTTAAAACTAAAAAATAATGCATTTTATATAAAAGGGATATTTAGAAAAAATTCTTAGAATTAATGTTTAATTAAAAATGGAAAGGTTACCAAGTTTTTAATAAACATATATTATATTAAATTTATTTTGTTTAAAAACAAAAAAACTTTTGTATGAATTTTTTTACCGTATACAAAGGTTGGCGAATTATTTAGGTTTTAGATATTTAGGTAAATTAGAGTAATTTTGTATAACAGATTATAACTCAAAAATAATGCATTTTATACAAAATGTATTCCTACAAAAAATGCTTAGATTTGAAAATTTATAAATATGTTCTATTTGAAAAAGGAAAGATTGTCAAATTTCCAGAATAAAATATACACTCTGTATATTAAAAAAATATTTAAACCATAGTCTGTTTAATAGCAAACAACTTTTGCTTAAAAATTGTTTTGATTTATTTTTATAATTGGATGAAAAACATTTTTGTACGAATGGAACATTTTCGTTATTATCTGTATTTAATTTTTTTGCATAAAAGTTGGAAAAAGCTTAAAAATTTGCTTGAACAAGGAATGAAAAAAATTTGGGCTATTTCCAAATCATACAACTTCATTGATTTTTTTTTTCTTCTTATTAATTTCCGTCTCTCAGTCTTCTTTATCTGTTGTTTGAAAATATCAACATATGTGACTTATAGATTAATTTATACTTTATAGATTATTTTTATAATTCATATTTTTTACAATTTTAAACAAAGTTATATAGAATTTTGTACGGTCTGATCAATATCTCTGAATGGACGGCAGTTGTAGACATGGCTTTTCATTCTCACGAAACAAAACTAATAGGGTAAAACCGGGACAGGGGTCCACTTTCTAAATTCCAGCTGATCCTTATCTGTCTTCCAATTCCTCGTCATTGTGGATGAAAGCAGAACCACCAACTTGACGCTCGCTAAATTCCGTTACACTACTCTTGAAAAGATAGTAACGCCATTCAGTGGTAATCTTCGAATTCTTGGAATTTCTTCTGTCCACGGTCGACAAAATCTTACAAAATATTGTTTTGTAATATTACAGATAACGGTACCGCCAAAACTACCAACTTTGCAGAAGAATAAAATGTTTTAAGAAATAGATAATCAAGACATTCGCCATATGATGCAAACTCTTTCGGACATACCGTATATTAAAATTGAATTGTTCAAGGATTTGTTTACATTAATTTTAAAGATCGACTGTATTCTAGCTGGAGTTCCACAAGGAGAACAACAAATTCTTAACAATTATTAACTTTCTCCATACGCATGACCTTCCTCAACCAGAGGTAGTCAAGCGTCCCACCGTTGCCATATTTGCTAATAAGATTGCTATCACATCATCGACATCATAGGCAATAAACAAAAATGTTGTAAAAGTAACACAGTAGACATCATTAAATTTGTTGGTCTTTCTATACCCCACGTGTAAATTAGCCTTGACATTGACACTTTGTCGATAGTAGTTTTATGTTTTAGCGTTTGTCAATACATCGATTAAATAATTGTACATAAACAGCTAGTGGTATACCTATTGATTTTATTTACAGACGAAAAAAATACTACTATTGAACCAACACGCGGAGATTTTAATCGTTTGTTGGCATCAGTGACGTTTTTCCTCGAAGTTTCCGATCGTGTATATAGATAAATACAAGGTAACCGACATTGAAGCAGACCAACTAAAATACGAATCGCGATGTTTGTTTACGCAATGACTAAGTTCTAGTAAACGTAGGAAATGCGTCATCGGCACCTCACGGTAATTCCAATCCAATCGTGCTGCAAACGTAAAATATCCAAACGACGCTGTCGTCGGTGCATAATTATACGCAATAACTTTGACTTTGCCATCAATATGTATGCGTCAATCAGAGCGTAATCGATAAACGTAAATAAAGTCCACGCTTCAGGGAGATCGTAATAAAAACTGCGACGGCATTCAATTGTTCTCGTTAGCGCTATTTTTAACGAGGCATCAGTCAATTTACGGCGTCATTATTGAATTATATTATATCTACTTTATGGACCGTTGCCAATAATCTGGAATATGATATCATTGATTTTATCATACAATATTCGAATAAGTTCTTTTGCTAATTCAGTTCAAATAATTTTCAAGTTTCAGTTTTGAGCATACATTTTGTTCTAGTCGGTTGTAGCTGTATAGAAAAAAAACCTGGGTTCCTTTCCTGAACGAGATACGATCTTAGTCCTATAGATTCCCACAGCACTCTACAGGTATGTTTTCTATCACATGCATAACTTGTCATTAGTGTTCTACTTGTATCTCGGTTATTAAAACAGGTAATTAATTGAATTTAAGAACAAAATGTTGAGAAAAGATTGGGTTAATGGTTGGCTCCACTTTATTACTGTGCATGTAGCCCATACAAGTCACAGAATGCTGCAAATTGCGCCCAAGTAACTCATCCTCATTCTTGAACCCTCTGTATGCTAAAACGTAAAGATAAATAAAGATTAAAAAAATGTCTACCATAGTATCGTTACTGAAGAATCAACCTATCGCTGAACAAATAATCATAAAAATCTGATGAGCTACTCGAGACAAAATGAACTGTGAAATTGAGACAATGTCTTAGTGGTGCGCTAATTTTGACGCAGTTGAACAGAGAAAATCTAAACACACAAACGGATTATAATAATAATATTAGAAATTAGTTAGATTACTAATGTTAACATTATTTATTTGTTTAAATAAGTTAACTTGACTTCCATAAATCAAACATATTTAATAACGAGATACTTATTTCTAAAAGTCATATGTTTTAAACATAGACTCCAGAGGAAAATCATTTGACGAAAATCAATAAAAATGTATTTTCAAGAAAGTCGATGACGTTATTAAAGCATCTGAATATCGGAACTTAATTCATTTTTAAAGTCTATATTTTAATATAACTCAAATTGATTAACTTTTATTTCTTTTTGTAAACTTTTAGTGCGTAACGTGCTAGTTGGATACTACATACTAACCTTATGTAAACAGTTTTGAAATTTTGGTTTTATGTGGGTAAAAACAGCACGATCTATCTGGAAAAATTTAATTTTGATACCAATGTTCTATCAATAGGAATGTCAATTTTCTTCATCGGGTTACGGCTTACATACAAGGTCACCTACTAATTTTACCTACTAAACAAATATAATTTTAATACCTATAATTTAAAATTTTTTTCATTTTCGTAAATTTGTTTACTACATTTAGTACCTTAATAAAAATATAATCCATAATCTTTTGAGTGCTGATATCAGGCCATTTCTGAGATTTCAAATTACTTAATTTATCGAAAATTTAATGATTGAAACTAAATTATTAGCCTGACTAACAATTTAAAGAAATCTGACAAGGGGCAGCTGATTCCGGTGTGTTTTTTTTTTGTTTGTAGAATCTGGATCTGGAAGCAGAAATTATAATTGTTTTTTAGAGAAAAATGTCATATCGAAAAAATAAAAACACCCATTTTTCTCAAAAATTAGAAAAAATAAATTAAATTGATGTTTCAGAATCTACGCAAAAAATTCATACTAGAATTAGTTGTTCTTTTTCTTTCTATTACCTTTTTTTCTGTAGGCCAAGGTAGCCATTTTGTTAAGATTATTGTATTTTTGACAAGTTAGGTAATTACAAATTTTCGATTATTTTTTATTAATATAAAATTTTTTTTTTTTCAAATTTGAAAATAAAAAAAAATTCATAACTTTGACAACCAAGAGCGACCTATATTTTTTTATTTTATTTTACGTAGTATGATAAACGATTTAGCGATTTTGCAAATGAGCTGCCATTCTATAATTTCCAGAAAAAGGTGAAATAATAAACTAAGTACTTTTGTATAATTTATGTCCATGATATTTTTTGATAAAATTAAGAGTTTGGTTGCATGAGCAAATTCTATTTCATCGAGATGGCTCGTTCTGCGTTAAAACCAGGGTTGTTATGTTTAAAACACTTTGTTTTGAAACATTGTTTTAAACATGTTTTAAAACAAATATTTTGCTTTATCATGGTTAAAACAGTTTGTTTTAAATGTTTAAAGCATTTTGTTTCAAAACATTGTTTTAAATAATAATGCTTTAAAACAAATATTTAGTTTTTAACTATTTTGTTATAAAAATATTTTAAACGGTTTGTTTTAAATGTTATGTTTTAAACGTTGTTTTTCATCAAATATTACTATACAATATTAGTGGTAGCAAGTAAAATATTAGTGGCCTACAAATAAAATAATTGCATAATTTAAAACATGTGTATAACAGGTTTTATTCCTTGTTTAAAACATGCTTTTGTGTGTGATTTAAAAACATGTTTTATTTCATGTTTAAAATAATTTGTTTAAATAAAAAAACTTGTTATAACAACCCTGGTTAAAACTAGTTAGCCAGAATTTGACAGATATTTTGATACTATCGACAGTATTGTCAGAACATCAGATTTATTCACTTATAAATGATATTTAACTAACTGGTTCTTGGATCAGATAACACCGTGAAAAAAAAATTGGTAAAAATTAAGCAAATAACTCAGAAGCACTCGAGATTTCATACGAGCGATTATCTCCGTAACAAAAGATTTTTACACAAAAGTATGTGACATAATTCTGACAAAAACATAATTTTTAAAAATGTACCCTTATCAGCACACAGAAATCCATTTATTCAAGGAAATTTCTTTGATAGATGTAGTCTAATATTTTGTACACGCCGTATACAAACTAGTTATCATATGTCTTGAAACTGATTACATCGTAACTAGAACTTTTACACATTTTATAAAGAATCGAAAAACATACAAAAATATACGTTTTTCTTTTTCCAATACAAGATGGATTGATTAGTTGTTGATCTATCAAATGTGAGATATGTCAAATATGACAAAGAATTAGAAAAGTCATATTAGAACGCATTTATCTGTGCAATAAAATCACAACACATTCGTAAACTCAAAATTTTATCACGACCTTGCATGGAAGTATAGCTAATTCCTACAAAACTTAAAACATTAATCCTATTTTCACGACACACAAACAAAAAAACAGCCGATTGAAGGCTGCACTGTATGTATATAAAAGCTATCCCAAATCTATAACATTAAATTATTAATAAAGACAATCGATAAATCCCAATATTTGTCGGTACACCTTAACGAACTGTAAACATTTGATATTCAGAGTAGCTGCCAGTAAAAACGTTTGCGTGCAAAACATGGTTTTTCCGTGGATTTTCACAGGTTGTAAACGTGGAAATATGCCCTAGTCATGAAAAATATTAACATTTAGTGATTCACAAATCATTAAATAACTTCTTATAGGTATTTTGTCGGATCAAGATTATGCAGGGTGTTAAAGAGGAAACAAAAGTTGCCGTTATTTGCTGGTATCAACTTTTAGATAATATCATTTTTGTATTGCATTCATTAACAATTATTTTACTTATATATATATATATATAATATATTTTTTAAATTCTATTGGTATACAGGTGTTACTATACGGGTTTAATCAGGTAAAATGAGTTAAATTGTTTAAAACAACATCATCGCTTGTTTGGAGCGCTAATCAATAATCGCATTTAATTATGGCTTTCATAATAAAGTCGTATCTCTATGAATATTTATTAATAAAATACTATTTCTTATAAAACTCATTATGCACACGTCAACGATCATTGAAAATTTTTAAGTAAAGAATCACACGTACACCATAAGAAAACGATATTAACTTTAAATCCGCTAAGTATATAATCGTTTGGCATTAGCATAATGTAAATTTTGTTTAAGCCATTCATCCGGTATGATGGGAATTTCCAAGAAAATAAAAAGTTGTTAAAAGCAATTTGTTATCGATTTGTTTGTAAACAGTTTTTCCTGAAACTATATAATATAATAAATAATGAAACTACGCTGGGAAAATTCTGATGTTGGTATTGACTGCGGAGCATATGTTTTCCTAGAAAACAGTGTTCAATGAATAACACTTAAACTTAGTGTAACGACCACACTAATATTATTTTACATAACGCATAGTAAAAAAATACGTTCAAAAGTACTTGTATTTTATGTAATTATTAAATTTAAGTAAAGATCACACTTCAAAAGAGTGTTTGCTATCTTATTTACATTCGTTAAAAATGGCAAGTTTTGTTTATTTTCTCTAACTGGAGCGAAAGGAACCCACACAACCAAATTTACTACATGTGTTTACTTACTTTACAAACAGTTTTAGGTATGTATTGATTTGAAATCATATAGACCGACATAATTAACAAAATTAGGACAGTTTTGGCAAATTTATGTTAAGTGGTTGTTTGAGCTACCATATAATCCTGTGTTTGAACATATTCGTATATATAGTGTGTCTCACTGGACGTTGGATTGTATATATTGTTATTTTTGTACTATTGTTATTGTTAGAGATGGAAAGTCAGTTAAATAGAAAAATTATAGAAAAAAAAAAAACGATTCCACACAGCGTAGAAAATGCTATCGAACCTATGAGAGATTTTTAAGGTTTTTTGATGACGTAGAAACCATCAATAAAACATAATTTAGAACGAAAATAAGCTTGAAAACAAATAGCAAACAACAAATAAACATTTTTCCTTTCCGTTTTATGTCCTTCGACCCTTGAAAAAGCTTTTTCTACCGAACCCATATAGCCTTTTTATACATTTATATCTTCCCTTGATTGTTTACAAATTACTCTAAATTATCCTCGATAAATACAACAGACTTTTGCGAAATTTTACTAGCGTAAATTCACAAGATTCAACCCTCCTGGCTTAATACAGAAACTTTGAAAAATAACAGTTTTAAGATGTAGTATTTGTGTTGCATGTCTTGGCTTAGTTTTAATGCAGTTCGAGGTCGAGCGATCTCGATGAAAGAGAATTTGCTCATGCAGCTAAACTATTAATTTTACCAAAAAATATTATTTATAGACATAAATTATTCCAAACGCCCACTTCTTTAATTTATTATTTAACTATTTTGACCAAATTACAGAAATAGCGGCTGATTTGCAAGATCATTGAAAAATGCTCGGAGTAAACATCCAATTCCTTTGGACACTTTTGAACAAAAAGCATTTCAGCTCTAAGTTTGGCCATAAAACTTCTAAATGTGAACTTTCGTCCCGATACCTTTAGTAGTTTTTCCGGAATCGTCGCCACAAAAATCGTTTACACACACAGACACACACACACACACACATAAAGACACATTCAGTCTGTCACAGTCATACTATGTCTGATAAAGTAAAAGTGATATAATGATTTTGTTATGATTACGTATACATTTATTACTTTCAGGTTGTCATTTTCCTTAATTATCTATTTTTGGGATGTATTTGATACTTTTAATTCGTAAATAATTGTTTTAACTGATGAAATCTTTTATTATATACAGGGTATATACGAAATGAATGCAATAATTTCTAGGGGTTGTATATCTTGATAATTGGAGTAAATAATGAAACACTTGTTTTCTCTACCTGGCACCAGTTTTAAGTAAATAATTATGACAATGCAGAATTTAGTACTTGGCGTTTTCAGGAAGACTACTAGTTATTTCTGTGATCTAAATGGATAATTTTACAAGTACTGAGTGGGTAGACATGATGCTTATTTACGGAGAATGTAGGCAGAATGCTGGCGATGCGGTACAGAAACTGGTTTAAAGGCCAACAGTGCGCCCTTTTAGCAATTTGTTTTTTTTTTCGGTAACTGAGTGTAACTGTCAATGAATGTATCGTTATTTATAAAAACCGCGTACTAGAGATAGGTAATGGCATAGTACTAGAAATACAATTTTCTAAAATTTTGAAAATTTTTATTAATATTTGTAATTCCTCATATTGACTTACATCAATACATCATTGCATATATACACCCTGTATATATGTAATCTTTCCTATATTTAATTAAATAATTCCACGGATTTTGTACAGTTGTGTCCTTTAAGCAGTAAAATTTCTCGCCTTTATCCTCTCTGTGTTAAGCGGCCCTGAAAATTGTCATTTTCTCCAAAACCAGTAATTTCGGTTCAGGAAACTGCAAGGCTATTGTGAGTTACAAAACATTAATTTTTATCGTGCTTGACAAAGACGATAACGATGACTTCCTGCTCACATATGGTTCTTAACCGCACGAGGTACCTTAAATGTTTTCAGCTTAACGGTGGATCTTGAAAATCTCTTGCTCAATTCCGCTAGAGACCGCAATCGCTGGCTACAATATCCTGTAGTCGTGGCCACAATTCCCACTTCTGAGATGTAAACTTTTATACTATCGTCGTTTTTAGACAGCATTTCATCAATGTGTTGAAAATAAACTATTATAATTCCACCTTTAAATTGTGTGGGATAGCTGGCTTATACGAAGTCCTGGGCTTATTTCCGAATTTCTTGTTTGTTTGCTTTGACACCGTGCTTTAGAGGCACGTTAAGCAACTGAAGTACCCAGCCAAATAGCGTCCCTATACAGAGTGGGCAATTTTAATTAATTAAGTAAATACTAATAAAAAATCTCCTGTAAATCTCCTGGTTTTGTTATAGATGGCCCTAGAGTTGTGAAAACGAGGTCAATTTAATTTTGTAGATAATTCTTTATATGGTATTAGAGCAAAAGAAATAACTGAACTAATTATCAGACACGACCTCTACGCATGACAGGACGGTATAATAGATGTATTTAAAACTATTTTACTCGAGTAGTCTTTTGTGAAAATGCTTATTTGAAGACGGGATAATGCGGGAAAAGTTGCATACTTTTAATTAATTATCTGACAAGATATTACCAGAAAACAAAAATGTTGTTTCTTTTGTTGTTAATGTCAACATAGTTATATTTACTTAAAATTGAGACCATTTATTAAAAATATAACATAATGTTAACTTTTGTAACTTCCTAATGTTTTTATTTATTAATTTAAACGCTGTCGTAACTCGTTGAACTGAAATATCTCAAATACAAAAGCCAGTCGAAAAAAAATCTGTTTTGCTTAGCAGTTGACGCTGAATCGAGAACTTTATTTTGCATTCGAGTTATAAATTTATTAATATATTAAATAAATAATAGTATGTTAAATAATATTAAATTTACCTTGTATAGAATATAATAGAGTAATTTGTATTGTAAATAAAAAATTCAAATTATGTTGAAATGTTATAACTAATAATAACTGCCCAACAGTTACGCAATAGTTTCTATCAGAAATAAATATGAATATACGAAAAATAGTATATTATTTGGCGAGCACATAATTAATATGTTTGCATATGCTCGCATGTTTATACAGTTGCCTATATCCGTTATGTGCGAGCCAAATGCGACGTTTTATCTACGATTCATCGAGAGTAGCTTCGATAAATAATAACAATTCCTTTGAATTAAGAAGTTCGACAATGACTTCTATAGTCGACGGAAGTGTCATCATTATGTGAAAGTACTGTCCAGTCTGTCAAAACCTACGAAGTTGACGGTTATTTGACAGTTCGCCTTCACTATTCACAAACATATTTAAAATATTTTATATAAAATGGAATTTATGAGTTGTCGATAAAACGTCGTATTTAACTCGCACGTAACGCATATAAATTTCTCGCCTACAGCTCGCGTATAATTTTCATGCTCGCGATTTATATCCTTAATTATGTTCTCGTCAAATATAGATAATATACTAATACGCGAGCCGTACATATTTTTATCAGATCCAAAAATTGACAGTACCTATATCAACGGATAAATAACCTGATTAGTTTGCTGAACTAATATCGAATTTAAGTTGGCGTTCACCATATTGTTTTGACACGTGTCCGTTAATTCCAATAGTTAGATATGTTTCCATATAAAATAGACATCATCCGCGCAGACATTCTAATTACAAAGTTAGTTTGTTTCAAACGTTTTTTGTACTGTTTTGCCCCAGAACTTTACTGAACTGTGTAAACTGTACAGCTCCGAACGTAGGAAGTTATACAATTACTTTAGGGTACAAACTTTCATTCGAACTGCAAAAACTAAACTGAAACTACACCCGTAATAAAACATCCAGGGTTCGAACTTTATCCAGTTAGTTAACGAAATGGCGTTTGACACTTGACATTTCATTTTGCGCAGACCAAATGTACATTGTACTTTCTTCTTTGCAGACCGTCTCGAAATACAGATAACAAAGCGAAATTCGAAGGAGCGTACAAAGCAATGTGTGACAGAGCAATTTTATCCGTTTCCACTGTTGTCTTTGTCTCATGTTCATCTGGCGCGTTTCAATTTGCTTGTCGAAATTGTACGTTTCTCCCAACCTCGATCGATCGTCTCAAATCCTTCAACGGGTCGTGCGAACCCATAAATAATTCAATTCCGTAACATACAAAAAAGAGGTAAAGTTCAAGAACTCGAAGGATGTGTTGCGCATGGGTTTATTTGTACAGTATCTAGCACATAAACAAGTTCGAGGCAACTGTAGTGTGAAACTGCAATCGACGGAGACACGCACAGTGGGACCAAACAGTTTTTATAGCGACATAATGTTCTCAGCCCAGTCCATTCTAGATTGTGCACAGGAAGATGAAATTCAGCCGAAACAGATATCAATCGATAGCTTATGGTTCCCGTAGTAACATACTGTAATGTTTATAATCAGTTAATAGGAATATTTTCAGTTGACGTGGAATTACAAAAAAACTTGCATAAAGTATACTAAATTTACCGTTCATTTTCTCGTATAAGTTCTAGAATCATTTTGACTTAATTTTGACCGCTTCAATGTGGTATTTTTATTTTTGCAATTAATGTGAGTGAGATTCGAGGAATTAACGATTAAAGTCTGACAGACAAAACATTGTGATGGTTTTCCATTAATTACAAATTCTCTATTAACTGAACTATGATTATAAACATTGTAATATGTTACTACGGAAACCATAACCAGGAATATCCTCTTATTTTTATTTTACATCTGTTTCATTTTACTAAAAATTCCTAAAGGAAACTTGAAAGATGATAGATCATCTAAAGTGACATTTTTATTTATTTATTTAATATTAATGTTCATTGTTAACATTTTGTCCACCCCAAAATGTGTTTTAGAATCGTGAAATTATCTGTTGTTCAGTTTTGATGAAACTTTCAGTGTAATATCTTAGATAAACAAAGAGTTGACTTGGCCTTAATAATAATTACATATAAATGTTACACCTGCCTTTGCAATTTTGTAAAACAAATTTATACAACTTATTATACCTGGAGAATCAACGTGATGTTTGGGTGGTCTAAGTTTGGTACACCCTGGAGTAATTGGGCAACTTAATCGCATTCTCAAATATTCTGTTACAATGTCATATCAATACCCAATATTCTGTTTTTTGATTCAGCCCAATATCTGAATATTTGTAAAAGATCCAGAACTTTTGTCAATTTTAATTAACCAGTTTTGGTTATTTTTTCAACACATAAGTAAATTTATTAAGAGTACCAGAGGACATTACAATTTTGGGGAAACAAATAAATATGCAGTTTATTGTACCTGGAAAATGATAATGATGTTCTGTTGGCTCAGCTTTGAGACCCTATGGAAGAAGTAAGGTTATTTGGTAATTAATTAATGGTGTTTTTGAGTTTCTCAAAAAATTCTGAGGCAGGCAATATAAATTGATTTTAGATTTGCTCAGTAAAAGAAAAAACGTGATAAATTTAGTTTTGAATTGAGAGAGAAAGATAAGAAATTTATTTTTGTTTTAAAATTTCATTTATATTTAATTAAGAATAATAATTTATTTTATGAATTCATAGATAGCACCTGGCGAACTAAGCACCTAGTCACATGGCGAACAAACATTCAGATATTGGAACCAATACCAAAACAAAATGTTGGGCTTTGCAACAGACAACTGTAAAATCTGACCAAGCACGTTAATTTCTTCCACAGGGTGGTGCAAACTTGGTCCCCAGACCATCATTTTGGCCGTCCCGGTACAATCAGATGCAAGTATATTTTCTTCCTAAATTCAAAAGATATATTGTTCTCTTGAATATTAAACCTAAATAGCAAGGTTTTACTTATAAAGCATGATCTTTTACGAACAATCAGATACTGGGGTGAGTCAAAACAAGCAAAGTGGGAATTGATACGACTTTGTAACAGACCACCTACCCCAACCTAAGTTATATTCTCCACAGGGACCACCAAGACATCACGTTGCTTCTTCCGGTATAACAGCAGTAGGCAGTCAATTTGTCAAAATTTCAAGGACGTGTTATCTTGATTAATTCATTTACAACATCATGAAAGAATTTTTAAAGTCGGTCCGCAATTAATAAAGTTAGTTAACATAAACTTTTATCAAATTATTGCGTGTCCGCTGTTTTCTGCGCCGGTGTGTAGTTCAAATGTCCCTACTCACATTTCAAAAATAGATTTTTATCTCCGTAGAATTTTTTCCTAAATATCATAACTTTTGCACAATTCTAGAAATACGATTATTGATATTTCAATCCTGCCGCACAACGGCTTGACGGTCAGACTTAAAAACACTCTGAGAGCGTCTATTCATCTCGGTTACTAACCAGGCAGAAGTTATCGAAAAAAACTCGAGGAAAAGATTTATGTTTGAGCTGGAACTGGCTCTTAATGAATAACACTTACGGCTTCTCAACGTCACAAAAGGAATGGCGGATCAAACACAAATCATCATTACGACACATTTAAGAAAATAATAACCTGATCAAAATGGAACAAATTGAAGAAGTAGTCCTGATTGTAGTACTATTTGATACTCACTCTATGAAGGGACGTAATAATATTCTTCAAGTAAGCTGAAATGGCACACTGAGCTTTAAAAATCTTAGAAAGCAATATATACGCAATATCGATGCCGCGTTTGACAGTTAGGACTAGGGCTAATAAATTCCTACTTTGCAAAGTTGTCACTGGTTTTCTCTTCATACCTCCATAATTAAAGGTTCAAGGTTTCATTTCTGCCTATATTCTATTAGGTAGCGTATGATTGTACGTTGGCACTTCTTATCAATTCCTTCAAAACTAAAAATGACGTGATAGAATATTTAAGAAAGCTCAAATGAAGGCGGCCTTTGGCCATCAGAACCGTGAAGAAAGTGATGCGAAAGAATAATAATCAATTAGAAATTTAAAGAGAAATACCAGATGAAAGATGAATGTAGATGAATCGAAATAAAATATAAACTTGGTATACAATTGATTATGTAATTGCATAGTGCAAACCACACTGACTCGACACAAAGGATATATGCCATAAAAAAAGAAAGCTTGAAAACATATTTCGGTTCTCTAATATTGGGTCATTAATTTGCAGCTATTATATTATGCAAAAGGAATGAAATATCCTTTGCAGCGCAACAATATTTGTGGAATATGTAATCGACTTGAACGCTCGCAGTACTGTGAAACGCCAAAGATTGGTACATGTTGATAAAAAAGAGAAACAAACTTCAATTTGCACGATGCCTGTAGAATGTCAGATGAAACGAGCCATGCTTACTCACTCTAGGCCAAGGACAGTTAAATTAAGTTGAGGTTGTTGGGCGGTCCGCACTTTCGTTCAATTTGTGTACTAACGTACTAACCGAATGTAGTTCGATGATGTAATTATTCCGCTCAAATCTAAAGTAAAAAGTACGTGTTGGACTATTTACCACCAAATAGGAAAACCGATTTTATCAAAGCTATAAAAATTATGAGCTATGAAAGCTAAGTGCTACGAAAAAAATCTAATCACTAAATATATATAATGTATATATGTTCAAATATACATCTCCTGTCCATGTTTATTAGCACAGTTCCGATATCCGCATAAATATTATAGCAATTAAGATAAAAGTACATCGACTAATATCGTTAAAAAAAATCTGTCCAGACACATGACTTTATCATACAATATATAAAATTAATAGATTAGCTGCAAGAGATTCTATTTGATCGAGATCGATCTTGTCTGCATTAAAATAAAACAAGTTAGCCAGGATTTGACAGATATTTTGATAATATCATATAAATAGAAAATGATATAAAGAATGTTGGTAACAGCGGGCTGTTCCAACACTAGCGTTGCGACATATATCTCTATCTCATCCGACGTGGTGCCACTGGACACACTACGCATGCGTCACGTTCGTGAATTCGATTGGCTGGATTGGATACGTAGGCTGCCACCAGCTGCCACATGTATAAGGTTATCTTTGGGCTGTCAGTGGTTTGGCGTTAGTGAGCTGTCACATGTATAAACGGAACCAGAACACTTAAAAGCACAGAACACTTAAATAAACGCTGTCAGTGCTTCAAAGGCAGTTTTGAAATAAACTTAGAAAAGAGATAGTAAAACTGCAAAGTTAAAGACAGTTTTAAATATTGTAGGGGGTTGACTCGCCAGAAATCTGCAGTCAAAATTACGTATTTTTATTAGAGTAACTTTCGAAAACGTCAAATAATTCAGAGGATTCGGATTCAATGTAAATGAACCGTTACTTTCTCACAACTGCTTTAAATTTTGTATAATTTATCTCTATGACATTTTTTGGTAAAATTAATAGTTTAGTTGTATAAGAAAAATCTTTTTGATCGAGATCGTGTCTGCATTAAAACTTAGTTAGCGAGGATTTCACAATTATTTTCATTCTGACAGTAGGTAGTGTCAAAGGCTGGTTTTTTTGACAATATCTACTGTCAATATTATCCATATACGTATTAGGGTTTATACGGAGCTTGTCCTATAGCGCCAATGTGTAGTCTCGGTGCAAACAATGAGAGACGGAGATATATATTTTGTCTATCGATGTGGTGCCCGGGATCAAACTGCGCATGCGTGGCCAGTGGTTATTAGGACAGTCGACAGATGGCGCAATTGTAGCTTAAAGTGCGCGGTCGGTATTACCGATGCCGTTAGCCGGTAATATTCGGCATCACTAACGCCAAACCAGTGACAGCACATAGATAACCTTATACATGTGGCAGCTCATTAACGCCAAACCACTGAGAGCCCATAAATAACCTCATACATGTGGCAGCTGGTGGCAGCCCTGGCAGTCTATGGATCCAATCCAGTCAATCAAATCCACGATCTTGACGCATGCGTAGTGTGTGAGATACAGTCCGTACTTTCGGCACTTGTGACATAAATATTATTCTAATGTCAGTAGGAAATGTCAAATGCTGATGCTTTGACAATACCTACTGTCAATAGTATCAAAGTATCTGTCAAATCCTAGCTAATTTTAATGCAGACACGATTTATCTGAATCAAATAGATTCTCATGCTGCTAAACTATTAATTGTATATATTGTATGATAAAGTCATATGCCTGGCCACATCAGATTTTTTGTTCCTGGAATGGTGATTGCAGCATCAAATCGGGGTTGCAGAAAAATCCTCTGCAGTTTAAATGGCTCGAGTCCCGGAAAGAGATGGTGCTGCTAATAGCGTATCGTTATCACTTATCACAAGATAGAAAAGTACCACGTAGCACTGATTTAATGCGCCTTTTTGTTTTAATGCGTTTTCGTGCAAACAATGCGAGCTCAGCAAGCACCTAGTACTCGCACAGTACGACACGTATGTATTTACATTCACGTATCTCCTAAACTATTTGCGATCCCATTTTAAAACTTTCTGTGTATTATCTACACACTTTAAGCTTCATTGTGGGAGCAAAATATTTTTTTTTAAAGTGGCGAAGTTATTAAAAATTTAATTTAAAAAAATTACTTCCGGTTTTATATAAGTCAAATTAAATGTGAACTTCTAATTTGATTTCATAATAAAAAAGATCAACAAATTTTCTATATAAACCACCACGTTTAATATTTTACTGTAAATTAGTTTAATTTGAAAAATTGCTTCCAAAACATACGGATTTTCATCACATCAATTCGTTAGATGGCCATAACTTGGCAACATAACCTCACATTAAAAAAATATTCTGTATGCACATTTATATCTGCCAGACGTACAATTGGGCCGATTAGGAACGAATTTAAAAACTTCACTTTTTTTCGTTGTCCGCTTTACGTGAAATGCCCCAAAAGATATGCTTTTATTACCTTTACAATAAAATACTTTTTCTACTTTGCGTTCGTAATAAACTCATAACGAAACCGCTTTCGGTATCGTTATGAAAACACTAGATCACTAACTTTTAGTAACTTACAGTTTTCCTAGATTGATGACATTGATGTTAAGTGTCAAATGATGCTGACATCTCAATCGCTATTGGCTCGCGTCAATCGTCAATCGTATTTCGCTATTTTACGACAACTACCAACTGTTGTGTATAAAACTATTCTAGATTGAAAGATGACAGTCATAATTTTCGAAATTTATGTAAAATTAATGTCGCAAAGTAGAAAAAATTTTATATAACAATTGTTTTATAAGACGTATTGGCGCACTCGTTCCATTTGGAAACAGCTCGTGCGCCAATTTTTGTCTTATAAAACTTGTATTATAATATACATACTATTATAACATCATATTATAAAATCTACTATAAGACAGTATTATAACATTTCATATACTGTACTTAACATATGCGTATTGGAAGACTTATAACTCACTATTCTTGTTACAAATGGTAATATACTTTATCAACAGCATTATGATAATTATTGTAATGGTTCTTATACAGTTTTCTCAGTGCATATATGGCAATGTTAATGCCATTCTGTCGGCCCTTCTGTAGGACATATCTCCTAAAAAATTAAGTTTTAATATAACTACATATTATTTCAGCCATGTTTGACCCTGAATAACTCGCGACAGTCACGATATCGGTGAGAACTGTTTGCACTTTATTTGTAATGGCCAACCAAAGGTTTATGCAAATACTGCTGGGTTTGAAATTTTCCAAGGCGCAATTTTTATGGAAATTGTTTGTATGCTGATGTGTATCTTCTTGATTTGAATAATATAATTTGAAAGACATCTGATCGCTCGTATTTAGCAGAATTCATTGCTATGGTTTTTAATTTTATCGTGCCAAACTTTGCGATATACAATTTGTAGGAATGCGTATTCTTATGATCATGCTCCCAAAGCGTCATCAGGAGGCAACAAATAACATTAATTTTATAGTCGAGTTTAGGACCGATGCAAGTATTTTTAAATTAAAGTCATAAAATCTAAAAATATAACTATATTTCCTACTTTATATGCAGCGCGAATGTGATTGTTACCTTAAGGAATGTTAGTGTTGCAAAAGCCTCATGGTCGCCAATAGTATCTACTCGTCGTAAGTAAACTTTACATTTACTTTTATTCAACAATTATGTTCGAACACGTTCAATATCAGTAAACGGAAGTCCATTAACAAAACAAACGATGTATAATTGCCTCTGCAACAACAAATAATAGCTCATTAATATTTAAATGCATGTTATTTGCTGCTAATGTTAAGCCATAATAACATGTAGTGCACATTCGGTCGGCAGTCTACAAACAAATTATGTAAGCAACGATGACTTCCAGGAATGCATCTGGAAATTGGACAATATCCAGAACGTGCTTCACAAAAACTATATTTGTTTATTCAGCGATGATGAAAAGAAACCGTATGCTAAGAAGTCTTAGTATTTTGCATCGTAAATATACCCTATGATTATTCATTCCATAGTTTAAAAGTTAACAGCGAAAAGAACCAACTCTTTTGCAAACGATAGAAAGCTGTAAAATAAATTTGCAACACAGGAATTTATACAAACTATCTAATCAATTCAGCAATTTTCATCTTTCTTCCCTTGATGCTGTGTCTACAAAATTACTTATTGACTCATTTAATTATATTATTGATAACTATTTATGTTAATATATTATTAGTATTTTATATTTATAGTCGCATAACGGTATATAGATTTTATTACAAGGAAGCCTTAATAACAAGACATACATAATCTAATTAGTTTGAAAGCCTTGTGGACAAGTATCTTCAATGGCATAATAATAGCGGTATTCGCATAAAATGACGTAAATCCCAGCTTAATAGACAGTAATAAAATTAAATGATTCCAAAGAATTTAAAATCGGCGATATAACAGATTATGATATTTATACACAGAGAAAAAGTTTGAATCAACGAAACCAGTTATTAAAATTGATCCGATGCATGCGATGTACGATGGTAATTTGAATCGAATAAACTGACGTTTTATTACATACCTATTATCATTTATTTTTATATAGTAATATTTTTTTAATTAAAGCCGTTAAAGGTTTTTTTCCTGTCGCACAAACGCAAAAACTGGATGCCAATGCGTTGTTGACTTGAACACCTAAAAGCCAAGCCTCGTGTTTTCATCATTATTTTATTCGGTGATGGTTAAAAGCTCTGATATTGCACAATATATACAATAGAACGAATAAATTATTCGTGGTGATGTTCTACGAACGTCATCAAAATCAACACCAAAACGACTTTAGAACGCATGCAGTCAATCACAATCAACAGCGATTACAAAATAGCAAAACATCATACATTATTTCGGAAATGTTTCACTTCTTACTGAATGAAAACAAATTGAAACGTCAACGGAACATCACTAACACCAAAGGTCACACATTTAGCAAGTTTATAAACCAATATAGATATAATTTGGAAGGAAAACATCGAGAAACGCATCAAAATTGGAAGACGGTAATATTTTACAAACGCAAGGGGATCTCCGGTTTGCATGTACGCGAAAACAAAAGAACGCGCGGACTCATCGACACGCATAGACGCGAGATGAGAGACAGGTGGATATCTGCGAGTGCCTTTTTCCATATTGTGAAGCTATACACCAATTTATTATTATTATAAATTGGTGTGTAATTATTGGTGCTATATTTGTTTCAATTATTTTATGCGTGAGTTATGTTATTCGTTGCAATTTGCGGATTTTCTTGTATGTTGCAGGGTGCTACAATGAGTATGGCAGATTTGTGAGAATTTCTATTATTTTAATAGGTATAATAAATCGTAATATTTGCCAATTTCACTTAAAAACACAACCATTTTTTTAAATTGTTTAACAATTTACCCTGACCTGCAATATTAACACTATGTTCCTTAAAACGTACTTTACTTTTTGCAAATGTAATATGTTATTAGCTAAATGAACAGAAAATATCTCACTAACTGTTTTGTAGATACATATGTAGATATTTTCTTAACACGTTAGTTTGATGGCTGGTGTCTTGAGCAGATTGACTCAAATAAATATTTTTGGAGCAAAGTAACTTTTTATACTCAAATAAACATTCTTTCCATCAAATAAATATACTTTTGCCTCTATTCAAACAACGATTTATTTGAATTATACAATATTTCTACCAGACCGGAAATTCTGGACATTACATCTAAACTGTTAAAAGGCGGGACAAAATTCGTGACGCATTGCGCTGCGTGCCAAGTTGTCAAAATTCGGGACAGTCCCGCTCTATTCGGGATGGTTGATGACCCCAGTTTTGATATCCGATAATCTTTGAAAAAATATTTATACAATAATCATTATAATAATTTACTGGGAACTCTTTTTAATTCGATCGTCAGTTATTATCAGGAGTTGGAGTTTAGGGAATCTTGTAAATTGTAACAGAAGATTTGTTTATATTGTATTCAGTGTTTATAAATATTGATCTACAATATCCGTAATAAATAGAGTGATGCTGGTTTCGTAGATTTTATCAGGTTTTCTCGCTTAAATATTTCTCATTTTCTGTGAATCAGTTGACTATCGTTCTATCATACAAAATCAAGCTGAAACAGTAATCTGTAAAGCAGTAATCATTAACTGAATTCCTTAGTTGCTTTGACAGCCACATGAATAGTTCAATAAGTTTAATACGAATTTCATCTAATAATGTTCATCCAACAGTTTTATCAAAGTGCCAATACCTTCAAAATTTGCCTTTATTTTATTCTTCAGCTGTATCCAGAGCAAGCATTCAAATTGCATTTGCCTTTAACAAACGTGTATTCTAATCAAGCGGATATAGCGGTTGATATAATTAAAATATGTAGTTATCGAAAAATGATACGCATAAGAGTATCAATTAATTGCATTTGAATACCGTATACTGGTTTGAGGATTTAGAATCTCTATTTATAGGTTTGCAATAATTACACTTGATTTTCATTAATTACTTATATTCGAATGCGATGTTAGGAAATGTATAATTCGGTATTGATTTGTTTGGTTTGAAAAATAACGTTGTAATTCATTTCTTATTTGAAATTTAATTCCAAATTGACCACAATTGATGGCGTTCCATACCATTTTCTTCGAACGTCCTACGTTCGGGTTTGCTTATCTTCGACCCATTGTCGGTATTTTAACCAGAGTCAAAGGTGTTTCTCCTAGTTTGCACTAGGTTTATTGACTTTTTATTAATTCATACAGCATTAAACTGACTATAGTAAAACTTTGATCACAAAATATAATACGGATAATTATAAAACTACAGCTTATAATACTATAGTATAATACAAGTTTTATAAGACAAAAATTGGCGCACGAATTGTTTTGGGCACGTCCTCGCTACGCTCGTCATTCCCAAATGGAACGAGTGCGCCAATACGTCTTATAAAACGAGTGTAATATACTATTTTTTCTACTTTGTGACATTAAATTTACATAAGTTTTGAAAATTGCGGTTGACATCTTACAATCTACAGTAGTTTCATATTCATCAGTTGGTAGTTGTCATAAAATTCACAAATACGATTGACGGGAGCCAATTGCGATTGAGATGTCAGCCTTATTTGACCCTTGACGTCAGTATAATCAATCTTGCGAAACTAAAAATTACTAAAAGTTTGTGATCTAGTGTTTTCATAACGACACCGAACCCGGAGTTAGTAGACTCTTGGTGCTGTCCATTGCATATCCTAACATCAATGAAATAATAAAGACAAGAAGACGAGGCATGTAGAATAGGGATCACGCTTACCGCAGTCCAGGATATACTTAAAGAGAATGGGACAACATTTAACGAGAAACAGTAAGAGTTTTATCGCTTCAATACAATGCATAACTGGCCCATATATTTCTGGAGAATAGGAGATTGCCATCTTACTTATATGCAATTATAAGCTTATAAGCAATAAGCAATCCCGTTATCTCGATTTTAGAATAGTGGAATTGAGAATTTATTAGACCATAATGTGTCCAACAATACTCAGCTTCTGAAACTTGGATGTTGATAGCAGTGGTTGGGTCACATTGAAAGAATAACTGGTGATAGATAGGCGAAAAGGATAGCTTGGAGAGGAACAAATTTGTTGAAAAAGAGAGGAAACCCAGTAACCCAGTACCCATTCTTACCTCTCCTGTGGATAACACTGAAAGCTCAAGGAGAATGGAACAACATTTAAGAAGAAACCACTAATGCTCTAATAGTTTCAATGCGAATACTAGGAGAATAGAGAATAAGAGAGGGCATTATACTGGTTGAATATATAATTCTAAATGTTTATAATATGGAATGGTCAATGCAAATAACAAATGGCATTGAATCAAAGCAAAAATGAGTGCGATAACCACTAATTTATCAGCTTCAATTTAGTATATAATAATAGTGTTAGAAGACTCTTAATGCTGTCCATTCTATGCGCACTTTAACATCAATGAGATGTTAAAGACAAGAAGATTACTGGACGAGGCATATAGAATAGAGTTAAGCCCAGTTCCCACAGTCCAGGAGACACTCAAAGAGAATGGGACAACATTTAACGAGAAACCGTAAGGCTCGTATCGTCTCAATGCAATGCACAGACTGACCAATATGTTTCTGGAGAATAGGAGGATGTCATCTTTAAGAGTTATTCAGTTTTCTAGGTTTTAAAATAGTGAAGTTGAGAATTTATGAGACCATATTGAGACCAACAACACTCAGCTTCTGAAAGCTTCGATGTTGTTGTGTCACATCGAAAGAATGCCTGGCGATAGACAGGGGAAGAAGATAGCTTGTAGAGCAACAGTTTTGCAGAAAAAGAGAGGAAACCCAGTAAGGTTAATCCATTCTTAACTCCCCTGGGGAGAACACTGAAATCTCAAGGAGAATGGAACAACATTTAAGAAGAAACCACTAATACTCTAATAGTTTCAATGCGAATACTAGGAGAATAGAGAATAAGAGAGGGCATTATACTGGTTGAATATATAATTTTAAATGTGTATAATATGGAATGGTCAATGCAAATAACAAATGGCATTGAATCAAAGCAAAAATGAGTGCGATAACCACTAATTTATCAGCTTCAACTTAATCAATCGGTGAAAATAGTAAAAAGACTTATCTTTTCAGCCTGGCCATTATATTGCTGGAGAATAAAAAAGGGCCATCTCATAATGGCAAAACTGAATCTAAATGCTAGAATATTGAGAATCTATTACACTATATTGAGACATCATCCAAGTCACCCATAGTGTATATTTAGTATATATATACTGTATTCGTGTGTCAACAGAATCTTAATGCTGTCCATTCTATGCGCACCTTAACATCAATGAGATGTTAAAGACAAGAAGATTACTGGACGAGGCGTATAGAATAAAGTTAATCCCAGTTACCACAGTCCACGAGACACTCATAGAGAATGGGACAACATTTAACGAGAAACTGCAAGGCTCTTATCGTCTCAATGCAATGCACAGACTGACCAATATATTTCTGGAGAATAGGAGGATGTGATCTTATCAGAGTTATTCAGTTTTCTAGGTTTTAAAATAGTGGAGTGGAGAATTTATGAGACCATATTGAGACCAACAACACTCAGCTTCTGAAAGCTTCGATGTGGTTGTGTCACATCGAAAGAATGACTGGTGATAGACAGGGGAACAAGATAGCTTGTAGAGCAACAGTTTTGCAGAAAAAGAGAGGAAACCCAGTAAGGTTAATCCATTCTTAACTCCCCTGGGGAGAACACTGAAATCTCAAGGAGAAAGGAACAACATTTAAGAAGAAACCACTAATGATCTAATCGTTTGAATGCGAATACTAGGAGAATAGAGAATAAAAGAGGACATTATACTGGTTGAATATATAATTCTAAATGTGTATAATATAGAATGGTTAATGCAAATAACAAATGGCATTGAAACAACGCGAAAGTGAGTGCGATAACCACTAATTTATTAGCTTCAGTTTAATCAATCGGTGAAAATAGTCAAAAAGCCTTATCCTTTCAGACGGGCCAACATATTGCTGGAGAAAAAAAAGGGCCATCTCATAATGGCAAAACAGTAATCTAAATGCTAGAACATTGAGAATCTATGACACCATATTGAGACATCATCCAAATCACGAATAGAGTATATTTAGTATATATACTGTATAATAGTTAGTAGACAAGAAGATTACTGGACGAGGCATATAGAATAGAGTTAATCCCAGTTACAACAGAACAACATTTAACGAGAAACCGTAAGGCTCTTATCGTCTCAATGCAATGGACAGGCTGACCCATATATTTCCGGAGAATAGCAGGATGTGATCTTATAAGAGTTATTCAGTTTTCTAGGTTTTAAAATAGTGGAGTTGAGAAATTATGAGACCATATTGAGACCAACAACACTCAGCTTCTGAAAGCTTCGATGTTGTTGTGTGATAGCTTGGAGAGCAACAGTTTTGAAGAAATAGAGAGGAAAGCCAGGGAGGTTAATCCATTCTTTACTCCCCTGGGGATAACACTGAAAGCTCAAGGAGAATGGAACAACATTTAAGACGAAACCACTAATGCTCTAATTGTTTCAATGCGAATACCAGGAGAATAGAGAATAAGAGAGGGCATTATACCTACTGGTTGAATATATAATTCTAAATGTGTTTAATATAGAATGGTTAATGCAAATAACAAATGGTATGGAATCAAAGCGAAAGTGAGTGCGATAACCACTAATCTATCAGCTTCAGTTTAATCAATCGGTGAAGATAGTCAAAAAGCCTTATCCTTTCAGACGGACCAACATATTGCTGGAGAATAAAAAAGGGCCATCTCATAATGGCAAAACAGTAATCTAAATGCTAGAACATTGAGAATCTATGACACCATATTGAGACATCATCCAAATCACCAATAGAGTTTATTTAGTATATATACTGTATAATAGTTAGTAGACAAGAAGGTTACTGGACGAGGCATATAGAATAGAGTTAATCCCAGTTACCAAAATCCTGGATACACCCAAAGAGAATGGGACAACATTTAACGAGGAACCGTAAAGCTCTTATCGTCTCAATGCAATGGACAGACTGACCCATATATTTCTGGAGAATAGGAGGATGTCATCTTATAAGAGCAATTCAGATTTCTAGATTTTAAAATAGTGCAGTTGAGAATTTATGAGACCATATTGAGACCAAGAACACTCAGCTTCTGGAAGTTCCGATGTGCTTTGTTCATATCAAAGAATGACTGGTGATAGACAGGCGAAGAAGATAGTTTGGAGAGCACCAGTTTTGAAGAAAAGAGAGGAAAGCCAGTGAGGTTAATCCATTCTTTACTCCCCTGGGGATAACACTGAAAGCTCAAGGAGAATGGAACAACATTTAAGAAGAATCTACTAATGCTCTAATTGTTTCAATGCGAATACTACGTGAATAGAGAATAAGAGAGGGCATTATACCTACTGGTTGAATATATAATTCTAAATGTGTTTAATATAGAACGGGTAATGCAAATAACAAATGGCATTGAATCAAAGCGAAAGTGAGTGCGATAACCACTAATTTATCAGCTTCAGTTTAATCAATCGGTGACGGGCCCATCGACAATCGACGTAAACCGGGTCCGCCTTCCTCAACAAACCGGCAAATTCTTTCGGGTAAATCGGTAAACACAATAATGAATGAATGGGAAGCGGAGCGTGCTTAACGCAACCAGTTGCTTCGCGGGCGTACCATTGTTATTAAGACCGCGACTAGCCCGTAGATCTTAGGTACGCCTCGTCGCCGGCGGCGTTCTCGCGAACAACACGACGACGACGTCCAGTCATATTTATAGCCTCCAAGATCTAGCAGTGCGTGAGTGAGGCTAATTGATATCGACCGAACATAAAGATTGATGAATGAGACCGAAGGCTGGCGACACTTACCAGATGAAGTCCTTGCAGTGCGAGCAGAAGGTCGGCTGCTTGAAGAACCTCGGCATGAACTTGTGGTCTTTGATGTTGTAAACATTGCGCTTCTTCAAGGCGCCCTTGCGGCCTCTGAGCAGCAAGGCGCCGTGATGGACATGGTGTTCCTCCTCGGCGTCCTCAGCCATGGCACAGCACTCTCCACACGAGTCTCTCTCTCTGTCAGAAATTTATTTAATCTCGTGTTCTCGTAGGTATGGAACGCGAGACGAGGAGACTGGCGCGTAACATAGACACCGGTCAAATGTCAATATTCAGGTGCTGGCCGTCCGTTCGGCAGGAATACGGTATTTTCGGTCGACGGCGAGATCCACGCGCGTCGAGTAGTGATCGGTGCTCTCTATTCCGTTCGCGTTGCACAATACGCTCCAAACAGGAACGGAAAATGTAAACGGAGCCCAGGCGGACTTGTATATAGGGGACGCATGCGCGCGAGCGGGCAGCGGGGCGTACCACGCTCCTGCATATAGTTCAATAACTAAACTCTCGCGTTCTTCGCGCTCTGGCCGCGGTGAGGACGAAACTCCCGCGCAACAACGCCGAGCCACTAATAAACACGATTCTCTCAAACACGATTCTCGCAAACTCTCGATTCTTGGAAGCATTCCTTCCTCCATTCCTTATGTCTCGACCGAAAGTCCAACCGATCTATTGTGTATTTTGTTTTTATTTTAAATTTAAATACGATTCAGTAGGTCTGACGACTGGTGTGGTTTTTTGTGCTACCCGGAGCACATTATAGTATCCGGATCTGCCGGTTACTACGACTATGGCGTTATCTGCGCTTCCCTCTCACTGCCTATTTGGCACCTCCGCCAAAACGTAATAGTAGTGCTGCGTTTGTTGTTTTGTGGAGTGTCGTATTTGAGACTGTTATCTACGATTGCTAATCTTTCGACACAGAAGTTAATGTTACAAATTTGTTATAATTTTATCATAAGTGTGAGTTGTTGATAAAAACGCTTATTCGTTTTTTGCCATATATAATAGCATAGTTTCTTTTTTCTGTGTACGATTATTACTACAGGAAATAAAGGATTTTTTTCTATGGACCCACTGTGGCATATTTTTGTTATTTTTTATAATATTTTATATGTTTTAGAGCCCAACAACTCCCCAAATTTTCCATCAAACAATGTAAATACTGTTATGTGCTTGAGTATGCAGTATGACAAAAACTAAAAACTGCCTCAGTTATTTAATAGACTTTACCATAAAAATGTTTTAAAAACAATTTTTTCTTATTTAATTAATATTTTTAATTTTTTTGAAACAAGGCAATGATAATTTGGTAAAACTTGGTATAGTCAGTTAGTTATGACGTTACAAAATATTGTTGTCAAGCAAACATAAGGAAACCTAGCAAACCAGTTTGCATTTGCATATTTGATGTTATGTTAAATAATGCCATTGGGACTCGAACGACAGTGAATCGCCTATAATAATCTAGGTGGACAAAAGTCATTTCTAAGAATCGATTAATTTATGGTCACATGTTATAGACAAACCCCATGAGGTGACAATTTTAGGTAATAACTGTGAAAAGCATTCCACATGGAGACGTTATAGACTCAGGGAGACCACGTGAAATGGTAACGCATTCATAACCGGTTTAGTTGCATTTTTGCAGTGTTTTCGATAGTACACCCAAACATTTGTGGTTTATAAATTAATTTGTACTGTGATGCATTTTACTTTAGAGGTTTAGTACTATCTTATTTCACTTCAAATTAGGTTCTAATAACACACTATGTGGTGTAATAGTTATGTTGAAAAAGATGATCGAAAATACGTGCTAATTTTATTTTTATCGAATACATGTACTATAGTGGAATACAAGCTTTTGTATCCACGTTTATTCAATATATACTTTTTATATAATATAGCATCTATCTTTTAAATGACATTAATTTGAATACCACATTTTGCCACATTTTTCCTACTAATAAGTTTTCTTTTCGAAAACAATGTTTTATTTAATATTGATTATAAATTACGTATATTCCTCAAGCTTTTTATCTTTATATTTTTTTATTTAATGTCAAGGATATTTTGTCGTTTTTGTTATTATTGAGTAAATATTTACTATAATCAATAAATAATCAAAGCGCACCATAAAGTATTTTTGTCCAGCTACCTTGTTCTAGGCGATTGGCTATTGCAAATTGATTTACAAAAACATATTTCTTGATTGATCGTGATTTCTTTCTTGTTCGTGAATGCAGATAGCTATAATATTGTCATATTTACAACAAAAAAGCAACATACTGCTAATTGATTTTTAATATCAATTGGAGCGGAGGTGGCCGAGTGGATAAGGCGAATGCCTTCCACTCAGAAGTCCAGGGTTCAAGCCCAGGTTAGGCAGGGGATTTTTCAAATACTCCGTCGCCCCGACTGCCGCACAGACAAGCCACTGGCTTTGTGCACACGGCAACATCCCCCCCAAAAAAAAAAAAAAAAGAAAAAAAAGTATGTTATATGGGATAAAATAGTATTATAATAATCATAAAGCTTCATAATTTTTGTTGGAGATCAAATATTATAATGTTCAGTGTTAATATATACATAGTTATCTCTATATAAAATACATGTTGACATTAGGAATATAATAACAAGAATATCTGTGTCACTTCATATATGTACATACATATATAAAACGTTCATAATAAGTTTCTTATTTACGACCTTCTTTACTACATTATCTCCGATCCACTGCAATATCCAAGAAACATACTTTGTTTATCAACCCCCTCCATAACCACGCGATTATCAAATGATTTAAAAAAAATATTTTTAAGGAGTTCCCAGGTGTAATATTAACACATTTGCAAAGTCTCAGAATTTTTAATTATACTTTATTTTTCAACCCCCTCAAACACACCCTATTGGTACTTTAAATTTTATTTGCTATTGATATGTGTTTGTGGGTACAATACTATTACATTTAGATCAATTCAAATTATTAAACCAACATTTAGCGTTTCAACCCCCTAAAAACAACCCCTTAAGGTTTAGATTTTTTTCACTATTTTTTGAGTTACCAAATTATTATTTTAGGTTCATCTAAAAGAAAAAATAATTTTGTCCAGCTAAAAGTTGCAAATGAACCACTGCGGCTCGGAACTAAAATGTCAGCTGAGCTTGGCTGAGCTGCTCTTAAGTGAAATGACATAGAATTTTCTACCATACATTATGCTATTACACATTTCATTCTATGTAGTTCTCAATTAAAGGCTAAATATGTTAGTTTTTTTAATAAAACAATATTAATATTGTGCGATTATTGAACGTTACCAGTATATAAATAACGTGATCAGGAGCACTTACTGTTGAAATACATTTCGTAAATACCGTTACGGTTTGCAACTTCTGGTTGACTGATTGACTCTGTTTCTTTTTCGTAACCGACGATATTTTAATGAATCTCCCGATGCTCATACTCAGAGCTGTAGAAACTCTCTTCGTGTAGATTATAGAGCATTATACTGTCAGCATTATATTGAAAAATTAGGTAATTAACAACAGGCATGATGAATTTTCGATGACGACAGCTATGGCGCATTATTTTACTACTTAACTTTTTAGCAATTTTTTACAATAGGCTTGTTCGACCAGTGGCAAAATTAGTTGACAAACAGTGCTTTTTGACAGACCAGATAACGTGTCATAGGTATTTGTAATGCACTTATCATAGAAACACATCTGGTTCGTCACAAAAGCACTGCTTGTAAACTGGTTTTTCGACTGCTCGAACAAATCTAATATCATTATCCCGAACAGAAAATTGTCCTTTTTGTGATCCAAGTAGGCTAGAAAATTGTATCAAAGTACACTAAATCCTGTACCTAGAAGAGTTGAAAGATACCACAAACTGTTCACTCAGTCAAATGACAACAATACCGGGTTAACTCCAGTTTACGTGGAACAGACTGATATAAGAAGTTATATATAAGTACAGTGTTCATCACATAACGTTGCATTATATTGGTACTTTTGTAATTTGTAATACTTCTGATGCGTGCCATTATGATCGGCAGAATATACCGTATGCGGCAGAACGTTGGACACCATAAGGGAAAATTGTTTTTATGAACTTTTCAGAAAATTGCATTCTTCATAGTGACCCTTCATATATAGAACAAGAATTGAAGTAATACAACAACTTAATATCTTCGATTCGTTGTGCGTTTTAGTGTTTGTGTTAGAAAGAAGAAAAGATTATTATTATTTTTGGCTTTACCAATTTTTAACTGAGACCACAAATAAGTTTATCAACGTCAGAGTAATAGCCTAAAGGAAAAATGTATGTTTCATTATTTCAATGGTAGATCAAGGTCTAAATTACGTCAGTGTATGAATAATTTGTTTCTTCGTGTTTAAAAACCAATCGACTTTTTTTATTTCGAAAGGAACACATTTTTTTTTAATTATTTTGGCACTAAAATGTCCCTTACTTGCTATAGTCACAGTATGTGTCCAAAGAATGTTGCTGTGGTAAAAAAAGGCGTTTCTTTTTCTGGTAATCATCCGTTTTTAATACCTAGGGTTGCCAAATTTTACTTATCAAAATATGAGGCTACTAGTTAGTTAAAGTTATAATTATCTATTACTCAATTATGAACTGTTATTGCGTATTGATTCCTTTGATATTTCTTAACAAAAAAACAGTAAGAGCGAAAAACTATAGAAACATGACAAAATCACGGAAACGGTTTGTTATTTTGTTTGACTATTATAAGACCTTTCACCTTTCTTGTTGCTTCTTTCAGGATTTCAGTTTTTTACATTTTCACCTAAGTTTTTCAAAAACCTTACGTGAGAGTATTCGTATTCAGGGACACTCATTTTATTCAAGACATATTTTTTTCGTTTTATTCAAAAAAATCTATTGTACAGCTATACAGTGTTTCCGATATTAATAAGACAAATAAATCCTCTACTAAAATCACTATGAGAAATGTAAGGTTGCAATTCAAAAATAAATTGAATGAATTTATTGGAACGCCCAAACTAAAGGAAATGCCGGTTAATTTTTATTTTCAAATCTAATAAAATATTTATGGGTGATCTCTAACAACATTTGATATATAAATTCTCACATAGAGTAGTTTAATTTTTGCATTTTTTGCATATATATTTTTGACATATACGAGTTTGGTGACAATAAGAGATATGAGGTGCTTTTAAAATATTTGGGACTATACCAAATATATGAGATCTGGCAACCTTAGCTATCCACCTAAATGACTAAGGTATACTTTTTTATATTGTATTTATAATTGTAATAATCACTCATGATACAAGTTTTTTCTAGTTGTTGTTGTTAGTTGTGATGTTCTGCCGACAGCTATTTTATTTTTTACCAAAGAAAGAATTATTATTTATTACCATTATTTATCACAAAACTACGCAGTTCTTTCGTGAAAGACGCCTTCAAGCAGTATAATTAGTACCTCAGTTCACAACAATCTGTTGATCGTAGCAAATCGATACGTAAACAACCAACCTCTACATTGGATGAATGTACGATATGAAGGCATGTAAATAAGCTACATATCTCTGTATTTATTTATCAATTATGACAGCTATCATACAGGTAATACTGGATTGCCGCTATCGCATCGCAAATGAAATCCAGTCGACTGCCGCTTTTACTGTGCTATGCCAGTTGCGCACGACGTCGGCATCGATTACTTCAGTGGCGCTGCTAATACTGGGACGAGGTTTTTCAGCTGCAGGCAGCGTCGCAATCCTGGATGTGACGCGCCGTAGGACTGCTGCTGCCGGAGATCTGTCAGCTGGCTTTCCGTGCCTTTTCAAGCCGAATGTTTTTCCGGTTCCCCTCTGTTGTTTCCATCGACTCGCGATTGAAAAGCTTTTCATTTGCGATGTTTGCTTTCATTCCAACGATGTCTGTGATACATTTACATCTTTCAGTCTTCTTATATTTGTTGTTTGTTTCAAATTCCGTTTTTCTTGCGATGGAACATATTTTATGTCAGTGGCATTTTTATATGAGTTGGAAATGGTAAAACACAGTAGGCAAAAACCACAAATTTTAATTTAAGTTATGTACATGTTTGGTTGTAGATTTAGGACAAATTTTTCCGTTGTTCAACGTAAAAATTCCAAGATCACTTGACAAATATCGAAAAGAGTGAAGAGTAACACAATGTACTCTGTACTCTGACGGTTCAGTCGGAAATGTTCTTCATTTTAAAATGTCAGTTGCACTTGCAAAATGATAAAATTAAATTATTCCGTATGCATTTAGATTTCTGGTGCCTGCTAAATATTTTTGTACATACGAAAAACTCCATTGTCTTTTGAACTGAAACAAAAAAAATATGTTTCCACATTTCACACTATATACGAAATAAAATCAACTTGAATACCATGCTATAAAATGACTACTATTCTTTTTGGCCAAAACCAAACAAATTCATTCCACATTAAATTGACCCGATAACATCGGAAATATGTACTGCATAGCCATCCGCAAAGTAACATAACACTGACTTGAATTTTGTGTGTTATTGCGAATAAGGTGTGTTTTTAATTTTCGTAATATAAGCAATTAGTTTTTTAAAGAAATATTTCACTTGACTAAATATATTGGAAATACGAGTAATTAAAATTTTGCATCTCTTTTTTTGGTCCACAGTATATATTTGGTTCACTATACTATAATGACCAATATTATATATTATATAATTTAAATTCAATTATCAAATTTCTATTAGCCGTGTTACTATAATAGTGTAATTCAATATTTGGGAAAACGGCAACAAAGTTTTTAGTTTTTAATTTTCAATATTTCGCCTATAACATAGGCATCATCAGGAAATCTACAAGGAACGTTTTTTAAACCAAGAATATAACAAATTTATCAATACTTACTAACATAACAATAAACTATAACACATAAAACTTTTTAAAAAATTCTGACAAAGCTCAAACAAAATATTCATAACGACGTAAAAATAAAAATGATAAAATTATATGTATTTAATTCGTTAATAAACAACATTTCCAAAAAAAATTTATTCCATTGATTTTTCAAACACCTAAGATTTTTATATTTTCAAAATCAAATTTGTGGTTTTCTTTAAAAACATGTCGCGCTAATGCACACCGTAATTTACTTGTTTTGATGTCCGATTTATGTAAGGAAATCCTAGTTTTTAAATAGTTACCAGTCTGACCAACATATAATAGATATCAATAAGAACAAAGAATACAACAAACAATACCAGAATATAAAGCCAAAGGTGTTTTATCTTTAACAAAAGAAAAACAAGTATTATTTTTTAACAAATTATATTTTGCAAATTTAATGTTATTACTTTTTAAAATTTTGGGTAAGCTAGATGTTAAACCCATTATATACGGATTTTTTTTTAAGCTAAGGAACATTATAGTTATAAATTGACCCAATTTCTGTCGAAATTTGGAATTGCAGATTTTTTCTATTATATTTTTTAGTGCCAAAACTGTGTTGATTTTTTGCTTAATTGAATGATATGAGAAAAAATTAATACATATATATATACCCGAATTTGTTACTTTTCTAAACCAATCTAAAAGCAAAATATTTTCATTTGTCCTTATAATATTTATATCAAAAAAGAAACACTAAAATTGTTTTCTTTTTCAACTGTAAATTAAATATTTTTATTAAAGCTATAAGACAAACTAAGTTATTTTCAATTTGGTCCTCGGGCAACGCACACATAATAATATCCTCAACGTATTTATGAATTAATGAAAATTGAAACGGTAATTTTGGGATAATATAATCTAAAAGTTTATCCATAATAATTTTGGCCAAAAATGGGAGAAATTGGAGAACCCGTAGGAGTTGCGTCAATTTGAGAAAAAATACTCCATCGAAAGAAGATGAATTTAAGATTAATCTTAAAAAAGGAATTTTCACTCAAATTTAAAGGACATGTTTTAATATCTTTTGATGCAGTTTCACGTTTTACAAACATTCCTAAATCTTCGTTGTTGGATGTTTTAAAAGAAAATTGGCAATTAATATCTAACAATACAAATATGAGTGAAAATTCTTGTGTTAACTCTGACCGATATTTCTACATATTGGCACAAACCTATTGCTCTATCTTATGTGAGATAAACAGGCAAAAGTATTGAAACATTTCAAAAAACAAAACGATTTTTCTATTTAATAATATTGTTGTAAGATAACAATAAAGAAAGTAACATTAGATATTTAACGATGTCCTTCTGCAGATTATCGCAGAAGGGTGTGTTGAATAAATTACTAAACGAGCATTTGTACCTGGAAACGTAACCGTGACTGGCACAAATCCAGTATGTGTTATATCCAGAGATAATGTCATTTGAGAGATAATATGTGACAAGAAGGTGCAGAACAAACCGCGGTCACGGTCTGGTCTGAAACGTGGAGTTTCAGCAACCCCTTCTGAATACCTAAACTATAACACCCGAAGTGGGCAGCACACTGAAATAATTCTTCAAGATAGCTGGGATATTCGTACAGACTCGCCCATTTGTTGTTCGTGTTGTGCCCTTTATCGTTGAGATATGTGTGTTTGGTTATGTCAAACGTGTACCACCGGGAGTTTTCAGTTGTAGTGTGAACGTCCTCCACTGTCTAAATTATTTATGTTTTAACTATTTCTTTTGTAGCTAACTTTCCGATGAGGACAACAACATTATCGAAAGTTCATGGTTTCAAGAAAGGAAAGGTGTTTTATTCAAACCCTCAATTGGCAGCTTTACACAAAAAAAACGTGTGTTACGTTCTGTAAAATGGACTTGAAAAAGAAGCAATTATTTAAAGTGACCAGAAATCATTACGAGGAGTACAATGCAACTTTATAAAATTAGAGTTATATTAATAATTAATAATATAAATATTTTAAGAACAACTTAGTTTTCAGTAAAATAGCAACAGAATTTCTATTTAAAAAATTTTAATTTTTAATTTTTACATAATGTTTTTCAAAAATATACATTACGGGAATACGTGAGTGGAAATCACATCTTGAAACAACATCGGAGAGTTCAGCGGTTAAAAAAAGGAGATGATAAAATCTATTTGGTATTTTCAATGTACTGCCAGTAAAATAATCCACCTATAGAGATGTTTTATTCTATTTTATTCATATACATGAATAAAATGGAATAAATAGTGGATTAACTAAAAATGATAGCAGAATATCTTTCGTATACGTCATATTACCGAGTCATAAACTTAACATATTTTACAGTGCTTTTATAGACGTATATAACCTACAGCTGTTATTAACATTGGCGTTCAGCATGCCAAATACCAAATTCTTATAAATCTATAATTAAATTCTGTAATAGCTCCATTTCAAAAAAAAATTTAAATTAAAAAAACATACACACATCGTGGCTACAAGTAAAAAAATGACAGTCATAAAGATGCTATCCAGCTGCGTATCCAGCTCAAATCGAAAGGGTGGCAGTTATCTAAATTTAATTTCCTGTATGGGGGAACGGTGCCCATTAGGGTGGTTCAAAATTGTATTGAATCGTTGAAATTTTGATTATTAACCGTGCCTGTTGAGGTCTTAAATTTGCATGGGAAGAAGATATGTTTTGGTATTTTTCAAATATGTGTTCGGGGTTTCGGAAAACTTAAGATTACTTAAGGACTTGTAGAGGACTTTCCAAGGAAGAATTTAGTGTCCTGGAAACTACCCTTAAATGAAAACAATTACATTCTTCGAATAATTGATCCTTCCAATCATTTCAGTCTTTTTTTTCCTCATAGTAATTATTACTATGTCTAGTGGAATGTTTATAAACATTAGTCAGTTAATTTACATTTGTTTAAAGAATTTTAAATAATTCTTTTTTCTCGAAAATATATTGGAATTCTGTTTTCTGAGTTCAAAATGGCAAATTATCTTAGAGTGTCTTTATTCATTAAAAAAATTTCTTCCTATTGTTTAACTTATAAATTTCATGCTCGAGATATATAATGAACCTATTATCTATATTATTTAATAAACCCACACCTGAAATTCATTTTTTTAGATCGGTCTGGCCAACTGCTATTCTCAAGTGACATCATTTATATTTTGGGATGATTTTTATTTATATTTTAATTTTAATTAATTTTTTTATTTTTTTTTTAAAGAAATTGCATTTGTTTAAACAAATGTGGGTTTATATATATAGGCTAGATATCTCAAACATCAAGTTAATTTCACAAACATGCTGACTTTACTACTATATTTAGAAAAAACGACGAGAATGAGTTATAATTGTTTTATTAAACAGCAGGAGGACATTCTTTAATGAATAATGTCATTCTAGAATATAAACTGCCATTTCGAACTCAGTAAACAGAATTCAGACGGATTTTTGAGAAAAGCGAATTATTTGAACAAATAGAATTTGTTTAAACCATTGTTTAAATTGTTTAATTGTTTGTTTCCATTGAAAATAACAGAAAAATGTTTATAAATATTCCAATAGACTTATAGTAATAATTTCTATGAGAAGAAAAAGAATGACATGATTAGTCAGTTTAAATACCAAGAAATGTCTTCTTACCATGTAAATTTGAGGCCTCGATAGGCACCATTCGAAATTTAAAAAAAAAATGCGTGGCCACTTTTTTTGGTTTTGGAAACGATTTGGAGCGGATCGTAGCTTCTAAATAAAAGTAACCACCCTAGTGTCCATAAGGGGAAAGAGTGCTATGTAATACTTAAACATAATACGTACCAAAAAACGCAAGGGGGAACAGCTGCCCTCCCCCCTTGCCCCTCCCTGGATACGCCCATGAAAGGTAGGATAACTTAATTAAAAAGAATGAGGTCACACGTCACTTTTGTATTTTCCCTGATTTTCTAATATACATGATATAAGGATGATAGATTCTGTAAATACGTAACCATTTCTTATCACCATACTATTAGTTTATGTGTCATGTAATTTTTAGTACTTTAAGATTACATCACACAAAATATGCACACGGAACTTGATGTATAGAAACGAATAATTATGATTTGTAGTTTTTTTTTGTTATAAACAATTAATTATAATATCAATGCAGTATAATGTGTTGTTATATAAGAATTTGAATGAAAATGTCATTGAAAGGTGAAAACCTAGAATTATTGATGCACATCTGGAATTGTGGAAGTAGGACAACATGGGCATTATCAAAGTAAATGAATCAAGTAACGCTCTCAACGGTAGAAGAACGGTTTACCTAACATTTTGTTAAATGTTGATGTCGATAACTTTTGTAATAAGTACGTAGGTCGTAGTCGTTCACGGCAGAATCATATAGAAAATAAAACATAATCGAAACTGCTGACGTTTTGCCAACCATGTTTGTGGCTTCTTCAGAGCTAACCGAAACCTAACAAAGAACTGTACGTCATGTATACCCAGTTTGTTGTACCCAGTATGGTAAACAAACTAATTTTAAAATTGTAAACGCAAGTAACAAGTCTCAAGTTTTGGGCTGATATAATTGATTCTACCAACTAACGTATCTACTGATTATGCAGTTTATGTACATTATCGCTAAACAAATTTGCTGTGATGAATGGACTTTTTCGCACCTTCTGTTCACTGTTGACTCTTAAAATTAGTACTAACAATTAGTGTAAATACTATGGATATTATATTACGCAGATGCCTCATCCACAAAAGAAACATAAGACCAATATTTATCAGAACAAGAAGGTACATACCATTGTCAATCAAAATCCTTAAAAGGAAATTAATAAAAAAAATAACGACGGTACAACTTTAACATAACTTAATAATAAGTTCGAATTCGATAATTTACGATAACCCTCTATAATTGCATAACCATAATTGTTATAGACCCTAAAAGAATTGAGATAAAATTACAGATTAGTAATGAATTTTACTGACACGTGGTAAGTTACTGCATTGATCGAATTCGTTACATCGAAAAAGTATCTGTGTCATCAGCACCTTATTGGATTTTAAAAATAATCCGGTTCACCTCCAGCATTGTAGAACTTGTGGGTTTTCATTCTTTTGTGAGATATAATTAGATTGACTTACATACATAGTCAGCCGATGTTAAGTAAACATAATACAATATATAAACGCCTGAAATTTATAATAAAGTACAGTATCTATTGTGCGCCCAGAACTATGTAAATTTACCTGTTTACTTCATACTTGAAGCTCTTTTATATGAGGCAAAACTAGAAATAAATATTGCAGGAATTATATTGAAATATTGTGTAGTCATCGTTCTGTTATTTTACCACGAAACACAAACACCGTGCAGTAAAGAATATTGTTATAAATTATAATTTATAATTTATAATACAATAAAGTTTGCAGTTAAAAAAGTCTGTGCTCGAAAAGTAAGGACAACTGGTTTCAACGCAACTCGTACTTTTTATTACTTATTTTTCGGGGACAATTCACGATGTATACCTACAACCTGTTGACTATCTCCGAAAAGGTTGAACATTTACATACGAATAATTCATTATAAATGTTAAAGGTCACAACACAGAATCAATATGTACTAAGGTAAAAAGTTTGTATTTAGGTAGTATCTCAATTATAAATAAATAATTGCTGATCAATGCTGATCAAATAAAATAAGTAGAAAAAAATAGAAAAATTATCTTTTTAAATGTAATTATCTCCACAACAGTAGATTTTACACAATAGTATGTTAGTGTCTTTATGTGAAATAAATACATGGATTCCAAAAATGGAACCATGTGTCTTCCAATAAGAAAATCCAAAATATTCTTGGAATGAACGGTTTGATTGATCGTCATAATTTAAATGATTTATCGTCATGATTGAAATTCATAAAGCCCTCTAACGTAAATAAAATTTAATCATAAATCACTCGAAACAAATGTGTAGTAATTATGTTGGTATGTTGGTTCTTAAGATGCTGTTTTTAGACAAATAAAGCAACCTCAATAACTGTAAGGACTAGGGTAGGACTATGTTAATCCTTCATGCACTAAAATTTTGTTAATAATGCCAAAATATACAGATTCCATTTCATTCTATTTAAAAAAACTTAAGGGGTTCGCATGTAATCGGTTGAAAAATCATTTTTTGTTTCCTTTCATATTTCGAAGCCTTGGAGTGTATAAAATCAGCCCCTGAAGCAGTTTTTTGATTCTCGCAAGTTTTACGGTTTTATAGCCTATGCTATCCTCCGGTCAAAATTCTGCGTTAAGGCGGCGCAAACAGATGTGCCTATTTAAATGATTTTTTAAATAATTGTTTAAACAATTATATTATTTATAACGATTTGAAACCGAAAAAAAGCTGTAAAAATCGATCTTAAAATTCAAACAGCAACCATTTTGTCAGTTTTGACTAAATGGTGGTTTCGCCATTTATCGCGAAACAAGCATGCCGCAAAAGACCTGATATTTCGTACAACAGTATCCACTTCTCGTCATTTTGTACATTAAAGTATGATAAATGTATGGCAAGTGAAAAAATATTCATATCTCTTACAATTTGTTTGAAAAACGGTTTCAAAGTTGAGCTCCTTTTTAGGTCTCTACATGAAAACCTCCCCTTAAGTTAATATCGTTTTTACGGACTGGCGCCATCTACAGTGTGTCTCACGGGACCTTGTGTTGTAACGGTACTTTTGTTATTATTGGAGAACTTTTGGAATTTTCGAAAGTTTTGCTTTCTTATGTTGGTTTTATACACGTTTGGATTCATCATTTCTTTCTGAATCATTTGGTATGCCACATGCCACATTTTTGATTACAATAAGGTAGTATTGAATGAAAATTGTACACTTCGAGAATTGCTGAAAATCGCATCGTGCCATGGAAGACGTTTTGTGAAACAATGAGATATCTACCCATCTGTTGGAAAAAAAATGGTGAAAATTCAGAATTTATAAAAAATTATGGTCCGATGAAACATATTTTTCCAACTGTGGTATTTTTAACTGAAAGAAGACGCACTACTGGGCCCCCAAAAATCAGCACCTTTTTGTACAGCGTCATATCAGGTGCGGTTTGGTTTTAATGTATGGTGCGGTATAAAGGCCAAAATTTAACTTCAGAGATGTATCAGCAATATTGCTCTCTGAGGACGTGGAAAAAAGAGTGGACGATACACCGTTGGCCTTACGATAAGGTATGTGGTTCCAACAAGACGAAGCACCTGCATATAATGCCCGAATTGTGAGGAACTATTTAGATTTAAGACATAAACGGAGAGTAATTGCTACCTATTCAGAAGTATCATGTCCACCAAGATTCCCGGATTTTACCCCTTGTAATTTTTATTCATTGGAGTGACTTAAAAAATAAGGTGTATGGTGTTTATAATTTTGGAAACGTTGGGGAGTTACGTGACACCGTCATCGCCGCATTCAAATTGATTAACAGAAGAACCCTCGGTAAGGTCACCATAATAGGAATCCATAATAGGAATGCTGTGAAAAGTGCCTCTGTGAAAATGGCAACATTTTGGAAAACATTATTTAGTTTAATCAAAGTATAGAAGATGGTGATATATATGTACACAGGCGGGATGTAAATTTTAAATAAATTAAAAATTACAGCCACAACCTTGATTTGAACCAGGGACCTTTGTATCGCTAGCACAATGCTCTATCCAACTGAGCTATTGAGGCCTATGACATATGTTAGGGAAAATCGACATATCAAGGAAACGAAGTAGTAAACACTACCAAACCTAACCTATCGTGACACCTATCAAATGTCATCTACGTGACGTAGGGTTCACACCAGACATATAAGTAATTTAATGTCAATTACTGAACATGAAATATTAATATTATTAACATTATTATGAACATGAAACATTCATATTTTTGGTTTTTCAAAATAGCTTGGAAACCATTTGGTATTCAACTGTTTTCTGAACATATTATAAAACATAAATATGCACTACTTTGCCCACTTAACCGACTTTCTATCTCTAATAATAACAAAAGTACCCATACAATCCAACGTCCCGTGAGACACACTGTATAACAAAACCACCCGTCCTAGTTTCGCGAGGATTGTCCTCGTGTTCATGAATGTAGAAAAATGTAGAACTTTCTTGAAAAATGAAATTATATATAGATGCGGAAATGGCGTAAAGTATCACTGAACAATTTTATCAAAATTTAAATTTATATTTGTTGCTCAGTATTGTAAATGTTAACAAGAAAATGAAGTCTGTGACCCAAATGTTAGGTATTGTAACTAGTTCTTTTACGAGAACTGTTATATTTGCACATTTTTGCTTTTATTACTTTTTGACAGGAGTGCATTAGATGATAATTTTTGTTTAAAGCAGATGTCTGACAGCCAGCTTAGAAGAGTTTGAATCAGATCATAGTTTCTAGAAAGGCGACAACCCAGTCAGGGTTAGTTTTATTGGGGTGTTAATTTATTTTTAAACACGAGTTTTAAAAAATGTCTATAATATGAAAAAAATTCAGCATATTTAACATAATTTCGAAAAATATTTAGACGATGCTGACAAATTTAACTAAATTAAAATCAATAAAATTAGAAAATACCGCAATTTCTGCCGATCATTTCAGTCAGGATGTTTTGAAAAAGTGCTGCTGTGAAATTTAAATGTTTAGACCAAATAAGGACCACTTTAGTTCATCGTGATTCTGATTCATTAAATTATATGACGATGAGAACGATAGCGATACACAAAATAAACAATAACAAACAACCCTAACCTAATCTTACAGCTCAAAGTTAGCATTTCACTCTTGCATTGACACAATATTCTTAATTTGAACATGCCAGTTTTACTTGAAACACTAACATACGAAGTCGAATCGCCAAACAATTTCAAGCAAACTATTATCATTTTGTTTCTTATAAATGTGATACGTAAAAGCTAATCCAAACAAGTGGGAAGGAACATCATTCGAATCTGAAACCAAAATAACATTCGGGAATATTAATATTAAATGTAGCGATACCGAGGCGCCAGTTTTAGAAAAAAGTTTTTGAAAAAATCAGATTTCTTCAACACACATTCAAAATTTAAAATTTTTTTTACTTTATCATACGCAGTATGTAAAGTATTGTAATCGTGCCGAAAATTTTTTTTGAGATTTTAGTGGAAATAGGTCTTTATGGGTCCCCTGAACATTTTTGACCAAGGTCCAAAAAAATGTCTGTGTGTGTGTGTGTGTGTGTGTGTATATATGTCTGTGTGTGTGTAAACGATTTTTGTGGCGATGATTCCGGAGAAACTACTAAAGGTATCGCGACGAAAGTTCATATTTAGAAGTTTTATGACCAAACTTAGAGCTGAAAAGCTTTTGGTTTAAAAGGGTCCAAAGGAACCGGCTATTTACTCTTAGCATTTTTCAACGATTTTGCAAATGAGCCGTCATTTCTGTAATTTCATCAAAATAGATAAATACTAAATTAAAGTAGAGGAAATTTTGTATAATTTATGTCTATAACATTTAATGGTAAAATTAATAGTTTAGCTGCAGGAGCAAATTCTATTTGGTCGAACTCGTGTCTGCATTAATACTAGGTGCCCAGGATATTTTGAAGTTTTTGACAGTATTTGGAACGTCAGCGTTTGCGAAACGTCAATTCAACACGCAAATGCATGGAGAATTGCCATGAGGAGCTAGGTGAAACAATATTGAAACAATATTGAAAAACAATATTTCGAGTGCGGATAGCAATGTTATGTTTTCGCGAATAAATACAAGAAAGATTGTAAGACGGTATGTTAACCTTAAAACTTATTTGGAATATTGAGCATAATTCTTTATGAACTTTTGTAGTTAGCACTGAAGACGGCGTAAAACTCGAAAATATAGTATGCTAGAAGCCAATATAATATATTAATCATCAGAACCAGAACCTTTTTACTTTATCATCGGTAGTATGACAACACTCCATATTTAGAAGCTTTGTGTTGAACCAAGGGTCCAAAGGAACTGGAGTTTTAGTCTTAGCAGTTTTGAAAGATATTGCACATAAGCCGCTATGTCTGGAATTTCGTCAAAATAGTTAAATAATAAATTAAAGTAGAGGAAATCTGAATAATTTATGACTATGATTTTTTTTGGCAAAATTAATAGTTTAACTACATGAGCAAATTCTATTTCATCGAGATCGCTCGTACTGCATATAAACTAGTTAGCCAGGATTTGTCAGATATTGTGATTCAGATATGGCAGTAGGTAGTGTCAAATGCTGATGTTTTGACATTACCTACTGTAAATATAATCAAAATGTCTCTAGTCTAGTTCTAGTAGTTTTATTTTAATGCAGACATGGCCGATCTCGATCAAATAGAATCTCATGCAGCTATACTATTAATTTTATATATGGTATGATAAAGTCATGTGCCTGGCCACATCAGATTTTTTAGGTTATGAATCAACAACAAAAATGTGCCTCCGCTGTATTCAAGATGTCCTCGTGACCGTGACAAGTTTTCAAGTCAGGGAAATCTTAATGTTCATCGAAGAAATGTTGTGGTTATTTTTATTAGCTGGATTCGTAAATTTTGTAGCTGGATTTTAGCTGGACGACACAAGATAATCAAATCTTAGTGAGTCCAAATCTATAATAACAAAAATAGTCCTAAAGGAAAGGAATTACCCTGGGTTTCAGCGGAGCCCGGTAGCATTATGTATTCTTGTGGTGCAGTACCTACTACAATTTTTCTAAACTTATTGTGGACTTCATAGACTTGCTCTATCTTTTACAGCATAGTATTCTTTGGATAAAATACATCTATAGTTGGCCGGATATACCTTTGATGTCGGAAATTAGTAATGTTCGCACTACTTTCAAAGGTCAGCATGAAGACAGGGAGAGTAGGTTCTATGTTTTAAATTATAATGTGTAGTCTGCCTCTATGTTGGAGTCCACACGTTTTTTTGGCAATCACCTTATTGGGCGATGTTGTGAAATATGTTTAATTGAAAGATATATCTAGTCTTCGGTTGTTTCCCGCTGCTGTCGCCGTCTCTTCCCTTGGTCTAAACTAGGCTTTATGGTTTCAGATTTCCTCATTAACCTACATGCACATTATGTACAATTTATATCACCATAATTAGTAGCTGCATAGCGTGTACAATTTCAAATTATTTTAACGCTCTTTAATCAGGATTATTGTGTGAGTAGCTGTATATTTCCACGGCGTCGTTTTGCAGGCCAGTAAAGTTCCACTTTGCAGGAAATCCTAGAGAACACGAGAACCGGTGAGCAATGAGCCGGATTAGGTTGCACGGATATAAGGGTTATTTTGTTGGAAAAGCTTAGCTATGGCCGCGTGATGATGGGATCTGAGATACAGCGCGAGATGGGGCGAGGAATTCAGTAATAAAATCTCAGGTTGTCCTCTGATTCGCTGCCGTATAGCGCACCACAGCATTTGACGAAGATTACCTACGTTAAAGTAGATGAGAATTTAGTGGTTAGGCTTGACAACGTAAAATGCATTGGACAGTGGTTGATGAGGTCGTGTGAAATGTTAGGTTAATACGACATAATATCTTATTTTTTCTCCATATAGTTTTGATGGAAATTCGACATGAAAGACCCTGCGTAAACTATAAAACGATATAAAAAGATTCACAACGAAACTTGTCGATATGTAAACCACATGCCAACGACGGAAGCCTAAACATGTTTCGTATACAAAGATATAGCAGTTATTCTTTTCATTTCCAGTGACACTACCACAATATCTTTTCAAATACCACACAAGTTTATACAGGCCGCGTTTTTAAATGACAGTTTAAGTTTGAGCGCAAAAGAACGTACACCCAAAACACTATCGTAACCGAGCTACAAGAATTTGAAATTTTAAATAAATAGTTGGTATTTCCTACTATATTAAACACCATTTAAAAAGAAGCAGCTTTATTTAAGTAGTTGGTCAAAATGTCCACCCAGATGCTGTATACATAGTCTAGCTCTTCTTAGAATTGAAGTGGTAGCTCTGCTAATAGTCTCAGGATCAGCACGAATAGTTTCTGCGGTATAGTTGTTCTCGTTACACCAGAATATAAATAGCAAATGATCATTCACAGCCGCCTGGACATTTTAATAATAACAAAATCAACTGACGAACCTAATACCTACATCAGTGAGCTTATCATAAACTTCAAATGCTTGTAGCTCAGTAACGACAGCGTTTTGGGTGTGTGTTCATTAGACATTTTTGACTTGAAATCACCCCAGCAACACACTCCCAAGCTATGGCAGTCACGTCGTGGGATAGCCTGTATATAGTCTCGTAATTCAATGGACATGGCTTAACCACAGTCTCTTAGGACGAATATAAGCCGTACTTCTTTGTTATGCGGCTTCAAAGTTCACTTTCAAAATGAGAATTCTTGTTGTAACGAAGGCGCCTCTGAACCAATTTTGTAGGTACATATTTTGGACAATAAATTAAGACGCTACATCACACTTTTTACAATGATGTAGGGTCTGGTCATTGGACCATAAGTGCGAAAAGCAAGAGAGCTATGTGACGTAATAGACTTACACTTTTTAAATATTCCAAGCTTTTTTTCTAAACGATAGTTTCATAGAAGATAATTTTTTTTTAATTCTTGCAGGCTTTTTATATCTAGTTGAGGAGAAACAAGACTAAAATAAGAATTATTGATCATGAAATTTGATTAATTATATGAATTAAATGACACTTTTTTATTTTCTAAACTCAAAGATCGCTTTTTTTTACAGAAAATGTAGGTAATGCCATTTGCCTTAATATCACAACGCCTAAGAGGAATATGTATCCATTGTATTTTTTATTTTAAGTAGTTAAAATTGGATTTGATGCGAATCACAGTTAATAAGTAATAACGCAAAAAATGCGGTGTAATTCAATATTGTTCAATATTTGCGTAGAGTGAAAATTTAACATAATTTTTACATATTTTACGAATGTTTAGAAATGGATTTCGTTTTTAGTTGTTGATATTAGTTCAATGGTTTATTTTATTTCGTTCCTCCTTAACCGTAGCAGTTATCAAAACTTGCACTGAAACAAATTTGAAGCGATCTTTAAAAACTGCACAGTTCTATCATACTTTTAGCATTTGATTTTTGGTGGATGTTGATTTGCACTTAGTTTTCCGGATGTTGCGATTTCTGGTAGTAACATTCTAGGAGATCGTCATTTAGTCTGTCCAGTCACGGGTCCAGCACACCTAAAAATTAAATCATCTTGGAACCTTATGGCAGAATCCACGAGTGTGACCTAATGCTTTGCTGTTTTTGCATTGCGGCAATTTTTGTTTTCTTTAGACTTTAGAGGATTGGTTTCACCTCTCCTGCTTCTTATGTCAGAACTTTGAAATATCTTTTTCATATTCTCACTACTTTCAGAGAGGTTTAATTTTTTATGTATTAATGTGACTGCTGCGATTATCTTGAATCTATGTATGAAATGTTCCTAAAAGATAGATGCATAGATGATATTTTCTGCATTCTTACCACAGCCCATATGCGCTTTAATGGTCGAATTCAAACTTCCTACGGGTTTAGAAAAGAACTTTCAAGCGTTTAACAAGGAAATGAAAAGGAACTGCATATAGCATTATCTGCGATATATTCGAGTAAACGGCCATTTTTTGCGGAACAAAGTGTAGATAAAAAATGAATAGAAGCACATGCGCCGCTGTCAGCGAGTAATTGAATAACGAATGCGGCATACTGAGGTCTGTCAATCAGCGTCCGTAATGCATAATGTATAGAATTTATGTGGTACCGCAATTATGGTGGATGCGCCTCGCATCGTCGAACCTTTACTCCATCCGATATGCATGTAAATGCAATTATTAACGGTGAAGTAGACGTCGTTATATGCAGATCGGTGCTTCAATTTGATGTGATTTCGAGGACTATTCCGGTTCCACAGAGACACATAATTAAATTTTCACTGACACAAGGCTGTTCCGGAGACACTACATTTGTATAATTATGTCATTACAAATACATACGTCTGCTAGTAGTATTGAATAGAACGCTCTTGTGACATTTCCTAAGAATCCGAAGAACTTATATTAGGTCTGTTCAAACACAAAGAAAATACCGTTTAGGTACAATACAAGTTATTGGACCACATGTGTCTGTGCTAGTTTTTATCATTGAATTGTCGGTTGTAACATAACTGATCCATCACAAAATACGATACCTGAACGGTGTTTGCTTCATGTTTTAAGATAGCTCCGAAATGACTAGGCAACCAAATATACTTCATAATTTTGTTCTCAGTATTTCACCGAAATGATTAGGAATTTCCATTCAAATTATACGTTATAAACTGAACTTGCAACCTTTGCCGATAATACAAAAAATATCCGGCTCAATTCTGTCAAGTATAGGTGACGAATTCGGTGAATATCGGCGCTTTTTGTTGAATGCAAGAAGACTACGACATAGCCACCAACAATCTTAAAATCCGTCACCTAGACTCGACACAAATTGATCCGGATACTTTTTGTATTATCGACAAAGGTTTCAAGTTCAGTTAAACGTATAACTTGAATGGAAATACCTAATCATTTCGGTGAAATACCACGAAATACTGTTCAAAAAATTATGAGGTATATTTGGTTGCCTACTCATTTCGAAGCCCACCTTAACATACCTAACATACACTTATGGCCGGTTTCTGTACATATTTTCGTTTCATTTCAAGGCGTGGTACACCTAGGAACATTTGGTAACTTTACAATTTTATTGTTGTTTTAGTCATTGGACTAGCTGTCAGTATTTTCGTATAACAGTACTGATTTATGTAATCTATGTTGCCAGTGGCGTAACTAGCGGCTAGCGGGTGTGCAAGTTGTGCGACGCACACGGGTACACCCGGCCCAAAATTTTGTTCTAGAAGCTGTTAAAGCCTACAGAAGACTAAACTTTCATCCGAGGTGGTCCCAAAAAAGTCGAATAAAGCCATCACACGGGAAAATTCAAATCCATTGGCCAGAATGCAACAAATATCTATTGTATGTTATTAAATGACGCTAGTAGATAAAGGATACTATATATTTTTGACTAAAATCCGATAACATACAATGCAGGGCATTCCACCTATACGAAATAAGTATTTAAAATTTGAGATCAAAAACATCCAAATCAGATTGTATTGAACAGCTCGCGGCTAGGTATGTTGGCGTTATGTCACAAAACTCAGTGACTATAAAAATCCCATATTTTTGCGTGAGAATTTAAACCGATCCGAATGAATTGTTGGTCACTTGTTCCGTTTGCATCTATTTCCTCAGCATCTGCAACCAAACAAGCACAACATTGCAAACTGCAGTATGCACGGTTGTGTTCAAACCGTTCGTCAATACAATCCTCAGTTTCAGTAACATCAACTACGTTGTTTTGTTGCAAATGCATACGTTACAATAATATTTACTTTCCATTCAATGACTAGTGCTACTGCGGTGTATTTTTGACACGTATCCACGCTTCCAGTTTTTGCAGTTTTTTTTTTCGACGGTAGGGTCACGTATGGTGGGGCACATTGGGACATGGGGCACATTTGTACATTTGCAATTTCTCCCTCCATTTGCAAAAATATTTAAACTCAAACGTAAATATAGATACCTCCAGAACAAACAATTTCTATATTTACATTTCTGCTTAAATATTTACGCAAATGCAGATAGAAATTCCAATTGTCCAATTGTGCCCCATGTGCAAACGTGCCCCACCCTACCCTACTTCGTACTGAACTTTGTGTTTGTTGATATCTGTTTATCAGTAGCGGATTAAGAATAGTCGGGGTCCCTTGGCAAAATATCTTTGGGGGGGGGGGGGGGGGGGGTCCACCCACGAAGTAAAATAAAAGAATAAAAAAACAAAATGTACCTATGTACTTAGGTAGCAAATAAATTTATTTTTGTTTAACGTTTAATCGTTTATAAACTATTTTATAATAATAAGAATTCTTTCATGCAATAACAGTTTCTAATGGTTTCTAAATAATAAAAAAATCTCTTGGATATTTGCATGCCGTTTTTAGAAAGTTTATTTTCTGAAGTTTTTAATTAGGAAAGAAAATTATTATTAGGGATAAGACATTTAAGTGGTCGTGTCTCAAGGCATTACAGCCGTTTTGTTTTTTATTAACGTGGCGCTAAAAATAGATACAGACAACTATATATACTTCATGATTTTAAGTAGGATTTACACCACAGAAATCATAAATGAACACTAGAACGCAGAGGCGCGTTATGGCATCATGGGGCCGTGAGCAAATTTGAGTTTGGGGACCCCCATATACAATGCTGAATTACGAAGATTTACTTTTTTATACAAAGATAATATATACTAATAATACTGATATAACATTTCGGAACAATTAACAAAAATCATAAATAATAGGTAAGTTATTGACCTTTTTGCAACAAAATTTAATATAAGTACATAGGTACGTAATTAGCCACAACAGATTAATTCTTCTTAAGAATTACAAAATAACTACCTTAAGAATCAAAATGTATAAGCAAGTAAAATATGATATCTTAATAAATAAAGGGTATTATTAACAAATAAATATTTTAAAAACTGCGACTTTTAGAGCATTCATCTTTACAGTATAGAATTCAAAAATAGGAAAAGTGTTGACTGAAAATCTTCGAAGAATTCATACAGTTTTTCTCTTCTAACTTAGTCAACGGTTTCTCATTGGTTTCGTACAGTATTAGATATAGTTTCTTTTATTGCAAAAAAACATACTCTAAAGTTAAATTCTTATTCTTACTACGGTAATTTATTAATTACCTAATTTATAGCTTATAAAAGATGATCCGTCGTCATGGCGACTCGAGTAGAAGTACACTCTCAAACCGATATCCATAAATTTACTCAAATTGAAGAAAAATAATACGAAAACTGGAAAAAATATAAACAAATAGGACCGCCTATGCATTGAAGAATGGTTATTCGAGCCATAAATGCCGCGGTAGAGCGCCCATTGTTGCTTCTCCTCGGATCCTTTTAGAAGTTAAGGTTTGCAATTTTCGGCAATTATGTAAGCGGCAATATCGTCTGACGTCGATTTTTCGCGAAAAATCGTTAAGAGGCATTAAGAGAAATGGGCGCTAAATCCGCGATTCGCGAGTCCACACAGCAGCGAAACGGCATTTTGAAGGCAAAATCGCGGCCGCGTCCGCGGTTTCATGGTTTTCGCGAAGAAAGACGCGAAAATCCCGCGTTTAGACGTCGATCATTTAAGTTTTAGACTTATTAGATTTATTTTGGTCGCCAGCCGGAAGGAGCGAAATATTCACTATTCTTGAGACGGTAATAAATTAGTTAAAGATTAGTTGGGTCCTCGCTGAGAGGAGCCTAAATCTGCTTGCACCGTTCAAGAGGACTGGCATAGTGTGATAGTCTATTAAGGCAATGAGTTTCCAAAATACTGCGTTGGGGGCCCCCTGTTATTGGGAGCCCTGGGCAAATGCCCATTTTGCCCATGGGACAACGCGCCCCTGCCTGAACACGTAGGAACCTACTGCGCATACAATTTTGTGGATGTACTATCGTGGCCATATATTATGTCCCTGCTTTTGACGTCCATTTTCTCGGAAACCTAGGGGCGAAAAAATGTGAAAAAAATCCGGTGCTGTCCTTGATTAATATGCTACCTCATAAAAATTAGAAAGCTGTATGTGTTGGCGTTTTCCCGATTTTTCTAAATTAAGAAGAATTGGGGCTGTTTTTACCACGTAAATTTTATTCGTTTAACTTTAGCAATTGATTACTCCGGAAATAATACATAGATTTGAACGAATTAAAAAGTAAAATCACCTGCGGAATGCTAGGTTTCAATGTGCATTTTTGTAAAATCATTGGATTAGTGCTTGACCCACAAAAAGCTATATTATGCAATGCTAGCAATTCCTTTATTAGAAACCATAATCATGGTTTATCTTGCATTTTCCCTACAAAAGATCGAGTTGAAGCATCTCATGATTGCTGCAGTTGACGCGGCGCCCTACGGTCCTAGGGGCGAGCGGAGGAAGGAATCGACAGCGACGCTGCCAGTAGTGGCGGATCGCACGTGCATTACTATAGTTAATAGTGGTTACGGACACAATACATAAAACGACACGGCGATTATGCGTCGCCAAAGAAATTTTGATATCCGGCGACAGATTACAGAATTAAAAAATAATGGCAAAATGTCAATAAGATAACAGAACCACGAACAGGCATTTGGAAGTCCCATGGGAATTCTTGGCAATTTAAATCGGGTTTCGGGTTAAGCATTTAAAATTAATGAGTGATCTGCAAAATATTCTATGTGTCTACAAGTTTACGATGCTAAATTTGTAAAGTTTTTTGATATGTTTTATACGGTCAGAGCTGACGTTTGTAATATATGTAATATATCAAGAGTTGTATTTATTTTATATTGTTTCTGCATATATTTAAATATTATTAATAAATAAGCTGTTGAAACTGTTATAATAGTTTGAATATTTATATAACAAAATCGGGCATACCTTTTAAATATTTTTTGGGTTTATCATGCAAGCTTAACTTAGTATTCACCACTAATCGGAAAATCTGCTAACTCCATATCATTAGATCTATCCGCTTCCATCAAAATCTTGTTTACAACCTTATTGTATAAAAACTGAAGAAAACATAAACGCCAATCGATAGAAGAAATTTCTCTCGTACCGGGTCACATATTATAATCAAATTTATGCAAATATTAAGAATTTAATTGTTAGTTAAAATTACTACCTGGTCAAGTTATGGTTCTTTTGGTGTATTGATAATAAGCTGCCCCGGTTCTCCCAGCTGTGTCGGTTCTCTCCGACATGACTGCACTGCTAACACCTCCTAACACAGACCGTAGAGCGACGGAATTCACGCGGAGTTTCAGCACGATCTTTTGTATGAAAAATGCAAGATAAACAATGATTATGTAATAAACTACAAACCTATGAATTATTCGGTAGCCTATAGTCTATATTTCATTATTCTAGCTCTTCTAATAACGGAATGGCTGGCATTGCATAATATAGCTTTTTGTGGGTCAACCACTAATCCAATGATTTTACACAAATGCACATTGAAAGCTAGCATTCCGCAGGTGATTTTACTTTTTAATTCGTTCAAATCTATGTATTATTTCCGGAGTAATTAATTGCTAAAGTTAAACAAATAAAATTTACGTGGCAAAAACAGCGCCAATTCTTCTTAATTTGGAAAAATCAGGAAAACGCCAACACATACAGCTTTCTAATTTTTATGAGTTGTAGCATACTAATCAAGGACAACACCAGAATTTTTTAAAAAATTTCGCCCCTAGGTTTCCGAGAAAATGGACGTCAAAAGAAGGGACATAATATATGGCCACGATAGTACAGTGGGCCCCCACCTAATGTAGCCCGTGAGAGAGAGAAAGAGGCGCTTGTCTTTGTTTACATATTGTAGGGAGCGCAAGAGAGATAGAGTGTTGTTGTTTTGCTCTCAGTGGTGTTTTGGAAGACTGGGGAACAGCCTGATCTAAAAGTACGGTGTCCTAGGTACATCATGCGTTGCATTACTTGCTCCAATACGAATGAAAACAAAAATAATCAAGTCAATCAACTAAAATTTAATGCGTTAGTACAATGATATAATGTTTGACTTCCTCACTTCCTATTTATTTCTTTAATTTTATGATTTGCCCATTCTTGAGCTTGTCCTTACATTTTAAGAGATAAGCTCGTATACCAAATATGACGTAGTTAAAATACACCAATATTCATAAAAATAGTCACCACACTCGAAAGAATTGAGATAATTTTCAATTATTCGGACTGGTTCAATGTTCACGCTAACGTATGGTTTTAATACACAAACTTGAACAAACAGTGTATACAGTGTAACAGCCGATTGAAAAGTATGATTGTATTCCGTTTTTAAACACCACCTTAGTGCCATCATAGAAGAAGATCGGTCACCTTCCAATACTCGCACACGCCGTCAAATTTAGTCGAAAATCGATGCACACGTTTGGAGAGTTATTCCAGAAGAAATTGCTTAAACATATCTAGGATATTTTCTCTGTTATAAGCGCTTTTTCTCAATATTTTGCTAGTTACTCATGGGCATTTTGAATCGATTTCTGGCCGAATTATATCTTAGATGGTAAACAATATTCATCTGGGAAAAGCTTCTATTGTCGGTAGTTGTCAAATAGACCAAATTTATTCAAATCTTGAGTCCACACTGTTTTTCTTCATATTTATCAAAATTTTCTCGAATTTGTTTTAAGTAAGTACCCTAGTACACTTTTTGAATGTAACGTCTGTCAATATTATTGCTCCATTTCCTATTATGTTATTGACCATAGTTTTAATTCGCAGTTTCCTCCAAATATATTCGGCCAACAATTTTTTAAATTTAATGATGGAAATATAATTTGGGTCCTTATTCTGTTGGAACAAAAAATTATGTTCATGATCGAAAGCAATGCCAGTTTCCACCTAATTTACTAGCAGTGTACTTAATAACAGCTCAATAGTAGAAATAAAAGATAAAATGTTAACTATCACAGATATTTTATTATTGACATTGGCGATTTCAATTATAATTTGTGTATTCCTTTGTATTTCAATCCAATAGTCGATCTCGTGTTAGCTTCTCTACATTTGTAAAATCACAGAAAACCATTACCCGTTCTACCAATTTTTAAACATACCAAGACACATACTCCACATCCTGTATACAAAATCTCTCATAAAAAATCACCATTTTCTTTTTAATAAGGCACTCTCACAGGTTCTGTAAAAATCTGCAATGTTTACAATTTAAAAAGGAATCAAACACAACAAAATAAATTAATAGTACTTAAAAAATAAATTATCGTACAATCGAAATGTACAATCCATCTTAAAAAAAGTAATTATCAAATTTAAAACTTACATACACATAATATGGGTGCATTGTTCATCATCTACAATAACAGGTGTCATTCGCTTCGCACAAATATTGTGAAATCAAATACTAAATCGTAACTTCGCACTTAATGGTTAAGAAAAAAAAAAGAGTCTCTTATTTACAAATCTAAATAACTTAAGCACTCGTTACTTCAACGTTCCCGTTCGCCCTTTCGGTACTTTCTTCATCCTTCTTATCATTTTCAGGATTGTCCCACGGTTGTCGTTGACCAGAAGCAAAGATGACGTACACTGTACAGCATCCAGCATACACGGCAGCTGCAGTAATAAACACTATCCTCCATTTGGCTTGAGTTGGCTATAATGAAAATCCAAAATCAGCATCATCAACATTACAAAAATTGATATGGTCCATTACCGTTCCTTTGATGATATTTCCTGCATAGATCGGCGCAAGTAAACCAGCAAGGTTAGCCAAGCAATTCGTGAAAGACATCAGGATTCCAGCAAATCTTGGAGATATATCCAGATGGTTGACTTTGAAGCCAGAGTAAATACCACCATTAAGTCCCACACCGACGGTAAGGATGGCCACTGTTAACCAACGATCACAACCAGTGAAGGCAGCTGCTGTGAGAGCAATAGCTGGACCATATTGACCTGCAATATAAAATATGGCATTAGTATGCTTTTGTGATAGATTAATTCAATGGGGAATATGCAGAGACCGGAGCTAAATAATATGACAGGTAAATTGGCTGGTGGGTTTTAACTAAGTTGACTAAAGTGGACTAAGTAAGTTTTAACAAGTTAAAATTGTCTTTAAACTCGCTTTTAAAGTTATCACGTTACATAACAGCAGATGCCACCTTAAAGTCGACCTTAAAGTAAAAGTCGACTAGTATTGTTATCAAGTTGGTTATACAGGGTTTTAGTATGTTGGTTCCTTGGGTCAGGTGAGTGAGGCGGAGTGGTGTTATTTGCCATAACACTCCGTTGGCAACGAGTTCTGTGGGCTAGTTTTTATTTGCTGCCGATAAAGGCTCGTAGAGTTATTCTGCTTGACGGCAATTTGACATTCTAACCTATACGTTTTCGATTTACTTTCCGTACTATTTTCTCGTTTTCATGTGTCACTTTATTCTGTGCTTTACTCTGACGAAGTTGATTATTGTTCCAAGAGCCGTAAATAGCACGTGAAGAATAACCGAAAAATGTATAGGTTTGCGTTAGAATCATGTCAGCTGCCGCCAAGCACAATAACGGTTCAATAACTATCGGTAGCAAATGACAACTAGCCCACAGAGTACGTTTCGTACTGCGCCTGTGTGAGACCCACTGTATTTAAGAAAAAGTGAAATCACCTTTTTTGTGCAGATTTCCTTGAGGATTAATTTTGTTTAAGTGATTAATTTTCAAAATCGTGAACGTTTTGCGATAAAATCTGAAAAAACACGAACGTACACATTAGGGGGTTTTTGACCGGCGTAACTCTGCTATGTTTGCTATTGTTTTTATTTTTAGACTTGATAAGATACCTGACATAACCTCAAAAATTCAGCTGTTACACTGCACAGTTTTTGAATTAGGACTGATAATAGATAGGTTTTTTAATTTTATAATAAAGGGAATCACATCCAATGCCCAAGCTTGGTTTATGGCTGCCCTGTGAATGGTTTATTACTGTCCCGAGAGTTGTACTATAAATGTTAGACCTTGCCGTTGTCCGATTGACAGTAAGCTAATTTATAAGTTGTTAAGGTTTTAATTGTTAATTGTACCCTTTTTTCCCTAGTGTTGACCTGATGATGACAATTAACTTGTCGAAATCGATAGTCACGCAAATTGTTTCAAAGTAAAGAAACATCTCCATATTATACAGCGTAGTTTTACTTATCTCATATCGAAATATGGAAAGAGTGGAATACTTCGTGAATACTATCTGCCATGTTGTTGACATGTAGTTTCCACAGATACAAGGTTTATTTGTGTAAAATATGAAGCGGCATAAAGTCGGGTGAGTAAATCGTCGATTCCTTTGTTTTTTCGTTTATGGGATTTTGCCATTTGAGTGCAATAAACTTTATTCCTCGGAACGTTGGAACCTTGCTCACCATTTCCATGTTCGTGCAGTAGTATGAAATCAAAATAAGTTGAACTTACAGAAGCAGTCTCTATTTAAAACCTGTTTATTTTATTTATTTTTTTAAATATTTGTAACCAGCTCAACAATAATAACTATGTTTTCCATGCTTTTTATGACTAAAAAAACTGTTTATGTGACTATCAATTTCAATGCTTCAAGCACCATCATCAGGTCTCGCTACAAAGCAAAACATAAAATTTAATGTTTTTTTTTTGTAGCAAGACCTGCTGATAGTGATAAACAGTTGTTTTTAAATAAAGACTGCTTCTCCAAATTCAACTTATTTTGATTTCATGAAAACCTAGTTCAGCACCAGAGTACCTAAGTAAACTTTACTTTTTCTTTGCATATGTCCTTATATGTCTCTAATTAAGGAAACAAATACGTACCAATGCCGTTGATAATTTTCCTAACCGCTGTATGAGTGAAATATCCACTGACCAACATCCAATCAGCAACATGACTGACACCCATTGAGAAAAGCCACATGGCCAAATAGGGAAGAGCGGACAAAAATCCATTCTGCAATTGGTAAAAAAGACAAATTATACAACCCGAATCAACAAAAATTCGTACGGCAAGACGGAAAATGTAACACTTACATCTTTAATGTTGAAGTGCAAGACTTGCTTCATGTAAGTAGGTAATTCCGTCATCAGAGTTTCGTAGCCATAGTTGTGACCCATGTGGGCTACCAGTATGGCCCAGAAGGGCAATGATTTGATGATCGAGGTCCATGGAATCGGCGGCGAAGACTGAAAACAAACAATTTTCAATTATAGGTTTGGTAAGATTGGAAGATATTGAAAGAATTTGGGATAGACTCATAGTTAGTCACTTTCCTACCAAACAAGATAAATAGGAAAGTTCTTTATCTCTGTTTGCGCGATTACGGCAAACACACTCAACGGTGATAAATACTTTTCTATTTTTCAACAATCTGGAAAGGCATGTAGCGCAAATGGCGCATATGAAATTATTGTTCTGTACTGTATGCTGAGTGCATTTTCCATTAGAGCTATCTAAGCGACAATATTTACTTCACGTGTTACAAAAGATGATACATAAAAATCATATTGGACATATAGTTTAAACATAATAAAGAGCAATTTCCTTGCAAGAAGTGAACACAATGCAATACACCATAAAATGTTATTCTCAAGATGACCTTGAAATAATTACGTGGTTAAACAATTGCGTTGTGTATTAATTCATCCGAAATGCACACATCATTTGCAATACACTAATAGAGGAGTAGCTTGTAAAGCCACAAAACCTTGAATCGACAGATAATTCTTGATTTTTTCATATGTAGCACCAATATTTTTTCAACATAAGCATACACAATATTCAACACTTACGCTAACGCGTGATGCTCCCCACAGAGCGTCCATGATGTACTTCCTCTCTTCAGGGTCCATCTTCTTATTGGAGTCTGGATCTTCATAAATGAAGAACAGGAAGGCTATGCACCATATAGTACCAATTGCACCAAAAACGTAGAAAATCGAAGGCCAACCAGCCTCCGAAGCAGACAACAGACCGCTCAGCGGCATAGAGATGACAGTTCCAAATTGTGCACCTAAAATTCCCATAGAGAAGAAAATTCGTATTAAATAAATGCCCTACTGGCATCTCTTTTGTGTTTCCCATCCTTTATATACCTAAATACTATTACTAGATTATAATAATTTATTTCTTAAAAATAAGGAAAAATAAATGGAGAATATGTAAAACAATACAATACTATACAATACAATACAATACGAATTTCAATATGGAGCGAAAACCAGAAAGTTTTTGTCGATAGTTTGTGATAATAAGCACTGAGTTGAATGAATCATTTAAACATTCCGGTAAAACCGTAGGATTTAAATTATCGTATTTCCTAATGCTTACTGATTAACTTTACTACAGCGATATGCTTGTAATAGCCATTCATTCAAAGAACAACACCGGCATGTGATTTAATTGATGTATTTTATGCTGTTTGGCAGATTAAACCCTTACGAATCTCCACGAAAAATATATTATTTGTCGCTTTTTTGTTTATGTTTCTTGTTGTTTTTGCTATTTTTTTTGCTCAGGCGTTCATGAAAATTAGTTAGAGGTTGGCGAAATAAACAAATGCTTATGCCAATGTAGCTCTTTTTGACCATTTTTTTTAGTAGGAGAAGAACACGGTTGTGACAACTCAGTCTCGTTTAAAAAAGTTAATAAGTTATCACTCTAAAATCTTAAAATAACGACATACCTATACGTAATTACAAATAATTGATATATGAAACAATGGAAAAGCCAACTATTAACAGAGGAAACGACACAATTTCCAGAATATTTAACTTTTGAAAACAAAATGATTATTTTAATTTGTAGCCAAGTGTTCGGTCATAGCTATCAACCACTCTTGTTGGCCACATAGATCAATATAGTCGTAGTTTGTATAGTTTGTAATTATCACTCGTGACGTTTAGAAAATTTAAAATGCAAATTTGTTACGTGAATCTCAAATATGTACGCATAAAGAAATGTTTTATAGCTGTGAAATGACTAGAAATAATATCCGGATGATACCGGTTAATCTTTTGCAATTTAGAAGAAAAGCGCAATTCATATCGCTTATTACTATCGCTCTACAACCTTGAAATCGTAGCGATGAAGTGGAGCATTAATATTTCTAATTCTCTCAAAATATAAATAAAACACTCATCGCGCGCTGCAGTTTTGGATGCAACTGAAACAATTTTATTTTTGGCGTGACCTACCGCCATCAAGTATATCTAATTTTGACTTCATTACCGTTTCAGTTCACCCAAACTATTATCTGATTATTTTAGTGTGTTTTATAGTCCGAAAAAAAAAAAAAACGTAAACATCAATATTGCAAAACGGTGTCCCCAGATAACAAAATTTATTGCAAATTTCAAGGCTTATTTGTTATTTAATTATTATGAATTATGATAAGTATATATGCCAAAACTTTGACCGCACGTGATACAGAGTATAACATCATTCGCGATTAGCAGATCCTTTAATGATTTTTTTTATGTTTGTATCATGGACCGACATATCTATCGTACGATTTTATTTTTAATGTTTTATTTATTCTTGGGCTTGCGTAATTTTATACAAAGGCAGCAAATTTCAAAATAAACGTCATATTACATCATTGCTAATGTTTATTGTTTTCCTTGGAGGAGTTAAAATATGTAATACAAAGCAAATTGCAATGAAACAATTCGATTTTTTAAATAGGGTTGTTATGCCAGCTACAACTTACTTTATTACCATTACCATTTTAGATATCAAACTGTCTTATATTGTAAATCGCTTTATGTGTATACAGATGTTCAAATATGTTACAGTGAAAATAAACAATGTGACTCATAAGCATTTTAATAATTTCTTGTCAAAAAGACAAGAATGGTAAACAACCGATTCCAGTATAGATATTTCCGTAGAATCTGAATGCGAATATCGAATTATAAATTAACTTTAGTTTTTCATCTTGTTGAATTGACTTCAGTTTTGTATCTTGTCAATATATGTCAATAGTTATCATATATTAGTCAAGTTTATAAGGTTAAATGTTACCAAAATGCTTTAAAATTCTATGATTTATGTAAAAGAGAGAAACTAAACAGTGTCCACCAATAATCAGATTATTATTTTATCAACCGTACAGAAAATATTCCACACACTTGTAAGTAAATATTTTTAAGTGTTTACATCACCCTTCAGCCACATCACAATAATGGACGCCCGACCTTACCACAATGTGAAAAAGCTGATGATTATATCTGCACAATGTACGTAATAATTATGCTGATAGCAAGGAGATAGACAGAATATTCGAAAAAGATTCACAACAGATAAATTTAATCGATTGGAATCGAGATCAATAAATGGAATCCGTAAGTACATGTCACCAAAGACAACACTGCTTGCGTCATTATTTGAAGCAATTTTGTACCTACTGTTGATAATCACGATGTGCATCTTGATAATAACAATCACTGACCAGCCGTTAACTGACTATATTCGTGAAACAATGTCAATTTTCAATAGGCAACAATGATTAATGGAAAAATTACAAGTTGAAACATTTATTTTTGTCGCATATTGCTTTCCTGGCCACAGTCCAAGAAACATGTGATTATTCACTCAGACAAAACACTAGTTTATTCACCTTGTCATCTGGTTATAAAAATACAAACTTTTTATGTAAAATCATCGTAGTAGAATTGCTTTTAGTCCGTATGTTTGTGCGTAATGTAATATTTGTTGATAGGAATTTAAAACATTTCAAAACGAGCCATGATCAACAAAGTCACTTCCATTAATATCTGATGTTTGCTGCGCTATCTACCACAGTTCAAAATGTCAAAACCGGTCATAAACATCAATTAGTTATAACATTATTTGTCCCAATATATGGCAGCAAATTGTAAATCAAATAGTAAAGATTTTTATGATACAATTATTTTAATACTATTTACAGCAATAATATTGTGGTTTTATGGCGACTAATCTTTCATTTTACTTTTATTATAAGTATTTAGTAACAAGTATTATGTAATAATGTCCCACTTTACCCTATGTTTACTAAGGATGTGTTGCAATTGATATGAAATCCAAGCAACAACGAAAACAGATGGTACTAAAATTAAATGATTGAATATTTGAAAATTTGTCTCAAATTCAAATTCTTTATTGGCGATAGATATGTGATACACATGGTATCCGTTCATGTTACGGATATTCACCAAAAGCGATATCAAAAATCTGAAATAGTCATAATATGACAACGAAATTGTGAAATACTGTCCACAGAAATATTCGTTTTATACACAAATGATAAATTTAGTCAAGTCATTACATAAGTATGTTAAAGGGACAGTATTTCTTTCCCAGATGAGAATTTTATTGTCATATATCTTAAGATCAAATTATCGCTTAGACTACAACAATTACACTATATTGAGTGACATAGAAAAGTGTAATACCCAGTAATTATGATTTTATTTCAATAATTTTTGGAATTTTAGGAATTGAATTACAACCGGCCATGAATTGACAACATAACCTATTTATTTTATAAATGACATTAAAGTGACGTTTTGCATTGACGCTTGACTTGACTTGTACTAAAATTCTTACATACTGGAACGTAGGTTGTGGGCCTTATTCTCCATTTAATTCTATTAACATCTATTACTGTCAAAATTATGTTAACGTAAATGATAGGTTGGTGAACACGGGGTTTGACGTTTGCTGAACATCGGTTGCTGTTTTGGGGTTAGAATACTATAATATTGTCCAATTTCCATTATTACTTAACTATTGTTCCGTCTTTTCAACACAACAACTGTCATAACAAATTTCAAACATCGCACTTGCCTGCTTGCTATTTTCGTTAACAGAATTTTAATGCCTATCAAAGTTTTGACACGTCCTTCGCAAATGTAGCAACTTGTCGCAATCCTCATGAACTTGCCATCAAAGTTGTAGAAGTGTCAAACATGTGACAAAGTTACCGAGGCGACAGCTACCACTAACATAACCTTACATTTTGAGAGTAATTAAAGGCATAGATCAACTACATCTGTTTCAGAATTTGCAATTGTGCCTGTTCCTTTTTATATTTCGCAATTGGGAAGTTCATGCAGAACTTGTCAAAACTTTGATACTGTAATTCAACTGATAAGGATACCAAGAGGGATGGAGCTCATATGCCAAAACAGAATGTAAGTTCTGGGTTATGTTTAGTTGAACGGCGTTCAAAATAAATAAACCGGTATTGAAAAAACAGGCCTAAGTAAATAGTATTGAAATAAATCATAACTACAGTTTCTTTGTCCCTCAAGTACACAATAGGATAAACAAGTACACATATAGGTAAGACCCTGCTAAGCGGAAGTAAGATTTTTTGAGTTATACCTGCGTATACGAATGCACCCATGCGACTCCTCTCATTAGGGGGAATCCATTTAGCCAAGAGGGAATGCGTGCACGGAACAATTGGTCCCTAACCAGAAACGTATGCTTCAGTACCAATACAAGGTACAGAAGTGAGAGAGGCAAAAGCTTGCATCCTTGTCGCACGGTGATTTGCTGGCCCATCGGTTCGTCAAGGTATTGAGGATGTGCTCGCGACAACAATGCAAGATCTCACTTCGTACGTCTTGCAGTAAACTACTTACCTCGCCGAGACCCTGGATGAACCTGATGGTGATCAGCCAGCCAACGCCCCACTGAGCAGAAATGGGAACGAGGAAGGCGAATACGGAGTTGATCAACATACCAATGCCCAAGAAGTAGATGTTACCGAATTTCTTGGCCATGATGCCGAACGGGATCTGCGTGATGACGTAGCCGTAGAAGAAGGAACTTAGGATGTATCCTTGAAGATCCGTCTCCCAAACAAACTCTCCATCGGACTGCAAGGAAGAACACAAAATTAGTCTCCGACCTATTTTTTTTTTTTTATATAATAACACTAGATCTTGATTTGTGCTTTTGTGAAATCCCGCCACAGTAATTGGAGAAAAAGTAAGAAGTTACATTGCTTTTTTACTCAAAATGATGACACCTAACCCCCTAGTTCTAATAAGTTCGGTATTTTGATACAAGTCATATGGGGAAACCTTTTTTTGTGTGATCATTTTAACCATTTTAAATTCTGAACACTGTATTTCTGTACACATAGAAAGTGACAATATAGCAAATTTTACGTGCTATAATTTTCATAATAGGGCATTACGGTCATCTGGAACTTTGACTAAAATCACTACCCATCACTTTCGAAATGAAGAAACGTTGCCAAATAACTCATTATATTGGCGTCTCGCGACGTCATTAAGAAGCAATTCTCATTAGTAAAAGTAAAACGAGTATCAGTAAGACATATTCATTCTAAAAATATGCTATTTGAAAAAACGCGCTAATACCCTATTATTCTACAATATATGTATATATATATATACCTTTTCCATATGTATACAAAAATACAGGTAATTGTTTACAAATGTTGATGACAGATATTTTTTTTACTATATATGTACAGAGTGATCTAAAATGGCGCAGGACAGGTTGAATTTCCCACCACTTCCAATAATTGTGATGCTGGTGATAGCAAAGGACAGCTGTTATTTTTGTCCAGTGGTGTATATTTCATAAATATAATCTGTACAAAAATAAATTTTCAATTATAACCTTATCCAAATATCAACTAAAAATCTTTCCTCATATCTTAAATCAAATAATATAAATAAAATATTTATAACAAATTAATACCCGAAGAGATAAAATATTGTTGCAGAGAAACGCAACCCTTACTGACGAGTCCACTATGGTATCTGACAGTGATAACCTGTATCCTGCATGCATACCACGTTACTAACAATAAATATTACAATTGTTCATTCTCTGGGGTAGTTAATAAATTGGAGACCTCAAAAGAAGAGACAGCTAAGATGTTAAAACTTCCCATTAATTTCAGCATTTATGGAATCAAATTTCAAAATTATTATGCTCATTTCATATAGACCTTAATTCCTCAACGTGTTTCAAAAGGCAATGTTGTCGTCACTTACCGAATCGCCTGAAGATGATGATGTTTCATTTCCCAAAACTGCATCGCACTCATCGTCCGTAAGTTCGTGGTCACCGCCAATCGCAGTATGGTTGACCATGGCAACTATAGCGACCGACATGTTTGTCCTCATAACATAAGCATTGGCCATGCCCAAGAAGAGCATGAACGTAACCCAATGTCTCGTTCCAAACCATACTGTAAAAAAATCCTCAATAAGTAAACATGTCAAAAGTAAACAGCTACATACAACAAAGTTATATTCTATTGATTGCATTTCCAGAAATAATATGCTGGGATGCATATTCAATATAAAAATGACATGTTTTGAACTGGATATCGTCATCGGTGGAGCTATCATTGTTGATAACAACAGGAAACAAACATCTCAACATAATCCATCACACGAAGTGTTCTTTCGCATTGAACGAGATACCAGTAATCAAAATGGTACTATATGCAATAACATAAATATTGTGCATCGTGTTACAAGGAATCGACGCTTCGTTAATTATCTGTGAGCAACATAACGCTCAGTTTTATCATACAAGACGATTTCCTACTTTTTCTGCGAATCAATTAGATTTTTAGTAGTGATAAAAACTGTAGGTACTACACACTAATGTTGGTAGAATATTTAGGAACTACTCACTAACATCGATGTGAGTGCCATATTTTTCTCAATTTGGTTGCAGGCATATCTTTGATTTGACCATGATTTGACATTAGATCTGATCAACTGTCAAGATCAGATTCCGTCAATTGGTCATTGTGAAATTATCTACATTACAACACTTCACAACAAGGTGTGAATATGACAAATTTGGAAACCAAACATCACAAATGGTTCGTGCAATATTACGTACTATGATATATTTAGCACAGTTTTTATCAACGATTGGCGTTATTATTATCTAATTGGTGTAAAACTGATTCGCACAAAGGCGTTTATGGTTATTACTTTATACCATTGTGATAATTCGGTTTTTTAGAATGGATTCTAAAAACTTGAAAACTCAATTAGGTTTATTACATGAGCAATAAAAGTTGTGTCACCGTGCACAATTGAGTTGTAAATTCATGAGAGTGCAGGAAACTTTGGTTGGGAGATAAACATGAAAACATATTATACTAAAACAGAAAAGACGGTCTAATTATTTAAAAAATATATATGGGGAAGTTGTCATAGTGTTGCAATACCGGCTGTATTTGATTTCAAAAGTGAACGAAACTCATTTCAAAAGAATTTCTATTATACCAGGCAGACAATTACTTATAATCACATAATTGCATATGTTAAATGACACAACTTACGGTAATTTTCTCTACGTATATAAACAAATTTTGTTTAGTCAAATTAGGCTGTAGTTACAAATTTTTTAACGCATTTAACATTTTGTTATGAATACTCTGTAGACTACTCTGTAGATTTTGAACTAAACAATTATTTCTTGTTGTTCGCGCTGTAATTCAACACTTTGGATAACTAATATGGAATAACTAATGACAGATTATAATTGCTATATAGTGTCTGCCGATCAACTTTGCTAAAATTCCTCATTTCAAAATTTAGACGAAGAGTCCGAGAATACAATAGACAATACAGTAAACTATTTCAAGTATTTTAAGCGATCCTAGAGCACCATTAGAGAGATAACCATCGTGTTTGCCTCGGGCCGTAGACTATAATTGTTAATTGCCTTGAGTTTTTTTGATAAAAAAACCGAATACACTATTTCATTGAGTTAAATAAATCCGCTCAATCAGTCGCGGCTTAAATTGTAGAAGATATTGCGCTGTAATGATGAACGTAGCTAGATTTGCCGGCGCTCAAGATTAAAAGGCTAGATTGGCGCCAAAAATTACTACACAACCGAATTAGTAACGTACCTTTTTTTTCTTTCCTATATTGTTCGTACTCCTCCCTTATACCTGGTTGCTGGTACACGTTTATGTACCCATTTTTACTCCTGTCCTCACCATTTTCGGGTGCTCGTACCATCGTTTTACGCGCGGTATTTTCTTTTGAAACGAACTGGAGCGGCCGAAAAATAACTAAACTACCTTCTCATCGGCTTGTGCTTCATCTTTTATACTTCACCGTACTTTTACACACTTCTAGTTCTCGTTAAGTTATTAGCGTACGTTATTCGGATCTTATCGGCCCGAAAAAAAAATAATCAAAATCTATCTCATCTCTGTTACAATGTGGCAGAGATCGGACTCAGTCGTTACCGCATGGTCGTGATGCCAACACCGCTCGCAAATTTTCTGCGACTATTTCAATAAACGCCGACACGTGCACTGGGTAACAAATAAAGTGCAGCGGCACACCGACGCACAAAAGTAACACGTGCGTTAACTTATTCCCGGAGCGACTGCATGGACGACTAGCGACAAGTTGTTTGGTGGGTTGCAGATATGCAAGAATCACTGTTAAAACCGGCAAAGTCCGGTTAGAGTCGAACACAAACCACGAACCACGACGCTTTACATTTTTTTAGTGGAAGCGTGAATGCGCAAATGTATCACCGATAAAAAACTACTGATATGGTTGGTGTACGTTCGGTTGCATATACCAACGACGTAATGAAAAACTCTCGCGCGCTTATTTGGTTGCCGCCTCAACACAGAGATGGCGCACCGGCATGCTCCGGATTACGGATTACTCCGGATTTATTATTTGGATGATGTTTGACGCATTTTGTTGCGACTTTTCGTATTTTTACATAATTTCAGGCAAGCATTTTCTATTTCTACCGACTTGTTTTCTATAGAATTGCTTTTAACCTATCTTTGCCGGTCTGTTTGTTATGTTTGTTTTTTTTAAATAGACGCATAAACTGTCGTCAGGCAACCAACGATACAGATACAGAAACGTCAAAGAAAACAATAATCAAACTTAATTAAGAATAATTATTGAATTCATCTACTAGGTGTAACTTTAAGTTTAACATATGTAAGTAGGTACTTACATGGAATTTGTTCGTACTACTGACAACCAGATTTGAAAATAAAAATATGCAACGATGTGAATGATTATTATTATCATACTATGAATTGCTTACTATGTTCTACGAAAATATTCGACCAAAATGCGTTTAACAATTTAGTAATGAAATTAATTCAAACAAAATAAATGTAACAATTACAGACACAAATTTAAATTTTAAACTGCTTTCCCTTTTTCTTCTGCAAGGTCAAGGCGAAAAATGAATTATGCAGTTATTCATGCGTCATTTATTCACTTCATTGAACATGAACATTATCATATCAGACGATATGTATGCATATTATTTAGATTTTTTACTACTAAAAAGTACGCAAAACTTGTTTCTTCTCATAGAAACAAAGAATGTTTTCAATGTGTGCAAAAAAATCAAAAAACTGAAAAAATATACAAGCTCCACAAAAACGGCTCATAATAAGTAAACTTTACACTTTGTAATTTCTACTTTAAGTGGGTTCGCTATTTTAGCAAAAAAAATATGTAGTTCTTCATCAACAAATTTCTTATGTAAGGCCATACAATTTGTTACGGAAGCGCAAATTTAGGCCTGAATCTAGAAAATCCTGTAAAATCCAGGACACCTGGCAATCTTACGATAAGGACACTTAACATATGGAAACAGGAAGTTTCAGTCAATTTCATACTTGATGACGTTAATGCCAAAACGGGAACATACAATGTTGTATATAAATAATGAGTAAATAACTGATAATACTTCATAAATCAGTTACAATTTTAAGGTTAGTTAATATATTTCTTGTTCTTTAATTCCATCGGTCTAAAGATCAGGCATCAACCATAACTAAGGGTACTATTGTAGTCGACTTTAATAAGTAGGTTTTAGTGAAATGAATCCAGGATCTTTCAGAGAACTCAGGGAAAAATTGATTTTGCGTATTCAATAAACTTGATGAATAATGTTCAATCAGTATTGAGCATGGCGAATAAGAGGGTATTGGAAAGTTTTGTCAGCGCATTAAATATTTTAGAAAAATCATCACCTACCCAACAACCAACCATATTGTGAGAACTCTACTTCAAAATTTAATCTTTATTGTTATTGTCGTCAAATTTGCCTTCAACGAATTTATTGCCAATTGCAATTACATATTGTTCCTGAATACCAGACAATACACTAATCTTCCTAAGCTCTCACACCATAATACTAATTTTTTTTTTAATATTACAGTAAATAAATTATTTTATTGTTTTATTGGCAACTTTTTTCTGTGGTTGAATTAGTGGAAATTTGAGCTGCTAATATAATTATCTACCTAGAATAAAAATGAGGACTATCAGCTTATTTGTACGGTACCAGGTTACAACAAATGTAAATTAAATTAGAACCTTTATTATAACTAAACTCCAGCATCATGGTACGCAAATAGGTTATTACAAGTAAATGGCAAATGACAATAGTGACGCAGCAATACTTGGTTATTTATCTAGCTAACAACACATATATTACAACAATAGCTTTACGTAGTGATATTTCATAACTGAAAGCATTCTTCAAACAAAAATGTCTCATTAGGAATTTTTTTATAGACATGCTTATTTGGAATTTGCACCAAATTGTTTGCATTACTTAATTCTCCTACTGTGCGTCTATAAAATAATAATGATTATTCCAGTGGTTACTAATTACTATGCACTCCAAAATATTCGTACACTAGTTATGCCACCAAGTATACTCAACTGCAATATTTTTGTTTTGTGGAACGGTTTTTTGACAACCTTGGTTGTCAATCATTGTTTGCAATTGTAGTAACAATAATATGTATATCGATGCACTGATTTTGTTATATTTCAAACACCATATTTTCCTGATATTGTTATTGATATTTTGCAGAAATTGTTTTCTTAAAATAAATAATTTAAAACGGAATGGTAAAGTAAAATTCCACTTTAAATTTCAACAACACAAAATTTTCCTATTATAAACATGTCAAGGAGCATCGACAAACTAGTAAACACAACACTAGTTTAGTCACAACACTCATAACATATGATATTCAATAAAATTTGCATACCACATAGAATTGATATTTTGCTTTCATCTTCAGTACGTTTGTGTACAACAAGTTATATCCTCAACTTCTCAACAACATTTCTATTTAGGTATTATTTTTTAATAAAATTTTGTAAAATAAATCTCGTAGTTTGCTGTTTAGTTTGCAAAAGTCATAATAGTAAACATAATTTATTTCTGAACTATTCCGCTTATCTGGAATTATTATGGCTAGCATAAGTCAGAAGTACTCAATAACATCGATAAAACTGATCAATGATCAAAATAGTTAAAAATACGTCTGAACGTGATGGATGAATACTAATTACGGGAAATATAATATCTATATAATAATATCCTAGATTATGATCTATAACCGTTAACAATTATGAAGATTATTATCAGTTACTCCAAGACGTCATAGATTGTATGTAACCGAAAATAAAATCTATCGGATGATCGAATCAATGATTAGAAGTTAAATCCCCTAGACGCCAAGCCGTACAATATCTTTTCCCAAAAAATAATGAACCATTAGATGAAAGCAACAATCGCTATTATTTAGTGAATTATAACTGAATCTAAAGAAAGTCATTCGAAATTTAATTACAGGAACCAGAGTGACTGACGTAAAAATTAAATCTGTTAGCAGGTTAACCCACTATAATAACCAAAACCGGATTGTGAAATGTATCGAAAGAAAGCGGCCTAATTTCCAGACGCTGCTCGATTGTGATGGACAGAAATTATGAACGAATCCTTTTTAACACCGGACATATTAATCGACCGCAATTGTTTAATGTATAAATTGTACTTCTACCAAACGGTTTGACCTCAAATGTCGACGCACGCATCTCAAAACCGCAGCGTAGGTATTTACTTAACTTAAGCCATTTTGATTGTTTAACTTACTCATTGTTAATGTGTCAACCGCACCGCAGTAGTTACAATACATTAACCTTGTTTTTCATCTCAAGTATTTTTTCCATAGTACTATTAGAATCATCATAAGAGACAGGTTGGCAAGAATGCCATTGCAGGACCGGCTCAGCGACCTTTTTCTTTAACCCCGGTTCCCTCAAATTTAAAAAATTCTTAAGTTTTGTTCATAATCAACAAATATTATTATTTTATTACAATAGTCATTAATTTGAATAGTGGGATTGTTTGTTTGTCAAAATTGGTTGTCAAAGCAAATTACAAAAACAAGAAAAGTTTAAAACTTAGGCTCAGTAAAAACCTCCAGCCGGCCCTGGTCGAGAGATGGTGTTTTCTTTTAGCAAAGGCTACATTGAGGTGAGTCTGTTTTTTTTTCCTTTTGGGATACCATCTGACCATTCTGAGAAGACGGGTTGAACCACTACCTGATAAGGCATGGACCACCAGGCAAAATTCTTGGGATAATTGCTGGTACCTACAAAATTACTGGTACAAAATACTATACCATAAAAATATTTCGTTTCAGAGGTAACAGATTCACTGCATAAGTACTTATGAAGAGTACTTATTATTTTAATACCTATTTGATTGATCACCACATGGCAAGAGCGCTTTTAATTATATTGTTACGTTACGCTCTTTTATCTGTTATATAAAAGAGGTAATTCCCCCAAGGTTGTTAATTCTAAGTCGTGGAAGAATTAACAACATCCTATTTTATTTATTGCGCAGCTAAAACTAATCGCATCAATTTTTATTGTTCGAAAATGGTAAGTATTTATACATACAGTGCGACCAAGAACAGTGGCACCATACGGTTAAACTATTGAATACTCTCAGACAATATTATACTTTAAAACATTTTTAACAGAAAAAGAAAGCTCAACAAAACATTTGCGAAAATATAGTTAAATAAAACCAAGTTAAATTAAAGTGATATCAGTTAATTTTAATTTATGTCCCAGTGCCATGGAAAATGCAATGAGAGAGCCCAAATTGCCTAAAATGGCAAACATTTGTAAAATTATACTGTTAATAAAATCGTATAAAACCAAAACCTTATTAAAAGTCTTTGAAACTAAAATTGGGTAAGGTTAATCGCACAAGTTTATCCGTCTTTTTTTAAAGTAATAGTATGCTTTGCACATATATAGTTCTATTATTGGATCTATTATTGGTTGGTGAAAATGTATAGAAAATCCATGCCTCAGGAAAAACGAAGTATTTAAGTATCCAACTTTGTGAATTGTCTTATTTTATTGTCATTGACATTGACATCATTGACATGAACAAAAGTTTATTTTGATTATTTCCGAAAATAGTTAACTGGAGATGTTTTCGAGTGCCTTCTGATTTTGATATGAATGATCAGATTTGTAATCGCCAATACTCTTGCATTATAAATAATTCATGATATTATCAGATTTTTGTACAATAAAAGATCAGATTTGAGTCGAGAAAACAAACAATTTTGTGGTTGAACATAAAGAATAAACAAGAATACAAAAATTTCTAGATAGGTAATTGTACAATCTCAATCGTGAATACGAAAACTGTCTATACGAAATGAAAGCAATAATTTGAAGGATTACAGATTTCGATAAATGGAGTAAAAATCAAATACCTTTTTCTCTATCTGTCACCATGTTTTGAGTAATAAATTATTGAAAATGCAGTATTTACAGTTTTAGGGAAGACTAAGTAGTTGACGTACTCCGCGAACAGCTGAGCCGTAGGAAAAATGCTGGGTTGCTCGAAGACTTTATGATGACATTAGATTTTAACAATTTGACAATTGCGTGATTGAAAACATGTTTTTTTTGTGAAGTGGTTAAAAATATTGTTTCCTTAATTAAAAGAAAAACGAGTTATGTTTAAAATTAAAAAAGCGTTTTTTTACAACAACCCTGCAGTTAGATGTAGCTGCGGGCCACTTTTTGCTATACTTATTCCACAATATGAAAACATGTGGACAGTAATAACGATTAAATTTTAAACCAAAATGTTTTTAAAATGTTGGCTGTCAAACTCTTTTGTTCCTCATGTTGACTTACAGTTATGACAATAATCGTAAATTCATACTTTGTTCTTTTAATAAGCCAAAAATTAATTCAAAATTCTCTAAATATACAAGAACATGCTTAGGAATATACATCACAAAGTAGCTACCATATTAAGGAAGCGTTTTATGTCCTCAGACCAGAAATGAACTTGAAATTATTTATTCCCTCCTAATTAAATAACCAAACAAAATGCTCCCAAAATCTAACTGGCTAAACCATAATTTGCGTGTCGATCATAATTACATCGTCTTATGTAAAACAATAATAATTATCTCAAACAGAACGGTAATGACTTTGTGTACTTTTTCAGCGTACCTACCTAGCCGCGAACACATGAGTAATCAAATCAACCTTCATGCCCGGCAAACCTTCAAAATACTCGGATCGTCACGTATTTTTAATCCATTGTAATTCCAAATGCACCACCGCACTTCTAGAATTGGAACTCAACCGTGACATATTTGTAGCGCAGCAAGGTGCATGTTTAAATATGCGAGAAAATAATAAAATTTCCGATATCATAATTCCGTTATGTACAATTCTCGTTATGTATATCACGTTTTGCTACTCAAGTACGTAATTTGCATTCGATTCAAATGATTGTTCGGTCATGGCCGCTTATTTGATGTTTGAGCGCCATCTATAGGGTGCTAATTGATACGGGGATCATAAACCTAACTAGCGGCACCTTACGACGTATAAACTAAATTATCAATATTGGCATACACGGCATGTTATTGATATAGATGTCCTTATATTGCTTAATTATTGATAAGCACGATAATACTAATTTAGAGGATCAATAATAGATGTCACAATAAGCTAAACAACATAATTATTAAGTACAATACTCCATGACAGAAATCACTTAAAAATTAAAATTCTTTTAAACTCATAAGTTTTAAAACAATAATATCACAAACAGTTTGTACTTTCCCGCAAGTAAACAAAATGTTTGCACAAGTACTTCAGGCGTAAGGAATGAACCTTGAAACTCGAGACAGTGCTAGATTTTTGCAATAAACATATTTTTTCTTTTCAAAACATTGACAGGCATTGAGTTGATACAATCTAATCTAATTAGCAATTTTCTCAGTATATTGTTGGTAAAGTGTGTTTACGCGAAATTTATCTTTTAGATACATTTATTTCGATATTATTTAAATGTCTTGATCATCATAACATGCTCAATTATACTATTAAATTATATCCTGTGTGATTTTCGGTTCTTTACAGACATTTACTATTACCATATTAATAGGCTATAGACAGAATAAATCTTTAAATTAAACACTGACCAGCACAATTAGAGATCTCCTATTTTGCTAAACTTTGAGGTTAAATAAAATTTGTAGCATTTGGCCGATTTTTATTATTATTTTGGAAAGAAATTTATCAAGATTCTCACTTATCATTGTCATTTTGAAAAACAAAATGTGGGTTAACTCAGGAGAAAGTTTTCTACCAATTGGTTTTTGGTTCAATATCTGACTGTTTGTAGATACACAATAGATAAACTCTTGCGATTTCAAATGCTGTTAAACTTTGCAGCAAATGTTACTTGATTGACATTATTAGACCAGCAATACTTTACTAAGTGAAACATAACCTATACTTCCTACTTGGATACGATATATATTATAATTTATTATAGTTATAGTCCTGAAGGATTGAGGTATATTTAATCTGAATCGCAAAATATAGTTTTGCCAGTGTTATTGGTAGTGCAGACAATGCGAAATTTTATTTGAAACTGTGTCTCCTACAAATATACAGGTATTGGGATGAATTAAAAAAAAACAAACTTGAGAGTTGACCTGGCTTTGAAACAAAGTACTTCAGAACCTACTCACGTTCTTTAGCTAAGCCACAGGATGTTTTTAACTCAGGCAAAAATGACATTTTGGTTCTTTCAGCATTTGTTCACAGTTTAAGTATAGAATGATGATCTTGATAGATTTCACCAAGCAAAAACAAATAATTGTCGATTGAAAAACACCTATGTTCCAATGGAATTCATGGGAAAGTTAAAAATATCGAGAAGATAGATTATTTACCTCATGTGACAGTAGAAAGATAGCAGAAATTTCTAACGATAAGTGCATATCAACAAATAAAATAAAAATAACACGTACAGTAGGATGAAGTTGTCAAAAAAGCATTTTGATCGATGCACAAACTGCACGCAGTTTATTTATTATCTCTATAGTTCAATAAATAATCCATAAAATGAACAAGCAACTAAAATGACAACTACAATACTTAATGATAATTCAATTGGCGAATTAAACTGTCCAGGATGTAGATTGATTAAACACCGATAGCAATGATTTGTTGAAAAGTTTAAAATAGAACCACATGTCTTTGATATATTAGGCACACAAGAAAATTATATATATAAGAAGTGACAATTATTTACTGAGGAACATTTTTAATTACTTTTAAGTCAACTACAAACTTTTTATCATAAAATATGATTCATTGCTGCATTGGCATGTGCGCGAAATAGATCACAAATTGCAAGTACATTTTTTACTCATGTGCTTAATCATTTCCCAAAAACCATCCTGTTATTCACCTTCTATGTGCATAAAAAAATTACGATATTGAAAATAATATAAAACTATAGCTATAATGTTAACTATTTATTTTAAAGTGGTTTTATTTACTTGTACGTGCTAAATAATTGTGGATAACATACCTTGCACGTGTGTCCCAGCTCATTTGACAAGTTATGATATATTTTGAAGTCGTTACCGTGTTTTTTGTTGATATCGGAGTGGTTATTATAGTAGTGTTCTTATTTCTCCTAATTGCCTTATTTTTTTTTTAGATTAACCTTTGATTATTATAACGGCAAAACGCAACAATTTAGAAACGATAACTTTTTCTGTTATGGATACGAATTAATTCAATACAATAAACATTGAAGTTTCAAATGCACGCATTGCAACAAATTCAAATAAGGTTTCCGTGTAGTAATGTAATGAATAGGATCATTTTATCGCATCTCTTTCATTTTAGTATCAGCACAAGTTCTTGACCGGACAGATAAACTGTTACAAAATTGGGTTAGAGTGAGATTAATTTTCGTAAACGAGGCGTTTTTTTTTGTCTCGCTCAAGTACTTAGTGATTAAATCAAATTGTATGAGTTATTGCTAGAAAATTTGTTGACTTTACAGCTTTAAAATCGAAGAGTATAGAAATATTTTTTGGTAATGAAATGAGAAAAAATTCAAGTTATAATATGTTATAATTGAAAAGTATGTACTTACTTCTTGGGTTGATCCTTTGCCAAAACGAGTTGTGGACTTTGTCTAATGTGGCTTCCGTAGCATAGCCCATTGTTGATTTGATATTGATGTTAATAATAAATTAATAATGTAATAAAAAAATACGAGATTGCTGTAGAAATAATACTGATGCTTGGTTCTGATGAGACGGTGTGTGCTACGCGTTATACATTCGCGGACTTTATGTTTATGTTTCGTGTAGTGGCACTGCCGGACTTTGACGCGGTACTACCGCGGACGGTTGTCGTTTACTGACTGACTGAGGGTCCCTTCTTGGGACAGGTATATAAACTGATGATGAACCAGAGTGCGAAAATACAACGCGTATGTCATGTATACACATCTATCGTACATGCAAATCAGCAGCCGCTTATCACTCATAATAGGATAATATAACTTTATTACACAAAGTTACCGACCTCCCACTGCCTACAGTCCACGTCCTTTTTACTATAAGTAAAGTTCGCCAACGATTCCTATCTCCTTTCCCATGGCAGGTTGCCAATCAATCAGGATGTGTACCAAAACATGCTTGGTGATTACGGGATCCCAGGATCCCGGGATCACGACAAATAAAATTTAAAAAATATAAAACAGATTTGGAACAGGAACCCTCCGTTATCCTCACCTGGATTTAATTGTCATTCTCTTCTTTAGTTGATGTTATTATCTATGATTTTCATTAAATTCTAAAAAATTAACATTATTTTTTACCGTTCATGGTACTTTTCTTAGGTAATTCTAAATTTCAAATAAAAAATGTTTGATAAAAATTTCTTATTGAATTTTTATTTATTTTGTTAACTCCGAACTAATGCTCGCATGCGCACGCATAGATAGGTAAATGCAAAATATTGATGTGTACCCTCAAACATATCAAAAATTAAAATACTGATGAAATTGAGCTAACACGGTATTAGCAAGATGGTATAAGAACCATGTAAAATGAAAAATGCAAATGAGACAAAAAACTGTATTACCAGTTAATCACTTTTTTGAGTCTTTATTGTCTGCGGCCCGCCGAAGTTCAGATCAGAATTTTGTGCCCGCGCGCACAAATGAGTTTGACACCACCTTTTCAACTTCCTTAAGTCATTTTTGTTACTATACCCTCAACAACAACAAATACAAGTATTTAATACAAAAAAAAAAACATAAACGTAAAAATAAGAAAATTATGTGGCGGATTTCTCCGCCTGCATTCAGTGATGCACTACAGAATGTAAAATATAGTAAGTAGACGGAATAAAATACAGCGAAAAAGTTTATTCCAGTTTAATAGTACGTTAATAGTACTTAGTTTAATTAGTACGAACAATCTCGAGTATGTGATAAGCTGTGATAGCGGTAATATGGTCGTTTTTGACATTTTTTCACCCCACAATTATTACCTCTATATTTATAATGTGAATTGGGCTATTTGAACTGTATTTGTATGTATATTTAACATTCTAAGAAGTTGCACTGAATAACAATAAATAACGTTTTCACTTGAAAACGCGTTTAGATCTGGGTCTTAAAGTCACTGTAGTTATATTTTTCTGTAAACAATAATGTATTTAAAATGCAAATAGTAAGTCGTTTAGAAGAAAACAAAAATTTGCCAAAATGTTTTATTGACATCAATATGAAAAATTTTAAATTTGTCTCGATCTAACAATTTCTTGTGCCGTGATTATTCTTGAAACTTTTTACAAAATTGTAAAATTTTTGAGCAAATTTAAGATGCAAGAGCTTAAATATTCGACTCCGACTCCGACCCTGATAGTTCTAGTGTGTTGACTCCGACTCCGACTGACAGTGTGGAAAGAAAACGTAGTTTCCATTATAAATTCTTCTTAACTCCGACGGAACACCCACGTGACATATTTAATGTAACTCGACGTAAAACTTATAATTACAGTGAAGTACATTAATTTTTAATGTAATAACGTTATTAAAGGAAATATATTTTCTAACAAGAATAACGAGTGTCTTATTTGATGACAGAGATATGGAGTAGAGAAATCGTTGTTTCCAGAGTTCGCTAAAATCAATAATGCAACTGCGATTTATATAAAACAAACTCTTGAAGAACTAAACCTGGGAAAAAAATTAAAATTCAGAATCAGTAAGGCACAACAAATGAAAAGTTAATAGAATTGCAGATTATGACTTTATCATATGTAGTATGAGAATGTATTGTAATCCTGCCGAAAAAAGATGTGTTTTAAGTGGAAATAGGTATGTCCTTTTGGGAGGCCTGAACATTTTTTACCAGGGTACAAAAAAACTACTACAGGGACGACACTTGATATTTAGAAGTTTCATGACCAAACTTAGAACAGAAAATCTTTTTGTTCAAAACAGTTCAAAGGAACTGGGTGTTTACTCCTAGCATTTTTCAACTATTTTGCAAATGAGCCACCATTTATGTAATGTCGTCAAAATAGTTAAATAATAAATTAAAGTAGAGGAAATTTTCTATAATTTATGTTTATGACATTTTTCGATAAAATTAATAGTTTTGCTACATGAGCAAGTTCCATTTCATCGAGCTCGCTGGTACTGCATTCAAACTAGTTAGCCAGGATTTGACAGATATTTTGATTTTATTGACAGTATTGTCAAAACATCCGCGTTTGCCGCAGTTTGACACTAGTGTATGGTATGATAAAATCAAGTGGGTGGCCACATCAGACTTTTCGTAAACTAGGTAAAAAGTACATTTTTGAAGATATTTAATCACAACTTTGTTAAACAATAATCAAAACCATTAGATAGATGCTGGTATTGATAGATATTAGATAGAATAGACAGAGTGTTGAGTGTTCATAGAACATGGATTATTCTTAATTTTTTTTTTAAATTTGACACTGTATATTTTTTGATGGCAACAATGGCCAGTAAATCTTAATTTCTATTATAAGTATACAATGTTATATACCTATTTACTATACTGTCGTGTTTTTGGAATTTAATGAAAATTTGTAAAAAGCTATTGAACTGCACGTTATAACAATGCTACCGTAATTGTACAAAAATGCTGTTAAATAGTGTCTAAATAATCCCCTATATCACCCCTTCGAAGATTTTATAAGAAACACCTAACGTATGCAGAACAATGTTAAGGTATTGTCGAGTCATTATTAGTAGACCGCTGAAATCATAGGTAGTATATTTCTCTAAGATATTAGGAAATACACGATGTAGTCTATCTCTCTCATCGCTCTACTAATAGTGATTTTACTATACCATGTGTAGTTTATTACACCTTCATTAAACTTCAATTAAAATTTTTAGGTTATAGCTTATTATACTAATAACATTATTTATATATAATAAATTAAAGACAAGCTGACATACATTCCCATGTGTAGTCATTTGTATATGATGACGACGTACCAGAAACACCCTGCACAGCATTCTTTTTGTTCAATATTTGACAAGACATTTTGAGGAAGAAATTTTTTTAGTACATATTCGCAATATAGATAATTATATATATTGTATTTATAAGTTTGACCAGTAATTTCAAAACCTTCCGTGATGGAATGTTCTCTCACTAGGTACTAAACATGGTTTTATCGTTCTTAGACAATCTACATCTTTTGTTCTTGTATTGATTGTGTTAAATAAAGTCGAATTTCTTGTAAAGCGCTGCCCTGATTCAAATACGTTAGGCACAATGGAACGACTTTTTAAGAAAAAGGAATTGCATTCTATACCTACTTAAATTGATTTCTTACTTAACCTACTACAAAATATATAACTATGTACAACTAAAAACCGTCTTCAAATTTGAAATAGATTCATTGTAAAAAAAACTATTTTATAATCCTAGTTCAAACAACACAAAATACCAAGGTGCTGTTGTAATTGCAACATGTTTTATTTTGTTGCTATCTTCAGGAATCAAACACGTGAAGTCAATAGGTAGCAGAAACAGAATTGCCGTCAATAAATTAGGAACAACATTTATGACTACCTGCAACTTTCTAATCAATCATTTTATTTATATATGGGTTATTAAAATTTGTATTTATGTGATTTAAAGAACAAAAGGTTTAGAAATTAGGCTACTGTTTGATTGCAACTGTTTGTTTGACAAGTCATGTCGTTGCTGGTGCGCCCCACAAAGTGCTACAAATTTCGACCAAAAGAACCTCATTCTCGCAGCCCTTATATGATGAAAACTGAAGTATTAATAAAAATTCATGGTATAGTGACTCGTCAATAACAATCAATCAAAACAAAAAAAAAAGAAAAAACGCTATCTAGCGAAGCAGAATCGGTCATAATCGATTTTATTACTATTTGTTTGACAATCTTCGTCTATTTTAAATCCCAATCAATTGATACAAAATTCATGATTGATTAGTATTTGTATTCACAATGAAATCCTATATGAAGATTGAAAAAAAAATCTTTCTTCAGTTCGTTTTTTAGTCAAGTCAGAGAATTATTTAGAAATGATTTATCTCAGACGTCGACTAATGGAATATAAAACGTGCGGTTTGCCTCACACTGCATCAATATTTTAAATATTGACAGATCGTCAATATGTTCCGTCACAAGTTCAATACTATTGCGAACAATGCTAACAGAGGCCAATTTAGGATGTAACGCAAACTTGCTAATTTTAGGTCGTGCGCTCATTTAAAACTTCTACTTATTGAAATCTTAACAACTCATGATATTCCATCACAGTCTCATACATCAAATTGTAGATGCAGTAGAGCGTCGATAATCCGAACTAATTGGGACCGAAGGTGATTCGAATTATAAAATTGTTCGGATTATCAAATATGACAACTAAATAGTACAAAATACGCGTATTGGATAGAAGTTCAATCTTAATAAAACCAACACCATTCGATTCCGCTCTTCATAAACTATAATAATGCCAAAAAGTCCAAATCGAAGCGATATCAAAGGGACATCGAAGAAATATTTATTTTTTTATGCGGTCTCCGATACGCATGCTGGACATCGGTGCAGGATCCACTACCGTCACGATATGGGACGCTTCGATGAATAATGAAGCTAATAACTACCGAATTTGTTAACTATTGAATAGACTGCTTTTTTCGATCGCGGGCCGGATAAAATTATAACGCGGGCCGCCATTTCCCCATCCCTGGTATAGGCCAATTTTTCCTCATTATAGTTAAACATATTTCATAAATTATAACGCTTTCGAAAGGTACAGTACCTAACCGATAAGACGAGTAACTTTGTTGTATTTCTTTTGAATTTTAGTCAGTAGTAGGTTGTATTTTAGGATATAACATATTTGGTTACAAACAATCCGTTTCCAGACTGTTTGTCTGGTTTTATTTGTACATGTAGAAAGTCACTAGACACTGTGTAATGAAAATTAAGGTAATTTATCAGATATATTCCTAAATAACACTGAAACAAAATAAGAAAATTTAGAATTATCAAAATAAAAAATCTGATACGGAAGTCTGGTAAATAGCAGCAAACAGTCTGGTAAATAGCAGCAAACAGAGTTTTGTGTATGACCGCCATTATTAACCAGATTTCCAAAATTATAACTCAAGTAAAATAAGTTTTAGCTGTTTCATAAAACGTTCTATAAAACTATTGTTAAATATGTCACAATCTAAAGAAATTTAAAAAAAGTTTCTTACGACAAACGTCACAAATTTTGAACTCGACTGGAAACTGGACAAAATGAACTAAAAATGGTCGTTAGCTAGTTCTACAAAATTGAAAGAAATTCAAGCTTTAAGCGGTTTGTTTAGCAGGCGTTTGACAACGAAATTTGATTATAAAATCCTGAAACCTTGCAAATATGGTAATATTATACTTGCCAATACAAAAAAGAGTAGTAAAAATAATCTATGCACCAATGGTGTAATTTTTTAAGGGGTTGAACGCAAGAAATAAGAACATTGAAATCAGGAATTAGTATCATATTTTCAATATTTTCACATATTTTCAATATTTTGGGATAAAAAATATATTTGTCAATAACACAAATAAATAATTAAATAACTCCTAGAATACGGTGCTTTAATTATTTTTCCAAAATTTGATATATGAGTAACACTAACCTTCACCAAATAGATCAATTTTTGAAAATAATTTTCGCCCACTGTCGTTCGTTGCATCCCCAAGGTCTATGAACTTACTACTCTCTTTATAGACCTTGATGTGACCCCGCACGAAAGAATCGCCCTAACTGCCATGTCTCGTTTCGATAGTATTGGCCACTGTGTTTAACACATAACTCTAAAACCACTGAACAAAATATATATAGTGTGTCATACTCCTGAATTATTTCTACATAAGTTGTATGACTGTCAATATTTTTTGTCTCTCTGTGTAAACATGAGCGCGGAAGATGTAAGATGTCTTTTTTTAATAAAGTTTGTAAACAAGATCATAGAAGCTTTAAGTAATTTTTCATAGCAATATATGAACGTTAGTAGTGTGATTGTAAAAGGATATAAAAAATGAATAATAATACACTGTTGATTAATTGCTTGTAGCTGTTAACCCACGAAGTAAAACCTTGTCGTTCGACTGCCTTGTGCTAAAACCACGGGCTAGGGGAACCCCAAACGGCGCAAAATATTATTCAACAAAAAACACGAATGTTTAATTTAAGGGACATGTATCGCAGTAAATAAAGACTATTTGCATGCTAACTGCGTTGTTGTGGTAAGATTAATCACTTAGATATCCGCTTCCATAAAAAACTTGTTCACAACCTTTAGTACATTAAAACTGAAGAAAACAAAGACGCCAATAAATAGAATAGATTCTAAATGCAGCCTGGAAAAAAATTTAAATATTTGTAGTAACCGGTTTAGGAGCAACATAAATCCAGCGGTAATTTAAAAATGAAAAAATTGGGGTCTTTTTTTTCTTCTCTCGCGCTCATGTTTACACCGAGAGGCAAAAATATGTTGAGTCATACAACTTATGTAGAAATGACCCAGGAGTATGATACACTTTATTATATATTTTTTGTTCAGTTATGAGCCATCAAACACAGGCGCTTATAATCCACACGAGGGATGGAAGTTATAGCGATTCTGTTCACTAAAGCAGTTTTTTATTGTATTTTATTTCCCTATAGTCAAAATTTCTCCAGGGTGATTTAAAAAAATGTGGCCAGGCACATGACTTTATCATACAATATATATAAATTTAATAGTTTAGCTGCATGAGATTCTATTTGATCGAGATGGGTCGGGTCTGCATTAAAATAAAACAAGTTAGCCAGGATTTGACAGATATTTTGATAATATCATATAAATGCAAAACCAATGAAATCTGTTTAGAGGAAAAAGACCCTTTTGAACAAAAAGCCTTTTGGCTCTAAGTTTGGTCATGAAACATCTAAATATGAACTTTCGTCCCGATACCTTTAGTAGTTTATCCGAAATCGTTGCCGAAAAAACCTGGTACACACACACACATACACAATAATTTTTTTGTACAAAAGTGATAACGGGGCTCAAAAAGACCTATTCCGCAAAAATCTTATTTTTTTTTGTTATGATTTCAATAGTTTATCGTACTGTGTATGATAAAGTAAAAAGGTGCTGGTGTGCAATTAGAAAATTTGAAAAACTATGTATAGGAAATGTATATTGCTTTCACTGAGATCAAATAGGTAAATAAGCATGAGCAACATTGTGGAAATTGACATCGAAATTACTATTCATTCTCGAATAAGAACCTTTTAACTTCTCTCCACTTGCGTCATTGTTTTCACTTTCTTCTGTGCGTGCATATAGAACGTGCTTCATTTCTCGATCGTGATACGAAAACGCGATGCAACAACGGTCTTGACAGACCTATCTAGAAATTTCTGTTTTCAGCCACTCTGCATTGACATATCTATTTATATTTATATTCTAGTGTCGACCGACGTTAATAACCAGATGCAACTCAACGCTGAGCAATCTAGAAATTTCTGTTTGCATGTATTCTGCATTGATACACATTTATTTTTAATTATATTCTAGTGTTCTTGGTGTACATTAAATGTTTACTAACTATTACTACATCGTTGCACTTTGATCGTGATGGATTGATACATATGTCAGTTTGTTGGAGTTTTTATTATATTGTTTGCAATGCGACCTTCTATGGATTAACTCGATAATTTGGGTTGACGTACGAATCATATCTCTTAATTTATTAAGCCGGCCAATATAGTGGCCCGTTTGGTCATTAAGGGTTTACTAAGATTTATGCGATTGTATATTTTCCAGTTGAACAACACAGATTAACATTTTACAGCTTATGGTTATTTTTATGAAAGGTATTTAAGTTAGATGTAATGTTTATGCTTTTATAGCTCATTATTTAAGTAGCAGATTGTATGTTGACTTGATGTTGCGTTGTATTATGCGAATTGTCTCTTAACTTCTTCACATTATATTTGACACATACTAAAATTCCATTTCTGTTTTTCGTTATAATGCTGCAAAGTCCAATTTTAGAAGGTGTTTTTTTTTTGTTTTAACGAAGGTGATTCTGCACCAGTTTTGTTGATATTTGTAAACATTTTTGTAATCATATCAGGTCTTGACATTTCCAAGGTTTACTTTTCTAAATTGAATTTTTTATAAGTTAACAGCAATGTGTATATTTCTGTAGAATGCCGGGGCATTCTGTGTATTGCCTTTGTTTACTGAAATTTGTATTATATAACGTTGAGAGCTAGATAGGTAGAGTGTCGACAAAGATAATTTTAACGAAATCAAAACATCTCTATAATAGTCTTAGGAGTACAGAAACATTTACATGGTATTTCAAAAGAAATAACCAGAACTTTTAGAGATTGTTTATGTTTGCTTTTATTAAACAATATGTTAATAAAGTAAAATAACATCATATTAATACATAATAAAATAAGTGTCGTATGAATAACGAATATATTAAGAGCTGCTTCATGCTTGTTTTTAAAACTCTTAAATGGAAGATTAAGCTCTCTACTGACTAAATTATCAAAATCAATGTTAAAAATAACACGTATAATATGCATGACAACACATCAAACAAACTTCGTTCTTTGCATACCTATAGATTTTTGTTCACAATTTATTATGTTATTTATCTACGACTCACATATAATAAGTTCATTGCATACGTATCTATGACTGTATAATCCCTACCATGATATACACCGATCATTATGATGACAATAGCTTTGTATAATAATGAAAATTCCTTTGAATAACGACTTCATTAATTAAACTGACTGCCATCATTATACGAACGTACTGTCAAAGTCTTTCAAAACCTACGTGGATGACAGTTATTTGACAGTTCGTCTCGCCACCATTGACAAATACATTCAAAATACTTGATATAAAATGAAATTTATGAGTCATAGATAAAACGTCGTATTCGACTCGCACACAACGGATATAAATCGCTCACATGTTTACAATATTTCTGGGACTATATAGTATATAATAATAACAGTTCTTTTAAATAATGGCTTCTTCAAACCTACGTCGTTGACAATTGATTGACAGTCCGCATCGCCACAATTGACAAATACATAAATATTTAATAAATATTTTATATAGCTAAAATGGAATTTATGAGTCGTAGATAAAACGTTGTAAAATTTGATGGAGAATTTTGAACAACAAGACCTCGGAATTTAGTTAATTACCAATGTCTATTATATAATTAAACGTGTTATTATGAAATATTTGTTGACGGTACGGCACGCTATTTTTAGACTGGTAGTTTTTGTATACAGCGTGTTCAAAATACGAATGTAATGTTTGTAAGGGTGATAGCAGAATTGTTTCAGAACTACTTTTACACAAATAAACGTTGACGAAACAAATATTAGAGGATTTGTCGGGAAATTCCGCCATCGAAGAAAGCAACCGTAGACACGTGTTTCGGACTATTAGTCCTGATCAGTACGGCATAGCCAAGGCGCAAGATGGACACTCAATGGAAAAGCGCTCTAATGGAGACCCTAAGGGGTATGACCAATGTCGCCAATTTGGTGCTTCAGTCCGAACATCTTCAGGATTCGAAGAGTCGTCATCAGCTCGGGATTCGACGTGCTACAGCCTGTATCACAGGCTCGCATTTAGCATTAACACAAACATCGTACATATTTAACCATGTAAGCAGCATTGATGTTGCAGGTTAGAAATGGTGGACTCTTTTTTAATGAAAGAATAGGTTGCAAGTGTACAGCTAAGAACTGTAAACATGTTTTTTTCCTTTAAATCAACAGCAGCAGTCATATATTATCAGGTAGCAGCAAACAAATAAAATAACAAAACAAAATATTTTTCCTCAGATCTCAATAATATGACAGATTGATTTTGGATAAAATCAAGATAATGTAATGCATAAATATTCCATTGATTACTAATTTCTTGAATAACGTTTCGTAAGTAACTGCGTTGTGTGCGTACGTGTTTTGCAAGTATTCAGCAGAAATTCTGAAGTATTATTCCAAGAAAGTAAAACAATTAATTATCAATGTCAGAAATTATTTTCTCAATGAACTAAAACACAGCTGTTGGAACTGTCAAAAATCACCAGCAAGAGAAGGTCATTCGATTTTATAGCAAATTATTGTGGATACCTGTAGCCCATTGCGAGGTTAATGCAATAATTGAATTAATCTGAGCATTGGTAAAAAATAAAATTGCAAAAAGCTATACAATACATACATTTAAAATTAAGGAAATGTTGAATTATGCAACGAAGTACTGTTTCAAACGATATATGGCAAAATTGTGTTGTACATTGCAAGAAAATTAAAACCAATACATTGAAAACGATCATATTGCTGACGCAATTGTAGAACCAATTATAATAAACTTGTATGAAGATGACTGAAACATTTGCAGAAAAAGCGGACCGTTTGGTTTGGCTCCAGAACCTATAGGAACAACTACGTCATCATAATCAACTACTGATTGTCGGCAGAAATATTATTGAGAAATGGTAATAAATCTCAAAACAAAGCCACAAAGCCACAAATGTGCTATTTTCAAGAATAAAACTGAACGAGAAGAATGCAAATTGCCTCGCCTAGTTTCCCGCGCGTAATCCCCTTTCCCCGAGGGGAACCATCCTGCGCACAGGATCAATCACATTCATTTCACCCTTAGAAATTCACAAATAACTTTTCCCAAATATCAATGGATGAGCATCTAGGTAAATAAGGAGTGTTTACGTGCTTCCTGCGTTGTCCTGCTATCGTTCATTTCTGAGATATCCGTGTTCATAAAAAGCTGGCTTACAGACTTTATTACATATAAAATGAACAAAATAAAAACGCCAATCTATAGAAAAGACACTAAGCGCAATCTAAACAAAAAAATTGGCTCTTTGCTAAACCGATGGTCAGAAAATATTGATAGTCACTCCTCTTATGTAGAAATGATTCAGGAGCATAACGCACTTTATTTATATTTTTTTGTTGAGCCGTTTCAGAGTTACCAGACTTCAAACACAGAGCATGATAAATTATGCACATAAAATAACATATAATAAGATATGTGCCCTCATTCTCGAAAGTGGCTGAGGTCATCATGATACCCAAACCCGGTAAACCGCAAAATGATATAACCTCCTATAGACCTATATCTTTATTACCAACCATTTCAAAACTGCTGGAGAAATTACTTATCAAGAGAATATACCCAATTCTTGAGAAAAATCAAACTATTCCATCACGTCAATTCGGCTTTCGAGCTCGACATTCAACAATCGCTCAGCTACACCGAATTACCGACGTTATAGCTCTTGGGAAAAGAAAAATTTGTTCAGAAATATTTTTAGACGTGGTCCAGGCTTTCGATAAGCATGATGGACTCTTTGAGAAACTGGAACAGCAGCTTCCTGGAACATACAGAACTGTTAAAATCATATCTGAAAAACCGTCACGTCGGGGTGAAACAGGCTGACAAATACTCCTCGCTACGCAACATCAATGCCGGAGTACCACAAGGATGTGTATTGGGGCCGCTTTTGTACTTCTGTATACTTATGATATTCCTGTTCCGGGAGAAAGCACAGTGGCAACATTTGCAGACGACACGGCTATTTTGACGATTAGTGACAGTGTCGAAGAAGCAACTGAAAAATTACAGATAGTTGCAAACAAGATCAACTTTGGACAAAGAAATGGCGCATCAAACTACATGAAGGAAAATCCACGCATGTAAACTACACCAATAAGAGAGTTAATTATATTCCAGTAACCATTAATGGGAACGATATTCCATACGCGGATACAGCGAAATACCTTGGCATGACACGGGATGCCAAGCTTAGATGGAAAGAACATGTCAAGAAAAAGCGGAACGAACTCGACCTAAAAATTCGCAAAATGTATTGGCTAATGGGACGGAGGTCAGCCCTGTCAGTGCAAAATAAGCTCCTACTATACAAGCAATTATTAAAGCCAGTATTGGTGATTATCAAAATAAAAAAAAGAATAACATGAACAAAGTTTCTAACTAATTTTATCAAGTAGTTTTCGTAAAAGTAGCAAAAACATAAAATTAAATGACGAATATATTTTATGATGTAATAATACCGTATGTTATTCTAAGCCATGTTGTATATTGTTTCTAATAAGTCTCTTGCGTTTTTAACTTTTTAGATAACCCCGCTTATCGTGTCATACAACTCACACTGTATACAGGTTATAATCGTACCAAATAAGAGGTGGACGATCCGTGTTTAATAACTTTAGGCTACCCGATGAAACGTAACGCATTCGCCGAATTGCGTAGCAAGTAAACAGTTAATATTTACGTAAACCTGTATCTCTGGTGTCTTGGGCTTTCGAACTTACGAATGTAGGCATAGTACTTTTGTATTTAAGTTGTGAAACACCATGCTTCGGCAAGCATTTTGTTGCTGCTACGCTATCACAAAGGTAAGAATTATTTATTTATTGTATGACTCATATACAGCTAATTACAAAACGTCATTAGGAATTAGTGAATTTTGACATCGCCCAAGGACTTATTCGGAAGCATCCTCAAGTTAAACTCCTTACGACGATCTCCATCGCAGTTATATCCGTTATCTTATTAATTATACTATCTTTATTCACTCTTCCATTAATCGCATTTAGATCTCTGGTTCACCTGTACTTAAAGATACGATTTGAAAATTTTGGAGGATTTCTGAAAGGGATATCGCCGACATGCGAACTCGAAAAAGAAAAACTAGCGATCCTCACCGTCTTTATGTTAAAAACCGAGCCAAAATTCTACGAAAAACTTCAAGGGATTACAAGAAAAATTCACAAATCTAACAGCATGTTTTCCAGTTTTGTGGAGTCATGCCTGGGTTATAAGTTTTTCCTGAACAACCAAGTGAGATACGAGAATGTTATTTCAAAAAAGCGTCTAAACAATAACAAATATATTGGGAGAGGTGAATTGGTGGATTACTTAGAGAGATATAAAGTCGTAGGAAGTTTGGAGAGAAAATTATGGGAGGTTGTGTTTTTTGAACAACCCATCATAGACGAGAATGGCCAGGAAAAATTGGTTTTTATGATTAGGATCAATCATTGCGTCACCGATGCTTATTTTATGATCGCTCTTTTCGAGAAATATATGAGAGACGATAAACGGAAAAGATGTGGTTTGCAGAAGGGAGAATTTGCAGTTCCAAATTTAGATGATTTTTACGTGAATAGTAACCCTTTACATCAACCCATGGAGGAATTTTTGTTTCACGGCAGTGACCAGCAATATATGAGTCTCTTTCTTGAAAATGAACTGAATTATGTACCTAGAATAAAAGCTATCAAGGATCAAATTGGCGTGGGGTTCAGTGATGTCCTTTTGGCAGGGTTAGTAGACAGCGTTTCCAACTTTTTGAGAAAGGTAGGTTTTTTTCTTCAAATTTATGTTTTTTTTCTTTCTCGCTAAAGAACATGTCTGTTCTAATGAATTCTCCATCTGAAACACTACGCCTCATATAAAGTTTTACCTTTGTTCAACATTTGAAATATGATGAGAGAAACATATATTTGAAATATGAGAACGATCAATACATATTAACTCTACAAGTTCTAAACCTGAAATAACTTATGTTTAATAATAATATAAAAGAATTAGTATATTATTCTATGAGCAAGTAATGTAAGTAATTTCTCACGAGAACGAAGTTTGCAGAACGAGCCGTAGGCGAGTGGAAAATTGCCATTACTTGTGAATGGAATACTATACTTTTTCTACGACTATGCAATGAAATTTTATAAATTAATTTATTGCGTATGTCACTATGACGGTTTACAGGATTTTGATAGATTACAATTCTTTGATGCGCTTGTCACTTACGAGACGTTGTCAATGCCTTGACAATGCCTTGGTGCTAAGCGCACCAAACAATTTTAATCTGTCAAAATCCTGTAAACCGTCATAGTGACATACAGCCGCCATAGATGCACAAAAATTAACTTATAAAATTTCCTTGTATGGTCGTAGAAAAAGTATAGTATTCCATTCGCAAGTAATGGAAATTTGTCACTCGAACGTTTTGCTTTGTTTTACTTTGTTCTCGTGGGAAATTGCTTACATTACTTGCACATAGAATAATATACTATTTCTACTCCTATTGAGGAATGCGTTGATTATCATGGCAATTTATGATAAGTAATACTAACTATTTCCCACACACATAGCAAATATTTCATTCCTGGCTCCTCATACCCCGCGAGTAGTGAGAAATATTTCATTCCTCACGGCTTTAGAACCAATCACAAATCTGGATTTTTCATTTCCATATTGTTTTGATACACTGCTTAGCGACATTGTCAAGGCATTGACAACGTCGCTAAGTGACAAGGGCACCAAACAATTTGAAATCTGTCAAAATCCTGTAAACCGTCATAGTGTAGAAAATAGTATATTATTCTATGAGCAAGTAATGTAAGCAATTTCTCACGAGAACGAAGTTTGCAGCACGAGCCGTAGGCGAGTGCTGCAAAGCGTTCGAGTGAGAAATTGCCATTACTTGCGAATGGAATACTATACCTTTTCTACGACCATGCAACAAAATTTTATAAATAAATTTTTGTGCATATAGGGACAGCTGTATGCACTATGGCGGTTTACAAGATTTTGACAGATTAAAATTGTTTGGTGCGCCTTGTCACTTAGCGACGTTGTCAATGCCTTGACAATGTCGCTAAGCAGTATATCAACAATTTGGAAATGAAAAATCCAGAGCTGTGATTGGTTCTAAAGCCGTGAGGAATGAAATATTTCTCACTACTGGCGGGGTATGAGGAGCCAGGAATGAAATATTTGTCATGTGTGTGGGGAATGGTTAGTATTACTTATCATAAATTGCCATGATAATGAATGCATTCCTCAATAGGAGTAGAAAAAGTATAGTATTCCATTCGCAAGTAATGGCAATTTCTCACTCGAGCGTTTTGCAGCACTCGCCTACGGCTCGTGCTGCAAACTTCGTTCTCGTGAGGAATTGCTGTCATTACTTGCTCATAGAATAATATACTATTATTTTACTACAATGAATTACATACCAGTTATTAATTAATTGTGTAATATCTTTTGAATTTGAGTCTGGATATCACTGCATATCGCATACTACCAAGTACTTAGCTTGTCAAAAATGCAAAAACATTATCAAATAAACCTAGAAATATCCAATAAGTTTTTCTTGTGATTTTTAACTGGAACACCTATCTCTTAAGTTCTTTTTGTTTATCATATACACATTTTTTCTAGTTATTGTGATATTTGCAATTTAAAGAGTAGTACGGTATTGGTGGTACCTTAATATTGCTCTGTATACAGTGTGTTGGTTAGTTTAACGTAAAATACTTAAGGGCTTGTAAAATAGGTCATTTAGAACCTATTTAACCAGTTTTATTCATATACAAAGTTTGCCATTTTTCCAAACGTACAGCAAACGAACTTGGTCACCTAGAAACTTCAGTTGCACCCCGAAGGAAACCTCAAAGTTTTTTTAGGGATCCTCTCATGAAACTTTGTCACTTGTTAAAAATTTGCTCGGACGTTTCATTGTAGAGGTATGTGCGCTGAGGTATTGTGCGCAGAAACAGACAAAAACCCTCCAACATAGCAACGTTAGAGAACGGATTTGTACGAAAACAACCAACAATAGCCTCTTACTGTCTTTGTTAGTTGATTCAAAGTGGATGATTTTTCTTAAGAGACAATTCAAAATTAGCATAAAATGATTATTTCATCATTCACAGTAATAAAGTAATAAAGTAATAGAGCAATATTGATAATGTGAATCAAACATTGGTTATTTGGAAGTGTTTTCGATAAATTTTTATTACTCTGAATAAAAATCCCAATATAAAGATACCTATCAGCTAGCTATCAGCTTGTTTTTTGCATAGTTGGTTTTTATGTTTGACCAGTTAAATCACATCTATTCAACACTTTCAAAAGGGAACAGATTTTCACGATAGTAAACATAAAGTCCACGCTTTAGGTTTTTCTTATTAGCATTTGAATATCCTCATATTTGATCCAATTTTACCTGTTTTTTTTTAATACTCCCATGCTCGTTCACTTATTACAGAAATTGGGTACCTGTTCAAATAAAGTAAACCTCATGACGACCACACGAGGTAGAATGGAAGACATGGAGAGAATTTTAAACGGAACTTTCGATACCAATGAGTTGGCTAACGAGTTTGCAATATTGGGTTTTCCCGTTTCAACAACAAAGGGAACTGAATCGGCCATTCACATAGTTCGGGATATACACATCACTTACAAACAAGCAAAATTATCCGCCGATGCAATGGTATAAACTCGACATTTTGTTAATTTATAGTGAAAATTATTTTTTATTTTTTTATAGCTAGGATACGTTTGCACAAAATTGCAATGGCAATTTTTCCCTACCTACCTACTGAAGAAAGTGTATGACAATTTGCTAAAATATTTTTGTTTGATGTCCACGAACATGTCCGCTGTTGAAAAAGCTTCAGTACAAGGCCAAGAAATTTTTAATATTTTTTCGTTCGTTCCACTGCACGTTGAAAAGGGTTCGTTAGTTATCAATAATTACAAAATAAATTGACAGATAATTGTACCTTTTATATGTTTTAGGTATGATGATGAGCACGGTGACGTATGACAACCGTTTACACATTACTTTGGTAGCAAGGGAAAAATTTTTAGACAGCAGAACGGAATTGCAAAATATAATCGATGGTATTTTTGATTTTATTGATAGATTAGAGAATGAGGTCGGTAACAGTACTTCATGAAGGCGATTTGATTTTGTAAGACTTTTACCAAAGTTTACAAAAGTTGTTGAACAATAAAAACAAAAAAGTTGATAATATGGCTTAATTTCTACACAGGGATGCTTGAACGGTATTGTACTGTAGGATAGGAAGTATACATCTTCTTTAATCAAAATATGTAGAAGCGTGTTTTTGTCTGTATCGTAGCTTTAATTGAATGCTAATCGAAAAATTCTACCGAAATAAACAATTTAAAATATGTTTCCATAGCAAAACACCTAGTGTTGACGTCGGTCGTTTAGAAAGTTGCTGGGAATATCTGAAAATAACTTCCTCTAATGAGCTGTAATTTGAATAGCTATAATCCTTTTAGATTTTTGCCCAATCACAACAATTAACGGTATTAATAGATTTTATCCGTTACCTATTAATTTCCTCGTTGTGAAATTTTTATTTTATTTATAGTGGTGTAGCGTATGAAGTGAATACATAGTTATATTTGTTAATTGTAGTTTCCGGAAATAAATGTGTTCTATCGAGACTAATATTTTTCTTCTTTAACTTGAAATTGATGTTTCAAAATGAGAAGACGATTCCCCCGCCACTATTCCTGTTCCAGAATACATTGGCCGGACACCATGTGACACCCTCTTGTTGTTTTGAAACAAGTATACCTTTTTTGATTTTAATAGTAATGTGTAACTGAATTGAAATATCATAATAAAATAAAATAATAATATCATAATAAATATCATATTGCTTTTACGACAAAAGATGGATACTATACAGAACTACTATTGGAAAGGGCTCAACCAGAGATCACCAGAGATCCATTAAAACCTAATAGTGCATATTATTTTTATCTACGACTCACATGAAATGAGTTCAATGCATACGTAACGTATCTATGACTATATAATCCCCATCATTATACGCGCCAATGATTATAATGACACTAGCGTTGTATAATAATGACAGTTCGTTCAAATAATGACCTCGTTATTTGAACGTACTGTCATCATTATACAACGCTGTCAAAATCTGTCAAAACGTACGTGGATAACAGTCATTTGACAGTTCGCCTCGCCATCATTGACAAACACATTTAAAATATTTTGCATAAAATGGAATTTATTATCGTAGATAAAACGTCGAATTTGACTCGCACATAACGGATATAAATCGCACGCATGATTACAAGCTCGCCTACGGCTCGCGTGTAAACTTCATGCTCGCGATTTATATCCTTAATTATGTGCTCGTCAAATAATATACTATTATCTACGACTCACATATAATAAGGTCATTGCATACGTATCTGTGACTATAATATAATCCCCATCATGATACACGCCAATGATTATAATCACCCTAGCATTGTACAATGATGACAGTTCGTTCAAATAATGAAGTTATTATTAAAGTCTACCAAAAGCTACGTGAATGACAGTTATGTAACAGTTCGCCTCGCCATCATTGACAAATACATTTATCCCGTCATAAATTGCTAATCTTCAACCCCAATCAAAACTACAGTGACGAAACATAAAACAAATAATTATTAACTAAATTACATAATTCATCTATCGGTATATTTTGTTACTGCAACTGATTCTACAGATTTTCATACATACAGTAATGAAGAACTCAAATGTCAAGAACGATAGTGATAAACAGGTGGGATGTGAATTGTTAAATATATCAAAAATTACAATCACAACCTAGATTTAAACCAGATACTTTTCATTTTTCCAGGCCCCGATAGCTCAGTTGATTAGAGTAATGTGCCAAAAAACTGAAGGTCTCTGGCTCAAATGGTTGTGGTTGTCGTGTAATGTTTAATTTACTTAAAACTTGCATCCCGCCTGTTTGACACCATCTTTCTTTACAATTGAAATATGTTTTGATCACAATGAAAAAACGTAAAGGAATACCTACTCTATCTAAACCATAATGAATAATTTTTTTAATATTTGTGCCCACAATATATAAATAGACAGTGGCGGATTACCCACTAGGGGACCCACTAGAGCCCCCCGCTTGTCGGGCCCGAAAATTGGGTTTTTATTGTAAGAATAAAAAAGAAGCGAACATTACATTTCGACATAATATTCGCTTACAACACTTTCGGAATGAAACAAAGCTTTTGATCGGAAACGTTGATAATTTAATTGGAGCGCATTATACCACACAGTAGCGCAAGATTAAAGGTAAATTGTCCTGAGAGGATATTTCATGTCGAAAAGAAGAGACAAAATTGACAAAACTGAAAATTTCACAATAACTGTAACAAACAATAATTATAATAGCGAATTAATAAACAATAAAAAGACGACAAAATTGGAATTCACTCAATTATCGAGGGAGAATATCAGAAACTGAAAATACATATAACTTATATAAACAAATTGACAAAATCATAACAAAAACTATAAACTGAGCTTCATTCAGTGCCAAATAATGAGCCCTTAAGGGCCAATCTAGTGAATCCACACTAAAAAATAAGGCCTATTTTCTTCTACTATGTCTTTCTATTGTTTTTCCATTTTTCTCACATTTATTCGCGGTATATTCTAGTATACATGATACCAAATCGATCAACGAATACAATGCCGCAAGAGTTTTTAAAATTAGGTGTCAACATAAACAAAAACAACGTTTCGACAAACGTAACAACTTTCCCCAACCTTTAATATTGTCCAATATTGTTTTTATCAATTAATTAATATCTCCATAAGATTACCAAAATAAACTAACAAATTTTAAATGTGAGATAGGAATGCCGTTCATTGAAGTGACGAATTCGCCTACGACAAACCTTGGTAGCTCAATTGATTAGCGCTCCTGACGGAAATTGCGGAGGTCTCTGGTTCAAACCAGGGTCTAAGTTATTTTGCATAAAATTGTCATCACTAAATTAGTTATATCATTTGCATTACCAGCGAATGATAACTATTATCAGCGGTAATGTGAGTTACAACACATGTTCAACATATTTCAAATCATAATAATGTATAAAAATTAGTTTGATTATTTTAGAATTTGTGCTGAATCTACCATTACAGGTAAATTCTTGATTATAAAATAGTAAATTCTTGATTAATAATTTAATTTTCGATGTTATTAATTCATTTTGTTAAGCAGATGGATAGGATATTTTAACCATTTGCTTTAATGCGAATAATAATTATGTTTGGTAATAAACTGTTTTTTGTGTCTTTTCTTTTGGTTTATTATTTTAAACGCGGCAGCAAATCTACAAAAAAATGTTGTATAGATCATGAATTTGTTTAAAATTATTGTTTTTTTTTGTTTCTTATTATTATTGTGCACAACTTTTCTACAACATAGTTTACTTTTTGTTTTTGATTGGATTAGGTATATGGGTCCCGAAATCAGGTTGCGCTTATGGCCCCCAATTTAGTTAGTACGCTACTGTACATAGAATTTGTCTATTTTAGATTTTTAAGATAACGCCACTATTTGGTATCAGTTTTAAAACATTTTTGTTCATTATCCATTCTTACGATGAATGATTTTGGCTACAAAAGAAAATAAAACAATAAAGAAATAAATCAGGTACAATATTGAATTTCAAAAGTTTTATTATTTAGTTAATCTAACCACTAATCAGGTTCAGGGGATTAATTTGTCATGAAAGTACTTCATTATTGATCATTGTTACTGTTTTGTACATAATATGTCATTTTGAAAAAAAAATTAAAGACATCATTAATCTTTCTGACATTGGCTTTGGTAACTCTATAATATTTAATCTAATCTTGCCTGGCTTACCAAAAAGTTTAAATTTAAATAAGTTGATATCGTTATTTAGAATTGAAAAAATGGATTAAATAAATAAGGAGGCAAGTTGGAGGTAAGTATATGATGCACATTATAAGTCCGATAGTCGCTAATAAAGATCAAATCAGTATTAAGTTATATTACTTTCTGACACCATAAACCGTGAATTATCGGAATGAAAAACATTCATTGACGTCCGTACTTTTATGGCTTTACAAGACGATTATTCGCGCATAACGATTAATCTATCTACTATGAAGCTGTTGCTGTCTCATGTCATAAATCGGGAAGTACTGAAGGTATAAAAACTTTCATGAGCCCTAGTATTATGTTATAACTTATAAGTCACCAGACAGCACTATAGGTTGTGTTATTTTAATCTATCATGCTAGTACCATGCATGCACTGATGTTCTAAATCATGTTGTTGTTTATTGCGTTCACTACAATATGATCCATTTACACAATAGTGATAATTGAAAACAAAATTATAGATTAAATTGTGGTAAGTCACCTAGTCGAGACGGCTATAACATTTTTTTTTTCACAACAGCAAAAATTAAAAGCTTGACATCACCACTACAATTATTAAACATGTATCTATAACTTGTAGTATAATATGTGATAATTCATATAAGCTCAGTATGGATGAATCAACGAAAAGTACTATTTGCCCAATCAATACTTTGGATTTTTTATAAAACTGCATTAGCATAAGATATTGCTATTTGCTATACAAAGGTGACGGAAGAAGATGGCAGCAGTCACGAGTTCCAGTTGACAAAACGATACTTAAATCCCAACAACTTAAATGCAAGCGTCATTGGAAGGAATCCTTAACAAAATCGACTCATGATGAAAGAGCAGCCTACTCGTTTTGCAAAACACTGAGGAAGTACAAGAGGCCAGCGGTCCATGTCCCACCTATACGGTGAAGAACGTCAAGAAGCCATTCAGCTAGTTACTCCAAAGGAAGTCGCCAAAAAAATCAAAACAAACCAGAATTTAAAGAAGGCACCTGGATGTGATCTTATCTTAGGTGAGTAAACAATTACCGAAGAAAGGTATTTATAGCAGAAGTTATCTTGATACCAAAACTGGGCAAACCACCGAAGGAGGCCAAATCATATCGACCCATATCACTGTTACCAATGATATCAAAGCTTTTTGAAAAGTTGGTTCTAAAGGGAATGAAACCTATCATTGAGAAAATGGCACGAATTCGTAATTACCAACTGGGTTTTAGAGAAAGACATTCCACTATAGATCAAGTTCATTGAATTACGGATATCATAGAGAAAGCAGTAGAAGAGAGGCTTATGAGCTCAACAATTTTTTTGAAGAAACTCAAGCTTTCGATAAGGGTTGGTACGAAGGATTGATACACAAACTAAAGAGTATGCTACCTTTACACTACGTTGAGCTGTTAACATCATGTATATCAAGTAGATTATTCTGAATACAACAGATAGATGAATACACTACCCCAGGGTAGTGTATTGGGACCCATTCTCTATCTATTATATACAAGCGACCTAAGACAGCTAGAAAATGTAACAGTTGCGAACTTCGCAGATGATATGGCTCTAAAACCAGTGGGATGATGTTGGAGAATCTACTAGGTACCTCAACAAACTAGTAATAACATATATCAATGGACCAAAAATTGAAGACCAAGCTCAATGAACAGAAACCTGTACACATCAACTTTACAAACAAACAAATTTAGGACATACCTCATGTCCGGATTAACGACGCCATAGTTCCATATGCACAAACTGCAAAACATGTGGGTGTAACTCTGGGTCCAAAGCTAAGCTGGAAAGAACACGTTAAGAAACACAGAGTAGAGCTTGGCCTCAAATACAGAGAACTGTTCTGGCCTTTGGGAAGAATTCAGTTGTCCGTATAACACAAACTACAAGTTTGCAGTAGCAGCTACTAGACAACCAGAATCTACTGAGAAGACTAAACAGAACTAAACCCTTCGAAATAGTGAACCAGTGGTATGTGTAAAAAGCAGAGCAGATTTATCATATATTTATTATAATTACTACTTTGCATCGCTTTCGAGAAATGCCACATCCTCGTCCACCAATTTACAAGAGGTTCTCAAAATTCTGAATACAGGTAATTAAAAAAACACTATTTATTTAAAAATGTATATGAATTTCAATATAATAAAACATATAATACATCATTTTGGACTAATTACGACAGGACGAATAATGTAGTACTATTTCTTTGATCACAAATCACCATCAATCACCGCAAACACTGTACTTACACGTGATTGGGTCACGAGAGTTTGCTCTCAACATTACGCCCAATATTGATATGGATTTAGACACCGATGATTGGCTTGATGACTGATTATGAGGATTCTAAAAAAGAAACGTCAAAATGCAAAAAAATCGGTTGATTCGATATTATGAAATTTCTGATAACAATTGTGTTTTCCGGTGCTGCACACGAGTATGATCGGCGGGGCTATTTTTATCAATTATCACCTGTTAATTTGTTGATAATTATTGTCTATAAATGTGTCGGTCATTCAGAATGGTTACGATGAGTGGACAAAAGATTCTATCTGTAAAGACCCACATATTAGGTAAGATATGCATATTTATTATTATGTTTATCTATCACTCACACAAGAATTAATAAGTTCATTGTATACGTATCTATAAGTATATAATCCCTATCATGATACACGCCGATTATTATTATGGTAGTAGCTTTGAATAATTATGACAGATCTTTGGGGTAATAACTTCTTTATTCAAAGGAACTGTCATTATTATTATTCAGATCTACTGACAACAGTTAGGTGGTTGACAGTTCACATCGCCAATATTGACAAATATATTTAAAATAGTTTATATGAAATGGAATTTATGAGAATGTACTATTATTTATCATATTAAGCCCGCTTTACACCTATCAGTAACCCCTGATAATTTATTACCTATTTGATGATACTATGCTTGACTTTAATTGGTCGTATTGTTTCAAAATAATTTGAATTAGGCAATCATTTGTCAATTCTCAGATGTCTCAAGCATACAGTGTGTCTAGCAAATCCTACAGTAAAAATATGATCCCTGTAATATAGAATTAATCTACCAATTAGAAGATACTGACTTTGTAGCCCAGTCATTTTTGACTAAATTCAACCAAAACTCTGAAATAAATAAAGTAAATCTGCAAATTGGTATATACCTTAAATTTAGTGCCCTGAACAACATATTGATTAATTAAAAACTGAACGAGTCCTGACGAGTATTTAGTTAAAATCTACAGCTGTCGATTTCGTCTTTCGACATTATCAGGCTTATCTAAAAGGTTAATTTATAAATTACTACAATACAACAAATAACATACAATATAAAATTTTTATTATTATGTACGTCAAACACTCACTGTCATGGTAAAATAAAATAATTGAAATTTGTGGACTTATAATGTTGGACGCTATGAGTTTTCGGTTACTTCCGGTTACACCGGAAATGATGTCAACTTTTATATTTCCAATGGAACACACTTTAGATCAATTTTATGTTACATTCCCTATTCGAGAAAAGCACTAAAAGTCGATTTTTTTCAAACGGCAACCCCAACTTATGAACACATTTCTTAATTCTATGGAAAATTTTAGATCATCTTTGTGTACAATGTCCTATACCTACCTAAAATGTACTTGTACCTACTGAAATCGATTTTTGAACAGTAGAAATAGCAAACATTACCAAATCTAGATTGCGTTTGACAACAACTGAACATTTGGAATAAATAGAAACTTTATTAAACAAATTTTTTTAGGTCATTTTTCATTATAATTAATTTAGTATTTATAAAATTATAAGCCTACAATATTAAAAATAAAACAAAATCGTAAAGTATTTTAAAAAAATCTGCTTAATTCTATTTCAGTAACTGTTCAAAAACGTTGCCGTTTTCCGCAAAACATGCTTAAATTCTTTTTAACAAATTATTATTGGTCGCGTCCCTGATAGAGGTAGCACATAACCCATTGAAAGCAGTTCGGACTCTATCTTTCATGTTCTCCTTATCAGTTATTGGGTCCTCAATAATTGGGTGATTTCAAATGGACGATGCTCCAGCGCACACAACTGTTGAAGAAGAGGCTTGCTTAACGAGATGTTCGACGATCGGTGGATTGCGCTTACTAAACACTATTTATTTTATTTATTCTTAACAGATGATAGAAACAAATGGTTTGCTTTGGGGTTATCGGTGGCCATAGACCAATGTTTAGAACCTTTAGTAGTCAACGTTTTGCAGTCCGTTGCAGGGGGCATCTTTAGAACTAAGTATCGTCACCTAGTACTGGGAAGTTACTGTAGTTCGATACTTAGTCCTGAAGATGCTTTAGCAACAGAGTGGGAAACGTCGACTAATTCAAAGATAGCAACGCGGTTTATACACGGAAATCAAAATGTCATTACCTGAGACCCCGAAAGTCTAAAATTGTTTATTGCCAGATTTGTTGTTGATGGATAAAACTAGATAAATGAAATAAAATTACTATAAAGGTCATTTATTTATTAATTGCCACCAATTAGTTTGCTTTACAAATCATGCTCCTTTTCCATATGGAGCTTGGGTATTGGTCGATAAGTCATATATTCCACGAGCACTTGTATCACAGCCTTCTCCCATGATGGCCACTGGCTTCTGCCGACATTTGTTGTATTCCAATATATCGATTATAGAACAGCGTGGTTTTGCAACAAAGTCATTACTGTTGACACTTTCAATAAAGTAATATGGCGCAATACCGTGGCTGCACGAAACTTCAGCTAAAAAATATTTAAATAATTAGATTCATCTTAATACTTTCATCGTGGACTTACTATCGAGTATACAGGAATTTTGAATACTACCGCCATCTGGGTAGAAGTTAGCAGCTCCAATGGGTAATTGAATTCCTCCCACGGCACTAGTATGAATCACATCTACAAATTCAGCATCATCATAGCGTAGTCTTCTAGTTTCTAAAGCTGTTGCAAAGAGTGGTCCAGCAGGGTCTAATCCAGTTATACGTCCAATTTTGGTGTTGATTAATGCAAATATATGCTTTCCTATATATTAAGTAAATAGAAGGAATATAGCTACAGAATATTACTACAATAATAATAAACAGATGAATGAAATGCAAATGAACCCACTGAAGCATGGACGCCGTTACAAGATGTTCCAGGAGAGATGTGTTACCGTTGAGGTATTTGTTAAATGTTGCAATAATCAGAAAAACTTTAATATCAGAACCAGAAATTCTTAGATTTTAAAACCAAAAAAGATGCTCTTTCTCATCACCACAATTAATTCTTTTTGAATTATAACTGTATCATTGTTGTGTATGAACATATTTTCTATCTTGGGTCCTCATGTGAGTGCTAAAAACGTCTAATTAAACTAGCAGCCTGTTCTTAAAAATATTTCAATGCTTTTAGCATTATTTTATTATATTCTCTATATAGTGATGGATGGATTTGACCGTCGAGTCGGTAAGCTGAACCTAGTGTACAGGTGGGAGTAATCGTGATCAAATCAGTTCCTGGTGAACCAGCGTTGTTTGCCAGATACCTTAGAAACCTGTACTGAATGGATTCGATACGGTTGACACACTGTTCAAAATGAGGAGATCAGACAATGGAACAGTAGCAGAGGCACGGCTGGACAATAGCCTTGTAGAGATGGATCAAGGTTTTTATGTTAGCGAAGTTTGTGAATCTCATCAACAACCCAAGAGCTGAAAAAGCATTTGAACCTACTCTGTCCTGGTGCTTAGTAAATTTGAAAGATCTGTCAATCAGGACTCCCAGGTCTCTGATCTCCTCGACTGACTTCAGGGATTGGCCATGCAGAAGGTAATTAAAAGGGATGAGAAATGTATGCAATCAGCCATATCATTGATCAACAATAAGAAGAGAATGGGCCCAAATGAGTGCCCTGCGGGACCCCCGACGATACCGAGTATGGACAAGACATGCCAGTCTTAAGGCAAACCCTATTGTGTTCTGCCAGAGAGATTGCACCTCATCCAATCGAGAAGACCACCCCTAACCCGGAACGTGTGCAATTTCCCAATCAGGATCCCATGATCTAACTCTAACGGATCGAATAATATTACGATATTTCGAATAATAATAATATAATATTTTTATTATGTATTTCAATATCAACATATATCAAATATCAACATTTCCTTTTGTGAATAATTATATAGTTACATTTCGTCCATAAATAGTTTTGTATTAAATACTCAACTACATACATCTGCCAAACTTCCGTGATAATGGGCTAAAATTAGCAAAAAAGTACCCCAATAGAGCGGTACTTTTTACGCACTTCTAGTTTGGATAACCACTGTATACAGGAAAAATCTGATGTGGCCAGGCACATGACTTTATCATACAATATATAAAATTAATAGTTTAGCTGCATGAGAATCTATTTGACTGAGATAAATCGTGTATGCATTAAAATTAAACTAGTTAGCCAGGATTTGACAGATATTTTGATAGTCAATAGTATCAATCGAAGGTATTGTCAAAGCATCAGCATTTGACACTACTTACTGTCATCAGAATAATAGTTGTTTATCTCACAAGTGCCGAAAGTACGGAATAGCACAACGATCGGTGATGCGGCGCGTCACCGATGGCGGAGCGTCGTCGTCGCATGTGAGCGAGTCGCGCTATGTAGTTTTCGGCAGGAGTGACATCAACGTTTTTTGTATTGCTTTTTGAGAAATACGTATTTAAAAAAAATCAAAAATGGTTATATTTCGGTATAGAAAATGTTAGGTTGATACCACTTCTACTAAATGTCAAGTTTAAAAAGCTAATTCAAATTCTGACAGATTTATAGTCGAGAGTTCTCCGAGTGTGACAGCGTGGTGACAGCCATAGACGTTTCTGTGGTGACAGCACAAAAAAAATATTTGTCAAAATCCTGGCTACTATGTAGCATATCAATGCAGATGCGACCGATCTCGATCAAATAGAATTTGCTCTTGCAGCTAAACTATTAATTTTACCAAAAAATGTCATAGGCATAAATTATTCAAAATTTCCTCTACTTTAATTTATTATTTAACTATTTTGACGAAATTACAGAAATGGCATTTCTAACATCCTTGAAAATGGCTTAGAATAAACTACCAGTTCCTTTGGACCCTTTTGAACCAAAAGCTTTTCAGCTCTAAGTTTGGTCATAAAACTTCTAAATATGAACTTTCGTCCCGATACCTTTAGTAGTTTTTCCGAAATCGTCGCCACAAAAATCGTTTACACACATACGCACACACACACACACACAGACATTTTTTTGGACCTTGGTCAAAAATGTTCAGGGGACCCAAAAAGACATATTTCCGCTAAAATCTCAATTTTTTTTCGGCATGATTACAATACTTTAGCATACTGCGTATGATAAATTAAAAACATTTGTAGTTGAATCAGTTCATATTCAGGAATAATTTAAAAAAAGTGATACGTGCGACGTGCGTGTTTTTTAAAAGACAATATAAGAAACAGTCACATCAAATGACTGATCATTAAACGAGGGCTTTATAACGCGAATGGAGGACAGTTAAATTCAAATGCGAAAGGAACACAAGTCCTCCTTTTGGATACCATATTGTAAGCCTACTCATAGTAGAAGTATATCTACTTTAATAGTTAAATTCAGACTTTCGTCTGAAACTTTTTATTGAGCCTCTTTCAAGAAAGGTACTAAGAACCAAAGCTTTGTAATTCTGGTACCAGCGAACAGTAGGTTAACATTAACTAGGCCAATAACAATAATATAATTCCATTTTATTTTAAAAGTGGTATATTATGGCATTTCACATGACCTACTTTCCACATGCAGGTTCGTGGGAAATTGGTCCATAATCCAGCTCTTTAACTCCTGCAGCTTCTCAACGGTGCGTTCCAGGACATGAGTTCATTATCTACAACAACCAGCCTGTATACTGTTTTCAATATTTACTCTTGTTTTTAACGGCCTGAATATTTGAGATAACCAGGTCAATATGGAACCTTCTAAGTAGTATGAAATGCATTCTCAAACATGGCCATCTTGAGCAAACATTAGATACTGTAAACTTGACGCAATTTATCTCGAGACTCCTCCATGCTTTACGAGACGGAATTATACCGCAAAAGAGACAGATAATCTAACAAAACTGATGTTAAATGAAAATGATACAGTTTTTACAGGTTTTCCGAATGTCATACAGTTTATCAACACTAGAATAAACTCTATAAACTTTATTTACCTGTGAATCCGGCTATATGAGCTCCAAGAGAATGGCCAGTCATGTGAATTTTATCAAATTGAAGTCCATGTTGAATTAATTCGCTAATCTTATTAGCTATTGACAGTCCAGTTTCATCAGCAACAAGGGTTGAGTCAATGTATCCTTCCTCGGCATCGTCTTCCCAGTCAACGGCAAGTACCTGATGACCTTTGGCCAAATATGCTTGAATTAATGGATCATACCAAGCGACTGAGCTCGATCCCTTCCATCCGTGACACAAGATCTTCAGTTGTTTGGTCGGATCAATGTTTACCTCATTTGAAGTAATGTTTTGTAAATCATCTGGTAATTCATCTGGACCGGCGTAATACCAAAATTTGATTGTGCCGAGGCAATTAACTGGAAGAAGTGAATGTGACATAGTTATTATCGATAAACATCTTTCAACTCAGGATACTTACTCGGGACAGACAGCACCACTAAAACAACCAGCAAAGGTATCATTTTCGGTCTATCGTTACTTTGAAGTTGTATCGAACTACTTAGCACGGATATTTATAGATGATTTTTAATCTTGTTATGATATAAAGGAATAAGGTATTTTTTCAAGTTTTTTTTTGTTTATTGGATTTTGTGGTGTTCGGCATGATCTAATCTGCCAAAAATATACTATAATTGCAGATAATATAATACGACATTATCCACCAATAACCAATTTACGATATTGTAGTACCTTTAAACAAATTATTACTTTGGTATTGGCATTACCAAGGGAAGTACCTACAATCTACAAAATACGGATAGATCCCGTTATTTCTGATGCCTGACATCAAATTCGAAAATTTCTCATCCAATATGGCCATTAAAAATTCCGTAAAAACATTCCGGTTCCCATTTGTTCTTGTGACATTTAAACGATATAGATGGAAATAAATCAACCAAATAATCATAAATAAAGTGTGCGTTACCACCAATGTATTGTGTATAGATCAAGAGCTAGTGAACGATTAACCCACCCGACTTTACACCGCTTCAAATTTTGCACAAATTCGCCTTATAGCAAACTAGATGCCAACTACCTGGGAGATAGTTGGCGGTTTTTCTCAAAACTGTCAGAATATCGAAATTTTAGTGGCTACTAAATTACTCACCATAAATGTTTGTCTAAAATATCTAAAATATCCATCAAGATACCTATTTATGTTACCAATAAAATGGACACGATAACAAGCCGGATGGATATTTGTATGAAAGCAATGTGTGTTTCGTGGGAATCATAAACTGGCACAAATGCTATCAAAAAGAATAACTTTCATTTGAATTTTACGATGTGTCTAGACCTCGTGCTTAAATGGTATTGGACGATGTGTGTTATTTTCAAAAATGGACCCTGTTGGCGATGGGTAGTATTGCTCATCTATAAATTTTTCTATGTAATTATTTATATTTTTGGGGATTCAAAAGTTGTCAACTATACAGGGTGAGTTGATAATGCATCACCCTTCCCACCACATGAATTAAGTATGATACAGATAGGGATAACGTCAAAATGTTGATAACAAAGTAAGTTTACTTGTACTTATGGTACAGATATAGAAAATTTGTTCAAAGGTTGCGGTCGTTGCGGATAAAAATGTATTGGTCTGGAATATTTCTTTGGTAGAAAGAACGTTTACTTCTGTCAATTGAAGTTTGAAGTTAAAATTTACAGTTTCTTCTTATTAGGAACAAGATTTATTTAGTTCCAATAATTATTGTGTTGAGTGGAAACATTATGATTTTTCACTGTGTACCGGTTTCCTAATGAAGCTAGTCCATAACATTTTGGACTGCCCGCTGTTGCTTGATACCTGCTTCAATGTTCTGAGAGGTGCTGCAGAATAATCAAAATCAAATGTTTATTTCTGACAAAAGGCTTTTACATAGGCAAAAAAATAGATATTTAGTCTCCATTTACATGTTTAATGCTATTTGCCTAGGCAAATGTATTTGCCAAAGCGGTTGTGAGGCAAATAGCATTTTGTTTAGAAATCGATCGGTCACATTTTGCTGTGCTAAAATACATTCCGTACGGGTAGAGTCCGTAGCATCATCAATTAATGGGGATCTCTCTTCCTTCCTGTCTGTCTGTCGGTTATCCTGATTTTTTATAACAAAAACTCTTTGATTAAAAGCATTGCCAAACACATGGCAGCAATAATTTTTTATTCTTCTGTGCAAATTTGATTCATACGGAGATAAAATGATGACGTAAGCGATTGATATTAGAGAACAGAGTGTAACCCCAATCGGAAGTGACCGTGAGATGTGCGCGTTTAGGCGAACTGGAGACGGCAGTGCGCATAGTCAGCATTGTGTTGAATTTTCAAATTATGTGATATTAAGTGACTGTTGACAGTCTGTGGTTGACAGCGTTATTAACTTCATCTCCGTTCCTTATCACAACAATACTTGGTCGGCTGTGTGTTTTGAACATCGCAGTAACCTCCGCAGCATATCGGTGAACCATTGTGAACACAAGCAAAACGTTTCAACACACCAAATGTTCACTGAGTTCACCGAGTACATTTTTTGTTCCGCATGGTTTTCCGTATACAAAATACTTAGGTGATATCATCATCTGCATCGATGCGTCAAATCGCCCAGTCGATAAGAATTCAGAAATTTACTGTTTTTCATTCTATAACTTTTCTCCTTGTAAAAGGGAAACTACAACGAATAAGGCGTAACTTCAATATAACCATGATGATTACAATATGATATTACTCAGAAGCAATCAACGACTAAGTATTAATTATGACGTATTTGAGAACACACTTTCACGGATTGCACATACCGTCACATAATTTTAAAACAAACGCGATTGAAAACAAAATGCTTTTTGCCTAACAACAGTCTTGCAAATACATTTGCCTAGGCAAATAGCTTTAAAAATTTTAATAAAGGTTTCTTATCTATTAGGCAAAAGCCTTTTGCCTAAAATAACCATTTAGCTACGTCATATATAGGGGGAAGGCGGCTGGGTAAGCACCTAGGCTTGAGAAGGCCCTTTGTGCAGACCCCCCTGCTCATTCTGGTCCCGTAATCTCGTCCAGGCCCTGGACAAAGGCAACGAGCCATGGTAGAGGAGCGTCCCTGATTCTCTCAGTGGTTGGCCAGGGTTCCCCAAGAGCACTAACCCTCTGGTCTTCTAGGACGAGGTATTCGCACAGAATGTGTGTATTACCGTCTTGTCGTCCTACTTGCACGCACGGTAGGTTGGAGATTCTGACAGATGCAGATGGAACATATGCTTCCATAGTCTGCAGTGTCCAGTAAGGAGTCCCGTAATAAGATGAAGCTTGCTTCTGGTTAGCTGCGTGTATTTCCTGGCTTCCTTAATGGAGGGATACTTGATCGTCTCCTTGGCCAGCAAACAGCCTGGTGTGTTATCTCACCAGTGGAAGGATTTCACTATGAGTAATGTCCCTTACCATGACCCTGAGGGCGGTGTTGTCCCTGAGGGCAGGATGGAAGGTTCAGGTGCGATGGCCGCGTGCCAACTGATGGAGATTGAACATCTGTTTCCGTAGTTAGCAGTGTCCAGTAATAAGACGAAGCTTGCTTCTGGGGAGCAGTTTGAATATAATAATAATAAAAATAATGCTTTATTTGTCGTGTGACCTTGTACAGATATTGACAATGGTCATTTACTGCGTTAAATTAAAAATAGTTGCCAAAACAATACTTCTTAAATATCAATCGATGCAATCAAAAAACTCAATGAACTACAAAAATAAAAATAAAGAAGGTTTCCGTACATATTGAAATTATCTCAGCAATGCAACAGTATACTTCGACATAAATGTTTCCACTTTAAAACACAAACCAATACACACACAATAAGACATTTTACACACACACATATAACGTGTCGCGCGCCAATCAGGGACGCGATGTGCCTGTCAGAAACTCGTCAATAGAATAAAATGACTGTCGTTAAGTTAAGTAGACCTTTAAACCAGATGTTAGTAGACCTTTAAACCAGATGTTAGTAATTTGTTAGTATATTAAAAATTCTAAGGTGATTCCTGCATGATTCCCGGAAGCCCAGGTGAAGAATACATCTTAGGAAGCGTGTCTGTAGACTAAATAGTACTTTTATGTGAGCTGATAATCTCCAAAAAACATAATCCCATAACCGAGTGATCTAGAACTCTCCGTACCTTAAATATAGCGTAGTGTGCACTGCCCAGTTTCTTAGTTACATATAGCGACAAATGGAATTACAGGCACAGAATCACGGTGCAGGCACCTTGATTCTGTGCACAACTGAACGATTCACTGTGACCGAAATTGACGTCACTGAGTTCACTGAGTAATACTCCTATAGCACTACGCAAGCGAAAATGGTTCAAGTAGACCGAGCCGAGATTTTGTACTATGCAACCTACACAGTACAGATACGTATAGGTACAGCAGTGGAAAATTCTATGGTAACATGCCCGCCGCTAGTGTACACCAAACGTAGGTCGGAGATTGTCGGTCGTCGTATACCTACCTAGTAGTCATAAAATCGAGGGGTCACTTCTGTTTCTTTTCCTTTTAAGTTTTCTGTATATAGATGGTATGAATAATATATATAGGTGGTATGAGTTTCGTATTTATATAATATATTTTCGATATTCGGAGCGAAACTGCCGCTCGTAGCTAAAGATTGTTATTCGTTAATATTTTTGTTTCGATATGCAATTGCAGTAATATTTCATTTATACTAAAATACATAGTAACTTTAGTTATAATTGTAAAAATTTTAATTAGGCACATATTGAAATACTTCATCATCATGGCTACGTCGGTGTATGCATCAAGGCAAACCGATTACTATATCCGATATCCGCTGTCAATAATTTTTAAAGGAGGTAATTCCAGATAGGAAGTTCCTGTAAGTGAAAAAACTCATTTTTCTCGGTTTCTACTTCCCAGACCAAAATAATATACTTTTATCTCAAAATGTTTTATATTTATTTAATTTACGTTATGGTAAGTAATGAAAATTGCATATAATTATGTATTCAACAAAAATAATATAAATATAACATGAGTATAGTATAGATAAAAATAGAAAAAATAGATAGATGTATAACAGTAAAAAAATGATATTTATAATAACATAAAGATATATTATTATTGAATATTGTTAATATCTACTATTATATTAAATAGTACCATTTAATATCAGAGAGCTTTACTTTGAAAATTATCTCGTAAAAGAATATTATGATCAAATATAATTCGACCCGTGCAACGAAGACTATCGTAGCTCAAGTGCAATCAATCCCTATGTAGTTAGTATAGTCTTCGTTGCATGGGTCGATATTATGTATAATATACCTATGTATTATGCAAAGACAACCATCAACCCACAACAACTGTTTCAGGTTGTCGAACGTATTGCATAAAATATTGGTTTTAGGTCGCACTACATTTTTATCAAGTTTCATTTTAAATTGCATATAATGTTTAAATTGCAATTTAATTAAACTAATGGACGTATGTATCGACCTTTTAGCTGCTCATTATAATTTATAGAGGTTTGGACTGTATTGCACATTTATTTACTTAAGTGTTTAAAATGTATTATAAAAGGAATATTCATATTTATTATATGTCCAATATTTTTTCCCGCAAAAAGCATTTTTAGAAACTAAATGTCATTCAGAGTAAAACTTTTCATATGGACCTAATTGTTATTCCAAATCATTAAAAAGTTACAGCACACTTGAAATATTAGCAAAATAAATTTTTATATAAAATATAATTTCCGGGGTAATGCCACTGATTTTCTAATTTAAGCGTTTGTATTACCAATTGTTATGCAGCAACGGATAGCTTCGAATACAACCATTTTATGTTTTACAAATTTTCTGGTGTTCAAATTGACAAGTTGGAGGATTTTTATAATAGCAATTCATTTCAGAGATTTTGTCGTATGCATACCCTACATAATAAATAATATAATTCAATTGATTATTTAATATTAAGGTAAATAACAATTTAATGATAATAAAATAATCAACAAAACCAATAGCACGCAAACATTTTAACAAAAAAAACTGTTATATTTACAATACACGTATTCGTACCCAATGCACTACAATAATGATTTTAATCATACAAAAGCAAACTTACCGATATATTTAGTGCATTAGCGATCTCTCCTTTGTTTCTGCCAAGTTCCCAAAGGGTGACGATTCTTGCACGATCTTCAATAGACAGGTGATAGGGCATTGTAACTCTTCGAAATTGTGTGTCGATGGCACGAAGTCACAACGTTATGTGATACATATTTTCAATATTTGCCTAATTTGCGGAAAGGCCAGCAAAAAAGTAAATTAAGGAACAAAATGCGACCCATAGTGTAATAAAAATACCTACCTTTGTGCTTGATCGTCCGGTAGGTCGGCCGCAATACAAAATATTATACAAGGAACTAGTGGACTTGAAACTTTTGCAATACGGCGAAAACGATTGAGTAACATAAATATAGATTGAAATTTCAATGATTTTTATATAATTTTTTTCAAAGTTATTTGCATATCGTTCTGATGTGATATCATTCATATTGGATTGTAAATCCTGCCCTTACATGTCACACATAAAAGAAAATTGTGTGTGGATGTTATTATAGAACGTAAAGATATAATTTTAATAAACATAAAAATAACAACATTTTTATAATTAAGCTAAAATGCGGAACAACACTGTAGTATCAGTTCTAAAGGGCATATCTGCAGCAAAGTAGAAACCGGGGCAAATACGATTTACAACTACATGCATAAAATACATTAAATATTACAGTGAACTTTTGTCAGTTTCGGATATCGGAATATGTTTCCGAAATAGACGAAATTCGATTTCATTCCATAGATATATAAAAATAAAACGAAACGAAACAAAAGTGACCCTTTGGTTTTATGACTTTAGCAGGTAGGTATCCGACGACCGACAATCCCCGACCTACGTTTGGTGTACACTAGCGGCGGGCCTGTTACCATTGGATTTTCCACGGCTGTACATATACGTAGTGTTGCAAAACGGCTCCAGATATCATAAATTATTTTCTCGTTCCAAGTAATTCTTTTAAAAGCAAGTCATAAAAAGTCATACTAGCATAGGTACATACCACAAGTTTATTTTTGTCTGATAAGAAATTTGGAGAAGCAAAACAACAACGAAGAACAAATTAACACTTTTTATTCTTAATACTATGGTATCATAAATTTCGAAAGTTAAAAGATTAAAATCGTATATAAATGCATTTGCGGAGCCTTTCGCTACTGTTGTAACGCAACAGCTGACAACATGATTTGTTTGTTTATTGTGTTTGTAGTGCTTACTGTTCCAAGTAAGTATCCCAGGTTGGAAGATATTTTTCGTATAATGTAATGAGCATACTTTCCAGTTAACTGTCTCGGTACAGTCAAGTTATTGTATTACTCCGGTCCAAATGTAGATTCAGTTGACATACGAAAGCTTGATTTAAATAATGTACTTCTTGATCCGTCTAAACAACTCAAGATCTTGTGTCATGGATGGTTGTCATCGAGCTTGGACGATTGGTACGTTCAAATAACAAAATCCTATTTGGCTAAAGGACACCAGGTACTTGCCATTGATTGGGCAGATGATGCTTTCAGCGACTATAATCATATCGTGCTTGTTGCTAATGATGTTGCACAAGTAATAGCTAATAAAATTATTCAGTTGGTTTTTAATTCTGGTCTCAAATATGATAAAGTGCACATCATTGGTCACTCTCTTGGTGCACACATAGCAGGATTTACAGGTAATTCAACATTATTGAGTTATTCTATTATTGTTCTAACACAGACGGAAATTAATTTTTACAGAGTACATTCACTCCTTTTGCAAGTAGCTAAAAATATACATATCTTTAGGGAGTTGGATGCTTTTACCGCGCGGGTGTTAAAATTATCCGATACGGAGTTAAGTGAATACCAAACGATAAAACCAGCAAAAATTAAAAGCATTATTTCAATTACTAAGTTTTCTGTGATATGGTAATAAGAAAGGAATAAGAAAGAAATTTTAATTACTTGCTTTCTTACTGAAAGTGACCATAACACAGCAAATGTATTAATTAATTTACATAATATATTTGATTATATACATAACACATATATAAGCTGACCAGACGTACCGCTTTTGGCAGAACATTCTCGATTTTTTACATTTTCTCCCGCGTCCCGCGGATGTCCCGTCTTTTGAAAAAGCCTTAAAAGTTTCATACCACATCATAGGTTTATTCTTATTTGATACAACATTATTTTACAAATTTTATGATAAAGAACAGAACAGTGTTTCTATTGTTGTATTTTAAAACATCATTTTGGTGTCGCTGTTGACTTAGTGAGTTTGTTGACTTGTGAAAGGTGAAATTATTGATTTTTTTACAAAGAAAAATATAAATTACTTTTGAATATTATTCTTAGATTAGCATTTTAACAACATGACACAGTTGAATAACCATAAAACAGTTCATATCTGCCATTTGCATGTTAAGATGGTTTGGCAATAGAGTCTGTCCGCAAGATTTTGTGTTTGTATTTTGTAGCCATTGAATTCGAACACTTGTTTACTATCATCGTGGACTGTACAATTTATTCCTATTAATTAAATTATGTTTAATTCTTCACACCTTCACCCCCATTTGTGCGTTTAGATGATCCGTTGATAGTCAATCTTACACGGACACGAAGTTTTGTGTAATTTAAATACAAACGTTGTTACAATATGTATATAATCATCCAACTCTATATCAAAGTCTATCATATCGCCATATACAGGGTTAGTCAAAATTACCGGAACACCTAAATAATTTTTCAACCGTTCAACCTTTAATCAATTTATCGTTTAAATATATATATAAACAAATATTGTTTTTTAATGCAAATATAAATAAAGTATGTAATACATTTAATTCTCTATGAACTACAATTAATCTCTTTAAGAAAACAATGTAGAGTGTTCAATAAGTAAATATTTTTTATGTTAAATAATTGTGATCACCATCACAAAAACTTGTGTAGTACCCAACCTAAAACAAAATCGTATTGACAATTTTTTCTTAATAATTGCCGAAGAGCAAAGTTGGAAAGATTTATCAATCTTTTATTTCGTACATTATCATAACGTCTCTCACAACATTTCAGATATGCGCTGTCGACTGCAAAAAGCCATACTTCTTCTATTATTAAGTTCTAATGCCAAGGAAGCCTGTAATATACATCCAAACTACTTCATATCAGTCATATATACGTAGTAAACAATACATAAGTGACGAAATATGTATCGGTTTTAATGTCACTCCATTCCCTGGCACATGCTGGCAGTAAATATGTCTTAAACTGCAATATCAATAACTACATACCGTATTACGTGCAAATTATATTTTATATGGCTTATAATATGTCACTGCACGACTTGGCAAGTTGTTGGTGACTTCTCTCACATATTTATTACATCGTCTGTTAAAAGCGGCTGTAAATTTTGCTTCCCAGTTTCCGTGACAGTTAAAACACGTGCGTGATCTACAATATAATTTTTCTATAATATAATTTTTCTATAATATAATTTTTCTATAAATTAGTTTTTCACTTCATGGTAAAATCATACCATTTTGGAAATTATTCAAATTATTTGTATCAACACCAAAAAATGTATTTTCTCTCATTTTGTCAATTCTTCCAACATTGTATGGTGTTAATTTTCATTCCATAGCGCCCGTGATTTTCTTTACCGTTTCAGATATTAACTATTTTCCACTACCTGCTAAGTTCTTAAATTAACACAGTTTTATCATACAATCAACTGATTTTCGTCAAAAAGTTCGTTTTTTTGTGGATGACTAACTACGTAAAATTCTGTACGTCAAATATTTATGTATGTATCTAATATTTGTGTAATGAATGTAGGAAAGCACATATCTGCATTTTCCGGTTGGAAACTTGGCCGCATAACGGGATTAGATCCAGCTGCCCCACAGTATTATAAAGTACCCCCAAATAAAAGACTAGATGCCGATGATGCTGCATTTGTGGACGTCATTCACACTAGTCTCCTGGTCGGGATTCAAGACCCTATTGGTCACGTTGACTTCTATCCAGATGGCGGTCTTTTTCAGCATGCTTGTTTACTCACTTTACAGGATAGTAGGTGAAGAATTACATTATATTATATATAAATAATTACTTTTTAAAAGTTTTAGTTAACCCATTTTGCAGCCATTTCATTACACCAGAGTATATGATTGAAAGTATCGCCAGTAATAAATTTATTGCAAAAGCACACTGTTCTATTTTCGATATATGGGACTACGTCAAATGTCGGCAAAAAGCTGACGCTATAATGGGAGAAGGATGTGATCCAACCGCAACTGGAATTTATTGTTTATCCATAAATCACAAATCCGTGGATTTATGTACATATCTATGGAGACATAATCCCCATTGATGGCAGGGAGTAGGTGGCAGTTCAGTGGTTTATTGCGGCAGTCAGTGAATTATGGTGACAATTCAACCAATAGGTTACTCTCCATATGGAAAAGGATAATGAATAATATGATCTGTTAAGCAAAGCTAATAAGTGTTTTACTGTGGTGTTCAAAGCTGGGCACAAAAGCGGTAATCCGTTAATCGTTAATTAACGAAGTTAAATTTTTCGTTAACGAATTAGCTTTTAAGTTAACTTTCAAAACAATTAACGGACTCATTAACTTCCGCTACATATGTCATGCGTTCATTCAAGTCCGTTAAATCGAAAATATCATAATTAAACATTTCAAACTGTTGTTGACATTATGTGCATGTTCGGACTTGGTTTTGTATAACGTACTACTTTGTGCGACACGGCGTCCGTAGTCCGTATGTGTCCGCATGTGCGTGAATTGTTTAGTTTTTAGTTACTTTTTGTATGTACAGTCGCGGAAAAAATATGTTAACATCCTAAAGTTCTTGTTTCCTTGTAACTCTGTAACTACCAAACGAAATTTGATCCGACTTTCATCCAAAAATTTTATGATCTATACGTACTATTTTCCGCGACTATACCTATTTATTATGTAATAGTAAATATTTCACTATTTATTAATATTGTTACTTTTTAATAAATACCAATTGTTTCAAAATATAAATCTAAACTTGAAAAGAAACATTCTGAAAATGCTTTTCTTCTAACTGCAACCACCTTAGTTGGGCTTTTCAATGTCTTTTATAAATATTACATCTCGCAATGTAGATATTTTAGTTACCACTATGGGTAGTTTGAAAAATTCCTAAGGCAATTTTAACTTATGCAACCGAAAGATCTGTTGTTATTAGGTTATACTCAGCATACCCTATTTTTTATAAACGTTAACGATTGACGGTTAAAGTTAACTTCCGTTACATTTATAGCAAATTAACGGACTATCGTTTAACGAAGTTAACTTTTTCGTTAACGGATTATCGGTTAACGAAATTAACTTTCTGATTAACTTGCCCAGCTTTAGTGGGTTTTCTTAAGACCTAAATTATTGTTTACTTTAGTTTTGTGTTGAATGTATTGTATTTTACGTTAATTAAAAATAATAAAACAAACGTCTTACAAAAAAACAACATAAAACAATAAAAGATCTTACTACAGCTTTATTAAATTGTTCTTATTAGGTTTAACAAAAAGTTATCCTATGATAGTTCACACGACTAACGATACTACTTTTCCTGCTGTTTTGGGTTAAAGTTGCTCTAACATAGACTTTTATTCAAAAGCCTTTTGTTCTTTGGTAAACAACAGCACAAAAAAATAGTCATCATTCATTCAAATTAATTTATTTCATAAGAGTGAAGATTGTAACACAAAACTTTAATCAAAAGATGTCCTTGACTGAAGTTATATACTCAACTATGACAGTTGCACAATCATAAACTATTTCCACAGCCTGCTGGTACCCATCGTAGGCATACTTTCGCCAGTCTATGGCAAATACTTGGTAGCCTTTTTCTAAGTAAGCTTGGATCAAAGGGTCATACCAGTGGACCACACTCGGTATATTCAAACCATGAACGCTGACTTTCAGTTGTTTCGATGGGTCGACAAATGCTTCGTCGAACGGAATATCTGGTGTAGATTCTTTTAAACTATGATAAACTAATTTTAGTCCACTAAGGCACGTTACTGAAAATGATAGTGGGTTACTTTAGAATTGATTAAAATATTACATGATAAATACGTACCTGGAGAACCAAAAAGCCCCAATATAAGACACACATTGAATATAATATGTGGATTCATGTTTTAATTTGAACACGTATCAGTGTTCCTCTGAGCAAAGATATTGATATACAACCCACATTATCTGTGAAATAAATAAATTCGACCCGTGATTAATTTGATGTTGTTTTTATAAGAAGTACTCTAAGTAATTAGGTACATATTTTGTCTCGTAAGTAAAATTAAAACAACACTTGAATCATGTGGTGATGCTGTATGTCTTGTTATCGTAGTGATGATCAAATTTATCCCGTACACACATCCATACGATAAATAATAATTCTATTCGAAATGTAGTAACTTTAAAACATAAAATGATATACAAAACTCAGAACATTTTATTCAGATGTTTCAGGAAATGTTTTCTTTTTTGTAGGACTCCTGCACTCACTGCTTAAAAATAAACTGAGAAGTGAATGTTTTTTCCAAGTTGGTAATTATAAACTTGTATTTATAAGAAACTTTGCGTAATTAAAAATTTTATTGTTAGTAAAAACAAAGAAACACAGGGTGATATGATAAAAATGAGAATATAGTTTATGCTCAATTTATTGACGCTGACAGATTTTTATTCCCATGAATGGGAGCATTTACGGCAATATATCGAGCACAAAATGTACTAAGGAGCCTAAAATATAACTCATTTATTTTTCTATTGTTTATGTGGACTCATAATTATCTATAGTAAATTTATCTTTCATGTATGTCATATAATCGACGTAAAAGTATGCAATTATCTTCAAATCAGTACACATGTTAGTACGTTTGTATCTGAAATATATAGATTCCAAGAATTGAAAGAATATCGATTTTCTAATTGAAACACCTTGTATTTCAATAAGAAAATCGCTATTCTTGGAAAGGACGTTGTTCGAATATTATGAACTTGAATACAATTTAATCATAAAACTCTTCAAATAAATTTCTAGTAGTTCAGAAATAATTCGGTGATGTCGGTCAAATATGCTGATTTTTACACAAAAAATAAAAAGCTTCAAAACTGTAAGTAATGAGTTAGGACTATCTCATGTGCTAAAAGTTTACAAAGAATTCAAATGTTACGAGATATCGGCCATTATATTAAAAGATCTGAAGTTGACCTCCCTATGATACCCTTACTTTAAAAAATTTGTGTATTTTTTTAACTTTTCACGATAAACAAATAATGTTAAGATTAAAATGGCCCACAGGTGTCCACTTCAGTCCCTAGGGTTTAAACTTCTATACATGCCTAAAACGATTTATTTTAATCATCAAGACATGTAGATATAGGTTGAGTAAATTTGTTTTTAACAAAGCTATTTAAGAAGTACATATTTTTCTCTCCGACATGGACAAAGAGTTATGCGCTGAACACAAAACTAAACCATATCTAATCGATTTCGATTACTAATGTGCATGTAGAAAGTTATGTATAGTATATACATCTAATGTGTTAAGGATTTTCGTACTTTATATAACCTATAACGCTTTTGGTAACATTTTAACATTTAATAACATACAACATTCTGACTTTGTCTTAGTCCTAGCGCTGTGCGATTTAGGTATTTGTGTTTGCTCTATCGGCTGTAAATTTACTAAATATAACTTCTAACCGGCTATCTAGAGGTATAGCTATTAAACGTTAATCATTACGTAAGTTTTTATCACGTAGCCGTTGCGGGTTGTCCCAATCTCTATTGTGATCATAATTGCGACCTTGTTGATTATTTAAAAAACTTGTAGGTTAAAGTAGAATATTTTTTACAACTAGTTTTTATCCTAACTTTCGTATGTTCACAGTTACTACAGTGCTACCAGATATTACCCGCAAAAATACTCTTAACTCAATAAAATAACCATAATTTCTAAATTTACATAAAATTATTAATTACATTCGTTTGATAACAATTTTTGACGCATTCGGTCAAACCTCTCATATACCAATTTGATGTCTTATAAAACTCGTGTAATAATATACTCGTGTAATATAATATGTAGGTACGTATACCATATAATATTTCCAAAGTTTATAGTTAAGAACACCAACAAGCGACAAAAGCGGAGGATTGGGCGCGAATTTGCCTTTAAGGGTACATTCTGGTGTAAAATTTTCAAAATTAATGATTTTGTATTACATATTTTGATTTCACAGTATATAGAGTCAAATTTCAGCAACAAACTCGAAACATAACTATTCCCCAGCCGAAAGTCAAGCGGCCCGCCGAAGTCGATTACATCTCGATTATTATCTAAACCATTTTTAACCACTTTCAATACTTACATCTTTCAATATTTTTCAGAAATTCTTTTGTTTAGTATACCCACATTCCTTATCTTCAAAATGTATTATTTGTTTTGATAATGTTAATAGTAACCTAAGTTTTCTGGTTTCAGGCTACTGGTTCTTGACATTTCGTGTCAACCGTTTGGTCGTCTAATTTTGAGTCTTATTTTATTAAACCCGCTAATAAGAGTTGGTTTATAAACGAGTTATTTCTATTTAAAAGCCAATCATTTGTTCCTATCACTATTTATTAAACACTATTACAGATCATCGTTATATATCACACTATTATTCTTTTCCATATGGAGAGTTACTGTTCGTTGACAAATAATAAACTCCAGAAGCAGTTGAATCACATCCTTCTCCCATAACAGCAGACGGATTGTTTCGACAGAATTGCAAACGATACATTAAGTATGATTTACACTGTTTTGCAACAAAATTGTTACTGTTGACACTCTCGATCATATAATCTGTTGCCCTCATATGACTGCATCCAACTAAAAAGAATTATTGTATCACTAATTTATCATTATTACTTCTTTAAACACTCACGTTCAGTGCAGCCATTCTGGATGAATCCACCATCTGGGTAGAAGTCAGCATGTCCAATAGTATTCTTAAGACCCCCCATACCCGCATTAGTGTGAATAATATCCACAAGTTTAGCATCACTGGCATCTAATCGTTGACTTGCTGGAACTGTTTCGTACAGTGGTTTACATGGATCCAAACCAGTTATGCGACCAATTTTTATCCCGGTTGTTGCAAATGCATGCTTTCCTATACATAGATTAAGTAAGAACTTGCTTGAAGCATTAAACAATTTTGACTTACCTGCAAAACCAGCTATGTGAGCACCAATTGAATGACCCATTATATGCATTTTATCGAAGGAAAGCCCAAAGGTTTTCCATATTAAAGTTGTATACTCAGCAATGACAGCCCCAATATCATCAGATATTTCAACAGCTTCGACATATCCATCAAACGCATATTCTCCCCAATCTATGGCAAGTACTTGATCACCTTTTGCTAAATATGCTTGGATTAAGGGATCATACCATTCGACCTCACTCGTTGCAACCATTCCATGGACGATGACTTTCAGTTGTTTAGATGGATCAACATGTGCTTCCTCGATCGTAATATTTTGTAGCTCAACTGGTTTAGATGCTGGTGAACTGTAGTAAAATAGCTTAATCCCACTAAGACAGCTAACTGTAAAATGATAGTATGTATGTTACTTTGCTGCCTAATTCTGATTTTACCTGATACTTACTTGGAGAACTAAAAAGCACCAAAATAAGGCACAAATTGAATACACTTGGCGAATTCATGTTTGGAAATAATATCGAAGTGTCCCTCTCAGGAAATATATACTATCCACATTATCTACCTATTAAATAGACGATCAGTGACTAATTTGATGTCGGTTTTAGGAAAAATAGGTAAGTACGTACTTAAGCTACTAAGTAAAATTAAACAACAAATAAATGAGTCATACTGTTTGGTTTATGTCTTGTAATCGTGATGATGATCAAATTCACCCACTACGCACTATCTATAGGTTAAATAACTATATATTTGACATGATACTGCTTTTTGAGGTGATTAGAAATTGATTAGCAATAACCCACAGCAGTTTTTAAAATAAAAAAGGAAACTATTTTTCCTAACGTGTTTGATAATTTGATATTCACTATTGCGGCCACAAACAATATTTTTATGTATTTAGTAGATAAATTATTTATAGTCCAGTCATTACGTCGGGAAAACCGGGTTAGATATACAAGTGAACCGAGAAGGCTAGTTTTTTGATATGATGTGGGGGAGGACTAGAAACGCTTAACTTCAAATTGTCGACAATGATTTCCTATGCGCATTTTCCGCCATCATGAAGAAATGGTGTAATTCAGTTTCTTACAATAACTCGGTTTTTCGTTGAGATACGATAATTTTGAATCAATACTTTTTTGTTGCTTTTCTCACGCTCGATAATTTAGGTCTTACACGTTTTTTTACCTATTGTTCATGGTTATTGAGATATCGATCGAATAAGTCAAAAATTTAGGAAGTGAAATTTGTTTTTTGCTATTTTCTCGTTTCTCGTGATAGATATCAAAAAATTGTAGAGAGTGTTCAGACCTGCAAGTACGTTTTTTTATTTTTTTCCTCTGACCAAAATTACGACTTCTAGCACGCCGCAAAGTTGACCGCAGCGCCGCCTGACGCCACAAATTATGCATCCCGCCATTGAACGCGCCCATAGAGCGACCGTTGAAATTTGAGGGTAGAATTGCTAGAATTATTTCAACAAGAAAATGTCGTTCCGAAAGCTCTAATTTGTGCTGGAGAGCGATTCCTCATCGCCTTTTATGGCGGTGGTATACAGGAGAATTCGATTAATATTTTGCGATTCCACCGCGTTGTAAAATCAATGACAACAAATAAGTTGAATCACCTCTCACCACTCCCACCAACAAAATCGCAGGACATATCTACAAGCACAAACGTGGCTCGGATTTTTCAAAGATCCTCAGGAAAGGGGCTGGCGACAGACTAATTACGGGCTGGAACCAATTTGCACCACAGAGGAACCCGCTCCACCTGAACTATTAAAGCTCATGCCGCACAATGTAAAGGAAAGTGTGAGGCTGCTTGTGGGTACAGAAAAGCAGGATTTAGTTGCTCCGTTATTTGCCTGCATTGTAGTGGGCAAACATGCAACAACATCGCCAGAGTCGGTATTCTATTCAACAACGACGACGACGATGATGATCAAATTAGTCACTGATCGTCTATTTAATAGGTAGATAATGTGGATAGTATATATTTCCTGAGAGGGAGACTTCGATATTATTTCCAAACATGAATTCGCCAAGTGTATTCAACTTGTGCATTATTTTGGTGCTTTCTAGTTCTCCAAGTAAGTATCAGGTAAAATCAGAATTAGGCAGCAAAGTAACATACATACCATTTTACAGTTAGCTGTCTTAGTGGGATTAAGCTATTTTACTACAGTTCACCAGCATCTAAACCAGTTGAGCTACAAAATATTACGATCGAGGAAGCACATGTTGATCCATCTAAACAACTGAAAGTCATCGTCCATGGGATGGTTGCAACGAGTGAGGTCGAATGGTATGATCCCTTAATCCAAGCATATTTACCAAAGGTGATCAAGTACTTGCCATAGATTGGGGAGAATATGCTTTTGATGGATATGTCGAAGCTGTTGAAATATCTGATGATATTGGGGCTGTCATTGCTGAGTATACTACTTTGATATGGAAAACCTTTGGGCTTTCCTTCGATAAAATGCATATAATGGGTCATTCAATTGGTGCTCACATAGCTGGTTTTGCAGGTATGTCAAAATTATTTAATGCTTCAAGCAAGTTCTTACTGAATCTATGTATAGGGAAGCATGCATTTGCAACAACTGGGATAAAAATTGACCGCATAACTGGTTTGGATCCATGTAAACCACTGTACGAAACAGTTCCAGCAAGTAAGCGATTAGATGCCAGTGATGCTAAATTTGTGGATATTATTCACACAAATGCGGGAATGGGGGGTCTTAAGAATACTATTGGACATGCTGACTTCTACCCAGATGGTGGATTCATCCAGAATGGCTGCACTGAACGTGAGTATTTAAAGAAGTAATAATGATACATTAGTGATACAATAATTCTTTTTAGTTGGATGCAGTCATATGAGGGCAACAGACTATATGATCGAGAGTGTTAACAGTAACAATTTTGTTGCAAAACAGTGTAAATCATACTTAATGTATCGTTTGCAATTCTGTCGAAACAATCCGTCTGCTGTTATGGGAGAAGGATGTGATTCAACTGCTTCTGGAGTTTATTATTTGTCAACGAACAGTAACTCTCCATATGGAAAAGACTAATAGTGTGATATATAACGATGATCTGTAATAGTGTTTAATAAATAGTGATAGGAACAAATGTTTGGCTTTTAAATAGAAACAACTCGTTTATAAACCATCTCTTATTGGTTTTTTTAGTAAAATCAGACCCAAATAGCACATACTCTGTGCTACCGAGGCCTATGATATTTGTTAGATATAATTTATTATATCTATTTATCTTTAATATATCTAACCAATGTCATATGCCTCAGTAGCTCAGATGGGAGAGCATTGTGCTAGAAACGCAAAGGTCCCTGGTTCAAATCCAGGTTGTGGCTGTAATTTTTGATTTATTTAAAATTTACAATCTTATTAACCTATAATATTAATTGGACAAAATCGATTATCTGGTTATCGATGTCGGGATTTCATTCCCATCTTCAGACCAGATGCAATCAGAATACATAGAAATCACACATAACCTATAAACACAAGAATTCTTCCAAACTTTTTTTTAATTATTATTATTTCCGACAGCTGTTACCACGAATAGTCGAATACTTTGACTTGTACACGTTTTTGATTTATTTTACATATTCCGATTGCGTTATGATGTGTGTTACTACATCTAATTTCTTTAATTAGTCTCCTCACGGTAAGCTCTTAAAAACAAATTCAGTTTGGAGGAATTCTTGTACTAGTTTATAGGTTATATGTGATTTTTATGTATTCTGATTACAGCTGGTCTGAAGATGGGAATGAAATCCCGAAATCGACAACCAGAGATTAAAATAAAAATACAATAGTTCGCCAAAGACAAGATTTTGCCTTATTTAAATACCTATGCCTAGGACGCACTAATGGATGCATTTATTCAAAACATTTATCACAACGTAACTATGATTGCCACCTTCATGATGGATGCTTGGTAAATATTTCTTTTTCTTTGAGATGATGGAAAGTATCGTCACACCTTGATAGAAAAAGCTTTCTCTGACAAAAAAAAATAGTTTTCACATAATTCCAAAATGGCTGAAAACTTTATTTCAATAATAAACGATTCACTTATTTCAAATGATGTGATCTAATTAATAATTAGTACTGTTAATATAAGTCAAATATCTCGAAAACAATGACCGATTTGAAAAACGTTATTTCGCAATTGTCATTTGACGCTAAATCTACCATATTATGTTTGTCTCGAGCTATGAATCGCCAGGTGTATGCAATTTCTTACAATAATCTTCTTTCAATTTCTTTCTTAAGCTAAAGTATTACAACAATTAAAGACAACTTTTCTTACTTGTTCATTTTACGTCGATCTATTTGCTTAACTTAGGCCAATCACCGGCGCTGAGGGCAGGCTACACACACCCAGGAACGCTGAAGGAATTTCAACCTCCAGTAAGAAGTTCTTTAACGTGCACGTCGCATCAACAAAAAAATACTTTTTAATTAACTTATTAATTCACAATGAATCCATCAAATCATCATATCGTGGAAATTCAAAGCAAGTGTTGTATCGTTAGTAAATCCTATTTCACACAACACACAATAATATAAATAATAAATATATTGGCACATTACAATCTACCTATTATACAACTGCTGTTCTACGTTTTGATTATCACTATTTGCACTTAAACGAGCGCGTGTCGCATTTGAGATGATATGTAGATGTCGCATAATTGGCACACTCGACTTTCAAAATTAGATACAGATAAATACTACGCGTTAACATTAAAATTTTTGGTTTGAGCCCATTGTGCAAAGTAAAATGAATATAAGAAGCCCTTTTTCTACAATAAACTTGAAAAATTAATTTTAATAGTTGGTCAATTTTGCTCAATTGTAGGTGTAAAAATCAAATTCTTAGTTTATCAAAATCATTTCAAGCGGCAACTTTTTAAAATGTTGTGGAAAGAAACAGAAAAGTATTTAGGGGTTGCTGCCGGTCTGTTAGAAAAAAATGACTATAGTAAAGTAGTAAGTTAGGATTCTACTTCACCAATTTAACTTAATCAAAAAAACATCAATAAACGTTTGGATGTAAATACCACACCAGACGTTTCTGAGATTTCCAATTGCTTAGTTTAGAATTTAGAATCTGAATCTGAAGCAGTTATTGTATATAGTTCTTTGAAAGGCAATGCCAGGACGTAAAGATTGTGAATTGAGTTTAGCGTTCAAGACAAACATATCATTTTCTGCAGAAAAATGATTATAACTTTTGGAAAAATTGTTGCATAAAATTCTATCATACCTCAAATTGTAGGTAATTAAAAGACCTAGTAACCCTTTGACGTTTGGAGTTTTGCCCGATGGAGAACAACCCCTAAATGGCAATAGTGGCAATGTTTATTATATTTGCAAAAATTGTTGCATAAATTTCTATCAAAGCCCAAAGTTGTAGGTAATTATGACACCTAGTACCCCTTCGACGCTCGGAGTTTTCCCCATAGACAACAAGCCCTAAAGGCTGATAATGTCCGTTCCAATAGCAATCGTATTTTAATCATTTCCTGCAAAAAACTGTCTATAACTTTTGGAAAAATTGTTGCATAAATTTCTATCATACCTCAAATGGTAGGTAATTAAAAGACCTACTAGCCCTTCGGCTAAAGTAAAAGCAAAATTTCTATCATACCCCAAGTTACAGGTAATTAAGAGACCTAGTTAGTACCCCTTCGACGCTCGGAACTTCGCCCCATGAACAACAACCCCTTAATGGCGATAATGCCCGATTGAATAGCAAACGTATATTTCAAACAGTTGCTACAAAACTAAGAAAGCCCCAATCCTTTGGCCATACTATAGCAGGCTACACGTATGTTTAAATATGTATAGAATATTGATATTTCGCAGTTGATGCGATAGCAAGCGATTAAAAAAGGGAGTGTGTGGTTATGTGTTGTACGTTTGACATATGGCATTTGATATCAACAATCAATGTGTACTGTGTCAGTGTGTACCAATCTTAGAAAGAAGTTACTAAAACGATGTTACAATTTGTTAATTGTAACACCGAAAACAGTGTTACAATGTGTGCATTATGAACGCAAAGTAGAAAAATTTATTTTTATTAAATTTCCTATTTATTATTTTTGTTATTTATTAATCAGATAAAATGCACAAAAGTATCATAAAGGACAGAAATGAGTAAAAGTTCGAAGGATAAAATGACGAAAAGGACCAGAAAAGCAAAAAGGATGAAAACGTCGACAAGGTTGAAAAGAACGAGATGAACCAGAAGATCTAGAAGACCCACAAAAAGGAAAGGACCAAGTGGCACCAATGACCAGTGGCAAAAAGGACCAGAAGGACAAAAAGGACGAAAATGGCAAAAAAGCGAAAACGATACATGATGAAAGGGCGACTAAGAATAAAACAGATAATAGACGCTTCTATTTCTGACCCAAAACGCTAATCAGCATGCGCAGAGCACTCGCCGCCGCTGTCAAATCTGGTAACATAATATAGCTTAAAATCCCCAGAAAACACGCGTTCCAAGTAAAACTACCAATTTCGACTCTAATCATGAAGTGATGATGTACCTACGTGTCCCAAATCAAGAAAGTTTGCCGCGAGTGTACCTGTTTTTATGTAGTTTGGAAAATTTGCTGAACTGTTCTAACCTAAAAACACAGTAGGTATTTTGGTTTTCATGTTCACTTGCATATAATTATTCAGTTTTCAATGAATGCATACCATTCTCACACCTATCATTTATCAATTACAGTTCATTTGAAACTAATTGTGCGTTTTAGAAAGCAGTTGCCAACTTAATTTCGTCCTGGGGGGAAATGCGCGCGCACATCGTGACCATCAAAAATCAGAAGTAGAAGCGTCTATTGGAATAAAAGAAAAACAAAATAAAAAATAGGATGAGAACAAAAAAAGATTAATGTAATCTACGATTCATTGCATACGTATCTATGACTATATAATCCCTACCTACATGATACATACCGATGATTATGATGACAGTAGCTTTGTATAATAATGACAATTCGTTATTATGCATTATTATTATTTATTATTCATTGTTTTTATTCAAACGACTATCATTAAATTAAACCTATGTGGATGACAGTTATTTGACAGTTCGCCTCGCTACTATTTGATATAAAATAGAATTTATGAGTCGTAGATAAAACGTCGGATTCGCTCGCATGACTGTACGCTCGCCTACGGCTCAATCTCTGCCTCCTTCCAAAAGCGACCACACAGTTTAAGTTTTGTTAAATCAAGAAGGATTGGTGGCGTTTTCCTTGTGAAGAGTTTTGCAAGTATGTAGTGCTTTCCTTTGATGTACCTCATTGTAGTTTATGTTTTCTTGACGAGAGTCGTTTATAATCACAAGCCCTGATGAAGCTGAAGATAAGCAACGAAACGTCGGCAATGTCTTAAACAAGGGACCAAAAAACCGAATACTGAACGAACTTTATTTATTTGTGACCAAACACGCAGATAAATAGATGTTAAGTCCGAACTTGTTAAAATATCGACATTTCCTAGAGTTGTCAATATTTTGCGAAGTTTAATTGCCAATTGTCATGAAAATTTTCTTATAGTAAGACTACATATTTTAAGAAATATTGCTGCATTTAAACCAACGTTGACACAAGTTTGTACTATGTAAATAAACCATTACTGTTGTTTCCTGGTTCATAACAACCGATGAATGAAATGATGAAAATGAAAGAAAAGATGAAAATATAAAAAAGAGACGACAACCAAAATAACTTATACCTATTGTTTCCAAGATATAACGTAAATTTGATTGTTGGAAAGAATAATACTTGAATCTTCGTGTCTTCGTGATATGTTAATAACCGTGTGATGATGACGAATAAATAATACACACAAACACAAATTCATTTTATTAATTTAATAGTTCACAGCAAGTTAATAAGCGACTTCCGAATATTTTGATTAGCAATGGCATATTAAAAAAACGCGGTTCACTAAACTAACTAAAGTATACATATAATTTTAGATACATAGTTGTTACTAACAGTAAAACATCTTTTAGAAATCCTTAACGCAGCAGGAAAAACAGCTGTTTAAAATATTACTTAAATAATAAGATAAATAATTGAATAATAATACTTGATTCATACCGAAAATACGTGAATATGCTGAATCAGTAAATTCGTGGATAATGATAATACAACAATTGGATATTGCTAAGACAATGACTCATATTGTACAATTTGCTTGACACTTAAATTAAATAAAATATTTGGCAAACTCATATCAGTCCATCCATGTATGTACAGTTTTCTTATCTAACACCGTCGCGTCGCACTGATATTTTTAAAGTAACTTATTCACAAAATTCACAATAGAAAGAAATAAATAAATCTGCTTTCACTCACCACACAAAAGATTATGACACCCTTTTATTTTCTCCGAGATTAACCACTGTAAATATTGAACATATACACTGATGACTCAGCTTGTCCCGTGAAAATGTGCGTTTCTAGAAATACAAAAATAGCTTGTCAACATTGATATTGTAATGATCTACATCCATAGAAGCCAGATTTAGAAATGGTGAACTAGATCTAAAAGAACGAAACATTTTTTTATTATGTAATTAATTCACTGATATCTTTATCAAATTTTTAATAGAAGTCATGCTGCTACCTCCTGCTCCAGTAGTTAGTTAGCATAATCCCTCGACAAACATGTTTTATCAATATCAGTATTTTAGTTGAAAATCTATAAATTGTAGATTATCAGGATTGCCCCAGTTTATCTCACCATTTAGACGGTACCTATACATTTCAACAGGTTATTAGTAGGTAAACATTAAACACAGTATCGACTGTAGATAATGCTCGTTGTAAACCTTTGTACATAAGGTATACGTATGTCTATTCAACTTTTTGTAATCATCGCCAAGACAGTAAATGTGTTTTTCAATGTCAATATATTGTTCGTTTTTTGCAATGATTCCTTTGGAACTGGAATCACCGGTTTGTTGTTTCAATGATAATTATGACTGCTGGTTTGAAAATTGTTGACGGATCTCATTTGCTGTGTGTAATCAATCTTATGTCTCTACAATAGGTATTTTTTGTTTATGAATGATAATCTAAATACGATAATATGTTTACGTCTGTAATATACACGGTTTTTGAGACATTCCTTTGCACACAGGCATTATTCTGTTGTTTTTTTTTTCACACTATACAAATAGAAACTAGGAGTTAGTAGGTCCGTGTGCGAGCTGAGGCAATGGGATTTCATTGTTAATCACTCTCAAAATGACCGAACTGTTTTTTTTTAATGTCTTGCTTTCTATTGATCAGAAAACTATGAGCGCTATTAGGAAGTTTCTAAATATTAAGTACGAATTGCAAGAAAGTGTAAAGAGCACGTAAGAATAACAACGTACTTATGTGGTGAGCATCGTATTTCATAAAACAAAAAAAAGTTAACATGCAGTTAAAACGTTACTATTTCCGAGATATGTCCATCAGAATGTTAAGAAGTGTTTTGTGTAAAACCTTGTTTGTTTGCGGAAATGCAACACAACTTCTTTGTAACTGTGTATTCAAAAGTGTACGAAGGTTTCCATCCTGTCATACTTGAGAACTATTAATAATTAAGTAAGTACGTAGGCTTTCACGGCCAGAATCATTTAGAAAATAAACTGCTTCCGGGTTATGCCGTGTGTCAAAATTTGTAAATGGTGACGTTTCGCGAACCATGTTCCTCGCTTCTTCAAAGCTAATTGAATACTATAGGCATACCAAGAAAGTCTCCCTTTTCTACATACATTTACAGCTCACTGCGCACATCTGGAGCTGTCGCTCCCATGTGCTTTTCCACCCGATCGCGTTAGGATCGATTTCCAGACCCTGCTAATGTCAGTACCGTCCTCGCGATTGATGTTGTCAGGATGTTTGTAAATTTCGATAGCTTCTCTAATAGGCCTTCGATGATAATTACCCACTCTTACCAACATCTTGACGTCATCGAAATTCATTGTGTGTCCCGACTCGTGGCAGTGTTGAGCAACAGCGGACTGTTGAATCTTGCTTAGCCGGGTGTCTCTACTGTGCTTCTTGACTCGACATTCGATACTTCGTCCTGTCTGTCCTACATAGCATGTTCCACACTCACATACGTTAACTTGGATACCCCTTCGTTCTTCAGGAGTGGTGTGATATCCTTTGGGTTAGGCAAAAGATCGTTTACGTTTGCTGGTGCTTTGTACCACAGTATAGAGAAACGCTATGCTATAGCGTAGCGTTTCTCTATACTGTGTTTGTACCTTACCGTGGTACCCGATTTCTTCAGTAATCTACCGATTCTTTCTGATACGCCACTTACGTATGGTAAGCAAGCGAACCCCTTTGACTCGTGCCGCTCCTCTGAGACTTGCGGTTTTCTTTATTATATATATATTTATATTAATTTACTGCGGAAATATGAAATTTCCACTTCACAATGTTAAATTCTACTGCACATTTTCTATCCAATTGCACATCACAGCCATTACTGTAATATAAGATGAAAATATTGATGTTAAATGTCAATACCCTAAAGTAAATTTAAAACCAATATATTCATCATTTAGGGACAGAATAACCAAAATTTTTTTTGGTGGATGATTCCAAATTTTCTGGTTTCATTTCTGCACTTTTCAAATTTCTTGTTCCTTGGCTTGACGAGTATGAATCTAATTACATACAATGAAGTAACTTTTAAAATGTTTAAAACTAAACATTTCAATATTTTTTTTTTAAATTCTGAATAACTTTTCTTAGTAACTGTTCGTCGTATCTTCATTCCGAAAGAAATTACCCAAAATCGCTCTAAAACTATTTTGAGGCCACAAAATAGTGCGCGTTGGGGAGTTTTACAACAAAAAATGTAAACCAAAATCATAGAAGATAACAGATCTTACTAGTTAGAATTCAAAATGACGGATCTAATATGGCGACAAAACATGTAATTAAATGTCGGATTCATATAAAAACTAAAACATGTGATATATGACGGTTTCGGATTCCAAATCTGTTGTCAGATGTATAAAATGTAAACTGGCAGATCCAATATGGCGACTAAACATGTAAATAACTGTCGGATTAGGAAGAAATCAGAAATATCTGATGTTAGATGTTTATAATTCAAAATGGCAACGAGTGCAATCTGCAACCATAATAAATTAACATGAATTTGCAACTTTTCTCTTCCTATATCCTGTAACATAATTATGCAGCTCTCTGATTTCAACACTTATGTCAGATAAAAATCCAAATTGGCGAATTCAATCTGATGACGTATAAAATACAAATAAATCAGAGTATCAAATTATTTTAAACGTTTAACATGAAGAAATAAAATAAACAAAATAAACTAGGTACACGTAACATGGAAATACAATCCTAGTAAATTTAAAGAAAAAGTAAATTTTTAAAAAGTACGCTTCATAAACAAAATTTAAATTTTACAATTTTTTTCCAGACAGACAAACAAGCAAACAACAAGTGAAGTTAATATAGGCGTAGTAATTGTCCCGGAATATTATATAACTTTGTATTTACATTTTGAACAAACAAGTTTATAAACTGGTATCATACGGACATTTGTTTGTGCCACTGAATGCGGCAAGCGTAACGTAGCGTCTGCGTTTCCAACCGCAGACGGGTTTCAGACGAACACATCTGATGAAAAAACCACAATAAAGAGATTAATTAGCGAACAAAACAAAAATGTGTATTTTGCACCTGTTTAACATTATTTGCGATTATCTGCGTAAATAGAAACGGACAACTGCTTCCTTTTCACATCCACGCACAAATATGAAGGTTCGTCCAGATACCTTTAGTGGTTTCTCCGCAATCGTCGCCACAAAAATAATTCAAATAATATAATAAAAATTATAGCAAAATTATATAAAATAAATTATAAAACTAATAAAATTATTACATCCTACATAATTTCCAAACAGGAACATTACGTAAAACGTAGTAATATAATCTTGCTAGTTAGTAATATAAGCTCATAGTATGTTCTTTCTATCTTTCTATTATCGTATAAACGGGTCTTCTAGAAAATTTCAATCCATGTCTTTTATTGGGATAATTCTGTCAAAACACTAATTACATTAAAATATATTTTCATCTCAAGAACAATACAACAAAATTGTAAAATACCTTTGCATTTATAATTTTCGGGCAAATCATTTTAATCATAATAATTGATCACGTAGTGACAAGTCTGATTAAGGATTATAAAATCAACTGGGATCAGTACTTTTTTTAAGTAGATACTTAATAAAAATCTACATCAATCTATCAACTCGTCTATTGAGAGGTGAGATAACAGCATTTTATGTGTAGGTGACATGAAGTATCTGCATGTGTGTAAGTTTTAAGGAGGATAATTACTTCCGGCTCCTTGCAGATCTTGTCCACTGACTCTGCCATATTAGCTAGCCCAAATCTCAGATGATGACAGAAACACTACTCACTGTTGTATTACTGAGTTTCTAAGATCGTTAGGTGATCTGTATTTGGTATTTCCTTGTTTTCATGACAAATTATCACATGTATGTGTACGATGGATTTTAATTTAGGTTACTGGTTTACCGACCATAACCATATCACGAACGGCTACGACATTTGGTGTGGTCAACGTGATTTGAGATTAGGATTGCCCCAATTCCAATTTTTATAATCATGGCTGTATCTATCTAAAGTGATTCGTCAAGATGATATGAAACTATGGACGTTATGATCCAGGTAAATGGCAATTTCAACGAAAGAAACATAAGAAACAAAAACTCGTTTCTTAACAATGTTATTAAAGAAACGATTAAACTGGAATTGGTGCGATTTAAGCGTGCATTATTTAAACAGATATGTACATTTAAAAAAATAGTTTGAACATTAAAATAATAAATATTGTGCATTCAAAAAATATTAATATGTTACATAAAAAATACATAGTGTGCCCTAAAATGGATAACTTTTAATTTTCAATAATATACGACCTTATTCATTAATTCCAGTGCCTCACCCTACATATTATGTTAAATGACAATTTAATTGTTATCGACTTATGATACCACCTATACTTTTTTATAACGTCCATACATGTTTCCATACTTTACGCGCTTACTTTATGTGTGCTATATTATAATTTTCTCATGGTACAATTTAGATTATTGGATGCGCTTATAATATTTTCAAACACTGATTTATTTAAATTATTGGAATTATTTTTTTTTTTCAACGAACAGGTATTTTTTAATCTGCACATTATACTTTTATATAGGTAACGATTGTATTGGGCATTTACTTATTTAAGTGTACAAATATATTACATTTATATAAATCTATTTCACTTGTCCTGTCTCCATCTTGACACGCAAATGACAAGTAGTTTTTGGATGTAATTTAAGCTTGCCTAACGTCATTAATGTGTATTTTAAAATGTAGGTATTATTAGACCATTTGAGCTGAAGATGATCGCAGATCGAAACCCGGGATTGATCGCGGGATTCATGAAAAAAAGCAAAAATTGCCGGATTAAAATGCCTGGGATGCCAAAAGTTACCAAATCCAGTCAGTAAGAAACGCCTAAAATATACTTGATTAGACAATATCTTTTACCTCGAAACATATCAACGTTTTCAAATTTTACCTTAGAAGTAGAAAACCAAAATTGTCGGTTTAAAAGATGTCAAAGTATGCATATTGACATCAATAATAAACAAACCTTAAACTCTATTAGTTAATAACTTGCTCTTCCATCTTAAATTTGCTCAAAAATTTTACGCTTTACGTTTGTTCAAAATTGATGATATATTCAGTGCAACTTATTAGAATATTAAATATTCATTTTCTTCTCATGAACAAAATGAATGTATGTTTTAAGGTTTTATCAAATATAGTTCAAATAGCCCAAACCACATTATAAAAATACATATTTTATCTAAGTGCACTTTTTGACAAAACTATTCCATTATAAAGGCGATAATTGTGCAATGAAGAAATGTAAAAAATTAAAATATTACCGGTGTCACAGCTAGTTATAACTTGGGGTGCGTCAGAGAAACATCGTATCTAAATATTTCGTTTAGTGTCAAATCCTTAAACTGGAAGAAACTTGAAAATCGGAACAAGAAATGACATCGTTCGTTCGATTGGAGTGAACCATCGAAAGATTAAAAACAACGATTGATAGCAAATTATTTTTGGTGCAATTTGGGTTTCATTTTACAGTTAAATAATCGGGATTAATTTGTATCTCTATTTTTATGTATCGTTCTTTTTCAATATTTTTTTGCTGTATGTTATACCTATTTAGTAATTTTATATTCTAAAGTAGGTACATGATTGAATGCAGCTAGAGAAATCCGCCACTATTTTATGATCATTTACGTTTTTGTTTTTTTTTTAATACAACTTGTTTCTTTTTGTTGTGGTAGCTAAAAATACTTAAGCAAACTGAAAATGTTTGCCGCCATATTGAATTATATCTACTTATTGCAAAATCTGTTCCTCCTATTCTAGCAACACGTTGGTGTAAACGAACTTTTTATGCTTAATTTAATCAGAAAGATTGCTGTTATGGATTGAAGTTAATACTTAAAAAATAGCAGCTCAATCGATTTAGTGTAGATCAGTGCCCACATTTCACCAATTAACAAAAAATAAAATAAAATAATGTATCTACGACTCACATATAATAAGTTCATTGCATACGTATCTATGACTATATAATCCCCATCATTATACGCGCCAACGATTATAATGACACTAGCGTTGTATAATAATGACACTTCTTTCAAATAATTACCTTATTATTTGAACGAACTGGCATCATTATACGACGCTAGTGTCAAAGTCTGCCAAAACCTACGTGGATGATAGTTATTTGACAGTTCCCCTCGCCATCATTGACAAATACATTAAAAATATTTTGCATAAAATGGAATTTATGAATCGTAGCGTAGATAAAACGTCATATTTAACTCGCACATAACGGATATAAATCGCTCGAATGATTACACGCGTGTAAACTTCATGCTTGCGATTTATATCCTTCATTATGTGCTCGTCAAATAATATACTATTATCTACGACTCACATATAATAAGTTCATTGCGTACGTATCTCTGACTATATAATCCCCATCATTATACGCGTCAATGATTATAATGACACTAGCGTTGTATAATAATGACAGTTCTTTCAAATAATGACCTTGTTATTTGAACGAACTGTCATCATTACATTGTAATTAACAAGGCAAAAAAATAACAATTAGTAAATTATACAGTTATAACCATATTTAGAAAATTAGTTTTTTTTATTCAAAATATCTCTGAAAGGATTAAGAATTCAACTGTTTCTAAAACGAATTATTAAAGAGTACCTAAACCGGAACGATTTTGTCAAACTAACCGACGTTCTATCTCTAATAATAACTGATTTATACTGGTTTAATACTGTTATATTGCTCTGATTTACTAGTTTAATAAACTGGTGTAGAACTTTTGTTACAATGGATATTGTTCTTTACCTTTGGAGTTGAAAAGTTTAAAATTAATGTCCAAGCGGAAACTGTAGATGAAGGTTCCGAGGAAAAATGATAGTTCAATCATAAATCGATAACTCTAAATTTGTCAGTTATTTCTTATTAAAACTGGAGGATGATATTTATTTTAATTCTGTTATTTCAGACCCTCTCTGATTTCAAAAGTAAAGTCACAGTTTTAAATAAAAAATGACGAACTAATTATGTGCTCGTCAAATAATATACTATTAGATTTAAGTTTTTCGGGATCCCAGGATTTAGATTTATAATCCCGGTATCCCGAAAAAGTTCATTATTGGTCGGGATTGGACGCCCTAATATACACCAGCAAACCCGGCAAATTTTTGAAACTAGAGTGCCGAGAAGGAACGGGATAGGGCAGCTGTTCTCTCCATCTCATTTGGGCGACAGAAGAGCGAAATATCCAGTGCGATGTGATGTGAAAATATTGGCACAACACAGGAGAACATGGACTCAGTTTCTTGTATTCTCAAAACTAACACATTTTTTGTGCTGACGAGTACTCTTTAAAAAAATAACGGAAAATATTATAAAACTTAAGAGTAGTAAATTATGTTACGTAGTTATGTTACATTCTGTATATATCAAAAATGATCGTTTCCGAATATCTATTTACACGATTTGTTTTCTTTTCCCCATATTATTTACTCCACCTGTAAATTACTCCAATTCACAAGTGTTGTGAAGCATTTATTTGTGCACGTAGTAATTATTCGACGACATCGACTGGATTTCACAGATCTAAATTGCAACTGAACAATGTAGCAACAATTACAAGGCCGTAAATAAAAGTATTAGGTCCATTTAAACAATTTATGAGCAAACATTACACTACAGTTCCACGATGTTATTGTTCATTTCCCGTTGTAGGATGAAATTAAATGCGTAGGTACTATGAAACTTTAAATTCATTGTTAAGATAGTCTGTTATCTGTAATTTAAAGGAGGCAGTAATTCACTTGTTAAACTACTGATATCTTAATTAAAGCATTCCTTACATTATGCAACTATGAGCAATAATAAATGACTGAATATGAGGTACCATAAAATTGCATGGCATGTTTTAAAATGCTCAGAGCAGTTTAAAACACAATAATGAACGTGTGGTAACAAAAAATTATGTAACAAGAAAGCAATTTTTGCAGACACGTTCTCCTTTTTTCGTCATTATTTGCCATTTAGATTAGCGAAATTAAAATGTCTACTCTAAAAATGAACACGATCAAAACAATAAGCGGATGTCGTTTACTATGTAACAATGTGTCAATGTTATACTAAACAATTATCATTGAAATTGTATCACAATAACGCTATCAATGTATGTATGTACTTTGACTAGCAAACTACAACAATGTATCAACTATGAATAATATGTCCTATATGAGAATTAATATAGTAAAATATTCAGGCGTAATATTGTAATCTATTATGTATTGATTTGATATCATTTCTTTTCAGATTCAATAGAGATAGCGGGGTGCACAATATCTATCCAATAGATAAAAATAAAGTTTATAATTTCAAGAATTAAATTGTAGATTTGTTCAAATTGTGATTGAGATGTATAATTGGGATTGTAGTCTTCTGTCCTCCAAACATCGTGGTAAAACAGGGTCTATCAGGAAAATATTTTAAAATAACAACATATAATGATAAAATTATAAACCCCTAACCACAACAAGTGGTTAGGGGTTTATAAATGCGTATTTCAGCAACTATGTTGCCATCTTCAGTAGAACCTAAAAAAGGAAAAGAGAGATTAGCACTTCATAGTATCTTTACTAGAATAAATCACTAAATTCCACTAGTGATTTGCTTGGACAATATCCAGTAAAGATACTATGAAGTGCTAATCTCTCTTTTCCTTTTTTTAGGTTCTACTGAAGATGGCAACATAGTTGCTGAACACGCATTTAGGTTTCTAAAATACTTGTTGTGGTTAGGGGTTTATAATTTTATTAGTAAGTTCGCCACAGTCTCCAAAATATTGTCATCAACATATAATGAAATCACTATTGGTTGGTCCCGTGGTGTTCTACACGGATCTGGTTTTGGCCCAATATTGTTTCTGATATTGATAAGCAATAGCATACATAAATGGTCTACCAGGAAACCAATAAAATAACTAATAAATAACTATAGAGCCAATTTCTGGCAATTATACTCTTTTCACAGATAAGGAAGTTACAGAAAGCCATGTTGAGGTCTACCGAGAGGATTTAAGCAAAGCAGTAAAATTGTATCACCTCTATATACATAGCTATGATACCCTCCTAATAAATAATTACAGGTAATAGCATTATTTAAGTAGTTTGAAGTCAAAGCTTGAACCTTGAACTTTAAAGTTATGAAGCGTAAAACTGTATGGCAACTGTATACCACTTAATACATATTCCCTTACTGAAAAATGGTTCAATTTCACAATCTACTGGTGAATCACGTCTTTTATTCCTCTGGTAACCCCTCACATTGTTTGACAAGTTGACAGTTTTTTTTCTTAACACTCACAAATATTTTCATTAGTTACTCATTAGGTTTACTTGATCCTTAATGCACCCCAAGAGTTGCCTCTACCTCATAACGTATCCACAGTCCACACCTGCAAAAAAGTAATGTCGGTTGAAGATTATTACAACGTTGAAGTGGATGACGTTTCTTTCGAACTTTATTGCTGTATTTTCTGCTATTTCACAAGTTGTAGTGTGTAAAACGTGTAAATCAAATGCGAAATTGGCCGAAAGTGGTAACCGTGACTTAAGATTTCAAATCGTGGTTTCTTGTGAGAATTTTGAACAAACTTTCATTCCGAGTTGCCCATTTGTCCAAAAAGGATATGAAATGAATACCGGAAGTATCCTTGCCATGCGCATAAGAATGGGTGTATCTGGAATTGAAAAGTTTGCGCATTCAGGGATCTTCCTCGTCAGATTTTCTACTCATTTTAAGTTAAAGGTGTTCGCACCATTTTTGTCGCAACAGAAGCAGTTTGCCAACAAAGTATGCAGAAAATAGCAGAAGAAGAAAGGGCCACAAGTCAATTGCAAATAGTTTAAAAAAAATGGTGTAACTCTCTCGGACGATGGATCATGGAGAAAACGTAGCTTTTCTTCTCTGTATGATTGCTGGCGCTTATCAGCTGGAGAAATGTTGTTGATATTCTCATAAAATCTAAATACTGCAACGCTTACAAATTTTGGAATAAGAAAAGGAAATAAGGAAAGGATAGATCACCTGCAAAAACTAATGGCACTCGACGCCGCCATTTGACAAAAACCAGTTAGGGCAGTTAACCAAGAAGCCTCGAAATGAGCTTTGAATTTATGATGGACTAGCCGTTCGTTGTAATCATGATTCAATTGATAAAATGAAGAAAATAGATCTGTGCGAGACTGCTCAATGCATTCTGACCGATGAAATGCCGCAGCACGAGAATCGTCCACCTGGTGATTAATTTTCATTTTCACTTTCAAGTAGCAAAGTAATTGTGGATATTGCAGCAAGTATAGCCATATGTGTTGTCAATGATGCATTATCCAGCCTTATGGAGATTATGGAGGTATTATGTCTGAGCATCGGGCTAAACTACAATAATTACTGCGCGAAGGCTGACGCACGGCGCATCATGTTTTCAGAGCCATCGCTGACTGATGCTGCAAAACAGGCCCAAGGTGGTCAAAACCAAACAGAAAGAAACAAGAGGTAATTTGACAAGATAATTATATTGTCCAGTCATCGCCGACTATAGTAAAATACAACAATTCTATACATCAAAGTTACACAATACTTTAAACCGTGTTTTCTCAAAACCGTATTTTTCAAACTGGCCGGAAAGATAACTTCAGCTGATCTCTGTCAGTTCACTTGAAATTTTATATGCAGCAAAACTTGCATTGGATTGTTCTGACGCTTAGTGTGATCGTTTAATTAATAACTGATATATGATCTCGGACATAAGTGCACTGAAAACTATGGCCGCTATTGACAATATTGATACTATTGAGATGTGGGCCAAGGCTTTACCAATTTAGCTGTAATTCCTCATTATCATGCAGAAACCATCAAACGATTTGTATGTCTCATTCTGCATTGAGCAAAATTTGCACAATTCTGTCCAAATTTAAGTCTAAATTCAAGTCTAAACTCTCTAAAAGCGGTTCTTTCAACACGGGATATTGTCAGCTTTCCACATTTATTAATAAAGAACTATTTTTCGATGTTATTACCTGCTGCATTCCAACAATTCCGTACGCTTTGGCTTGTCCGAAAATACGCGTAAAAATATTGACGCATTGACGTGGTAAAGCTAATAAATCGCTACGTAGTGCGAAAAGTAAATACATAAAACTGTGGCATAGTAGCCGTAAATAGCAGCAACCTTCAACAATATTTACACGTCTAAAGGAAGGAAATCAAACAAGACAAGTACTAATTTCTAAATAGTTTATTCGTACAAAGATCAGGCACATTGAGAGAGACTCTTAACCTAAACATCACCACGTGAATGTTACGTAAATCCTACAGTCTACAGTATACGCACAACCAACATAAGGCAACATGGTGAACTTACATCACCATCACAACCATCGAAACGAAAGCTCTTTCGCCAGCAAAAAAAGGAGGCATGTCATCGACCCGGTGTTTATTCGCACAACCAGTCGCACGGTAATTTCGGCATCTTGCTCGCGGGCCAAGGTAAATACCCCTTGGTTTTGAAGACCCAGTAATCGTACGAGACCTTGGCGATGAGTATCGTAAGCAGTGCGACTTCGGCGGCAATAATGTAGTATATCGAGTCGATCCAGAATTGCTTGTTGTCCGCGAGTTCATCTTGGCACATTTCTGCCGCGTCCAAACTGAGGACCTGTTTGCCGGTATCTTCGCAAAATATCTCCTCCGAATCTTCGATCAGTTTCTCCATACCTAACCACACCTATAAATAAATATTCGACATTAGACTTTGGCAAATATTATTGCGAATGCATATGGATGAAGTATTGATATTTCGGTTGGATAATCTGCAAATGTCACCTGGTTATTACATCAGATTGTTTTGAAGTGAGAAACTTTCCGGTTTGTGTCCGCTGCAGTGTTTACAATTTTGTCGGGTTGAACACAAAAATTAAGTGATCCAGGCAGGAATACTGTTAAATATAATGATATTTTCATTTAGCAAATAATTTTTTAACGAGTTTTTAAAAAATGATATATTGATTTCCGGGTGGAAACCGCGTTGAGGACTTTGAAGTAGTCGACGTTTCGCGCTCTGTTGCAAGAGGCAGTATCTTCAGTATCTTCAGTATCTTCTTAGCGCTTGGTTTGATAACTTAGTCCTGAAGATGCCTCTTGCAACAGAGCGCGAAACGTCGACTACTTCAAAGTCCTCAACGCGGTTTCCACCCGGAAATCAATATATCATTGACTCAGACCGCGGAAGTCTACAATTTAGATATTTTTAAAAAATGTTGGATAAATACATTTCGTATAGTTTTTTATACCGAGACATAAGTATTACCAATAATCTGCCAAAAAAGGTTAAAATAATTAGTTCCCTACAACTTGTATCTAAGGACTTTTTATCTACGCTATAAAGGATATATTTTCAAAATACTGATACTAGGTGCTTGCGGGGTGAGCGGCATCCAGGCGAAGTCGCAAATTGTTATTGAGGATGCCAAACATACTAAAATACATTTAGAAACTCTTCTTAAACTTTAAAACGTATCGAATTTAATTGTGGAGGTGTGTCACTACACAGAATCATCTACAGTCGAATCACTATTACTAGAGCTCTGACCGAGATAGACTATATCGTACATCTCTATATATATATGAGAGAGATACACTGTATTCTCACGGCTCTATGCATACTGATTTGACCATAGCGCGTAGTATTGAAGAAATTCTTTAAAAAGTCTTCAAATACATATTTTTATATAAAATTCAATATGTGACCATCAATAACGACATGACAAGAAAAACTAAGCTGTTCGCGAAAATAACGCAAAATACTTTTGATTTCTAAACCAACAGTTCGAAAATTAATTTAACAGCAATAAAACGTTTGACTCAATTTGAATACTTATTTAGAGACACAACTTACTTAAAGCGAGAAAAAAAGAATAATTGGATAGTTGCATAATTTCTAATCTGGCAGTTCGAAATTGTATTGGCGATTAAGGTTATAAGTTTGACAATTAATTGACTGTATTGGCGCTCGTTAAGGTCAATTATTCGCGATTAAGGTTATAAGTTTGACAATTAACTGTCTGTATTTTCACTCAGCTCCGAACTGTTTGTATTGTTATTCAACTCCGTAGATACGCATGTCACTTGATAACGTCAATAAATTTATTAATATTATTCAAACGGAGGAACAAAACCATATTAGGACATAAAATTTGGTATGCACCTCTGGCGACTTAAAAAGCTCGATAGGCCCGATCACCCTCGGGATATAAACATCCGTGTAATGCCCTTGGTACATAAATAACTATTATGTCCTCCATGATCATAAAGGGACATTTTACATCTTAGATACCGGGGCGAAAACAGCTACTTTATGCCCGCGCGGGCATTAAGCGTTGCCATAGTTTATATGTCAGATACATCAAATATTTGATGTTCAAATTGTACATTTTAAATCGTCAATGTTAATTAGTGACGATTAAGGTTATTCTGTTTAACAATTATTTGTCTGCATTGTCACTCAACTCCGAATTGTTTCTTTTATTATTCAAGTCAGTAGATACGCATGTCACTTGATTACGTGACAATGTTTATAAATATTATTCAAACGGAGGAACAAAACCATTGTAGGACATAAAATGTTGGATGCTCCACGGGCATTACTTGATGTTTATACCCTCGGGCGACTTAAAAAGCTCGAGGGACGATAGGTAGCCCTCGGGGCATAAACATCCGTTAATGCCGTTGGTACATAAATACCTAACTATTATGATCGATTGGCTATAATGAAGTTGTTTGACGGTCTATTATAATATTAATAGAAAGCGTGCATTAACAGAGCTGTTTAGTAAACGATTTATTATTCATTAAACGGACTCATAAATAAACGATCGATGGAAAATAAAACGTTTAAAACAATTTGAATAATAATTTGAATAATTATTTAGAGATACAAATCTACAGATTTTTTTCCTATTGCTTTGGATATAACAATTATAAAATTCAATTATAAAGCCATAAGGCTTTAAATGAAAACATTTTTTAACACAAATTTAATACCACTTGGTTTTTATAGATTTATTTGTGCTAAATAGGAACACTTTTGATGTTTTTGCGAGATTGGGCTCATCCGATATAAAATCCAAAACAATTTGCCAGAATCACGTCTTTTTGATTTTTACAACCTTCCGTAAATTTTATAAAACCGAGTGTTTTTTAATCATTCAAAATCGAAGTGTTCCGGTTATTTTGAAAGATAATAAACAGTTTCAGTGGCTAGATCATTTGGTTTCGTTGACTTTATCTCAAAACCCAGAGCCAATGAAGAAAATCTGATATTATATTGTATGTCAGCAGCATGATATTACACTAAATCGGCTGTTAAACTGCTTTCTATAGAATCACTGTTACCCAGTGTAATTATTCTTTCCTATATAATATGAAGCTAGGCGAATGAAATTTGGAGTACTTAGTGTCAATAGACAAAGATACCATTTTTTTGTTCTTTGTATTAGTAGGTAGTTTTGCGTTAATGTCATCACATGAAATAAATTATTGTTTGAATAATTATGTTTATCTACGACTCACATATAACAAGTTCATTGCACACGTATCTATAACTATATAATCCCCATCATTATACGTCCCTGTTGGGTTAAAGTATTATCTCGTTTTTATTTGTAAAATGATTAAGAATGATAAAATAAGAAGAGGAGGTTGATAACTTGAAGAATGTCTTCAAGTTATCGATAGTAATTGTCCGGTAATTTACAAAAATATAACCGGTGAAGATTATATCAAGGTATGCTATGATATCGCCTGTCGCTTGTAGTGGTAGATCCAAGTGTGCAATAAGTGCTGATTAAGAATTTAATATTGCGAACATTAATAACTAATCAATAACCTTGAGACATTGTAAGTACTATCGCGAGCATAAAAAACGGGGACACTCCAATTTACAATAATTAAAATGGGCTTGTCGTAATGGCATGTCAGTACGTTTGTCATGTCACATTAACCTAATCTTCAATTTTGACGTAACAAATAAAAATGCCGCAATTGAATAAAATATCAGAAAGCAATAATAGAAACTCGACAGCATGATAGAATCAGCATTCGAGAAATTGCTCTGAATTAAGTGTATGCAAGAATACCGCAAAGAATAACATTATTGACACCGGAACAAGTTTGTAGGTTTTGTGCGGAATCGGGATATTTTATTTTAATATTAAACCTTTGATATTATAGAGTAAATTAATGATTTTAATTAAAAATATGTATATTATTTCTTTATCTATTTTTTACTTATAAAATTTAATAAATATTTATCAACAATGCATCTGTTTATTTAAAAAAATAAAGAATATCAGGAAATACGAAATATTTTTGCTTAGTTGTTTTAAAGTGTTCTACCAGAATAATTAGCTTAACCAGCTGTTTTTCTTTGTGGTAATATATTTCAGAACTTAAAAAAACTATGATTTTGTCGATGTCTGACTTTATAGTAAATAAAGAATCGTATAGAGTTTAATAAAATAAGGAACAATTTAAAGACTTAAGGCTGATTTTACAAAACTGTTGAAATAAAAATGTTCTCAGTAATTCGTAAATTTATTTGTACTCGATTTTTATGATCGCGATTGTAGTTTATCTTAAACCAATGATCTTTAATCAAATCTCAATGTGTGTTTGAAGATCTGTTATAGTTCATATATTTTTAACTAAATGGCACGTGGGATTAATTAATATCATCTTGATTGTTCTTGGTAATAATTGGTGTTGCTATGCGCCTACGGGCATTAACGATTCTTAATGCCCGCACGGGCATTAAGTGTCAGGTACATCAAATATTTGACATACAAATTGTAAATTTGTAATCGTCAATGGTAATTTTTTGCATTCATAATAGTCAATCTTGAGTAACTAAAACCATAGTGGGACATATTATTATTATCAAAACATTAGCACTTTACCCCAATAAACGATAAACTAACAATGTTTCTAAAATCCTCGTTTGAAGTCTAAGGTTATTCAGTTTGACAAATCATTGTCTGTGTCAGTCTGCAATGTCACTCAACTCCGTATTGTTTGTGTTGTTACACAACTCTGTAAAGATGCATGTCACTTGATTACGTCTAAATATTTATTAATATTATTCAAACTGGAGGAACAAAACCACTGTTGGGCATATAATTTGGTATGCACCACAGGCATTATTTGATGTTTATACTCAGTGGCGTAGCGACATATTCAGCGCCCTGGAGCAAGAAAAATCTCTGCGCCCCCTTGTTTTCAGAAGAGGTCTGGCATTTTTGAATATTTAATTTAATGTATTGTATACCACTCTCAATTGCAACTTTTCAATAAATTCCAGATCGAACCGAGTTTATATATACAAAATCCTTGCGAAACTCAGTTTAGGGTTCTATGACTATAAATAACAATTGGTCAACAGCTGGCTGTTTTCCGTTTTGTCGATTTCTGACAAATTAAAATAACCCAAATATTCTTTAAAATTGTTCATATGTGCTTCACAACTGTTCATATGTGCTTCACAACTGTTCATATGTGCTTCACAAGTGTTATATTATATAAATAGCGGTATCGCATTTTATGGAATTTTTCTAAAACTAGTATCTTTTGCTAGCGGAGATTTAAGAACATTTACAATAATTCTAGTTTCCGTAAAAACCAAGGTGCTTGTTCATAAGCCATTTCTTAGCCTTTTGAAGGACTATCTCGGAAATGGTCACAGTAGTGGTAGCAAGCCGATTCGAGAACCTCCTCCGTGACCTTGACCACACCTCCGCCCAAGGTCAAGGTCACGGAGGATGTTCCCGAATTGGCTTGATGGTGAAAATGAGGAGGACTCCTCATTTAAATTTTAGATGACCTTATCTAATCAGGAGGAGGAGGAGATCGAATTGGAGAAGGTGAATGACTGGTCCAGGTTAATCCCAAGGTCAAGGTCAAGGTCACGGAGGATGTTCCCGAATTGGCTTGATGGTGAAAATTAGGAGGACTCCTCATTTTAATTTTAGATGACCTTATCTAATCAGGAGTAGATCGAATTGGAGGAGGTGAATGACTGGTCCAGGTTAATGAGGAGGTTTACGGTTTTTGGAACCCCTTCCATCACAGAGCAGTATAAATGTAACAGCTGGATTACTATTAAACGTTGTACAAATTTGTCTGTCTCAAAGTAAAGAAAAGTTAACATACATCACATTATCGTTAGAAATGGTGTCAACTACTGCAAACCTGAAACAGGCAATTCAATTGCAACGAGAACAATACGATCTTCACCGTCAGGGTCTACAAGATAAAATTGAAAATGTTGTACTTCCGAATATATTCGTAGAGCGTTGGGAGTTTACCTTGGATCTGCAATGGCAACTTCAACCATTCTTAATAGGTATTGAAATGTGTGATGAATATCTCAATGATATAATATCCATTGAGAAGTTCATAGCCAAAATAGCAAAAATGCAAAATTTATTTCCTAGTGTATGTAAAGAGTTAAGTGACCTGATTCATATAACATTACTCCAGAGCGGTTTGGAGCTTTTGTGATATAAAATAAAGTCATATATCTGTAAACATTCGTTATTTTTTCTAGAAGATAAAATTAAAAATGTTGTACTTCCGAATATATTCATCATATAAAGAAATAGAATAATAAAGATATTACAAACAAATGTTTTTATTTATTTATTTATTATCATAATGCTTACAATAATGCACCTGCTATCGCCAGGCTTTTCGAAATTCAATCGGTTGAGAGTGTTTCTCACCATTAAATATTAGCTGTAACTGTGTTCCAGTGTTGTTGGCATACTGTATTTGCGCATCTGAGATATTTCTAACCAATCTCCTGGGTACAAACAGCTTAACACGACCACATAAGTAGCACACAAGTCTGCGAGATGCTTTCAACCTGTGGACACGTTCAAGCGGGTACCTGACCCCGATATTTACATGCTTTAATTGAACCAGTAGCACCTTATCAGTATCATCTTGCAATACTTGTTGAACAGTGTTCATGATGTTAAATATCGTAGTGGTGGGCTCGATCACTGTACACTGCACACTGTATACTATAGTAGTACTATTTCACAAGCTTGGCGAAAAAACGTACTCCGCATTATATATTCAACAAAACCCCACCCAAAACAATCCGCGTGGGGATTTAGAAGTGATTAAATATATTTAAAATAAAACACGAATGAGGAGTATTTTTAGTTATGTTTTATTTTTATTATGTGTATCATAACATAACCATTACAAATTTGTTGTTACTGTTTCGGTGCCATTACAGATTTCTTGTAAGTGTTTCGGTAAAAAGCTATACAAATCATCTCGTATGTTTAAAAGTTTTAATTCTTTCAAACGGTTTATTAATTGGTTAATATTAATTCTATGTTGTAAATAGTCTTCACATATAGTCCACCCTTCTTCAAATTCCTTCCGACGTTGCGATAAATATTCAAACTCAAACTCACACCTAAAGTCGTTTAGCGATAATGCAGTTTCGCGTGCTAATGTTGAGTACTCCTCCTGTTGCAGATTTACAGCTTCTATTAAAGTTGCAGCTTTCTGTTGTGAAATCTGGTCAAGAGAATAACATGCCCACATTGTTGATAGTTGTTGCTCACTCATGTAATAGGTATGGAAGACTGGTGAAAAAAACAGTGTAGTTATTATATATTTAATAGTTCAACCCCACCACTTCGATCCACAAGGACGTCACACAACTTTTGGTCAGGGAGTACTGGACAGCACAGCAAGTACCACCAAAAACTTCCAACAAATGACTGCAAATAATTGGATTAATATAATGTAGAGAATGTAAAATGTGATGATACTTACATCAGTAATTTGTTCCTCCTCAATATTATCAGGACATCTTGTAGTATGGTCAGACACGTTAGCCCAAGTCTTTTGTTTATCACACTCATTAGGTGTTGATGAGTAACAATGTGAGTGACTCATCATACCTACAACAGTTTCGACTGTTAGTACTGCGGAACCATATGGAGAACGGTTTAAATATGTAAAGATTCAAGTCGTGCTTGAAACCAGATTTGCATAGTCCAGTGCAATAACCCCACGCTGTGGCAATTTCTACCTCCTCCGACCTCTTGACATTGAAACATGTTTTGTAAGATGTGGAGGGTGATAACCTCTCTATGCAAACATTTCATTGTCGCTGTGAGGAGGGAGGGAGCCATTAAATACAGCGCTTGCAAAATAAAACCTCAGTTTGATCTCCTCCATCATCTTGAACAGTTACAATGTTTGCGTGTGAGCAGTGCGGTAAAAGTTTCACGCGTGCGGATAATGTTAAACGTCATCAGAGAACAGCATGTGTTGGAAAACGTCTCAAATTAAATAATCAGCAAGACAGTGATAATCAACGACAGTTGACCAATGTTAGAAAATGTGAATACTGCGATATTTACGTAAACCAAGCAACATACTCGGCACATCTACGCAGTAATGCACATAAAGCGAATGCCTTAGTATTAACCGATGATGGTGTTGAAAAAATTGCGGGAGCATTTGGGAACAGAATTGTAAGCTATAGAATATCAGAGCCAAGACACTATATACATCTGGAGGATTTTCAAAATGATATTCGAGAAAAAGTAATAAATTTAATTGAGAACATGCGCTATGTTCACAACTGTGTGAAGGTTAATGTTGAATGTTTTGCGTTGTATTACCTGGCTACGAAAGAAGATGCTGAAATTAAATCATTCAACACGAGAAATGCTGTTATTACGAGAGGTGTTGATTTATACGCGGTATATACATCATTTGTGAATGAAATATCAACAAAAATGTCTGAATTTCAGGAGCGGGATTCAGGTAAGATAAATGTTATTGTGAGTAGTGCAATAATGAATAATGAAAAATGTTTTTGTAGGATGGACATTGGTTCAAATTTTGTATTTGGAGGTGAATATCAATAAATATAATCCCTTGAAGGCGTCAAGTTATATCGATCTACCACCAGATATAAAAAAGAAAGAAGCAATAATCAACGTGCAAAATCATGATCAAGAATGCTTCGGTTGGGCTATAGCATCAGCGATTTGCAAACCAAAGGGTTTACCACAAAGAACGTCGTCCTATCCGGAACCATCAAGAGTGCTGAATTTAACAGGTTTACAATCCCCAGTAAGTTTGCATGATGTGCCAATATTTGAAAACAATAATAACATATCTGTAAATGTATATGGTTTGCAAGCAACATTCGAGGATGGTGAGATTTGCAATAATGTTGTAGGACCGTTGCATTATACAGAAAGACGACAAAATACACATGTAAATTTGTTAATCATTAGTGATGATAATGGTAATAATCATTATTGTTGGATTAAAAGTTTGTCACGACTTGTATCTAAACAGTTGTCCCTTAATGGGCATGAAAAATTTATTTGTGAGGGATGTTTGGTATATTTTTCGGAAGAAAGTAAATTGGAACGACATATGAGGGAAGATTGTAAACGTGTTAAGGCGGTTTTACCCACCAATTCATTGAGAATAAATAAGATTGGGGAAACAGTGAAGGAAAATATTTTACAGTTTGAAAATTATGAAAAACAATTGAAAGTACCGTTTGTCATCTACGCCGATTTTGAGGCGTTGCTGAAACCTACCCCTAATGATGGTAGAGAATTCGATCATTCAATTTCATTTACAACCAAATGTTATGAGCATGAACCTTACGCATTTGCATATTATATTAAATGTTCGTATGATGATTCTTTATCCAAATTTGTAAAATATAGAGGACCGCATGCTGCTACAGAATTTATGAGTCAATTAGAAAGCGATGTGCAGAGAATTTATAAAGAACATTTAGGCATAGTAAAACCAATGAATAAATTAACTGATGATGAAAATCGTTTATTCAAAGAGACAAGCACGTGTCATATCTGCAATAAATTTGTGAATGTTAAGGATAAAGTTCACGATCATAATCACCTAACGGGGGCTTTTACAAATGTTGCACATTCACTGTGCAACCTTAATTACAAAATTCCAAAGTTTATACCAGTGTTTTTTCATAATCTTAGTAATTATGACAGTCATCTGTTTGTGAAAACAATGGCGTTAAAAGAAGAAAGAGTAGATGTTATTGCACAAAATAAAGAAAAATATATTTCATTTTCAAAACGAATAGGTGTTGGACATATGATTGATGCTAGAGGAAAACATAAAAAATTATTTTTAAAACTTAGATTTTTGGACACCTTTAAGTTTATGGCATCATCGTTAGAGAAATTAGCGTCATATTTGGTTGACGATAGTTGTAGAGAATTAAGAAGATATATAAAAGATGATGCAAAATTTAGGTTACTTCGACAGAAAGGAATTTTTCCTTATTCTTTTGTAGATTCATTTGAAAAATTAGATTATCCGCAACTGCCTACGGCTGAGGATTTTTTTGATATATTGTCGGATAGAAGTGTAGATGCGAAAAATTATGAACGTGCTCAGCGTGTGTGGCGCACATTTGAATGTCAGACACTTGGTGATTACGCAGATATATATTTAACATCGGATGTGTTGCTTTTAGCTGATGTATTTGAAAATTTCCGCGATATATGCATGAAAGATTATAAACTTGATCCGGCACAGTATTTTACCGCCCCAGGTTTGAGTTGGGATGCTATGTTGCGTATGACTGGTGTTAAATTGGATTTATTAACAGATATAGACATGTTATTATTTTTTCAAAATGGTATTCGAGGAGGTGTTAGTATGTGCACAAAACGTAAAGAAATAGCAAATAATCCATTCCTTCCCAATTATGATCATGCAAAGGAAACATCATACATACTATATTTAGATGCTACAAATTTATATGGGCATGCAATGTGTCAAAATCTTCCTGAAGGATCATTTCGATGGTGGACGAAAGAAGAAATTGATAATGTAAACGTTGCAAACCTGTATGATGATCCTAATGCTGGGTATGTGTTAGAAGTCGATTTGGATTATCCCGCTAATTTACATGACGATCACAACGATTTCCCATTTTGTGCGGAAAGCAGAACACCTTTAGGATCAAAAAATCGTAAACTATTAAACACTTTGTCTTCAAAAACAAAGTATATAATTCATTATTTAAATTTGAAGCAATGCATAGATCATGGACTTGAGCTGGGGAAAATTTATCGAATTCTCGAATTCAAGCAAAGTAAGTGGTTAAAACCTTACATTGATTTTAATACGAGTAAAAGAAATGAGGCCACAAACGAATTTCTCAAAAATTATTACAAATTATTAAATAATAGTATATTCGGTAAGACGATGGAGAATGTTGAAAATCGGGTAGACATAAAGTTATTAACGCATTTTGAGTCACGACATAGGAAAATTGGAGCAGAGGTTTTTATAGCAAAACCAAATTTTAAATCGGCAAAAATTTTTAGTGAAAGTTTGGTTGCGGTTGAAATGAAAATTGTAGAAGTTCATTACAAGAAACCATTGTATGTAGGTTTCAGTGTATTGGAAATTTCTAAAGGTATTATGTATGATTTTTATTATGGTTACCTTAAAACAAATTATGGAGATCGTGTATGTCTTTTATATACAGATACAGATTCTCTAATTGTGTCTATTAAAACTGCAAATGTTTACAATGATATTAAAAAGAATGTTCATAAGTTTGATACCTCTAATTATCCCACGTCTAATATTCATCAGATTCCACGAAACACATCTATTATAGGTAAAATGAAAGATGAGTATGGTGGACGAATAATTGAATCATTTTACGGTACAGGTGCTAAAGCTTACTGCATACAAGTTGCAGGAAGCGATGTAAATGTTGCTGAAGTTGTTAAAAAAGCAAAAGGAGTTAAAAAATACGTTATAGACAAACATTTAACTGTTAACGACTATAAGCGGATTGTGAACGAAGGGGGGCGGATACTTAAGAAAATGTATGTATTCCGGTCACACTTGCATACAATGTATACAGAATTGAAGAACAAAATTGCGTTGTCAGCAAAAGATGATAAACGGTACATTCTAGATGACAATTGCAACACATTGGCATGGGGACACTATAAAATCCAAAACGATGAGGCAAATTTAGTGTTAGATGAATTAGTAGCTATGTTCTATGAAAATAACTAATCTCTTATAAACTTGTGTAAACACTTAGAAAATAAAAAACGTTGTAAATGAAAAAAAGTGTTTTTATTAACTTTACCATGTACAATCATAGTTTACAATACATTGTTTTTCCCTATCCAGGAATTATGCGCATCGCTGAGACCCATCCATTTAACGAGGACTTTGTTTCCTTTGCGTTTAATAACCTTTTCAACCAAGAAAACGTCGGGATGTCGAACCTTCTGCAATTCATAGTCATAAAAACCTCCTAATATTTCTACCTCTGAATCTTTGATTATGTAAGTTCGCGGAAATGTATTTTGTATTCTAGAGATGGTAAAAACTTCATTAGACCAGTTCGGCGTATAGTTTTTGGCAAAGGCCTGTCGATGTTTACTGATGCGAACGTAGTCACCAACCTTAAACTTTGCAGGTTTGGGATCCATAACTTTGAAGGAATTATATACAGTGTTGAGAATATTTTTAGCATTTTTCTGATTCACTTTAACTGGTTTAAATCCTGTTGTACTATGGATAGTATTGTTATAGGATTTGACTATTTCCGGTAGTAAATTCAACCAGCGATAATTCCCCTGCATGGAAAACTCTTTCCACATCTTTTCCTTCAACGTTCGATTCAACCTTTCAACGATTGAACTTTTCAGAATGGAGTATGTACTGTAATGGTTTATTCCATAACGCTTCATTAAGTTTTGGAATGCTGCACTATAGAATTCTTTCCCCATATCGGTTTGAAGATTCTTCGGTATATTCTGTCTCCTTTCGAGAAATATCTTGTTCATCTGTTTTGAAACTTCGTAACCAGTTTTTGTTTTTAAAGGTTTAGCCCATGCATATTTAGAAAAAGTGTTAATGACAACTAAAATATACTTATATCCCTTGTTTTCTGTTGAATATGGAATCATTTCCACCAAGTCCGCTTGAAGAAGGTCCCGTAATCCTTTGATGATAACTTTTCGCCTTGGAAAATTTCTTCGTACAGGAGCGTGAATTTCATTGATCAAATCCCTTTTAACTGAAGTCATCCTTGGATAGTAATATTTCAACAAAGTAAGGTTCTTTCGATCTTGTACGTTTTGAAATATATTTGAGGGCAAACGAGTCACCAGGCTTAATTTTATATCCGATAGGATCTATAGCTGCAACACCGTTGATGGTGAGTGTTATGGTTGAAGGAACGTTCACAAGTTTTATTGTTCCTTGGTATACAGTGTTTCGATAATAATCCTTGAAACCCTTGTTGTGAATTATTAATTCATTTGTGGGTGAAAGCGTACCATCTCCAAAAAATGTAATAACTAAATCACTTTTTTGTTCAACGCGTAAAGCTTTGTATTTTGCCGTGTATGTCTTATGGACCAAATGTCTTCCCAAACGATCAATGGTCATGGTTGTTGATATGATAGAACAGACATATTACAAATGAAGGTCAGCGGAATATGTGCAGCTTTATAAATGAATGCTCAATATATAATGTTCGCTTCTTTTAATTCTTCAATAATTGAAATAATTTCATTTTTATGTCCGTTGTGACCAGCCGATTCAGAAGCTAGTAAAAGACGTAAGCGATTGACAAGTTCGTTCGGGTCATCCCAATATTGCAATTGTAATTTTGTATTTGGATTGAACTGTTTCTGAATATAACCCGAACCAGTTTTCCACGCTTTAGCCCACCACACATTTGGCGCTCTACCTGCTAATGTAGGTTTGATAATATTCATGTACTTGTACCCTTTGTTTGCAGATATTTGTAATTCCGGATTATAGTGCAATCTAGCAGCATGTGTTCGTCGTAATATATCTCTGTACTGACGAACATCTTGAGCTGTAAACTTTCCTGGCTTTTTCTTAAACACTAATTCATACAATCCTGGAGTTCCTTTGTATTCAAAACCAGCAACGCTTAGGTTAGGACCAACAAAATCAACTTTGCTATTGCCTATGTAAAGATCACCTTCAACTTCTCGTACACCATACTTTTTATCAAATACATCCTCAACATCCGTATTATACTCTTCAATGTAAACGCGAGGTAATCGATGAAATTTTTGTAAGACTTCTTGTACCTCTGGTTGTTGCATAGATTCGGATAACCTTTTCTTGGTTTCTTGAAGACGTTGTGAAGCATCACGACTAAATTCCTGTAAGTCGAAGCTGCTATCATCTTCAACTTCTTCTTCGTCTATATACTCATCAAGGTCGACATTCATTTGAGGTGTCTCCGTTTGAGTTTGAGTTGACAAAGATCCAATATCTTCAAGTTTCAAAAATTTAGGTGTCTTTCTTCGTTGCGATTGTATTGGGGTTGAAGAATCAGTTAGTGATTGAAATTTAGAGAATTTTGGCTTCGGTTTATCATGCGGTATAAATGACTCATCTGCTTCATATGATTCATACTTAGATGTTTTCCGTCTTTTTTTAGAATCTTTAGTGAAAGACTCATCTGGTCCGTATGATTGCTCCGGTTTTGGTATTATTTGAACCGTTTGTAACCGATCTGCAATAGCTTTCAAAGGCTCTGTTATTGGTGTGAAAGCTGTCTCAGCACTTTGTCTGGATGTTGCAATTTCAGTCTTCAACAATCGAAGCTTATTACGTAATACTTCACGGGTGTGTAATAATTTTTTAGTAAGTTCCTTATCCATGTTGAATGAATTACGATTTAATTTCAACTGTCCAATATCGGTATTAGAGTTGTATATATGTGTCAAATCCTTTGCGATACCGACCGTTGTTTTTTGCACAGTCAAGGTCAACTACTAGGAAACCATAAGTATCAGTCCAACATTGGCGACAGATATCCTGAAATTTATCAAAAGTCATATCTGCGCCAACGTGATCGTCAAAAATGTGTTTCAAATTCGTAACATCTTGACGGAAAGCTACAATGAGATTACAATTGTCCCTCAACAAATGCTTTGGAATTGCAGCGTAAGATTGACATAAATAAAAACAATCAACGTTCTTATGTCGTCCGAAGGAAAAATATTCCTTTATAACATTTTGCAGCGTACATTGAACATCATCGAAGATGACAACGGAATATTCTTTTACTGTACAAGGTGTAACCATATCATCTACATCGGAACACTCATAATAAAAGAATTCAGGCATCGGTTTCATTAAAGAACGTAAATATTCATACTTTGATTGATTTAGCGATTTGGAGCAGAGGTAAACGTTTTGAAAACGTAATCCATTGGGATGCGTCAGTAGTGTCAGCAAGATGTTTGTTTTTCCCGTTCCCGAAGCGCCAACGATGATTGCTCGCTTACAGAAACCCCCAAAGAGGTCACTATGTCGTTGAAATGTTCTCAAATCACAATTTTCATCAAAATTTTGCACTGGCAATGCGAGTTTATGTGTAAAAAACTTCATATCACTAAATTTGTAAGGTTTCGTTCTTAGGATGGAAGTGGAATGATAATATGGGGGTAAGGGTAATCTTTTATAAAAAAAATATTAGAAAAGAATGTAAAACATTTATTTATATTTATTTGTTTAGCAGTTCCAGGACATTCTGCAACGCGCGACGTACGACATTATAGTCCCGTTCAACTGTGTCTATGAGATCATCGAGATCTGACAAACAGCAGTCGAACGAAGCCGCGACCTCCGCATCTTTTAAATGTTTCAAATATAGCAGAAACGAGTTGTAACTGCGTACATTTGACTCAATTAATGCCACTACATGCCGGTATGAGTCTTCATTCCTTCCCAGGAATGCCGCTTTCATACCGGCTATGCATTGCTGCATATGTGGTCGATGCCATACGTCGGCGTTGAGTGTAGAGGCGTGCTGCAGCGCAGTAGAGGGAGGTGTGCACCGTCTAATCATGGTTGAGGTTTCCGATCCAGTTCCGACGGCGCTTGAAGTACTGGGTCGGACGTTGAAGGAAGGCTGCAAATGTGTGTTCTCTAAGACACTTAGAGTTTTGATCAAACCAACCTCCAACGAACCCTCAACATGCGGGCTCACAACCATTGGCGGACTCGATCCGACAACCGATACCGGTGTAGCCGGTGCAACCAATGTCGGCGCCTCATACGTCTGCAGTCCCTCTGCAACTGAAACAACCGCACCTTCGGAAGGAACATTAGCTGTCTTCTTTCGGTACTGATGCTTCGCCTTTTTCGCCTGACGTGCAGTTGACGAAAGCATCACTGGTTCATCCAGCTCCACCTCATCATCAACCTTCTTCAGTGACAGCCTCAGCTGTCTAATCAGTTCACTGCGACCAACTTTCATTGGCGTGGGTTTTTGTGATAATTCCGGCTGTTGTGGAACTATCACCTGCTCGGTCGGCTTCAGTTGAGGTGGAGACGTGTCATCGGATAATGGCATAGGTGCGTTTCGTGGCTCCGCCAAATAGAAGTCAACAATGTCCTGGCTGCTCATCGGCATGTGATGGGAAGTAATAAAAGACATGGCTAAGGAAAAGCAAAAAAATCTAAGAAGCTGATAATAATAGTAGTAGTAGAACTTACCGTTGGTTGCTGCTTGTTGTTGTTTGTTGAGGAGGTGCTGGAAGTACTGAAGGTATTGTTGATGCTCCTCAATTTATATCTACTCAGTGGTGAAAGGAAGTGGGTGGGAGACTGGTGGGGGGTCACGTGGTTTCAGAGTGGTGGGGGGTCACGTGGTTTCAGAGTGGTGGGGGGTCACGTGGTTTCAGAGTGGTGGGGGGTCACGTGGTTTCAGAGTGGTGGGGGGTCACGTGGTTTCAGAGTGGTGGGGGGTCACGTGGTTTGGGATATGTTGGGGGGGTCACGTGGTTTGGGAGAGGGGGGAGGTTCAATCTCATTATCATTGGTCTTCTTCAACCCCAGCCTCAGGTGTCTAACAAGCCCACTTCGGACAATCCGCATTGTTGAGGAAGGTTCTGAAATTGACCTTAAAGGTGAAGCTGCGTGCATGCAAAAGTGGCCGGTTTGGCCGACTTCGAGTGACCTTGAAGGTGAAAAAAATGAAGGTCAAATTTTTCGAGTGACCTTGAACCCGAAAAAAAATCGCAGCGCTGCGCGCTGCACTGCTCAAGGTGATACGTGCGGCTCTGCTCGAGCCGCTGCGCTGCGCCCGCCCGGCACCGACGCTGCGCTGCGCCCGCCCGGCACCTCATCATTGAGGTGATTAGTTTTGGTCGTGCTCAACAGATGTCCTACATTGGGGGTGATATACATGGGGTAACCGTGATTCTTTTTTGAGATAAGACAATAATAGAAGTAACAGAATAAAACATATTTATTAGGGATAGGTATCAAAAAAAAATCAGTATTTATTTGAAGTCCACTCTGCTCACTACTACTAGTTGTCATGGGTGTTAGTTATTATATACGGTACGTTTTCTTCGATGACGACGATAAAATATTGAAGCTGGGTACTCTGGAGTCCTACAAATTCCAAAAGGTTGAACAAAATGTAACCATACCTCCTGGTGCAATGAGAATTAGAATAGTGGGTTTCCATGAAGAAGAAGATGATATAACTATTTATTCTGATTCCGAGTCTGAACTGGACAAACGTGATGTAGATGATGATGATGATGATGATGATGATGATGATCAGGAACATAATTATAATCAATAATACAAAGTTTATACTTACCTTAAGTACATATGCATTATACATACCTTCTTAATAAATTTGTATTAAAAACACTTGAGTCTTTTTTTATGTGGAAACTGGGAAAATAAAATAACAACAGTCACTTAAAAGTGATTTTATTAAAAAATTATAACTTATTTTTATTTTAATTATAATTTCATCTTTTTCTTCTTCCTTAGCCTTCTTCTTTTCTTAATCCTCAAACCGAGTCCACCCATGCCTTCCGCCGACAGCACGCGCGAAGCGCGTGCTGGCGGTTGGAGCACGGCCTTCGGCCGTGCTCCAATGCCAGCCTTCCACCGACAGCACGCGCTTCGCGCGTGCTGGCGGCCGGAGCACGGCCTTCGGCCGTGCTCCAAAGCGATTTTTTTTCGGGTTCAAGGTCACTCGAAAAATTTTACCTTCATTTTTTTCACCTTCAAGGTCACTCGAAGTCGGCCAAACCGGCCACTTTTGCATGCACGCAGCTTCACCTTTAAGGTCAATTTCAGAACCTTCCTCAACAATGCGGATTGTCCGAAGTGGGCTTGTTAGACACCTGAGGCTGGGGTTGAAGAAGACCAATGATAATGACATTGAACCCCCCATAAACCACTACAACATGTAAAGGATTTTTACAAATACAAGACTTTCTTTACAATTCAGTTTATTGAGGAATATTACAATAGTATAATAATCACATTATTCAATATTCATATTTTTACTACTTCCTTCTTTAACCCCATTATCAATAGGGGGTATCAATTCCAACGCAATGGTGATTTGGATAATTCTCATCATAATACGGAAGTTTTCTTCGCAAACTTTCGTTCTTCTGATAGCGCTTTGGTAGCTTTTCCCATATTTGCACCAATTCATAACAATAAACTCTACTTCTTATAAATGGTAATGGAATGTAGTTAAAATCTTCTTTCGATAGAGGTATAAAAGATCCGTGACTTTCGTACATTTCCAATACTTCCGCACTTTTATTCACCACATAGTTCACAATTCCAAGTTTGAGCAGATAACTTAAAATCCATTTCATTACTGACATCGTCGCACGTTCCTCACGCGAAACACTTTCTACCTTTAGTGACTTACTTCAATTCGCCTTCAACATTTAATACTTTACCAATCGTATTAAATGTAAGAGGTTGGGGTATCGGTAGAGGGGAGAGGAGGGAGAATCGTTAGTGTCAATGAAACGCAATCTTACTATCGTATTATTTATTAAAAAAATTTTTTTTCGTTTAACAAAACACTTGTTCGTCATGTACTATGGCATCACAATCTATTTTCATTGAATACACATTATTGATTGCGCAAATGCAAACATCCTTTTCGTGAAATGAACACATTGGAACTTGTCTTTCTATTCTGCGGCTATTTGAATTATCCAACGTTTTCACCATGCTTTTATTTGTAACAAATTTCTGTATGTACTTGGATTTCTCTTCACCCCGCACGTAAATTTTTTCATACTTCTTTGATAGTTCACCAATTATGTTACCTATTTTACTTGGTGAAATATATCCTACGGTCCAATTGATGCAATGATGAAATTCCGATAACCATTTTGTGGTTCGTTGATCCCTCGAAGATAGAAATTGTAATGGTGCGGGGGGTTTGAATATGAAGTGGCTCGTCTTCCAGTCGTAACTTACTGCTGCTAGTTCCTTCGGTACGAACATACCGCCCGTCCGAAAACCTTGAATGTCGATGATTACGTACTTCATGGTAACAACTTCCGCTATTGACTAAGTAATTTCATCATTGCGGTTTCGTTATAAGCATACGTTTACACTTTACACCAGTTGTCTAACATACTTAAATAATGGAGAATACTGGAATGCGCGATTGTGCAGAATTAGACAATACGCTGCTGTGTCTTTCGGTACATTTTCGCGTGTTGTAAATTCAATCCTTATTTCCACGCCGCTCTTATGCACAGCATCCTTTTGATGTGTGCAATCTATTCCTACTAACGCTATGTTCTCTTTAAACTGTGCAGGTTTAAACGCAGGTTCACTATCTACTCCACCATAATAACGTTCTTGAAAACGAGCATACATTTCATATAATATTGCATAATGATTATTTTTATAATCGATGTTTAAGTTATCGTATGGAAATCGTTCTCCATTTAAAAATACAGTTAAATTTGTTAAGTCTACATTATCAAATTTAGCCATATTCTTTTTCATTTGTCCTTTTCGATTGGTTTGGAAACCTATAATGATAAATCTGGGAGTCTCAGTTTGTGGAGCAGTTTTGACAGCCCACGAATGTTTCGTAGTTTCTGGAAGAGATGGATATTCATGCATTTCCCAACTTCTAAAAGGTAATTGAATGTCGGTATTTTTAGTAGATATCTTATCAAATAGTATTTGCTCTCTTAAACCAACATTGACGTGGGGAACTCGCCACACAATTTTTTCTATTGTTATGTGCACCTTCTCATCCTTATTCACGCTTGGTATGACCGTTTGGACAACGGCGTCCGTATCATCATTACATCGAATTAATACCAGTTCCTGCCTAGCATTTAGTATGACCTTTCTATAATCTTCTGCAAACCCTAATAACGACCTCAATGGTACACAAACGCTAAAATTTCCCATGCTATCCATAATGTCACTTGTATGGTCATCATCAATATTCCAGCCTGCATTTCTCAACCTAACCATATCATTTGGAGTGTACGAAAAATATCCCTTCATTATAGATGAAAGACCTACATATCGTACAGAATCTACTTGCACTCCATTTATATTATATCGAATATCGCTGAAGAGAAAAGCGATGGGGTTGCATATAAATTTTGTTGCTTTGGGAACTCCTTCAATGGTCCCATCAGCTTTCTTCGTTGCTGTTTTTACAACTCCATCTTCGTCTAACAAATTCATTCGTCCTTCTACGTACAAATAACTTTCGCCGGGCACTGTAAAATTATCAATTTCTGGTATGGTGATACGTACTTCATCGCTGTTATTAAAACTTTGAGTTCCAAATGGCTGATGTGAATGATATTCATAACTTATTATAGAATTGTCACTTCTACTTTTATCCGTAACACTTAAGATATCCATTACTTAACGTACTATATATCCTAACTTCCGCAAAAAATTCTTATTCGCAACTGTTATTGTCTTCACAGTTCCACAACTACTGTCTCTTGTATTTGCTAGGGCTTTACATTTATATTTATTTCCCAACTTAGAATTTATTATTTGCAGTATGTTAGTACCATTTCTCCGCCTTCGTTGTCGTCGTACACCTATCATTACTTCACCCTTTCACTTCCTGTAGATGTATACGAATTGTTATTTCTTCTTTTTCACCAAACTTTACAACCTTTCCGTGCTGATCCAAAACCTTCACGACTATACTTGTGATATCTTCGATAAGTACTGGTAAATAAATCGGTGGTTGTGGACTTTCTATTATTTTAAATCCTGCTGGAACGTTTGGGAAAAAATGGTGTAGCACGTGAACTGGTCGTCCGTTGTTGTAAGAGCCGCTTACCAAATTACAATAGATCTGTAGTGCATTTACAGGGTTAATATTTACTCTATTTTCACTAATATGATTCACATTCTTTACAAGTTTCCTCCTTGTAAATCCTAACAATTTACCGATCGATCGATCTTCGTCAAAATGGATATCTTCAGAACATTTAATGATAACTTTTTGAGTATTTGGATTTCCACGAATACGTATCTTTACTGATTTATTATTCAGTTCACTTGTGATTTGCTCTGCGAGATCATCTACATCATATGCTCCGGTAGGAATTTCAATGTTCTCTTTCTTATCGCCATACTGCAATCCATTATTATCTTCCGTCACGTTAGCAATTGAATTATACGCGTCAAAATTTAACAATGCTAACTCATAATCTACATCTCCCTTCAAATTTATTGGAGGATACACATTACAACCTAATTCGGAACTTGGACCGGTTAGAGTGAACGTATAAGAATGTGCCACCATGTTTGCAATTCACCAACCACACATCTACTATAACATTAATAACTATGCATATCTACTTATCAAAAACTTTAAACATAAATGACCACAATTATAGGAATTACTTTTCTGATACCGATTGTAGTTATAATCAATTGCTCTCCCACCACCGGACAATAGATAACTTTGCACTTCTATGGGAGGTTGCAGATCGCCGAAGCTATCGAAATATGAGATATGATCACCTTCCTTCACGTAACTCGTCCAATGCGTTCCTTTACCATCATCATCATCCAGATTAATGATTCCGCTTTCGGCATGGCGAATGCGTTTCGGTAACTTATCCTTCATAAAAACACCTCTAAAATTCGGTATTTTCAGATCCTTAACATGCTTCAGTAACTGAACGTTGGTTAGCGGTTGACGAGGAAGGGATTTAATCAGTTTTTTGAATGTGATGGTAAATACAGTCCGCATCCGGCTTTGTACGGTTTCAAATAATAACCACTTCCCGTCATTTTTTGTGCTTCTAATGCGCGATTATGCCTCTTAGCTTCCTCCATCTGTTCACGAGCGGCTTTCGCTTGATTAACAGTTTTTGCTATTGCTGCAGCTCCACCTCCTAATGAACCTAACGCTCCCAAAGCTGCGAATAATGGTATTAAGGGGATAAACCCTCCAGTTTTTGGAATTGGAATTATCCTACTTCTCGGGGGAGTAATTTTTTTCTTCCTTAGTTTTGAATATGCGATGTTTACATTTGCTAATAAACTTCTGTTCTTACCACCGCGGGATATAGCTTTCCTAGCTACCTTCATAGCTTGTGTAAAACTTAGCGCACCTCCTCTAATTTTCATCTTTTTTAACCCTTTCCTTCTTTTCGAATTTCCCAATCCCAACTTTGTTTTTCCTTTCATTATTGCGGCAATAGTTGAAGCTGCTAACTTTTCTCCAAATCCGGCGTTTCCACTTTTTATACGTTCAACTGCTTTTTCATACAATTGATGGTCGGCTTTGTGTCTATGGCTTAAATCGTCACTTCGGGAATACGAAATATCGTGTTCCTTGCAAGCTTCGTCTAACCTATTCACACCGGTGTGGCCTTTCGCTAATCTTTGTTGAAGTTTCGTTCCTGGTCCGCAAAAATTATATCCGGGTATGTGCAGTTCGAATGGAAGCTTATTTATTAACTTATTGATCAATCCTCGACCTACTCTTTTTGCTTTCCGGCGATGACTAGTCGGTTTTGCTACCGAAATCATCATTTAATACTACAAATATCGCACGAAAGGTTTACGTAGACTGTCACGTTCTCCACAATCGTAGCTATATAAATGATAAATTTTACCCCCACATTTTTTCAGTCGACATGCTTCCCACATTCTGTTACGTTTTTAAATAACACACATTTTACGTTAACGCAAAGATTTATTACAACTACTTTATTAATACATTCATTAACACTACATTACATTACATTACATTACCTATTTTATAATCCTTACTATTGTAATATGAACTTTTAATTTAGGAACATTTGACGTATTTCACAATCCAGTTTTATCTTGTCTAATCCCAGGGTGATAAATTCTTTCATAGTGCAAAACTGTTCGGAGATTTCACCATTCATTGCTGTCAATACATTGGTCAGTATATCACCTTCCATACAAGCGGCTCTCCCCAAAATCTGATTATAATAACTGCCCATGTTCAGACCTTTTAAGTATGTTAAACGAGTATGAATTATTTCCTTATATTGCCACATTTCCTTAAGTCCTTCATATGATAAATACAACCATTCTTCACCGCGACAAATTTTCAACACTTTCGTATAGTTTTCAAACCATTCACATTTCATTCTAAAACCCATATTTTGCATTGCCGGACACACTTCCTGGGTTTGCATGTTCATTAATTGTTGGGTGATTGCATGTTCCTGTTTCACAAATTCGTTCCACTGATCCACGGTAAATGTTACGTTTTGTGTTGCCTTCCCAAATATACGCACTGCTGGATCTAAACCAGATTCCATTTTCAAGCCTACCGCTAAAAATTTGCTATTACTCTTGTTCAAAGAGTATACATGTTGACATATTAATGGTTTTTGCAATCTTTGATTTTGATCATTAAAGTCATATACGGTCACTTCTTGCATCATGTTTTGCACCACAGATCCATCAGTAGAAGGTGTTGGTAGCACATTCACACCATTAACGGGTTGCGATAATTGTGCTGCAGCCATGCTAAGATCTACTGGGTTTAGTGTTGTGCACTCGCCATTAAACAATGGTAATAACTTCGTAGATTGTACCTGCGGAGCACGTTTTCTCCTTATCTTCTTTGGAGCATCACATACTCCACCACCCGGTCCTACATTTTGTGTTGGTGTTGTTGACACTAAAATAATGATTTCAATTGATATTACATTTCTTCAAAGTTACAAACCTCACTTCTTCAATGTGTCACTATTTCACTGTTTCTCTGCCGCTTTTACACTGTATGAAAAATATTTCCCACACCACCTTTTATACACAAATCCCACCATCAATTGTTACCAAGTCATAAAACCTCCTCATTAACCTGGACCAGTCATTCACCTCCTCCAATTCGATCTCCTCCTGATTAGATAAGGTCATCTAAAATTAAAATGAGGAGTCCTCCTAATTTTCACCATCAAGCCAATTCGGGAACATCCTCCGTGACCTTGACCTTGGGATTAACCTCCTCCAATTCGATCTCCTCCTCCTCCTGATTAGATAAGGTCATCTAAAATTAAAATGAGGAGTCCTCCTCATTTTCACCATCAAGCCAATTCGGGAACATCCTCCGTGACCTTGACCTTGGGCGGAGGTGTGGTCAAGGTCACGGAGGAGGTTCTCGAATCGGCTTGCTACCACTACTGGTCACGTTTTAATTGCACGCTATTATTCTTGTTTATATTAAGTAAGATGCTCGATTATGTTTTCAAATACTTGGGTCGCGGAATGCATCACCCATCATACAAATAACGTTATACGTGCTTTTGACGTATTTTCAGACGTATAAGTTGAACAGGCCAACTCGTACTTAAAGGATGTATACGCATTTTATGTAGATAATTAAAAGATCAAGGGTTCCGGTCAATATTAGGTAAATTAGAAATGTATGTAATAAATTATAGATAGTTGTTCAGTATGCATTAAAGATGAATAATCACAAAGAAAAAGCGTGGACCATTCATAAATGAAGAAATTATTAAATATTTTGTGGCGGAACTACTTGACGAGCGAACTATGTGGCGTAGGGTTACCTATGCACCGGTTGGGGGATTTGAATGAAGCGCCTAGCGTCCTAACCACCGAGCGCATTAGAACTGTCAGTTTAGTCATCCGTATTTTGCAAGTTTGTACAATTTTGAATGGTTTTTGAAATAATGATGTTTATTTTTGTTTAGAATATGTACTTTGTTTTGTACCTGAAATATATTTTAGTTTTTAATAATTTCGTGTTTAGTTTTGAAAGATGGTTGATTGGTTGGATGGATGGATGGTTCGTTGGTTGGTTTGTTGGTTGGTTTGTTGTTGGTTTGTTGGTTAGTTGGATGGATGGTTGTTGGTTGGTTGTTTGGTTGGTTGATTGGTTGGTTGGTTTGTTGGTTGGTTGGTTGGTTGGATGGTTGGTTGGTTAGTTTGTTGTTTGGTTCGTTATCTGGTTTGTTGGTTGGATGGTTGGTTGTTGGATAGTTGGTTGGTTGGATGGTTGGTTGGTTGGTTGGTTGGTTGGTTGGTTAGGTGGTTGGTTGGTTGGTTTGTTGTTTGGTTGGTTGGATGGTTGGATGGATGATTGGTTAGTTGGTTGGTTGGTTTGTTGTTTGGTTGGTTGGTTTGTTGGTTGGTTGGTTTGTTGGTTGGATGGTTGGTTGTTGGATGGTTGGTTGGATGGGTAGTTGGTTGGTTTGTTGGTTGGTTGGTTGGATTAATGGTTGGTTGGTTAGTTGGATTGGATTTGATTTAAATGTCTTTTTCTGATGGAAAAAATACTGTTTGTTTGGCGGGATTTTACAATATACGGACTCCTCCATTTTAGTGGAACTGTTTTGTAGCTCACTTAAATCTTGCACTATTTTTTCAGTGTTATACATTTTTGCTAACAGTTTGTACATAATCTGTACAGTACAGTCCGTGTTTCCGACATCCGCATCGATTACTTGTACTACTTGTTTCGCAATTACAAGAAATGGTTAATGCGAAAATTAAAAGAGGATACTTTAAAAAAAGATTTTTTGTATTTTCTCGGTAATTTCAAAATTAGATTAACCTCTACAATGTTACAAATTGTTTCATCATCTACAACTTATGTATTGCATACTTTTTGATTCTCAAAAAGAAAAAAAATGCTAATTTTGCTTACTTATGTGAAGTTTAATTTGTTTATTCTAATTTAATATTTATAGCATTGCTATAGAAATGAGAGACAGGTTTTTTGTATTTTTTCCGTACAAATTTGTTCTAGGAGGAGTACAAGCAACTCCGTATATAATACCAATGCGAGTCTCTCTATGGAGTCTGCATCCTGATTCCTACGCCGTTACTGTATAACCATATGGAGAACGTCAAGTAGTACCGCTCCAAAATATTTAATAATTTCCTCATTTATGAACCGTCCACACTTTTTACTTTATCATACGCAGTAAGATAAAGTATTGTAATCATGCCGAAAAAAAAAATTGAGATTTTAGCGGAAATAGGTCTTTATGGGTCCCCTGAACATTTTTGACCAAGGTACAAAAAAATGTCTGTGTGTGTGTGTGTGTGTGTGTGTCTGTGCGTATGTATGTCTGTGTGTAAACGATTTTTGTGGCGACGATTCCGGAGAAACTACTAAAGGTATCGGAACGAAAGTTCATATTTAGAAGTTTTGTTACCAAACTTAGAGCTGAAAAGCTTTTGGTTGAAAAGAGTCCAAAGGAACTGGTAGTTTATTCTAAGCCTTTTTCAAGGATTTTGCAAATGAGCCGCTATTTCTCTAATTTCGTCAAAATAGTTAAATAATAAATTAAAGTAGAGGAAATTCTGAATAATTTATGCCTATGAAATTTTTTGGTAAAATTAATAGTTTAGCTTTTTAGGTTATTCTAAGTCTTTTTGAAGGATTTTGGAAATAAGCCGCCATTTCTGTAATTTCGACAAAATAGTTCATTAATAAATTAAAGTAGAGGAAATTTTGAATAATTTATGCCTATGAAATTTTTTGGTAAAATTAATAGTTTAGCTTCAAGAGCAAATTCTATTTGATCGAGATCGGTCGCATCTGCATTGATATGAAATTACATAGTAGCCAGGATTTTGACAAATATTTTTTTGTGTTGTCACATTCGAAAACAGCTGATCTCATCAGAGGTTGGAGAACCACTATGGAACGTTGCCGCTGTAGTGCGGCAAATTTTAAGATACAAATTTCAAATAAAGTAAGATCACCAATTTGATTGTTTGTTGATAAGAAATATCAACCCGTCTGTATATCTAATTCCAAAAACGATACATTGAGAAAATTATAAATAAAGTATAGCGATGAGTGTAGTTTTATTTTAGTATGTCGGTAGGGATGTGTCATGAACAAATATAAATCTGTCAGAATTTGAATTACCTTTTTAAGGTGCGTTTTCGTTAGTGATAATGGCAGTGGTAGCAGACGCCGTTATAGTATTTCCAATAGAAAATTGATAGTGACTCATGTTTATGCACATGCAAACTAATATGTCATTATCACGATATGTAAGAAACACTATAATTTCGTATTCTACCACCGCCATTAGCTACCATTACCTACTAATCGGAACGCACCTTTAAACTTGACGTTTCGTCAAAGTGGTACCAACCTAGCATTTACTATACAGAAATCATTTATTTTTTTTTAATACGTATTTCTTAAAAAGCAACACGATAAACGTTGATGTCGCTCCTGCCAAAAACTAGATAGCCGACTTGCTCATATGCGACGGCGACACTCCGCCTTCGGTGACGCGCCGCATCACCGCTCGTCGCGCTATTCCGTACTTTCGGCATTTGTGACATAAATAACTATTATTCTAATGACGTAGTGTAGGTAGTGTCAAATGCTGATGATTTGACAACAGGTATGCTTTATCTCAATAGAATAGATTCTCATGCAGCTAAACTATTAATTTTATATATTGTATGATAAAGTCATGTGCCTGGCCACATCAGATTTTTTTTCTTTATTATGCATCTTTAATGTATACCAAACAAGAATTTTTGGTTTTGTACTTAAAATTACAATTTACCTAATATTGACTGGACCCCTAATTTATGAATGTTATATATCCTAATATGTATATGAATTTTCCTTTGAACATCACTTCAGAACACCACATTTCGTAAAACAACATAAATTAAAAGTTTTGTAAATATTTAGTACCCAATTGGTACTCTCAGAAAACAGCAACCCCAAACTAGTAGCTCAAAGGATCACCCCAAAATCGGGGGTAAACATGGCGGGCATCACCTGAGAACGCCACTTGTCGAAAAAAATACTCGATTCTATCCTAGTTTTGTTCTAGGATTTAGTACCAAATTTGTACCCTCTGAAAACACCAACTCTAAATCTCTAGACCAGAAAAACACCCTAAATTACGGGTAGTTGTTTTGAACGTCACCTTAGAACGTCACTTGTAGTAAAACAAAAGCCACATCGGGTTTGATAGCTCAAAGCAGAACAATCACTGGACATTTCAATAATTCTTCTGTGGCGTATCCTAAATTGAAATACATACAAAAAGAATTAAACATTGACCATAAAAGGTTAGATGACATGTAAAAACTAGATAGAAGTGGACTTTTTTTTCTTACAACAATATACGTTCATGACCAAAGGCGAGCAGTAAGTATTTGTAGCTGATAATAAGAAGACCCTGCTTCGGTAGAAGCTTCGGTGCGATGGCAAAAATTTAACCCTCGGGCGACTTAAAAAGACCTAGTGCCGATAGCTCGAGAGGCCGATAACCCCAGAACGGTCACCCTCGGCTACAAACATCCATTGAATGCCCTTGGTACATAAATAACTATTACGTAATTTAGAATTTAGAAAAAAACAACACCGAACGAAATAGAGTTTGTGCGGGTATAAATATAAACAGTTTTTAATTTGTAAATATCAGAGTTTACTAAAAGAAAAAGAAAACATGAATAGAAACCTGATCAGGAAAAGTCACCTTGCTTGACCCCATGGATTACAATCTGCGGGGGTTTACTTGATCACCGCATAACAATATTGCCGAATTATGTATGTCATCGAATTGAGCAAGAATTGCAAACGAGGGACAAAATAGTATTGAATTTATTTTTCTCGCAAGAAGTATTCAATTTTGCATCCTATGATGTAAATGACAAATAAATTTCTCCCATTATCTGGTGAATACTTCTTTAATAACTATTGCTTTTAGTAGGTTTTGATCGTTTAAGTAAGTTATTTGTTGTATTATGTAATAATTTTATCATCTCCGTCTCAAGAAAAGAGAAGAAAACATTATTTCTTTTATCATTGCGCGATGTAGTGAATGTAGTGATCCACTTTGTTTTTTCTGCTTGTTTTTGTAAAATGAGCTACTATTTTAGAATTACATACATAATTTCAGATCAAGTTCTTGTCATCGGCAACGAACAACTACTTTGACGTCAAAATATTTACAAAATAAAAGCTTCTTTTGCTACGAATGAGTGATTATATTTTTGTGGAAATGTCTGGTACGGGTATAGTTCTGAGTTCTCTAGTTCAGAAGTTCACAAGCTTTTTGATATTATGAACTGCTCACGCCCCCCTCCATGATAATTACGACAAAAACTTTCTTGCAACATAAAACAGAAAATATTTTCGGGCAATACCGATGAAATGATGGAAATGATGAACAATTGGGTGTCTCATCTTGCAGAAGGCGTTTCCCCAAAAGTAGTTTTTCTAAAAATAACTTATGATGTGTAATTACGTTTGCTGAAATGGTGCCTTGTAAATCAAATTAAGCATGTTGTGTGCTGCAAAAATATCAGTTAGATCAGCCAATTTGATTTAAAAAGCTTTATTAGCGCTTCGCATAACTGAAGTGTTCTTATTCTGGGTAAGAAACTGATGTACTTCCACCCTTAAGGGGTAAAACCACTCTAGAATTTAAAAAAAACACGTTTTTTTTTTCTTTGCTTAAACGATACGTTAGAGTCATAAAAACAACATGCCATTTGATTTATAGTGAAAAACAAATGGTAAACGTTTGAATTATCGATATTGCCGCAGCGCCTCAGCCCGCTCTGCGCACGCACGTGGCGCGCTGTGGTTCATCGAATCACACGTCGCACAAGAAGTGTGTGTGTCAGTGCAGTTTACAAGCCACGTTGTGCACACGTTTCTCCCGTTATTCCCGCCATTCAAACAGTGTCATTACTGTATCTGGTGATGGTTCGTGGAGAAAACGCTGCTTTTCGTCACTTTTAGGATTCGTATCGCTTATTGGATGGTTTACTGGGAAAGTGGTCGATGTTTTAGTAAAATCCAAATATTGTAAGAGTTGTGAATATTGGAAGAAAAGATCGGATACCGACGAGTACAAGGAATGGGCGGAAACTCACGAAGATGAATGCCAAGCGAACCATGAGGGATCCGCAGGAAAGATGGAAGTAGACGCCGTCATCGAAATGTTCCAGCGCTCAGAATGTTTGCACGAATTGAAATACGGTAATTACGTGGGAGACGGAGATTCAAAAACATTTAAATCCATCTGTGATTCACAACCCTATGGAAGTTATCCAATTAAGAAGAAAGAATGCATCGATCACGTGCAAAAGCAAATGGGTACTCGCCTCCGCAATTTAAAGAAAAAGACAAAAGGCCTTGGAGGAAAAGGCAAGTTAAGGGGCAAATTAATTGACGGGTTTCAGTTTATTATGGTCTAGCAATACGGCGAAATCATCAGTCTATTGAAGAAATGCGTAATGGAATCTACGATACGCTAGACCACAAATTGTCGACTGACGAAGAACCGAAACACGACAAATGCCCGCGCGGAGAAAATTCATGGTGCTCATGGCAGAAGGCACAGGCTACTGGATCAGACCATACGCATAAACCACCTCTATCTCAAGAAGTTTACAAAGCGATTGCTCCAATTTATAACGAATTAAGCTGAGACGAACTGCTTTCTCGTTGCATCGGCGGGTTTACGCAAAATAGTAACGAGAGCTTCAACGCCACGGTCTGGTCAATGGCTCCGAAAACGACATCCAGCGGCAAACACGTTCCTGACACGGCAGTTTATATTAGTACAGGCATCTATAATGACGGTCTATCAAGTATAATGACGCTCATGCAGAATTTGGGTATGACAATTGGACCGAACTGTTATAACTTCTGCGTGAAAATCGACGAGCGCCGCATCGAATTTTCCGATAGATCGCTTAGCGATGCCACCAAAAAGGCCCGAACATCCTTAAAAGCATCTAGGAAGGAAGAGGAGGAGGCGAACATCGACCTCGATGGCCAAATGTATGGTGCAGGCATCGAAGATTAGGTATACACAAATTTCAGCGATTAAATTGTTCATCAATTTTCACGTCCGTTTTTCTCGAAACCAGTTTTTTCAAACTGGGAGGACGGATTTTTCAGAGACTATTGCATGGACCAATTTGACATTTCTACAGTACCTTCGCAACAATTATCTCTTTGGAAGTACGTAGCCGTTTGATTGATTGTAAACTTTTTTTTTTATTAGCTTGTTAACACTGATTTTTAGGGCAAGAAATCAATTAATTTACTAAATTTTACTAAAAGTGCACCACTTTCACAAAAATTGATGAAAAGCAAAAACCCTACGTACTTCCAAAGCCAATTGTATACAGATTATCATTCATTTTGATTTTTTGTTCCAAGACTCATACATGCCGAGAAATCCGTCCTCCCGTGGCGGTATTTAAAAAAAAGCAGTTTTCGATGACGGGTTCTGGCGCCGCCATTTTGTATAAAAATGAAAATAAAAAAATGTTTTTTTGTACCTCAATATGTGTTAAATAAACCCTCTGAAAAGAAATTCTATTTCGCTTGTCATACCCCCAAAATAAATTTTCAAATTTAGGTTCTTTTTTCCGCCTCTAGAGTGGTTTTACCCCTTAATTAAAACAAACTCAATTCCATTGTATGAAATAAAAAAGTTCTTTTTGAGTTGTGAACACAAATCCGAACAAATAGTTTCAAGAAGCGTCGTTTAAGACACTACTGTTACTCAAATAAAGAACTATGCTATGTTGAATGATCTGTTAGTTCGTTAGTTGTTTGGAAATGTTTAGCCGCAACAACTTCGATGTATTCCAGAATCAAGAAGAACATCAGCATTTTATAAAAGGCAATGTATCATAAAAGTTTTATGATATTATGAGTCTTTTTGCCTTTGGCGATGAACTTCATAAGATGCTTCCACAACGATTTCATTTGCTTGAGAAAATTCATCAGTATTGTCCAATTTCGTGCGTTTTAAATAGTGAACTTTAGCTTGGAAACCCAATTCGTTAGTCTTTTAGTGCACCATGTTTTGTAGGTACATACGTGTCGTTGAAGGGTTGTGGTCTCATACAATCGTTACAAAGATTTTCAGACTATATTAAGCATTGCAGGCAGTCGACTTCGTTCTTTACCACTCAATACTGAATAAAATGGAATACATTGATGTCAATTTTTGTGTGTGCTCTCACGCCCCCTTGATGTTACTCTACACCTCCAGTTTGGGAATCACTGCTCAAGATAAACTGAAATAAAAGTTTAACCTTGAACATCAAACCTATGAAGATAGCACCAATCACAATACCGTAATTGGTAGGCTCACCCACAGCCTTAGGTTATATAGTTCAAACTTCCATTTGATTTGTCCAAAATTGTCCAAAAACAATATTTTGTTGTGTTGTTAGACCAATTTAGCACAAAAATGAGACGTAATTTTTGTTTGTGGATTCATAATCGACTTACAAAACTATCAAAAACACCTATTATGCCTTCTGTTGTCGAAAATATTGGCAAGATAAGTCGGTAGAGGACGTTCAAAATATGGAGATCGCAAAAACGATAGGTATGACTCGGAGTGATGATGTCTAGCCACCGTAGTAAACAATGCGAACAAATATCCACCGAGACGACGATTTTTGCGATTCTCACTATTTACGACAGAATTTGCAAATCACGCGACAAATTGCAGCGCAACCGGAGATAAGTATATATAATAAGTACGGAGGGTCACACCTATTCTCGCCTCTCAGATTGCGATAACAATCCGCTAATTGGACCATTATTGCCATCTGTTATCACCGATCTGTTAATTGCCGCAAGTCTTGGCTACAATCTGAGACGTGAAATTATGACGCGCCATAAAGTACTGGTGGGTGTAATCTGTTTTGATGGAGCAGCACAAGCGATTTGCGTCAGTTGGCCACATAGTCGCGTGAACAGAACGCCCCTTTCACATGCCGCACGCATCGGCACACGAGCAAGCCGTGAACATTCACGTGAAAGACGACTTGTAGTCTCGTGAAGATTGCGATCTAGAACACCAGAAAAACAAGGGCCAGTCAATTTAGATATGGATTTTTTGAATAGTTATCGACCTTTGAGCGCGCAATCAGTCATCGACGGGTCGCATCAGTTAAAGTTATTGATAGGAATAAGAGTATGTGATAATCATATATCATTATTCCGGAAATATTGCGAAATTGATTATATCATGCCTTCTTAATATAGTCCGAGATTCCATTGCAAGATTACTACGCCCTTCTGTTTCTTTTTTTAAATCGAGAAACAATTTGTATAGAAAAGTAAGTATTTTAATTAAAATTAAATTAATTAATTTTTTCCAAACAATTTCGTTCACTTTATTTAAGCAAAATTATTAATTCGTTGCAAAGACTGATCACTAAAGAACTTGACAAGTTTAGGTTGCCATTGCTCACTTGGCTACAACTCCTGGCAGCCAGGTGGAAACAGGTATGAATCTGTTAAATTTATACGTTCATAGCACATCTTCATAAATTATACAGTATGGTTTGGAAACATAAAAAAATGTCTGAGATGTCTGTTATGACGTCATTGATGCTTTTCCAACTGGAAACCCTTTTTTTTCTTACCGATTTTGGTAGATCATCAAATTGTCTAAATGGTATTTGAAATATTTTATGGACTTATATCAGAACATTTTCGAGAAAATACCATTGAAAATTGTAAAATATTGATAATTTTAGGGAAAATAATTTTTGTGATTTGATATCAAATTGTGTTATGGGTACGAATTTTTTGATCGAAAGTTTCTATCGCGCAAGGTTTTCGAAAAAGGCGGGATCAAAGGTTCAAAAAACGCTAGTTTGGTAATTTTCTTCGAGTAGTCCATTGAGTGAATTGAGTAGTGCATCTGAAATTGTCCAGAAAAAGATAAGTTGGTCGCTTGACCGTTTTAGAAAAAAAAAACATTTTTTTATTGAATTTGCCTATCTTCTGGGCGTGCAAAACATTTTTTTTTTATTATTTTATTCTGTTCAGAAATGACGACCAGTTTTGTGTCAGCGAATCCGACATTTTTGACATTGGTATGTGTTTGCGTTAAACAAAATAACTTTATTTGAAATTGTCATAGCTAGTTGAAATAAAAACAGCGCGATTAAGCACATTTTCCAAGCTGTCTGTTAGGTATATAATCCACAGAGTTTACGCTTATTTTCTGTTTAAAAAAATATCTTACAGTTTACTTACGATAGTCCATTAGGAGGCGTTTTCATGATTTTTTTAGACATGCAGAGGTACTTAATTAGTCCATTCAATATTTTTTAGTTATAACCTTATATGCAAAGGGTTTATAATAAAAAATAGCTTTCTTACTGCTTCTCCCTACTGATGATAACCTATTGAAATTTCAAAATTTCTTATTTTGACGATGTTTAATGTCAAATATCTCTGATGGGACCAGGACAAAATATCTGAAACTTCCAAAATTAATTCATCTTTTCATAAGGTTTAATAATAAATAAAAATATTCTTGTGTATTGCACTAGGTTTGGAATAACAGCCCTTTAAAATGAGAGCAAAACCAGATAACGGTAAAACAAATTTACCTAAAAATTCTCAGTAAATACAAAGCAAAGCATACTATTCATAACAATTATGTTATTTTTTACGAAAGAGACTTATAAAACTAAGTGATATTCATACGTTTCTGAACTTGAAATGATGTAACATCTTATTACACCTTCTGCAAGTTGAGGAGAGAATTTGTGAAAACTTCTAGTTTCTTTTATCTATTGGGATCTCTGAGCTCTATCATAAAGGGTGGTTTTGTGTTCTGAAACCTCTTCTTTTGCCACTGAGATGTAGTTTACCCCTAGTAGGTGTCCATTGCAAAAGGAGAACATATCTTCTACATTACGGATTTGGCTTAGTTTTTGCAAAGTTCTTTTTGTTCTTGTATTGACTTGCTGCACCACCAGAGAAATATACAAGTTTTGATATGGTTGATAGATTTTGTTTTATATAATTAGTTAAATGTTTCTGAAAACAGTCACATATAACTTGCTTCTAGCTCAGCTCATTAGTTAGCCTGTTAGAACAGGCTCACAACTAAGGGAGCGCTGGGGACAGTCCAGTAGTGGCCAACATTAACATATTGAAAACATCTAAGCCTACTGGAACTGTTTATTTATTTACATTATATTTTTATAGAAGCAGTAATATAACATATTCTTACTGATATTATAAGTATATTATTATTTAGAAATATGTGTGTTTTACAACTAAGTAATTATTCTATTATAATTATTTTAAGCTGAATAAAGTTAATAACATTGTAATAAAATGTAATAAATTTAAATAATTGTGCTTTTCCAACTTCAGGACGGAATTATCGTATTTGTTAGTAAGTGCTGATTAACGGTTTTCGCCATGTTAGAGGGCATGTTACCCCAAACACGGTGCAATACACAAGAACGTTTTTATTTCTTATTAAACCTTATAAAAAGGTGAATTAATTATGAAAGTTTTCAGATTTTTTGTCCAGGTCGCATTAGAGCTATTTTACATTAAATATCGCAAAAATGAGAAATTTTCAAATTTCAATAGCTTGATATCAATAGGGGGAAGGAGTAAGAAAGCTAATTTTTTAGTACAAGGCATTTGCATACAAGGCTATCACTAAAATATATTGAATGGACAAATGAAGTACCCCTTCATGCCAAAAGCTCCTAATAAGCTATTGTAAGTAAACTTTAGGATATTTTGGTAAATAGAAAATAAACGTAAGCTACCTACACGTATTATATACTTAACAGGTAGGTTGAAATCTGCTTAATAGAGTGGTTTTTATGACAACTCTCTAGGACCACCCAAAAAAAAAATATTTTTTTTATACGCAAACACATACCAATGTCATAAATGTAGGATTCGCTGACACAAAACTGGCCACCATTTCTAAACAGAGTAAAATAATAAAAAAAAATAAATGGTTTTGTACTCCCAGAACATAAGCAAATTTATTTTAAAAAAATGATTTTTTTCTGAAATGGTCAAGCGACCACCTCTGGACCACTTCAGATGGATTGACCATTAGGTCAATATTTTTTCGATTTCCTTGCTTCTAATTTTACGCTAAGAATTTCAATAAAATATCAAGTATTTGGTATCATTGTAATCGGAAAGATGTTTTCTTTCAAAATTAAGGGTGTGGCCATTGGGTACCCGTGAAAAAAATGATTCACTGGCCAAAAACGAATTAAATCACGCTAGAGGGCGCCAGTGATGCAATGTCGGCCAAAATCGATTTAGTTAGTGTTTATTTGACAATTTTCAACTATTTTCACCTAGATTAATACACAAAAAAGTATTTTTGCGTTGCCTTGGTGATAAAAGTTGACGGTCGATATGTTTTTGTGTTCAGAATGTTATCCTGATTGAAAATATCACACAAAGAATATAGGGTGGCATTTAAATTTTCAATGATGACGTCATTTTCGGAAAAACCGGTCATATTAAGTCATTAACCTCAAGAGTATGCCAAAGAATGACATTTTTCCCAAATTTCGTTCGTCCAGCTTTATAGACAACAAAAATAACCGGGAGTACCTATGACGTGGGTCACGTGGTATGTATATGTTGATAATTAAAAACTAACGCGTTGGACGATTTTTTCAAATAACAAACAGTTCAGAGAATTTGTCATGTATCCATACTTTACGCGCTCACTGTATATCAAATTAAAGCTATTTTTTGCCTTCTTTGCAGTGGGACCGCGACTATAAACATAATGATGTTTGACGTAAATAACATATTTTATCCTTATGCAACCATGGGCGCCCACAGAAATATTTCCAAGGGAGGAGGGGGAGGGTCAAAACTAAAACGGCCATTTGGTTGGGTTTAGAGTTGCTAACTCCAAAAAATAGAGTAATCGATAATAAAAAATAAATCGGACAAAACTGGACATTTTTATACCCTGAAAAAAAAATTATAAAGCATCCTAATTCAGGATGTAAAACAAAACATGGGAGTTTCGTAATTAGCCCAATAAATTAACTAAGGAAAAAGTACATTTTACGAACTAATTAATAATTTTAAACATTTCGTTATAAAGATTGGTAGATAGTTGTAGGTACTAAAACCGTAACTGAGTAGATGTGATCTTAGAACCGGCAATCTGGCAACACATCTACATACCAAGGTTTGTGTAACAACGGCTCCTGTCAAAAAGTCACAATTCTGAAATTAATCATTTTTACTTATTTTTACGTGAGAATTCAATTTTTAGGTATGATACTATGTATGTTCCATAGTTATGATTACTAATTAGTACGGAGGGTTCAGGGGTAGTGGAAGCAGTGAGCTTTTTTTATTTTGAAAATTTCGAGTTGGTACGTAAAACCGGATATATGATGACCAGTTTGCACGTTCAACCAGACACCGGACAAAACTTAAGAAAACAAAAATGCCAATGAATAGTACAGACAGTGATGTGGGCCGGATAAATACACGACGGGTGGAAACTTATAAAATGGGTATTTACCCGAGTATTTACCCCTACGTAGGATAAATACCTAAATTTTTGATAATTATCATTTTTATCTTTAAAACATCATTTAACAACATTTCAGCGACATTTATACAGGGTGTAGCACTTTCTTCCCGAAAGCATTATTTTTAGATAGTAAATGTCATTTTGAATATAACATTTCATATTGTTAATTGTTCTCAACTCCAAGTTACAGCCGCTTGAAATATTAACTAAATGAAGAAACATAAACAATAAACAACATATCAAACAATGCTAAAACTAAGAAAGAGCACAGTCAAAACTTAAAACAAAATTAAAAGTAAATAAATTTCAGTAAAAAATTCAAAATGTTAAAGATAAACTAAATACTGAACGAAAGCAAAATTCATATGAAACTTTTTCACACGGTTGAATGGACGATGATGACAAGAAAATGTCTGCTGTTGATATATCGTCAGATGAGATTGATATTTTTATTCATTTGTTTTAAAAATATTTTTATTTTTATAAGAATAACCTTTATTTTGTGATAAGAGAATACCTTTTGATATTAAAATAATAGAAAAACTTTTATTTAGTAATTAAATATGTCCATTTGTTGCTATTTTTTAATAACAATAATATGTTTATAAATACCCCTATAAATTCCCACTTTGGGTAAATACCCGGGTATTTACCCGGGTATTTACCCGGGGTATTTATCCTTGATAATAAATCCCCGGGTATTTAACATCACTGAGTACAGATTTAAAATGTCACCTCCATTATCGCCTTTAGAGCGATATAAATAATAATGTATAGCACCTGGTTAGCGAGTTACCTGGTTAGGTATAGGAATCTAAAATTAGAATTTTACATAATTAAAGAGTAATGCGACCGCAAAAGTAAACATACGAACTGTTGAATAACAAGAAATTCTCAGAACTACTTCAGGAAAAGTCAACATTATCTTTGAGATAACTTCCATTGACGTTTCAGGCCGTTAGCGGTCGTCAATATTCAAGGCTTACAGATTTCAAACATTTTATGATTTTTAATACTTGAGTTAATTAATGGTTTTGTCACCAAGTTACCATGCCCAAACAAATGGCTAAACCAACAGAGGAAACATCAATATTTACGTTTTTATGAATTGTATACCTACTATAATAATTTTATACAAGATTTGTTTGAATTTGCATAGCAGGATGGTACGTACTTCAAAATGCACCTTTTAAGGTTCTTTTAAAATGATACAAATACTTTTTATAAATATAAAAAATATTCTTTACACCAACGCCGATTAAAAAACGTACCGTTTAAAAAAATGTTTGGAACAAATAAGTAAGACAAAAAAACTGTGCAAACTTACCTTAAATATTTTTGCTGTATCGCAGTCGCATTTAAGTTTATTTTGTCCCAATCTCACCATCCTTATATTATTATTTCTATCAAATGTATTCATGAACATGTAAGTTGGGACCTGTAAGCAGTAATAAGACATAATCAATATAAGTAATTACACTCCTAACAGACTAGTTTATTTTTAAATAAGCCAGTTAAAAGACAGATGATAAATTAGATCTTAGGTGCTTTTGGGGTTAGACCAAAGTTTACTTACATGTAAGTGGCTGTTAACATAATAATGAAAGGAAACCAGAAAACTAGTAAAACTACTAATTGATATATAACATTTTAATTACTTTGTAGTTAATAATTAATATAGCTCCTTTCTTTATTGCTTTGCTAGATTTACTGGCATCAATAAACCAATAAACGATATAATATACCTACTATAAAAATATAGATGTATAACTTATCTTGCAATCTATATACAATAAAAATATAGATGTATAACTTATCTGGAAACCTTATTCGTACGATTTAAGCACTTGCATATAACCTCCCCAGCATCTGCTTGCCCCTCCTGGATTTTTACTTGCCCTGGTCAATACAGATTGCTAGACAATGATGACTATTGCGATTACTATTAGCTAGCTATACTGCTCCCCAAATGAATGTTACTGGTTTGTCTGTCCTATTTGTCCATTTTTGTTTATCCTGAACCATTGTTGCTCGTTTATTCGGCAAATTTTAAAATAATATTGATGCCTTTCTATTGTCTGTTTTTCAGAATAATTTATGGGACGTTCGATTAACATTATTCTAGAATTTTTCAATTTGTTATTACAATTTTTATTTCTCAATATGTTAGTGAAATTATATTCCTGTTATCTTCCTGTTGTTTATTACTTTGTTATTCGATTTTTTATCGGAGGACCGTTTTAAACATTCTCTCACGACAACTCTGTGAATGCCTAAACTAACATTGTCGCCTTGCTAATGTTTTTATTATTATTAATATTCTATATTGTGTTGTGTTCATCGGCTACAGCAGAAGGGCGATAATATTAGTTGGCATACCATCGAGAGAGATTGCTAAAACAGAAAAAAACGTAGAAAAATTTCGAAAGTTAAAAAGTATGTAGCTATGTTCATTGGATATAGCTGGGATTCATTTTGTTAGTTATGGAGAGAAAAATATTGTTGATTGATGCTAAGACGATATTTAAATAAAAAATACAGTGATACAATAACTTATTAAAGTTTCGTCGAGCATACAGGCATGGGCGCCGTTACAACATGTACCAGGGGGGCAAGTTTTCTTTTAGTAATAATGGGTGACGTAGTGTGAATGACTATGCTATTAACTACTTCGCAGCGTTTTTGTCTTGTTATTTGTTGTAAATGACATTGATAATTAGACTTTATTCTTATTTGTTAGTTAATATTCGAAAATGAGACACAACAAACATGAACATAACAAAATACAAAAAACGCAGTCCATATTGTTCGTAAAAGTTAAATTGCATTAACACTGAAAAATCTCCGTTACTTTTATGGTTGTCATTTTTTACAAATTATTTTATTAGCCCTGATTGTGACCCCTGTATGCTCGATAATTTACCTATAGCATATTGATATTAAGTAAATTGCAAGAAAATTTGCTGCTTTTCTATCGTTTATTGAAATATAATTAATATTTTTTTTTTAAGATTTGCATGTAAATTTATATGTTTTTCAGAATCATTAAACTTTTATCCTAGAATTTCAGATTTGGTCTGATTATTAACCAATATTGTAGAATTTCTATTACTCTTTAATATGCTGGAGTAAGTACTGTTAATTTCCTATAAGAATTTCCATGTATAATTTATGTATAATTTACAATTATCACCTTTCAATAAACACGATTATATCCTTTGCAATGTTGTCCATTTTGCCAGTATTTTCGGTTTTAAACATTATCTCTCAATAATTCGAGTGGTTGCCAACTAATATTGTCGCCTTCCTACTGCTTTCAATGAACACGAGCCAACAATTCTTATAGAGGATTAATAAACTATGCGAAGGCAATATTAGTTGGAACTCACTCAGTTGTAGAGAATAGAGAATGATATCTAGATTGTAGACTTCCGCGGTCTGGGTCAATGATATATTGATTTCCGGGTTAGTCCTGAAGTTGCCTCTTGCAACAGAGCGCGAAACGTCGACTGCTTCAAAGTCCTTAACGCGGTTTCCACCCGGAAATCAATATATCAATAGAGAATGATTAAAACCAAAAATACAGGCATAAAATGAACACAGTTGATAATTCAATTCTATAATCGTGTCAATCCGAGCATCCGATACCAAGTCTTAATAACAAATTGGTAAACAACAAAAGGTGAAAATATTATTTTAAATTGTAACCACATAAACAGAAATTCAAAATTGCTATCATTACTATTATACGTAAACACTTAAAAGGTGACAATACTAAGTCAACTAGTTAATAATAATTGTTGTTATATATAAGCTGTATGAATAGTCTGTATGACCATAGTAGACACATTTTTGAATGAACTTATGTCCAGAAATGTGTTGTTTGAACGTTGGAGAGAGTTGGAAAATTGAACCAACTTTACAAACAGAATAGGAAAAATAGTGCCAAGTATCTTAGGACGGCACTTTTAAAGCCAAATAACATTTGTGTGACTTTTTTTATTATTTATCTATCGTCTTTTGAAATGAGTTAATGGAAACCGTTTTGTAATTTTGATACCAATTTTGGCAATTTGGGTTATCTTGAATTCTTTTTAGAGACGTTGAACAAATAATTACTCACTAAAAAGAGAATACATACCTCTCCGTTCAAACGCACAAAAATCGTCGTTTTTGCTGCTTCGTACCGATCGTCTAATTAAAATCATTTCTTGGATATTTTACTGCATGCATTGATAGGTGATTTTACTATGCATTGTATGCAGCAAGGATTTATAAATCCAAAAGCAAAATTGTAAGTTTTTGACTATTGTTCAACTCTGACCAATTTTCGATATGTATTCACTTTTTAGTTATCATTGTCCTGTTCGTATGCTGTAGCTACATTCAATTAATTAACCCTTTGAGTGCAAAAAAATGTCAAACTTAAAAGCAAAATTAAAAGATCGGTACGAAGTACGCTTTTACACTTTACGTACAATTTGCGGGTGCGTTCCGCACCCGTTTCGGTACCTTTTAACTGAAAAGATCAAGTAAGGTGATTGGAGTTAAAAGAAGATAGCATTTTTAGAAGGTTGGTTTTAAAAGTTTAGGTTTATATTTTGAAACAATAAGTATTTATTAAGAAGTAACAATATTACAAAACAAGTAAAATATTATTACATAATAATAGGTCCATATAATAAGACCGTGAACCATTGGAAACTGGGAAGCAACTAAAAACAAAATATTCCAAACCGTTGGTTACTATGGAGCAGATGTATCGGTGTGAGAGTTGTAGGGGAATCATAGCGAGAGGTTGTATTGGTCCATCATAACCAACGGTTTCCAAACGGTACATTTTCTTACCGCAAACAGATCTTAAAACTAGAACCAAGTCTGAAGCAAGGTCCGAAGTTGCACAGAATGCCTATAGCAGTTTGAAATATTCTATTATGATAGTTTTAATTTAACGGACTTGAATTAACGGATGACGAATGTAGTGGAAGTTAATAAGTCCGTTAATGGTTATGAAAGTAAACTTAAAAGTTGAACATTTGTGCTTTTATGCCTAGCTTTAATAATTAATAATTATAACGTATCCTAAATAATTAGTATCCTTACACATCAAATACCCTCCTGAATACTGTTAATAAGTAATACTTATAAAATACTCACCACTTTGATGTTGTTGTGCCTCAAGTCCAAAGCCACAAAGCTCGATATAAACTTTGAACTTTCCAGGGGAAGTATTGACGATATATTATTATGAAACGCGTAGAGTTCTCTCAAATCCTTATATGACGGATCAGTGTTAATAGGTGTCAACGATGATATCTAAATAAATAATTATTCTTAGTTTTAACAAAAATTAATAATCACAATAAGAAATGAATTAAATGAAAAACATTTTTCATTTTACTCGTCAGCAATCAAATACTGCAAACACTCGTTGAACAGTAGTCTCGAGCAATATCCCAACTGTTGCTTCAAATCGGTGATTAACCTCTTATATTTTGCGTCTTCACCGTATAAGCTGTTGGCTGAGGTGCAAAGCGTTATGTTTTTATTATGTGCAAAACGATGCTGAAGAACAGTTTTAAATATTGTTGCGTAATGCATCAAGCCTTCCTTATCGAATCCTGAGAGAACACAGGTTTTGCTTCTATTATACGTACTTATTGACTGTAATTTCTTATAAATATTGTTCAAAATAAACCTCTGAGCCTCATCGTTAGACTTAAAAGCTAATATTAACTGCTCAATCAAATGATATATCTAAAAAAATAATTTAATAAAAATTTTCTTAAATTTACGAATTAACGATGATTAAAATACCTGATATTGACACCATGTCTGGTTGATCGTCGATATACAGTCCAGCAAATTATTTATAAAATGCAAAACTTCATTCATAATAGCATCTGATTCAAAATCATTACTATTTGAGATGATGTTGGAGAGTTCAGCTATTGTTGTAACAATTTCTAATAAATAGCCAGGATCGATGCCAGTCCAATACATGTGTTTATTTATGATTGTTTTTACATACCTCAATAATATATGCACACAATATGTCACAATCATAATAAAATCGGTCATTTTCAGAAACACAATTATTTGCTTATAATTTAGTTGTAGAGTAGTTGGCAGTTGATATTCCTTATTGAAAACATTCTGGCAGTTCCAAATGTATTTAATCAACATTTTTGAATCCATGCCCCTTCTAAATGTTGCATTATTCAGTATGTTGTTTGCAAATTCAATTAAATTCAACGCTGTAGACATCACTGCTGTCTCAGTATCTTCTATATCAATATCATTGAACAATTCGGTGATAGCATCCATTTTGAACTTAGTCTATGAACAAGACTTTTGAATCAAACTTACGAATAAAATTGTACAAATTTAAATTTGACAATTCGATAGATATCTACGTTGCCGACCCACACGGATGTATTGCTTCTTATTGTTTATAGAAATCTAGTACCATCTCTTATATAAACATTTATTATCCCAGTGAAACTTAACGCGCACGAAATAATTATTACACCCAAACATCAAAAATATTTGCAGTTTCGTTTGTAAATTAGTTACTATAACAACGCTGTATTTTATGTAGGTACCTACTACACCGACAATGCACCGACAGAGTAAACCATTGAATTGTAGTGATTCAAAATACAATTTACAGGTTAGAAAGAGTTATTTTAACCTAATGGAAACTTCAAACACTTACGTTGTTGACAGAAACGTTTAAAGCTATGGTGCGATCAGGTAGAGGTGAAGGCAAGGATGTCAGCTGCTGCTCTGCACAATTGATTGCGAAAGAAACCGAAGACTGCAATCTATTTCCTGGAGATACGTCTAGCCTATGTACTTTGCAAGTACAATTTTTTGGACACACTCTTTCAATCTGCAAAGATGTTTGGTAAGGTATGGGTTATAAATTATATTTTAAAACGTAAATTACGAACATTACCTCGTTTATTCGTTCAATCTGGGTCAACTTCAAATAAACGGAATAGTTATACCAAGTGTTATTGTCAGGTTGGGCGCACCAAGTTCTGTTTGCGTTTATGAAGTCTAAGTTTGGTTTGTTTTTTAATGTCGTTTGTAATGTGTCACATTGCAAACTGTTATCTAAAAAGAATATTAGCTCGTAACTGTGAAAGTTAAGCTGGGTTACAAAAAGCCTGAAATACTTTTCACGTGACTTAGTGTAGGTGTGGTGAGTTAATAATAAAATTTCAATCAATACTGCTGAAGAATAACTTCATAAACATTGATGACATGTGCCTCTAGAGGCTATAGGTGAAAATTTGTTTGACTTTTTACGATAAAATCAGAAAATGGAATGATTTTTCGGTCATCTATTAACACGACAGTCCTAAATTATTATACGACCTAAGTTATCATGTCTCGAGCAATACACTCCGGAACACAGAAAATCGTGTTACCTAATAGTCTGCCAAAATTTTCCTTCTTTATGTAATGTGCGTGTAATTACAAAAAAGCTTAGATTCTAAAAAAAACAACATTAAATTCCCTATATATTGCATACCTTAATCAGTTATTTTGGCCAAACTGTGTCAAGAGCCCTTCACCAAGAATTTAGTAGAGACCTATATTATTACTATTTATTTATTAAAAACTATATATTTGCTCTTTTTAATATACTACTTAACGTATTATGTATTTTTTGTTTACTTGGCTTAGCGCCTCCGCTTATTATGACATAAAATATCAACCCGATCTCGCGGCTACACAGTTTAGCCAAAATAATGATTAAGATGTGCAATTTGTAGGGAAATTAAGGTAGTTTTAGCTCAATCCTAGCTTTTTTAACTAACTCGAACCCTGGGCTTTACATAAAGTAGGAAAACTTGGCCTACGTTCAGCGCACTCTAGCGGCCAACCCGTTCAACCAAAAATGCATTTCAGTGGTGCTCTTATAGAAAATTTAATGTACTTTATTTTTGTATTGGATGGCCTACCTCGAAAAGTGCATAGTTTTATCACTTTTTCGCAAAAAAACAAGAATAAGGACAAAATTTTTGAGTTTTTTTGCAAATTTTGTTCTGAAGCCACATCCCTAGGAAGTAGCAAAGCTAAAATTCAGATTCAGCACCCCAAAAAACTTCTATATGTCTTCTATATATAGAGAGTTAAATAAAACCTCGGAAACAATTTGACTGCACCATAAATAAAAAATTCTTGTAAAATGTTTTTTTTTTCATCTTTCACAAACATTCAGATATTAGGACCAATATAAAACAAAGACTGAGACCACGAGCCATTAATTTTGGTTTTTCCCATAATATAATCTCCAAAAGAAGTTGTTTTCACACTTGCAAAAGGTTCTTGATAAATTTGTTTATTAGATTTAAGATAATCAAAATAGGTTAAGGTTCACAAAAGTTCTTGTGAATTCCAAAACAAAAACCTTTATTGACTTATAGTGTGATATTTCAGATTATAATTCAGCGGTTAGGCATCCCCTTATAAACTAGTTACTTTAGAATCAATATTAATATAATTGCATTCTATTTGCATTTAAGCAATCATTATTTTTTGTCTGTGATGTACTGGAAATAAGATATTTTGAGAAAACTGAATTAGGGCCCCAGCTTACCACTTTGGCTTCGTGTGCTAAAATTTTCCAAATTTTCCTGTGAAAATGCGATTTTTTTATACTTCAATAATTTTAAATTTATCTGAGTTTTTAGTTTATGTTACAAACTAATACCCAAAATGTGTTTGTTTTAAAGCAATTTTGACAATCTATGTGAAATTTCCTCTTAGTATTACCTACAACGTATACTTCGTCACGTGAAAAAAATTTACGGCTAGCTTTATTTTTGGTCAGTACGTACTTGATATATCTAACGTTATGTTTTGATTGCTAGCAAACGCAGGCAGCATTTTTAATTTATTAAGAGACACGTCGAGCACACTCAAATTTGAGCATAACTTTACGGAATCGTTTCTCAGTTCTACTATCCCGTTTGACGTCAGATTCAAGCAGGACAGTTGTTTGCTATGCTTCGGAAAGACAGTATCGAAACTTCTGATTGCGCCGTTAGTCACAGCGAACGATTGCAACACACGCCACCACTGCGTCATGCTGAGGTTGAACGAATCGAAATTAGACTGCATTATATGCAGCGCTCTGTAATGAGATTTACCTAAAATAAAAAATAAATTTAGCGTCTGTAGTTTAAAGTTATAGCACTCTTACTTCCATTGCTGACGTTTCGTAGCTCGTCCAATATGTTATCGTTTGTTAAATTGCAACAGACTACCGCTTTGCTACAAGTTGGTGATATCGTACATCGAAATGGCTCATGGGGCCCCGGGCAAGACTCTGGTGAATCGAAGAAGCAACCGTCAAAGCAAGACGGGTGCGTGTCCTTTCCCGAGGCAACAACGATTAGTAACAGAAATACGAGCATCTGGAAATTTAATGAAATTGTTATTAAGTTAAGAATATAATATTAGAATTTACGTTGCTATGGAGAAGTTTAATTATTTATTAATATAAGTGCAAACATTGCGTTTTAAGAGGCAATAAAACAAGTCTGTTTAAAAAAATACTCGACAATAGTAAATATTGCTACATAACCTAGAAATTATTTATTATATTTGTGTAAACAAGGTTGTTTAATTATTGTTTAAGGTGTAGGAAATTTTTGTATTTGTTTTAAGCGTGATTTTAGCAGTTGACAGTGTAAAAGTACTAAATCTCTGCAAAAAAAGTTGGACATGCTCAGTATGTTCTGACTTAAGTAGATAATTGGTTTGATGCAATTAACGCAGTTACTTTTAGCTCAAATCAGTGCGACCGCCCACTATATTATGGTACGCAATATCGTAAACAAGATAAGATTGATTACCGTTTGAAAAATATTCCTATTGCACTACCACATTCTTTATTCTGATCATGCTGCGTTCGCTGTATGTAATTTTTGGTTAGAATTTGAGATAAACTGGGAAGTTTATTATTTATAGAAAGCTAAACAGTTTACGATATCAAAGTGCATCTAGTTGTTTTAAATAATAAATGATTCGTGTTTATTTTTAGCCGTATTGGAATTTCCAATGTCAATATTACCAATGCAATATTCTTGTGGGCTAAACGAATGTTTACAAACAACGCCCTCATGTGGTAATTATAAGAACACACCTGTGTTTGGACTTGAGGAAAAGTTATAGGTTGGTATTGATTCAGTTATACAGTGCCCTTACAAAATTGGAAATATGTAGTATGCGTTAATATTATTTTTTTGCAAATGTAGGTATACAAAAGTAATAAGCTAATAAGATAATTTAAATGATAAAATACAAGAGATAAGTATATTATATATTTAATTAACGATAGATAAACTTTGTTTACCTGATTCATTTTGAACTGCGGCGATTACACTGCACCAAAAACTATAGCGTAGGATCTGTGTTACATATTTCGTTACAAAACAGTAATAATTAGTCGAGCGACATTTATTAATAACAAACTTCACATCGTGGACTGAAACTGAAACAGAATCGTTCTAATCGCGGTTGGGACGTCACTGGATTGTTGCGCCGGATATGTAACTTTGGCCAAGCAAGAAGCAGTTTCTTATTCAGGCATTCAAGGTTCGAAGACATTGGATATGCGTTACTATACTAGGTATAACTATAACGCCATAACGAACGACAATGAAAATTATTGGGCTCTCTTGGGAATACAATAATCGAAAGCGGTTTATTTATTACAATTGTACGTGTCCACAGTACGCTCGTCCTGTTGAGTGTTTATTATTAGAATTGGCATATAATCCACTTCCGCCAATACGCCGATCATAAAAATGTACTGTTGCCTGGTCATTAATTGAGGCATATTTATGCACGTGGTTATTGAAGATTTGTCATTCATTGGGCAATCAAATTCCAGAAATTAGGAGTAATGGCCGCCAGTGCGCCATTGACTTAATTTCGAGGCCATTTCCGTAAACTTTATACGACAGATGAGTAGTTAATGATTTATTGAAATAATATTTGAATGGGAATTTCTAAGCGATTCATTCTTCTGAAGCATGAGGACTGTTTTCTTACTTTTAAGTTTAGGATCATATAAATGAACATAAAAATCGATTTATTCACATTTTGATGAAACCGTAATATGTATATTTTACCCCCACCACAAATAATGCCTATCATATCTATAATATGGAGATATTCTTAGCATAATATATGCACACCAGTGATAATGATTGCAGTTCTGGTTTAATGATAAAAGTTAATTTTTATTTTATTCATGGAAATTTATGACTATATAATTTGTAAGAAATGTAATTTATGAGTCGTAGATAAAACGTCGTATTTGACTTGCACATAATGGGTGATATGCATAAAATTGACTATATTATACTTTATTCTTAATGTAATAAAGTCATGAGCTTGTCCGCCCTGGAATTTTGTAAAACTTGCAACGGGGAAAGATAAATGTTAACTAATTCCGATTTCTGTTGTTGTCATCAATATTAGTTTTATTAAAGCATAAAAAGTCACAAGATAAACTTGTACCAGGTTTACGATATATTTTTGCTCTGTTTTCCAAAAGAACACTGGCGAAGGTTTATTAAACCTGGCTAATGATTAATAAAGAATAAAAAGGTAAAATTATTGGTTGAAAAAGAGACGTAGAAGTCGTAAGTTTTAGAATAATTGTTCATTGATAATAATATTAAATGTTAAGTGTGATTCTAAAATAAAGTTTTAATCACGAACTGCAAAAAATCTTTATAGTATATTAATAAACGACCGAAAAGCGAGATAAAGAAAAATAAAGGTGAAGGCAAAACAAGGAAGCCGAAAGAAGAGAAAAGAAGGAAGACGGAAGAAGGCAAAATAAGGAAAATGGAAGAAGCAAAAATACGTCAAAATAAAACATGTAAGAAGGGAAAATAGGGATGAAGGAAGACAGAGGATGGAATATTGCAAAATAGGGAAGATAAGAACAGAGATAGCAGGATATGGGAAAAGACAAAAGAGGGAAGAATTCCAATTGATGACAAAAGAAAGCAAAAGAAGGAAGACGGAAGAAGAAAAAATAATAAAAAAAAGGAAAAGTCAAAATAAAGTAAGGATGATAGAAAAACGAAAAATAAGGAAGATAAAAAGGCAAAGGTAGCCAGAATAAGAGAACAGGCGAAACAAGGTAGAATGTATATTAAGGAAGATGAAAAAGACAAACGAAGGAGCATGGAAGAAGACAATAAAAAATGGAAAAAGTAAAAAGAACACTAAATAAGAGATGTAAGAAGTGAAAATAAGGATGGTGGAAGACAGAGGGTGAAAAAAAGGCAAAATAAGGAAGATAAATACAAAGATAGGCAGAATAAAGGAAAATGCAAAACATGGAAGCTGACAGAAGACAAGAGAAGGAAGATGGAAGAAGCAATTGGATTTCACTCAATTATCGAGAGGGGAAGTTTGAAACCGTAACACACACGTTAGTCCGGACAATTAAAGGTTGCCCGGATTAGCGATTTTTCATATCTCTGGAAATTTCTTAAGCCTTGGTATTGCCCCAAAACGACCTAATAACATTAATTCAAGGTTAGGTTGCGAAAATATTGCACAGAACAACTTCTACACTTCTCCACTGAAATTATGAAAAAAATACGTTTTTTAAAACCTACGCTTTATAATAAACTTGAACTAAAAACTTAAAAAAGTTCAAAATGTTCCCATTATTGTTTTGTCACCGGAAATCTGTCCACATGCCAAATTTCGACTCGATAGAAAATTGGGAAGTATGTTAAATATTCATTACAAGACTTGAACGTAACAAGCTAATTAGTTAAGATAAGGGTAGTAAGAAAATTTTTCAAATACTTTGGTTGGTAAGAAAAGCTAACTTTGCTTTCTTTATTTTGTGCAAAGATAATCTGTAAGAGATATTTTATTCTTGTCGCCCAGCAAACGCACAAATACGTACAAATAATATATTATAATTTGCGCTAGACCATGACCCCAGATAACCTTCCCACATGTGCTTGGGTTTCCCTAACTATGTCATCATTGGTGAAAAGCAGACAGTTGCATATCGCCACTGATATTCTTACTTAACTCCCAAATTTTAATTTCTTTATCTTGATATTATATATTAGTTTCAGCCGGGTTCGGCCAGCTTTTTTTGTCCGTACAGACAATGTTAGAATTTTAGTTTCGAAAACAAATATAATAAAATAAAAATATTATTATGTATAGTTACTGGGCCCCGCGGTAGTTTAAAAAACTGCATAGAATGTACGAATGATGTTTTTGGTTTGAAAATATCCATTTTATAATAAGAATATCAAATATCCACTACTACAAAATGTACTACCTAATTAACTAATTTTTGCGCACTAACTTTAACTTTAGCAAATTTGTTAGTTAGGGATGTGTGGTCTAGATTGGCAGTTAATGTAGATTTAATAGAAGGTAATGACAGATTTCAAAGTTTTATTAACTTTAATTTGAAAATAAGGAGCTATAGAGACAAGGAGTGAATCATATTCTCAGAGCTACAACGGTTTTCGGATACAAAGTAATTAAGCATTCGGGATACCAACACGTATACACGTACATATGTCTTTTTGAAGATCATTTATATCTGATTGATTATAAAAAAGTAAACAGTCTTTCACATCTTTTTTGCGAAAATGAAATGAATTAAAACATGCAGTGTTTTTAAAACAAAAATGAATTGGATGTGAATAACGCCATCTATGTTTAGCTACTTAAGATTGCGAATAGCTGAAACATGGCTGAAACCATCACAGACTACTAGCTGAAACCTAAAATGCTCCCTCACCTAAAAACTGACGATAAATTTGAAATAAATTAGTTAAAAACTAATTATAATTCGTTCGATTACTAATCCCCTTTTTACATTTATCTAGCGAGACGTCAGCCCACGATGAAGCAAGGCGAGTATCCGTTTCATCATGTTGGCAACGCTGATGAAAAATACCTAACCTCACAAAACCGTGACGACATAACCTCATACAAACAGCCCGTCAAAAGCCCATGCTGTTTTAAAATCTAACCTATATTCACTTCGCATCTTTACTAAAATGACGGCTGTATCAAGCAATGCCAATACTTTGGTATATAAAGGAAGCACCTGTATGCGAGTACGATTGGTTCTATCGGTGTTGAGTGGAAGACCTGTCCGAATAATAGATATTAGGAAGTCTGACGATGAACCAGGAATCCGCGAATACGAAGTAAGCTTAATCCGTTTACTAGATAAGGTAACAAATGGAACTACCATTGAGTTGGATGCAACGGGAACGTCTATTTACTTCCAACCGGGTCTTCTACATGGGGGCGATGTCACACATGAGTGTAGCTGTGACCGAGGAATTGGTAAGAGTAACGTTCAATTAACGCCGATAGTTTGAATGTTATATTGATAAAAATGAGTGCATTTAAATTAGTTAAGATTAATTGTTGTTTAATTTCTTTTTTAGGGTATTATTTAGAAGCTTTGGCTATGCTTGGTTTCTTTTGTAAGGTACCGATAAAGGCTACGTTGAGGGGGATCACAGCAAATACCATGGACCCTTCAGTCGACCATGTAAAAGCATCTATGATCACGCTTTTGAAGAAATTTGTACTTGACGATGAGGGCCTAGAGGTGAAAATAACAAAAAGAGGTAACGACATCTTATTCAGTCCTATTCTAGCTTTCTAATCGTTCTGTAATCCTTTCAAATTTGCACTGACCGATCCCAGGTATTGTTATTTGTGTGTCAACGAGTACGGTCGAGAGTACTTCCCTCCAACATGATTCTCTTAAATTTCATTCCCCAATTTTACCATAATATTGTTTCTCTTGGGTTGAGACATGATGACACAGCTATGTTAAACCTAGAAGTTGTATCTGCAAATATGTACAGATTACTTTTTCCGATAAAATCGTACGTTAAAATGATTGTTGATTTATTGATGCTAAAAAATAATGACAAAGAACTAACACATGTGAATTAGAAAGCTTCTGTCTGTAAAGTAAAAGCACTACATATACATAAAGTCAACATTTTACAACTTTAAAAAAATACCTAGATATGAGCTCTATGCTGATTTATTTCTGGTCTGGATATATTTTAAGATGTATTTATTTTTTGTTAAATTTAATATTGTAATTAATTAAGATTGTATATTTTATTCACAGGTATGTTACCGAATGGTGGTGGAGAAGTAATTTTCAAATGTCCCATACGAAAACAAGTTAGACCTATCCAATTACTCGATTCCGGCATGGTTAAAAGAGTCAGAGGAACTGCGTACGCGTTACGAGTATCACCGGCGATAGCAAATCGTATGGTCGAATCTGCAAAAGGGGTATTACTAAACTTCATCCCCGATATTTATATTCACACCGACCAATGTAAAGGAAAGGATGCCGGAAAGAGTCCTGGATTTGGCATACATTTACACGCAGAAACGACAACGGGTGTGATCTATTCCTCAGAAGCTGTAAGTTTAATCATACAAGCATTTCGAATAAATATTAAATACTGAATTAACAATTTTAGATATCAAAATTGGTAACAGAAGGGCAGGAACCGTCAATACCTGAAGATGTGGGTATTTCGGCGGCACAGCGACTTTGTCATGAGATTTACTTGGGTGGTTGCACTGACTCTGCAAACCAAGCTTTGGCTATATTGTTTATGGCTTTGGGGCCTAGGGATGTGTCTCGATTGGTGGTTGGACAGTTGACTGATTATTCGATATCATTTTTGCAGCATTTAAGGGAATTCTTTAGGATAATGTTCAAGGTTGAGAATTATCGACCAGAGGATGAAGATGACTCTACCGACTCGGATAAAGTATTGTTGACGTGTGCTGGAAAGGGTTTTATTAATTTAAGTAAGCGTACTATTTAAGATTAAGATATACTTTTAATAAACATTTTTAAATATATGTTTTATATTTTTTTTTTTAATTATCTGCCCTGCATTTAATAGGAAATAATATAAAGAACGTAATTGTGGATTACAGAACATTGTCTAAATTTTAAATTATGTAAAGATATTTCTCCATGAGATGTAGCTACAAGGTCTATAAAAGAGGTTATCCAGTTTGCTATCTTTCCTATAGTCCACTTTATATACCCCCCTCAGATCCCTATATGCTCTATTTGCGGGACGTCACTAGAGTCCCGGCTATCTTCGCAGTTCGCGTCACGTCGTATACATCGCTCGTTTACTTTGTTCGAAGATACGCGCGGACTCTAGTGACGTCACGATCTCCCTTTACCCCTCAAACTGAGAAATCCCGTCTTTGGATAACCTTACTATTTTATAGACCTTGATGTAGCTATACAAACTTTACATTTAGCTTTACTCTACTTTACTCACACTACATCTAGCGTAGATACAGTTGTTGATCGAATAATTCTAACCTGGCTTACAATATAAACTTTGATTTATTGTTAGTTAAATCGTTTCAATGAAAGGTTTTGCAATTCCAATAGTTTAAACTTTATTATATCTAATAGCATAAATGACACTTTTGTTATTTTTGTATGTTTACCAACGGGGCGCCTAATAGGGCTGGGCAAAAATATCGATCGATCGATCATCTTATTTGAAAGATCGATCAGATCGATCTTTTCGCGATACGCACGTGTCGTACGTATATGGAAGAACTATAAGATCGATCGATAGGATCGATCACAAATTGTGATCGAAGATCGATCACAAATTTCCAAGATCGCCCACACATACCAGCTATGCATTGCCTTGGCCCGCGCAGGCTTAAAAGTGTCAATGTCAAAATTTGCCGGTACTCCTACGTTTTCGGTACATGTTTTTCCCTGAGAAATTCCCGTTGGAAGCCGCTATAAACCGCGTGAATTAGAGGTACCGAAGCCTGTACTGATCCGCTTTTCACATCCCGATCGGTTTATCACTGGCAATATTCCTAATACGATTAAAAACACGCAAAACCGATATAAGGATTCAAGAAAACAACTGGCAAAATCACCGCTTGGAGGCGGGCGTTGTATTTAATCTATGGTTGTATCACATTCTGTCAGCTGTTTGCTGTGTTTTTTCGGATGTGTTTTACGATTATTGTAAGCGGAGATTTGTGAAGTTGTATGGCAGAAATCGAGGATATTTTGTAAACTAACCTCTGCAGGGTTCTCCGATGTGTAAGTAGGCAGATCGCTCTTAACTTATCGTTTTGCAGTATGATGTTGCGGCGCGTTTTTGATCAAATGATTGTTGTTCGCGTTGTGCGTTTTTTGTGTGATAAGTGCCCTATGACTGGATGTTGGACCCGAGTGATCACAAAGAACTGGTGAGTCCCTAGTTGATTGCATTTTCTGTCCATTGTATGTTATTTGTGTGCTTTTAATCATCGAATGATTAGACACAGGTAGTTTTTGCACTTTAATCGTTTTTGCTGCGAGAAACACCACTACAAGGAAACGCTGGCTGTGCAAAATGTTTCTCATGTCAACAAAGGTTCCGGGGAGATGTACAAGGTTACTTACATTACTTTGAGAAAATTTTGTAACTTTTTTACATAGGATTTGTAGGATACTCATTCTCAAAAAATGGCAGATCATTAATATCATACGTATTATTGAAGCGAAAATTAGGTTCTAAATTACCTTTTTTTAATCAAGTTTAAGAAATTTACAATGTACTCCAGAGTACAGAACAGTCTGTAGATATCGGTATGTCGGTATCGTAGACTTTTTCTAGAGAAACTCGTTTGATTTTTGAATATTTTGTCCTGCTTTTTAAACATTTTCAATGTGGTGTCTACCTTTTCCATCTGGTAACACCATCTATATTAAGATATACACAGTGACACAATCTGTCGTTTTGTTTAGATTAGGTTTTGTGTGTGTTAAAACGTTAATATTTCTCGAGTGTCCGGTACCACAAAAATCTCGGAAAGCCAAAAGCCTTCTACAGTTGTTTATCTGGACTAACATAGTGACCTTGGTCAATTCTACTTTTTTTTGTAAATTTTAACAGCATTATTTTTTACTTTGAATACTTTAAGAAAAAGATTCATTTCTAATTAGCGCTATTGGTATTGGGGGTATTGTTTTGTATGATTGCAAATACTTGATTTGAAATCGCATTCCATATTTACAATAATGTTCGCAGCCAGATACAATAAACCAACTTTTATTTAATTTTTGGGGAAAGATCAAACCTATTGCCGAATGAATTTACTTACACCTTTTTTATGCAAGTCAAAAATGATGTTACTGATGATATCGAACCTTATGTTTTAAAATGGTACAACTCAAAATACGTTTTACAGTAAGCAAAAATAAAGTTGTTTTTCATGTTTTTCGGTATTTTCATAACATTTGCAGACAGATTATAATCATACCAACCTTATGCAAGTCTCCAATAACTCAAAGTAACATTTTTATCACTTTTCTGACGTCACATGTTTCTTGAGTTATATTATTTTTGAAGAATGGGCAATATGTTAATTTTATTTCGAAGTTATATTTATATTTATATAAGTTATATATTCGAAATCTGACGTGTTCACTCAGTGTGGTACGTCTTCACTGTGGTACAACAAATTTATGAAACATTTAAATTAAAAGTGAATTAAGACATTTATGATAAAGCATGATAAAGCATTTATTTATGCTGGTGGTTAAAGTTTTATACAGGGTCCGGCAAAATAATCTCCCACATTTTAAGCTTTAATAAAATTGACATTGTAACTTCTATTTAAATATCTTATTTAGTAAATGAAAATGTATGCTATGCCATTTGTTTTGATTAAGTTTAGAAAATTACAGAGTCCAAGTGGCGACCATTTTTTCGATGCCCATTCGAAGCTTATTTATGAATGTTTCCATCACTCGAGCGGTAAAATTTGAGGCGATATTCCTGCAAATTCTTGCGTATTGCTGCTTTAAATTCGTCAATGGTTCGGGGTATTGGTATTGAAAAAGCTCCATGAAAGGCCACTGCAGAGCCCACGTGGCCACGTGTTACCGTTTGGTGGACTGAGGGACTAATGGTTACCGTAACTGCCGGTCGATATGTCGACATGCTATGCGATTTTTTGGAACCAAAACCTAGAGAATTTGAACATCCGGATGTGTGGTTTCAACAGGATGGAACTACGGCTCATACCGCAAGAAGGACAATTGGCGTTTTAAGGGAAATGTTTCCAGAACACGTAATCTCGTTACCTGGCGACGTTGGGTGGCCTGCGCGTTCACCCGACCTTGCCCCATACGACTTTTTCCTTTGGGGCTACCTGAAAGCGAAGGATTTTCAACACCATTCTCGAACCATTCACAGATTAAAAGCATCAATACGCCAAGATATTACAGGAATATCGCCTCAAATTACTGATGGAAACTTCCAGGTATCAACTTCGAATGTGCATCGAAAAAAATGGTCGCCACGTGGACTCTGTAATTTTCAAAACTTAATAAAAACAAATGGCATACCATACATTTTGTTAATAAATAACAAATTTAAATAGGATTTACAATGCGTTTTTAGTAACGATTAAAATGTGGGAGATCATTTTTCCGGACCCTTTATATATTTTAGTACCAACCATCGATATCTCATCAAAAGAAACAAAAATCATCGTATAAACGTCATTGAATGTTTGTCATGGTTGCGAGATACTTTTCGTATCAAATATATATCTGGATTAATAATGTACTGACAATAGATGTCAGAATCAATCATTTTTTCAAGTTTTAAACTAGATTTTATGTTTTCAAATTTTAATAATCAATGATATCAATAATATTGTTTGGGGTCGATAAAAACTCATACCGGTTATGACCACTCCGAGTATTTCTTAACCTTTTCACAATTCTCAATTATCAAAGGTCACATCCCAACAATAATAAGACATGAGAGATGATTATGGTTGCAATACCATATTTAACATTATTTTTTTATTAAGTAAATATATACACTAAAATAGCATTAACGTTATGTACATTACAATTAACATAAAATAAATATAATTACGTTAACACAAAACAGTAACAATACCAGTCTTAAAGCCCTAAGGGACAATAAATACAATTTTGATAGCAATTCAATTCCATATCTACTTTGAACAAAACACACAAATCATCACCTCTATTCGTCACAACCTAAATCCGCGGACCAATTGCACATTCCGCCAATCGGATCAAAGCTGAGATTCTTCGGGCAAGTGTACTCCCATCCGAAAACCTTCCCCTCCATTCTCGCACAAGAGATGAATTTCTTACAGGAGACAGGATGAGGGAAGTTCCCTTGATCCAAACATTTGATTACACCACTACTATCTATCAGAACTTTACTGTGATCTGGTAGGGTGCTTAGAAAACCACTAAAGTTTTCATCGTAACTTGACTTGATCACTTTGACAACTGGATTAACTGACTGGAAAGCGTTGTTGGTGTTTTGGGATTTCTTCTTCTTGAAAATCACTCTGGTGGTAGTTGTTGTAGGGAAATGGGTTGTTATTCTTGGAGATGTTGGTGGTTGTGCCGTTACAACAGTCGGTACTCTTGCTGTGAATGTCACAGGTCGAATGAGCCTAGTCTTCAAACGTACTGGATATAAAAGAAACAATGTTATATTTTTATACCGATGATAAATCATATCTGTACTAACCGGTATTAGAGTATCCATGTTTGTTCCTCTGAAGAGCTTCTTGAACTTCATGCAGTGTGATTGGGTTGTCTCCTAGAAGGTTGCCATCGTTGGACTGCTGGTTGCTGGATTCGGAGGCTTGATCGTAATTGGATTGTCGTAGTGGAAGATTGGTTGGTCCTTTTGATGTTGATATGAATACTATTGGAGTTCTGGTGGAGTGCCTGTTGCGGAAATATTGCTTCCTAATTGTCTCCGTCGATGTGTAGAGGTGTTCAGAATTTGTTGTTGGATCTGAAACAAACTCATCTTGTAATTGTAATTTTTATGTGCGTATGTGCCAAATTTATTAGGTACAACCCCAGGTTAAACCTGGAAATGTGCCTTACTTTTCTGTTAATTTCTGATTAACAATTAGTTAGCAGTTAATCAAAAAGTTGCAGTCGTTATTTGTTGATGTTTATAGAAGAGTATAAAAAATATATGTATTACAGTATTGTTTGTTCTGTGAGTATTTATTTTGATATACGTTTGGAAATTAGGGAACTCACGGTTAGATATACAACAGTGTTCATTATGAAACCAAAACGAAAGTATCACGTGCTAAAAGCAAAAACAAACAAATATACATAAAAAACTAAGCTGATGTCCAGCTGTTGTTATATCGTCAGGCTGTCAACGGGATGAATTGATTATTTACCTCTGGAATAATACCTTTTTAGTAAACTACAAAATATATTGTTATTGTTACAGTGCATAATTTCAGAAACATTATAAATGAATGGACCTACAGGTACATATGTGTACGCAAATGTGGGATGACCTTTTTCGTGAGAACTTATCTGCACGATTTTTGGAAAACATAAAATGTTTGTTGCTGATTTCTTTACATAAAAGTTAGTTCTACGAAAAGATCTTAGAAAATGGGCCAAATAATTTTAGGAATTTGAGTTTTTTGTATATTCTTGTACAACAGACCACTCTCTAACATCCAGTGCATACCCAATCTCTAAAAGTTAAAAAAATAATCATACATGGACAAAAAAACTAAAAAATAATTTCAACTATAACCAAAACTTATTACCAAAGCATAAAAAAGTAGCAATTTTCTGGATTTTAAATGCTCTACACGTTAGAGAATGTTTCCCAGTTTTCCCGATTTAATATTTTTTTGGAACTCTACCACTTACTTTTGCCAATCCACGCCATAGGTACGCCAGTTCTTTTTATTTATTACACTGGACAAATGAAATTTTTAGTGCTAAAAGTGCTAAAAAATGAAAAATGTCATTTTATAGGGTTTTCAGCGTAGGAACTATGGATGAATGTAAACATCCGAATTTGCCAGTTTTCTATATGTTTATTGTTTGAGGTTATTGCCAGGTATTTTCAATTATTGTTCATTATTAATTGTTGGTTATTGTTGATTCTTATTTAATTTCTTGTGTTTACATCACGATTATTGTTGTTTGCGTTGTATTTAAAAAATGCCTTTCCTACATACCAGATTATTTTGTGTCAAAAGGGCGACGCGCAATAGGGAGAACTTCATTTAAAACTATTTAACTTAGATGAAAAATAAGGACGTTCTAATAGTCCTTTTTTGTGTTTAAATTTTGAATCGTATGTTTATTTGTTCTATTCTTTATTAAAATCATGCTATATATTAAAATCTAAGCTTTTTACGGAATAGTCACACAGTTATACTGTATTCAAGCTGATAAATATGAAGGCATGCGTCGTCAATGTAATTAGAGTTAATTTAGATTCCCCGTGTTTACTGTGTCAGTAGTATCATTTATTTATGCAATTCGTTCACTTTTAATTAATTCTAAACAACTTTTTCTAGTACAAGCACCTTGTGACTCACAGATCCTTGAATGTGTGAAATACTTAAAAACTAGTTTAGCAAAACAGAAAGAAGTTTAATGAATTCTTGCGGTTTTGTTTTCCTAAGCGTAGTGAAAGTTCTCTCTAGATTTTTACGCAAGATATAAGGAAAAAGCACGTATTGGTTATGTATTGTAAATATACGACACTAATTTACACCTGTGTGACTTTCGAAACGCCGCATACTCGACAGTTCAACAACGCAGATAATCATTTTTGCATCCAGCTTCTACGACTACTTACCTTACAATACATAGATGCGCCAATAATTGTTTTATTTTGATTAGTAAAATCCTGGTTTCCCATAATCTCATAATAATGAGTTTGAAATTGGAAATTGTAAGCAGGTTGTGACACACCTTGTGTAATCTAATCAAATAATAAACGCCTAATGGGATATTCGATGGAAGGTATAATTTATTGCACTGTTTAGTTACAATGATTTCACTCTCTGCGATTGTGAAGTGGTTATTATAACGTTGCATAATCAAATTTGATCGTCAATTAGTTTTGCAATTAGTAAGTAACCGCGAATTTTTGTACGAAACTAAATTGACCCAAATAGATTTTAAGACAATATACAGATTGAACCGAGAATTGTATTCTTGCTTGTATTCTTTTGCGACAAAATATTTTTTTAACTTCGTTCTTGTTGCGATTATGTGCAAATAAATATACATATGAGCAAGTAAACTATCATTAATCAAATACAAATCTTTTAATCGGTAGTCCAAACAATATATAGAAGACGTCAAACAAAATACAAGAACAAATTCAAATGAAAAAGAAATAAAAAATGTGAATCACGAGAAATTAATTACTTAAAAGTGAATTAAAACAAACCATAACACAATAAACATTTTTAAAATATTTATTTACTCTGAATATAAATACTGGATTGAAAGTTTATCTTGTATTATACAAAATGAAGATTCATAGATCTTACCATTAAAATATTATCTATATCTTATTTTTGCTTTTACTTCGCAGATTGTAGCGCTCTAATATGTTTTTTTATTCTTTGTCATAACCTTGTCTTTAGCAGAGCAACATCAAAATCATGTTTTCATATAATTTTATCGGAAAAGTAGTATCTGCACAAATTTGCTGATTTGCACCGTCTGGAAGTTGCGGAAGTGCATAGTACCTGAAAATGGGAACTCCTTTAGAAACAGCATTGGGAAAGGAGTAATGCCAGGTATTCGTTTTTAAAGCGAGAACCAACGCTTTGTAATTACGGGAACTTTTTTAACCAATGTTATCATTAAGACAACTTCATAGACAATAAAAAATATCGAACTCGTTTTAAAAAAATCTGATGAGGCCAGGTACATAACTTTATCATCCTATATATGAAATTAACAGTTTAGCTGCAGGAGATTCTATTTGATCGAGATTGGTCGTGTCTGCATAAAAATAAAACTAGTTAGCCAGGAATTGACAGATATTTTGATTCTATTGACAGTAGGTATTGTCAAAACATCAGCAGTTTGACACTGATACCTAAAAATGTAAATAAGTTTTTAAGGAATCCATATTTTCCAAAATAAAGTTATAAGGAATATGTGTAACGCGCTATGGTACATACTACATACTAAGCATGAATCTCGCCTAACCCATTACGTCATCATAGAAGCCGTGCAGTTATATACAAGATAACCAAAATCTAGTGAGAAGACTGAAAAGAACTAAACCCTTCAAACGTGTTCAGTGTAATGTGTAAAAAGTAGAGTACAGCGAGTGAAGTGTTAGTGTTTTATGTTTAGAACAAAGAAAAAACACAGTTCTAAAAAATTTAAACAAAAAATAATCCGTTAAAATATAAAATCAATCAATTCTATTTTACCAAATTGATGTCTCAATCTACTAAATTATTAGTGGCTTTTATTATAAAATATTAATAAGTTTTTAGTAGTAATAGTTATTTATGTATCACGGGCATTACACATATGTTTATGCCCCGAGGGTGACCGTTTAAAAAGCTCGAGGGCCGACAGGCCCGAGAGTAGCTATATAGTAGACAACCAAAATCCAGTGAAAAGACTGAAAAGACCTAAACCTTTCAAACTTGTTCAGTGTAATGAGTAAAAGGTAGAGTACAGTGTGTGAAGTGTTAGTGCTTTTTGTTTAGAACAACGTAAATACACAGTTCTAAAAAATTTAAACAAAAAATAATCCGTTAAAATATATAATCAATCAATTCTATTTTACCTAATTGATGTCCCAATCTACTAAATTATTAGTGGCTTTTATTATAAAATGTTAATATGCTTTTAGTAGTAATAGTTATTTATGTACCACGGGCATTACACATATGTTTATGCCCCGAGGGTGACAGATTAAAAAGCTCGAGGGCCGATAGGCCCTCGAGTGACAATACAGACAATTAATTGTCAAACTTATAACCTTAATCGCCAATAATTGACATTGCCGAGTGACAGTCCAGACAATTAATTGTCAAACTTATAACCTTAATCGCCAATAATTGACATTGAAGACTTCAAATTTACAATTTGAATGACAAATATTTGACATTTTTAACATATAACCATGGCAACCCTTAACGCCCGAGCGGGCGTTAAGAAGCAGTTTTTGCCCCGGTAGCTAAGATGTAATATGTCACTTTATGATCATGTAGGACATAAAAAATATTAATGGGTTATAGTAAAAACACACTATTGTGTATCACAATTTTTTTTTAGAAAATAATAATAGGCTTTTAGAATCTTAAGTTGGGTCAAGTTCAAGTTCAAATTAAATAATCTTGTGTTAATTGATCATTATTTAACACGTACCATATTAGTAAACATTAGTAAAATTTACGCAGTTATATAAAAGTCATCGAGGCCGATTCATAGACTAAAATCTAATGAATGCAGGATTTCTTCATATTATTATGTATCTTTTTAGACCATTGTAAAACAATCTGTACTGGGCTTTCCACAATTATTTGCTGTATAGGCTTTTTAAGAGGATATTGACAATTTACGATGCAGTTTTTTACGTATTGTTTTCTTTATTATTGTGAATGAGTAGCGGGACAATGTATGGAATTTCTGAGTCTAAACAAATCAATTGCTACAGGATGGTATTATCTCAAATGAGTGTTATACATTATTATAACATTTAAACCAAGTATGTACAAAACCGAAACAAATCCGTGAGTTACTGAATAACAACCTGTCTAACTAATAACACCAACATTCCCACTGGTTATAAATTATCCACAATGTTTAATTAGAAATTCATACCGACACGGTTGACATTTTGAAACCGCACCTGAAGAAATCCTTGATGTTTACATAAGTCTCATCGAATCCTGCGTTATATAACCGTTATATACACAATATATGGTCTCATCCTCGACCAGCAAACAATCCTCCATTATGCATTGTTAAGGTATCATATTTTCCAGACTTGTTGCGTCAACCATCGCTCACGTATGTGCGACCAAAACGAGAGGAATTCCTAACCGTCTAACCAAGCAGCAATCGACGGCATTGAAAGTGAGAAGATAAGTAAAAGTTACTTCACAATTAGCCCAACTCTTTCGCCGGAGTAACCGGAGCCCGCGACTAGGTAGGTTGGTAAAGGCGTTCGCTTTGGCTTAGCGATCACTATAACCGGTTTATTGGCGACTTAACAATGCGGCCTACCTTGATTTTCAATGATTGCTTCGGTAGTGGGTCTGTATTTTCTGCGGTTGTTGTTTCGTCTAGTCGTTGTTGGCGTCGTGCGAACTGTGGTCGTTTGTGTTGTGGTCCTTCGCGGTCCTGTGCGGAATCTGGATGGTCGTCCTGTCACCTGAAATGTAGATAAGGATTCTGTTTTGTTTTTGTATTATATTTTGTTATTATAGATCTAATAAAAAATCTGTGGTTTTGCGTTTCATTCGTTTCGATGAGGTGTTGTTTGTGGTTGTTTAAAGGTAAGTGACATGGAGATAAGCTTTCTAATAAATAAGATTATTGAATTAAGTGTTCTGCGGGATTATTTAAATTGGGAGTTCACTTTCCATTTTAGTTTGTATTTAAAGCCTTGTCTAGTAAATTAACTCTAGATATTTGTATTACATTTGAACATGTTGTAAATCATGAAATTTAAATTAGGGAACTATTTTTTTATAATCAAGACAACTCTGAAAAGTGTTTTAGTTTTTATTTTTCTCTCAAAGTAGACATTGTTCTACATTGTTTTATAAAATCGTTTTCAAACAAATGTGAATCAAAGCAATCAAACATAAAAAATTGTTGCAGTTTTGTTTGATAAAGACAATGAAAAATTCTTTTCTTGTTGTATTTTGTTTTGGAATTATAAGCAAAAGTTCGAATGATCGATTTTTTGTACTTATCGATATCTTGATCTTTCTTATATTTTCAAGCGTCACTTTTCAAAATTGTGCATGCTCGGAAATATAATTAATAATTACATACAAACATTATTGGAATTTGGTTCTAGTATGATTTTTTATCGTAGATCAGAATATTTTTAAGAAAAGAACACATTTTTAAGAAAATCGGAGCCAACTCAATTTAAAATAGCTGCTTTCAGATTTAGATTTTACGGAAAAAGCACACCGGAATCAGTGGACACTTTATTTACTACACTTTTTGTAATAATTGGGTAGTGGTACCTCCGATTATTGTATTTTTACAAATTAAGTAATGTAGACAGAAAAGTATGGATTAATTAAATAATAATTGTGATTTACAAATTTACAAGTTAAAATAACAAAAGTTTGTATATAACAACTATGTATATATATTTTTTTCAGCATTGACAGCCGATACCAACTCCTAAACGTCAGTTTAAAATTAAAAAAAGAATAATTAATGTATTTCTGATGCTAAACATTTTGAAAAGAAAAACAAGAAATGTAGGAAATAGAAACAAGACTAGAATTTAGTTTATTATAAATATTACAGGAGGAATTTATAGATTTTAAGTAATTACGTTGTTACGAAACTTTTTTTATGGAAATAATTGGTTTTAAATTACTATGGATTATGTCACCATAGATAACGATAAAAAGTGTTATATTATTTGTGGGTCGTATAGAAAACAGTTTTTTCTTTTTATCTGTATATATTCATGATATATTGTAGGCATTATTTAAAACCTGTCAATTTAGTCAATTTTTAGTACAACAAAAGTGCTTTAGAACGTATACAGTGCGTGCATAAAGTATGGACACATGAGAAAATTTCGGAAAAAATTGTTATTTTAAAAAATCCTCGTACACGTTGATTTTTAATAACAAAATATACATTATAATTTTCAATCATAAATTGTTACACTTTTTTAAATGGCAGTCCCTTATTTTTCGACCTGATTTGAGTAGATATTTTAACTGTCTTATTGATAGTGGAACATTTTCGAAAAAAGGAGAATTTGAAAATTGTAAAATATTGAAAACTCTGCGAAATATAACATCATAAGTAAAAAACAGATTGAAATTGATATAAATATGTGTGGTTTGATAATTAAAAACGCCTTTTTTTAAATCACAAACCTTTTCAGAAATTTTGCTGTTTCCATATATTGCGCGCTCATTGTATAATTGTCGTGTCAAAATGTTGAAAAGACGCCCTTTTATTTATCTCTTTATAACTCTCTATGATAACATTAGCTTCCCTTCGAAATATGATTAAGAAGTACAATTGCGAAAAATATGTATCTATCCTGAAGCAAGTCAGTACTTGCACACTTTTTTATATTTTTGATTCCCATATTTTACATTTCTCAAAGAATTTTATCCCAGTAATATTATATTATTTATGTTTAAGTCCTACATGTCTGTTTCTAACCTCAATCAGTAGCAATAAACAGTAGGTGGTAAAAATGGACTAGCTTTCGTCATTTGTTTCGTCAAATAATGATTGCTTACGTTTAACGATAACAAGTTTTTTTTTATTGAAATAGCACCATTCACTGTAAAGAACTGTTGAACGTTAGTCATTCTTAGAACGTAGTGTCAGTTGCTTTATAGGAGATAATTGGCAAACATCTGTTTAATGGCCGATCGTTACCGTGAAGAACGTGCATCTCAAACTTTCGCAAGTGGTTATCACGTCAAATCGTTTTTTGTTGTCTTCATAATTTCAAGTATAACTCTATTTTCGTAGTAGGTAGACTATTGGCATTCCCAAATGTTCACTGTCTATTATTATTCATTTCAGTACAGAGAAAAGTCGCGAGAGTTAAAAGATGATAAGATATTGAACGAGCGTGAAGGCTTTCACAAGAGCAATAAAACAACTGCAAATCATGGAGCAGTATCAGAAACGATATAAAACTGAAAAACCCTCAGTTTGCAGTAAATTTTTGCTTAATAGTTTATTTGCCCATTAGAGCAATAAGTATTTCCGTAACACATAAACCAAATTAAAGATATACAATCTACAATTTTTGTCTAATGTTCGATTTCTGATATTTTTGTTGATTGTTGCAAAATAAGACAAAATAATTTACTGATGTATTCATTTTTTGCGTAAAGTATGTAAAAAGTTTGTATACCATAATAATAGATCTAGAACACCTTCCAGTAGGTAAAATATCCTAACAAATAATACAATAAAATAATGTTTAGTAAATTAATATTAATTATACTTGACGGTTAGTGCTTGCGAGCCTTTTTTATTCTTTTGTGAATAACCGACGAATACAAAATGAATAATATTTTAAAGGATTAATTGTAATTAAAGTAATTGGAAATAAATTGGCCTTTTCACCACTATTTCTAGATGATTCTAGAACTTCAACAATTTCTTCGTGGCAATTCAAATACGGCTTGTTTTATTTTCGTTATTTTGTTCTTCAAATGCAAAGGATTAACAAAATAAATATAAAAAACCAAGAACCAAGATTTTGTGAATATTTCAAACGGCTGTAACTGTTTAATGAATTGGAAAACTAATAGGTAAGTCCATATGAATCTCTTTACTCAGTATGAACATTGACTAGGTATCTGAAAAAAAGTTCTGCGGGAAAAAAGTGGGACACCGTGTATAGTACTAAACAATAACAGGGATTTAAGTCTCATGGGCCAAAGATAATTAAAATTAGAGTATTTAAGAATAAGAATGAGTAATATTTTAGTGCACAAATGAAGGTATTTTTCTATAAAACAGATATGTCTTATAAAACTGGTAGGTACCAGAAAGTTGCAACCCCCAGTTTTCTAGATCACGAGCCGCCACTGCTACCAAGATGCATTTTGATGTACTTGCTGCGTATAATGCTTGTGATTTTATACTTTCTAATTTAATAAAGTTTATTGTGTCCAAATTTGCGTCGTGCGAGAACCACGTTTGTTGTTGGTTTTACCAACAACAAAACCAACAACAAATATGGTTCTCGCACGACACTTTATTCGAAACTTTATTAAATTAGAACGTATAAAATCACAAGCATAACGAAGGAAGTACATCAAAATGCATCTTGGCTCCGCCTTCGGTGACGCGCTGCATCACCGCTCGTCGCGCTATTCCGTAGTTTCGGCACTTGTGACATAAATAACTATTATTCTAATGACAGTAGGTCATTAGTAGCAAAATATCTGTCAAATCCTGGCTAGCTAGTTTAATTTTAATGCAGACACGATTGATCTCAATCAAATGGATTCTCATGCAGCTAAACTATTAATATTATATATTGTATGATAAAGTCATGTGCCTGGCCACAACAGATTTTTTCTCATAACGGATTTAATGTTAAATATTTCAACAATTTGCGTCCGGATATCCGGTCGGACCTTGGCCGATTTTGGGCTACGGCTGAAATATATTCGTAGATAACTAACTAAATTCAGTATTCATAGATATCTGGGCTTTGAAATTAAAATTGTATGCTATATATAAATTTATTTATAATAGTTGTCCAGATATGTATAATAAAGCGTCGAGATATTTAATATTTGTATTATATTTATTGTAGTTTTTGTTGCATATTATAAAATCTTATTCTAATAAATCCTAAAATCAGATTGACCTTTTTAGATACCAGCCACAAAAATATAATTACACCCATTAGTTTTGTTTTTTCTTCCACTTTATGCAAATAAATTAAGTAATGATTATTACTGTATGTAATTGATTATGCATATCATGAGATGCATACCTTATGCATCTCATGACTGCAAAAAACATTCATTCATTATCATGCCATCATTAATCTCGATTTAATATGTAGATACTACAAATACTACAAATTCAATCCTAAAATGAAAACTCATGCTATTTATTAAGTAGGTATATATTTAACTTTTACACATATACAAAGAGCGACGCACAACCCTTGCACAGGATACAAGTACAACAAAAGACAGTTCAATTTATGTCGAGACACAAAATATCAAGGAAGACCAATACATTTATGGCACCAATACACATAAAAGGATTCAAGAAAGTGTGTGCGCATTGAAAAAATAGATCGAGAAGAATCGGTGAGCGCATATAGTACAAAAGTGCGTTCATAATAATTACTTATATACACAGATTCACATACATCCCTACGTAATATTACGAATCACATACTTTTACAATTACAATAATTAAAAAATAAAACTTAACAAACGTAGGTAAGTTAAAAGATATGTACAAAAATACTGGAGTATAACGAATTAAATAATTTTATTTATGGAAGAAGCAATTCACGGATTTGCTCTTTGTTGTATCGAAACGGCGATTGGTACAATTTTGATCCTCTGATTCGCTGCTGATGCTGGTATCTCCACAACATCTGCCTTCATGGTCATTTCATCGGGATCCCTCAAGACTTTTATAGGGATAAATCTTGCATTCTGGTCTGGTCTCGCAATGTTATTTGGACTGTCTTGCTCTAAAACCCGAACGTGAACGTAATTCGAATTTTCAGCTTCCAACAATTCGTTCTGGAGGTCAATTTTCGAATTGTACACTTGGTTCCTATTGAACAACGCTTCCAATGGAATCGTTGCAGTTTCAACAACATCAAACGGCGTTGGAGTATTCTTCCGTACAGAAGACGCACTATCTATATGAATCTGATTAATTTGAGCAATATCAGAATTTGTGACTATCGGGATATTAAAGTTGTAATCATTTTTTGGTCGGGTTTCGTATTTTCTATCTTGCCTATGGCTCTCCGACGCGTTTGTGTTGTTCTTGTCTTCAACAACCTCAATATTTGTTACCCTGCTGATAAGCAACCTATCAACTTTAGGTACTCTATCCAACGTCTCGCCTTGTTCCTTTACAGTAATGATACGATTGATTTCGACCAATTTCTCTATTCTTTTATTACCACTCTCGTCATCCTCAGTTTCTTTATAATTGATAGTTGTCTCCCCAGGTGAGTCAGATTCAGCAAAGACGTGAAGTAACGTTGTAGGCCGTTCAGTAGTCTTAGATTCATCTGTGGTATCATCACTGGTGCTCATGGTGGACGTTTCAGCGGTTGTGAACAGATCTATCTGGTAAGGTGTGTCTTTCGGTAAGATTGTGGTGTTCAAGTTTGGTCTGATGATCCCACCAGCGTATGGTGTATTAGCCTTCCTAGTTTTATTAAACAAATTCCTGTTTCTCTGATTTACAGCAGTGATGTTAACATCAGTTAGATTTTGTTGGGCCACTACTGGTGTTGGTATGCTGAACTTTTTGTAAGGTTTTGTTGATGGTTTCTGCGTGCTGCTGAAGTAAATAGCCGAAGGGTCAAATTTCGCTTTATTTTCTTCTTGTACGCCCTCGCCTTCTTCTTCTTCTTCATATTCATCATATTCTTCGGCTTCATCTTCCTCGGATTTCACTGAGTCCTTCAATATGATATAAGGTCTGCTTGGTTTGTAGGAAGGTCTGTTGAATAAACCAGGTCGCGGAACCTGTCTTTCATTTTCGACGAATGCCTCCTCATCTTCGTTAACAATTTCCTCGTCTTCGTCGACGTATTCCTCTTCTTCTTCTTCTTCTTCTTCGACTTCGCCATCGTTATCTGCTTGAGGGAATCTATTCTTTGGCCTATACAAGGCCAGGTTTGGTTTGAATGGTTTAGTTTGTTTAATTGGAGTTTTGTCTTCATCAGATCGTTCGGTCGTCGACGGAGAGAACCTGATCGAAGACGATTTAGATTTGAATCTGTTGAATCTGTTGGTTTTGTATGCCTTCTCTGTTGTGCTTCCTGAAGTGGTTGCCGCCGTTGTACTGGCATCTGAGAGTTTATTCCGTCCTGTAAATTTAGGACGAGCACCAACTGGCTTGAACAACCTTCCTGGTTTACGACTAGTAGTTGAAGTTGAAACCGTAGTTTGTAATTCTTCAGTTGAGTTATTCAATTCAGCCACTGTAGTTAATTTAGCTGTAGTGGTAGTATAATCTGTTGTAGTTGTTGGCAGTGTTGTATCTTGGTCAGTAACATCCGTACCAATAGAAGTAGTTATTTCATCGATATTCTCCATTATTGTAGTACGATCATCATCGAAAATAGTACTGATATCTTCACCAGTTGTCGGTTCAATTGATAATTCTGTGGTAGAAATTACAATATCATCCATTGTTGATTTACTTACAGCACTTGACGTTTCGTTCTGAGTTTGATCAATATCATCATCAACCACTTCTAACGTTGTTGACGTTTTAGCCGTAGCAAATTTTCTGCGTTTAAGAAGTTTGCTTAGCGCTGATTCTGTGGTGGCAGCGATCTTCCTCGGACCTTCTGGTTTTTCTTCCTCTTGTGTTGGCACCAAGTTATTATTGCCTGTTCCATATCGATTATTTTCAAATGATAATCTGTTTCCTCTCCTATTTAGAGGAGGCAATGTAGACGTGTTGACGTTTGGTTGTTCACCATATCTGGTTGCACTGTAAGACACTGTAGATTCTGCACTACCAGTGATTGCTTCTGTAGCATCATCAATAGTTTCAGTGCTCAATGGTTCTGTTTCACCAGTAGAAATATCTTCTGTGGTTGTATCGTACAGAGATGAACTCTCAGTAGTCGTTGATGCAATACTTTCAAATGTTACTGCTTCAGTTGTTTGAGTTTCTGCTTCATCTGTTATAGTTGTGGTGTCACCATCGTCTGTGATAGCCTCTTCAGTGGTTACTGTTGTAGTTGATGATGTTGTAGGTCTACTCCTACTGTATAATGACTTGTTTAGTCCTTTTGTAGCATCTTCTGACTTTTCACCCCGAGCAACTGTACGGCCATTGAATCTAGGTCTGCTAAAAACTGGTTTGGTGACTGGTTTCGACAATATGATGTCTTCTTCATCTGCTTCTTCTTCAGCTACGTTTTCTTCTGGTTGAGGTGTTGATGTGCTTCCGAATTTTCTCCTCGAGAACGATGGTCTATTTGACTGTTTACTCACCACTTCCTTGATAACCTCGTCCTTTCCATCATCAGCAGCGTCGCTAGTATCATCAGGTTTAATCGTTGATGTGCTTCCAAATTTTCTTTTGAATAACGATGGTCTAGTTGATGGTTTATTCGTTATATCCTTAAGAGGTTCCTCTTGGTCTACTTCTTTCTCAATACTCTCGGTGCTATCTTCAGGTTGAACTGTTGTTGTACTTCCAAACTGTCTCTTGTAGAAAGAAGGTCTGTTTGATGGTTTATTAACAACTTGCTCTTCTTGAGCTATTTCCTTCCCGACTTCATCGTTATTGCTTATATCCTTAATAGGCTCCTCTTGGTCAACTTCTTTGTCAATACTCTCGATGCTATCTTCAGGTTGAACTGTTGTTGTACTTCCAAACTTCCTTTTGAAGAAAGAAGGTCTGTTGGATGGTTTATTGACAATTGGCTCTTCTTGATCTATGTCCTTCTCGACTTCGTCCTCGTTGTCTTCAGGTTGACTAGTCGTTGTGCTACCAAACCTCCTCCTAGTAAACTGTGGTCGTTTATTCTTTGGTTCTTCTTCGCTAACCGCCTTCTCCAACCCAAATTTCTTTCGTCCTTTATTTAAAAGTGATGCAGTGCTAGATTCCACAGTCTTCTGGCTATCTTCTAATGCATTCACAGATGCAGTAGATGGTTTTAGTCTTCTAATAACTTTTCTGATTTTGTGTCCATCTACATCTTCAGACGCTGAAGATGGGGATTCGGTAGATCCTAATTTTCGTATAATTTTTCTGGTACGTAGTGCAATACCGGACTCTGTAGAGGGCTTCTCTTCGATTTCTAGTTCCTTTTCAAATGCTTTAAATGACTTTGATAGTGATTTTCCTTGTTTTAAACCTCCATTGATGACATTACCGTTTTGGAAGCTACCAATTTCGCTGTTCTCTCTAATATTACTTTCTGATAATTTTATGTTCTCTTCTTCGTCCTCATCGTCGTCTTCGTTAGATTTGAAGTCCTCGTCTGACGTAACTTTCTCTGTTTTGTCTTCTTCTATCGATAACGTAGTGTTGTCTTCAGATATAGTTTTATCATCAATGGATTCTGTTGTTAATTCTGTTGATGTATCAAGTTCTTTAGTAGTAGTGGTAGGGACAGTGGTTGTTGTTGTCGAAGAGCTGGTGGTTGTTGAAGTGGTCGTTGTGGTCGTGGTGGTATTTGTTGGTTTTTGGAAAACTCTTTTTCTCAGTATAACTCTCCTCCTGCTGGGAACAACTCGAGCTGTCGTAGTTGTTGTCGCTTCAGACGAAGAAAATTCTTCTGAATCAGTTTCTTGAAGAGTCACGGTGATATTTTGGTTAGGTCTCTTAAGTCTTGCAGCTCTAAGAGTCTCTGCTAGTGAATTTGTTGAGTTACTCCCTCGTGGCGGAGGTCTTCTAAATTTCGGTGTACTTAACGATGATACTTCTTCACTTTTTTCAGTGGTTACTTTTTCAGTAGTTGTGGTTGAAAGCCTGAATCGATTGCTCTTGCCAAATTGAGAACCATCAAGGAATTTTCTGGCTAATGGAAGAGTACGTGATCCAGTCTTTAAAGTTTCATCAGTTTCTGGTGCTTCTGTTGATTGGGTGCTGGGTTCAGTCGATGACCGAGTTGTTTGCCTGCGTCTGGTATTGAATCCACTTCGGCCTGAGAAGTCTTTAAGGTCCGCGGCTGTTAAAGATGATAGATCTGCAAGTTCTGCTGGTCTATACTTCCTATTGTATTCAAGATTTGCTTCATCAGCATAGGAAGTTTCGGCAATTCTTTGAATCTGTGGCCTTGACCTAACAGTTGTTGCAACGGTTTGCAGAGTAAATCTCGATTGGCCTCTTCCGCGGGGCCTGATTTTAACCTCAGTGATGTCTTTGTTCGCGTTATCATTGCTTTTGTCAACTGTTACAACTGGTGATGATGTTTCAATCTCTCCTCTAAGTCTTTTTCTAAGGAAGCGGTTCCTGTCGGATTTGTCTTCTGGTGCTAGGGTTTCATTGTCATCTAGCACATTGTTGTCTTTAGTGTTGCTATCATCACTCGAGCTAACTTCTTGGTTATTTACAGTTCTACTACTAAGTGAATTACGTGCTTGGAAGAATTTGTTTCTAAAGGCATTCCTAGGGGTTGTAACACTCACCTTAACGTTTGCCGCCGTGCTACTTTCCTCGGTGACTGTGCTAGAGACAGTTGGTCGAGTACGAGAATTTAAAGAGAATGGTCGAGGGTCTGATAGTATTGGTCGTTTCAGTTCGGGTTCTACTTTATCAACGCTTGAAGTTTCGTTTTCAAATTGTTTCTCGACGTTTATGATATCCTTTATGTTATCCACCGTGTCTTTCAAGCTATTGTCTTTGTTGTAACCTTCGGTGACGGCAGGCTTATTTTCGTCAGCATTCTCCACTGTATTGTCTTCTACTGAATTGTCGTTGTCGTCAGGTACTGTAGTTGCGCCCTCCTTAACGTCTTTAGGAGTCGTTGTTGCTGAATCTGATGTCGTGTCAACTGCAGATGTAGTGGTTGTACCTCTGCTACGAACTTCCACATATCTATAACAAAGGAATAAATTAAACTTAACTGGAAAAGCATGCAAATTCCTTACCTTGAAGTTGTCGATGCATCACTTGGCGATTCAGGAGTGATAGAAGAAGACTCTCCGCTGGGTTTTTGCCTTCTTATGGAAACATACTGAGGATTATCAGTTGGTGATTCTACTTCAGTTTGGGCTGCTGGTCTCCTTCGGATTTGTTGATTTCTGAAAAATGGTCAAACTGAGTAATGTTTTCTTTAGAAGCAGAATGGACGTACTCTTCAATGGCGTCTTCAGATGCTTCTGGGGCGCTGGTCGTAGGCCTAGATCTTCGTATAGTAACGTAAGGTGATGATGTAGTTGAAGTTTTAAAGCGCGAGTTTTGTGGTGCCTCCTCTTCATCTTCTTCGTCCTCTCCAAGTTGTTTGAACTGATTGTCTTCCTGAGGTGTCTCTGATGTAGTACTGATCCGTTGCCTTCGAATAGTGACATACTCCGGTGGAGTTTTCTTATTTGCGGTGCGAGATTTTATTTCCTTTTCAACTACAACGTCTTCGTCTTGTTCTTCTTCTTCATCATCATCCTTTTCTTCTGGAGCTTCAGTAGAAGGTCTTGAGCGGTTAATTGAGGTGTATTGTGGACGCCCCCTGTTAGATCTCGCCGTCTCTTTATTATTTCTCTCCAGTCCCTCATTCTGAGGTCCCCTGCTGTTTCTTCCTATTGAGTTATAGATAGGTCCTGAAGATTTCTTGTTGACTTGAGTATCTCTTAAGGTTGCAGAAGCTCTACTGAGGACTTTTTGGTATAGAGACTTGTTTATTGAAGAACGAGTCGTGGAGTCAACGTTACTGCTTGTTCCGTCGGACACAATCAATTGCTTTTCGAGTTCCTCTATACCACCAGCTTTCTTTATCAAATCAATTAATTCCTTGATAACTCTTGGATCTTGCTCGGCATCTCTATTATCCTCATTGATAGCATCATCTTCGTCTTCATACTCTTCATACTCCTCCTAGAAAACAATTACATTACTTAGTAAACTAATTATTATGTGAGCTTTTTGAGTATATTTACCTCTTCTGGTGCCAGTGTTGTTGTGAATGTTGTTCGACTTGTGGCCGCCGTAATTTTCGGTGGTGATCGTCTAGTGGAAAATATTGCCGAAACTGTAGATGATGTCGATGACGTGGTTGATGGTGAAGCTGTAGTAGATGTCGTTGTTGTTGTCGGTTTTGATAGTTTTTTGTTGCACAAGACGTTCTGAGTGTAGTCGCAAGATGACGCGGCTTTGTTGAAATAAAGTCCCGCTGGACATGTGAATTGATGGGCAACTATTCCTAGTTCTGAAGGACCGCTTAAGCACCAGAAGTACTTTTTGCAGTCTCTAGGGTGAGGGAAGAATCCTTCATCTTCGCATTTGAAGTCTGGAAGAAATGTGTGATGATTCTTAAGTAATATACAATATATGGAATCTTACCTCCTCCTGTGTCTGGCGTACTTGGTGGCGCTGGTGTTGTATAACTTGGTGTTACAAGTAGACTACTTCCGACAATTACGCTTTCTGTGGTTGGTTTTTTATTTCTTCTGATGGATGGTTTTCGCTTAATCGTGGTTCTGTCTTCGTTAGTACTGGATACCTTATTAGTGTTCTTCCTTCTGGTGTTTTGTCTAAGCCTAAGGCTGGATGATGATGCTTCTGTTGTTGCTTCAATGGTTTTTGTGGTTCCGCGGGTTTTGCTCCTGTTCTTAATTGGCTTCTTAGTGGTTGCCAGTAAACTAGCATCACTAACACTAAAATCAATATAATGGTTATCATATACAATCAACATTATTGCTACTACGTACCCATACGCCTTTAATAATGCTTCTTTAGCTGCTTCAATAATTGGATAAGGTTTCTCTCCACATTTTCCTCTAAAGTCGTCATTGTCTATGGACCAGAACATAATACCGCCAAGTCCATTTTCTGCTACGTATTCAGCCTTCTTTCTGGCAATCTCTTCATCATCATATCCGACCCATTGGTTGTCTTTATACGCAAAGGGACCCATTTCATCTGGATATGGGCTCTCCACTGTCCATTCACCAGTTTTCAAACTTTCGCAGATCTGCGAAAAAGCATTCATGTTCACATATTCATTCTAGTTATTAAGAGATATCCAGTGACTAAAGGGAATTGAACATACCTCATAATATGCGAGATATCCGTTTTCTCTTGTTGCGTCTCCCATTTCTCCTGGTCCATCGGCTGGTGCACCGAGTTCAGTAGCATCTGGGTTGATTAAAGTATACGATCGTCCGTAGGTTGGTATTCCAAGGACCAGCTTTGATTTATCGGCTCCGTTTTTCAAGTAGTGATTGATGGTGTAGTCCTGTAATATTATTGTGGTGTTATCTGTGTTATTTGGTAATTATTAGTATGTCTTACAATGTTCAAGTCGATGTCGTAACTGTATTCAGTTTCTTCTTCAAGTGCGTATAGGGGAGAGTGGTGGTTAACTACTGGTTCGTAAGCTGAATGGTAGTCATAACTCAAGATGTTCATCCAGTCCAAGTACCTGAAATAGAAATAATCAGACTTTAGAATAAGAAACAATATTAAAAACATCAAAAAGAATGTTTAGGAAGAAGAACCCGACAATGTTTGCAATCTCACGATCACGTACATCAGGTGTCCGACAAGGGTCTACCTCGAGTCCATTGTTGTTTCCACTGTATATTAAATACCTGATCTTTCCTTTCAAATAATAAATCTTCACTTATTTTCTGGAAATACAACTTGATAGGTTTATTGCGCACTATTAATCATGATGAGAATTGCATCCTCCGGAATCAATTGCACTTAATTGGCAATCGGTGTACAGAACACAGCATTTATTCAGATGGAGAAAATCGGAGACACACAAAATCGGAGAGATCTCCATCACATCATATCTTTTAAAAATGTAATAAAATCAAGGGGTTACTTTCACTATCTCCAAATCAATAGTGCAAGGTGCCTCTAGGTAGGCTGAAACAAACGCTCAAACATTAACTAGGAAGCAAACTCTGGAAAGTGGTCCAGTGATTGGCAGAAATGAAATTGAGTTGTCAGTGGTTTTTGTTATCAGGCCTCGATATTTTTGTAGGCACTGTCTACAGAATTGTTTCGGTAGGCTGAAATAAAAGCTTGAACATTAAAGCTATGAATCAAAAAACTTTGTGGCAACTCTTTGAAAAGATACTTCCTTACTGTCAATATCGTGTTCAAAACTGACACACGTCCATTTAAACACCTGTGCAATACCACTTTATATAGCCGTCATTTTGGTTTCCTTTTCCTAGTTTATAGCTTCAAGCTTTTATTTCAGCAAACTTCTTCCAAGTCGTTATCTTTTTTGAGGGTACCTATAAAGGTAGACCAGGTAATAGATGTCATAGGCCTCAGTAACTCAGATAGGAGAGAATTGTGCTAGAAACGCAAAGGTATCTGGTTCAAATCCAGGCTGTGGCTGTAATTTTTGATTTATTTAAAATTTGCATCCCGCCTGTATATCACTATATTATTAACCTATAATATTAATTTGACACAATATGTCGTTAAACATTTTCATTAGTATAATTATTATTCATTATTAATTGTTCGTTATTGTTAATTCTTATTTAATTTGGTGTTTACATCGCAATTATTGTTTGTACGAATGAAATTTTAGAAATGCTTTTTCTAAATACATACAACACTTTTTTTATCAAAACAGTGCCGCTCGGTGAAGGTAACTGTCAAATTCGCAGACTGATCATTAACCAAATATTTTTTTCTATTTGCTTGCTTTAAATGGCATTTTCGCGCTACGATTGTTAGCAAAATATCAATTTTTCGTTGCCTTGGTGATGACAATCGACGATCGATATGTTTTTTGTTCAGAATATCATCTTGGTTAAAAATATCACACAAATAATATAGGGTGTCATTTAACATTTCAGTGATGACATCATTTCCGGAAAATTCGTATACTAACTTTAAGAATTTCCCAAAATAGCCATGTTTTTGTCTAGTAGCACTTCTCAAAATTTCAGTCGTCCGGCGTCATAAATACAAAAATAAGCGGACGTGGGTCACCCGGTATTTAAAAGATAAATAAAGGTTCAGAAATGCTGTAGAATAATAAAATTGCGAAATCCCTTTCGTTGACAGATGGTCAACTTTCGTCATTATTAATGAATTACAGAATACTTTTTGTAATACGTCGACAATAGTATTGTCCAACACGCTGTTAGATAAGCAGATAAAATCAATTAAAACAACCATTGTCTTCAAATTGCAAACAAATTTAATTAGCACCGGTTGCAAAACTTACTTAATTTAATAAGATGAATCTTTTTTTATATTTTCGTCCGAATTAGTTAACAATAGGCGCCCAACTCTCCAGAACGCACAGTCAGAGAACTGAATAAATCTTTTGTACTAGCCGGTCTGTTTTTACTCTAATCTCTTGTGATTTCGCTGTTAAATTGCTCTTGGCGTAAAATGGATTTTACAGGATTCGAGATGTTTCTTTTTGATAAATCATTCGATTAAATCATTGTGTAATACTTACTTGGTTAGCTTTGGCACATCGTAACCCTTATTGATGTATTCGATACCAGCTGGAACAGCCATGGTGAGCAATAGTCTAGGTCTACCAGTCTTTTCTGATTCTCTTTCAAATTCCTCGCGCAGGTCCTGAAATATTATTATTTGTAAGCCATCATTCTACAAAATGGAATCTTCCCTTTTCATACCTGCACAAGTTGAGCATAGTTATCACGATCTCTTGATTTCCCTCCATCTCTGAAGCTTGGGTACTCCCAGTCCAAGTCCAATCCGTCAAAATGGTTTTGTCGGAGGAATTTTATCGTATTCTTTACCAGTTCTTTTCTTCGATCGGCATTGGCGACCATCGGCGAAAATCTTGTCGATCCCTCATTCCATCCGCCGATGGCAAGCATCGTTTTCAAGTTTTTGTTGTACGTCTTTAAACCAACAAATTTTGCGTAACCACCTGTGAAAAATATGTATAATGAAGTAGAAGTAATAGCATAAAACATGTGTTGAGTAAGTCTAGTGGCCTTATAGTAAATATTTGTGGAATTTCTAAAGAAATTGTATTCAATTCTAATAAATTGTTTTTTTTTTAAATTATATTTCACCGTTTTTATGTCACTGTGGGTTGTTCTTTGATTACCCAGAAATTGATTTTCCTTGTTTTGGAAAAAAGGTTGTTTAAAAATAAGGTCGGATATTTATGTTAATGGTTAATGTATTTCATACTTTTATCACAATAAATTTGTGGAGAGTGCAAATTAATAATATGCCAAAGAAAATATTTAATTGTGTCGTAGTGTCCAATAGAATTGATCTGCTGAAGTTTTGACATTTGTATTATTTTTATTTTGCCGACTTGCTATTATTTTAAGTCAGCCACCGTCGTTCGTTTTTATTTTTTGTTCCGTTTTCGTATTTTGTCTACCAATCATATTTTAATATCAAAAACATATGGTCTGAAATGCAATGTAACTTTATTTGTACATTTTAAATAATATTTCCTCATCGCTGCCACTACTACAATAGTTATGGGGAGTAAAAGCGGCACGGAGTTTTATACGGTTATTGCGCAAAACTATGCACAGAATTATAATTATCAAAACTGTAGTTTAAAAAATACATAAAAGTAGATATGTAGGCTTTCACGGCCAGAATCATTTAGAAAATAAAAACTTCCTGGTTATGCCGTGTGTCAAGATTTGTAAATGCTGACGTTTTGCGAACCATGATGCTCGCTTCTTCAGAGCTAACTGAATACTGAAACTGAATACAGTTAGCTTTGAAGAAGAGAGCAACATGGTTCGCGAAATGTCAGAATTTACAAATCTTGACACAGGGCATAACTAGAACCAGTTTATTTTTTAAAGAATTCATGTTTATACAAAATATATTTACTTCATTATATGTGATTGTTTTGGCAATTTTTTTTACCTTATCTTTTAAAGTAAAAAATCTGATGTGGCCAGGCACATGACTTTATCATACAATATATAAAATTAATAGTTTAGCTGCATGAGAATCTATTCTATTGAGATAAATCGTAGGTATTGTCAAAGCATCAGCATTTGACACTACCTACACTACGTCATCAGAATAATAGTTATTTATGTCACAAATGCCAAAAGTACGGAATAGCGCGACGAGCGGTGATGCGGCGCGTCACCGAAGGCGGAGTGTCGCCGTCGCATATGAGCGAGTCGGCTATCTAGTTTTTGGCAGGAGCGACATCAACGTCTATAGTGTTGCTTTTTAAGAAATACGTATTTAAAAAAAATAAATGATGTCTGTATAGTAAATGCTAGGTTGGTACCACTTAGACGAAACGTCAAGTTTAAAGGTGCGTTCCGATTGGTAGGTAATGGTAGCTAATGGCGGTGGTAGAATACGAAATTATAGTATTTCTTACATATCGTGATAATGACACATATTAGTTTGCATGTACATAAACATGAGTCACTATCAATTTTCTATTGGAAATACTATAACGGCGTCGGCTACCACTGCCATCGTCACTAATGAAAACGCACCTTAAAAAGGTAATTCAAATTGTGACAGATTTATATTTGTTCATGACACATCCCTACCAACATACTAAAATAAAACTACACTCATCGCTATACTTTATTTATAATTTTCTCAATGTATCGTTTTTAGAATTAGATATAAAGACGGGTTGATATTTCTTATTAACAAACGTCAAATTGGTGATCTTACTTTATTTGAAATTTGTATTTTATAATTTGCCGTACTACAGCGGCAACGTTCCATAGTGGTTTTCCAACCTCTGATGAGATCAGCTGTTTTCGAATGTGACAACACAAAAAAATATTTGTCAAAATCCTGGCTACTATGTAATTTCATATCAATGCAGATGCGACCGATCTCGATCAAATAGAATTTGCTCTTGAAGATAAACTATTAATTTTACCAAAAAATTTCATAGGCATAAATTATTCAAAATTTTCTGTGCTTTAATTTATTAAGTACCTAATTTGTCGAAATTACAGAAATGGCGGCTCATTTCCAAAATCCTTCAAATAGGCTTAGAATAAACTGAAAGGCTAAACTATTAATTTTACCAAAAAATGTGATAGGCATAAATTATTCAAAAATTACTCTACTTTAATTTATTTATTAACTATTTTGTCGAAATTACAGAAATGGCGGCTCATTTGCAAAATCCTTCAAAAAGGCTTAGAATAAACTACCAGTTCCTTTGGACCCTTTTCAACCAAAAGCTTTTCAGCTCTAAGTTAGGTCATGAAACTTCTAAATATGAACTTTCGTCCCGATACCTTTAGTAGTTTCTCCGGAATCGTCGTCACAAAAATCGTTTACACACGCACACACACACACACACACACACACACACACACACACACACACACACATACAGACATTTTTTTGTACCTTGGTCAAAAATGTTCAGGGGACCCAAAAAGACCTATTTCCGCTAAAATCTCAATTTTTTTTTCGGCATGATTACAATACTTTATCTTACTGCGTATGATAAAGTAAAAAGTAAATACTGTTGGATATAATAACGGAAAATGACGAATTTAACTAATAAGTATATTAAGAGGGGTATTATTTTATTGTGAATAATGAGACAAATATAAAGGCCCAAGGAGATAAACAAATGTTCAAATTCAACGGTCCTGAATAATTCAACAATATACGGTGCTGAGAATCCACTGTATTTTTCTGATTACTGATTATTCCAGATTTTTCCTAAACCTAAAAAAGATCAAATATCCACCATTGGCCATTGTACTGCAAGGTATTGTAACCGCAGATTCGCGTTCCCTTACGATGTCGACAAGATACGCAGAATAACGATACATTTTAACACGTTTTAACCACGCACTGTTTAGCCCGATGCCAGAAATCCTTTGAGAAGTTTGTTTACAGTTTTACCCTTCTTTGATAGTATTATATCAAGGCAAAACAGTAAAATAACAACTGAATCATTAAAAGCATAAATACCAAAATAAACGCGCTTTAATCATTTTTAGAACAAGCAACAGGTTGTGGTGGGGTAATAGAATAACTTTAACATATAAACTTATTATTGGAATAATTTTTGTTATATTTTTATTATGTTTAGTAACTATAAAGCACCTCAGAATTTCCATAGTAAGTGCGACTGGGTTTTCAATCAAATCACGTCACTGTACAAACGTCAAAATGAACTAGTTTTGTAGTCATATATCTGAAGGTCTTGTTGAACACAGATTAGTCAATATTAAGTTGATAATTATTGCGGTATGTTCCTTTACTTCAGATTCATATTATTCTTTATATTTTGTAAAAAATCACTTATTTTTAGACGATAGCTAAAAAAAATTATTAAAGTAATTTTGTTTTATTAATATTTTTTATATTATTTTTTATTTAAAAGCGGGACGTCTGTCACCTTAGGTATATCCCACTTGTAGTGAACTTAACTTGATACTGCTGTGATCTTTTATGATTTTAATTTACAATTTTGGGATATTTTATACTCCACAAGGAAAAAGATTGGTCGACGTCCATAATGCGAAGTAGAATAGATATAGAAAAACAATAAAAAGTAAAAACTTCTTCTTCTTCGCAGTTAAAAGCAAAGTTTTAACTTCGAAGAAAAAGAGGCTTTTATTGTTTTTCCATAGGAAAAATATTAGTGTGCTTGCACAAATTTGAGATTATCACAGTAGCCTACTGGAATCTCTAAAAACGGGAAATTAGCTTGAATGAAGGGAAACTTCAAAATTGAAATAATACTCAGTGAAAAGATGTTTTGCTTTATCATAAAAGTTTGGACATGTCGCTAATGTGCGGTAAAATGTACTGTAAGATGCTAATACAAAAAACTATTCAGTAAAGATGTTAATACATACCAGTTGGTAAAAATATTTATTCGACTTTGTGAAAGAAGATATGAATGAACAAATACGCCATGTAATTGAAAAAAAAGAGTTGTTGCCGCAGCATTATCGGAAAATGAATGTATCATCAAGTAAGAATAAACCAAACTACTTCTTTACATCACAATAAATAACTACTATCAAACAACTTTAAGAGTTTATTCCTAACTGTAACAAATAATTTTCTGATATGAAACTTACTCTAAGTCAAATAGCATATTTACGTTAATTTAATTATACAACAGTTCAAACTCATTTGACATTTATCTAAAAAAACATTTTTAATTTATACAGAATACATTAATTACAGGTATATTTTCTCTAGCTATTCTGCAAAAGCCTATAATTTCTTGGATGAACTTATTATAAATAAGATGAAACGCAAGCAAGCATTATAAATGTCAAGGACAACAGTATTAAAAAGGATATAGTATTTTAAAATTTTGCGTATTATCGCAGTAACATCCGCATCTGGTAACAAGTTTGTAATTGATATAATTGGTAATAAGGCCAACATATTTTTTTAAACGGCAATGAACATAAATTTTACAAAACCAATACCATAATTACTATCATTTGCCACTGTATTTTTTAAACTAGTTAATTAATCATTCGTTAATTTGATATGATTTATTCGGTTGATTTTTATAATCATCTAACCGGTCTAGTTAAATTTATGGTCATAACACCGTAAGAAATTTGGCAATTTATTTCGACATGTTTTAATATGTAACCTTGTACGAGAAAAAGCGTTCCATATCCATCTACTTAACATCCGCAAGGTGCATGACTGATTCCTACCTTTTTCGATATCCTGGTATTTGTCGAACGGCTTTAGCGTGTTCTCCTTTGTAAATCCACCAAAAGCGTATATCAAATGCGTACATAGGTACGGATTGATGTTCTGTGGGTTGAATTTGGCATCTCCAGGCCTGTATACGGACCAATTTGTGTAGTAGCATACTATTCTTACTTCTTTGGCACCTACAAATAAAAGAAAGAAAATATATCATTTAAGGTTTGGATAACCAGAAAATCTATAATAATAATATAATAATAACTAAACTCTTACACTCTTACAATTTTGAACAAATTTGGAATAAGTGTGATGGTTTAATATTTACTGTTTATATAAATGTTTTCGCACACATTTTTTTGTAAATAATTTTTTTTTATTATGTTGCGAATACTAAAGAACTAAGCAACTAAGATCAGAAAAAGTGAAATCATTATACATATTAAGGTTATAAAAAAATTTACAATTTAACCACATGCTGTTTTATTGCTGGTAGTCAAGTTCTGACCTAGTTGTATACGGAATGTAATACAATATAAGATATCAGCCACCCGTGGTTTTAGTACAACTTGTTATAGCATCTGAATCACTGTAAAATTATAAACTTTGTAGTAAACTACTATCTAATGGTTGTAAAGTTTTAAGACAATGGAAAACAAGCAATATGCCACAATGTAATATAACCTGATATACGTTTGATGAAACTAGAAATCACAAAAAAATTAAATCTAAAATTTAAAACAAATCTTATACATATTATTTTTGGTTTCAGTATACGGGATTTCCAGATCTGATAAAAAAATACCCCGAAAAAGAGTATTAAATAATAAGATTTAGACCTTATTTAACTAACTTATATTAGAATATATTTACCCCTGCACTTTAGCACTTATATTTGTTAGCATATGCACATTCGTTAAATCAGCATATATGTTTATTTATTTTTTGTTTGCTTAAAATATCGCTCATTAACAAAGCAGTAAATTTGAAGCATGCAACTAAAAAAAGACTTAAATATTTGCACCTATGTCGGCTCTTAAACACTTACTAAAGATATTAATTAGCACATTACTGAAACTGATAATGTCGTGAATCAAGATCAGTTCTCTGCCCACAGAGAATTGCAAATGTTGAGAAAAAGCTTAACCTCATTATTGCATCTGTATAAGCATCAAACTGAAACTTTAATCAAAATATCCAGCACAGCTGATTCTGGTTACGTATTCTGGGATTTGGTATAAAGTAAGTCCATGTTTTTATACCCCCCATACTACTGCGGTGAGGGGTATATTGAGTTTGGCACAAAAGTCCGTCTGTATTTGTACACAATAATTGCCGTAATTTTGAAGTTATTGATCTGAAATTTGGTATACAAACTTATCTATTAAAAAGTAAGCACAAGTTCGTGAATGGGCAAAACCAGTTCGCTTTCCATTTTTGAAATATTTTACGGTTTTACATAAAACAATTATTTCCGAAGACATTTTTAATATCTTATTTTATGACCAAACTGTTTAATCAACATTCTGACTGGGGCCATGCACCCAAAAGCCTTTATAAACAAAAAAAAAGGTTGAACTTGTCATAAAGTCGGCAGACATTTTGAGGATAATGATGCGCTTTCCAGAATTTGAAGCTACCTATTGACTATACTGGTTATACTGGTTTGAAAACATTTATTTTATTAAAAAATTAACTGGAAATGGGATACTGGTATCTACTAAATATAGATTAAATATTTTTTTTTATCCTTTTGATAAATGCTAATTGATAAAATTGTTAATTATACGCAGTTTTCAATATAAATTTATGGAGTATAAACTTAACGACCAACATACTGTTCTTTTTTAATATTAGTGCCTGCTCGGATAAAAGTTCGAAATATACCAAATTTGAATGAATAAACATTCAGAAGTTGCTATTATTGGGACACGACCAAGCAACATTATTTCCTTTCGAAACCTAAGATTATGCACACGAGCGAAACGAGGTATTTAAAATTTTGAAAAAAAAACGTTAATACCGGTTTTGGTTTTTTTTGTGTGTTCAGACACAATCCATAAAATAACGTAATATAATAAAAAAACTACTACTAAAATAGAATATCCTACGAATGATTACTTTCACTCATTTTTCATATTCTACATACGAATATGTAAAAGATCTAAAATAAAATATAAAAAATAAAGATCTCCATCCTTGGTTGTCTCAAATACAGATATATTCGCATTCAGTGTCTTCAAGTATAATTTCTACAGGTTTTAAAAGTATCCTAAGTTTTATTTTCCTTTTGAATTTTCCATGAGCATTTCTCAGATAACTATAGCTATTCATTTAATCATATCTCTGGTTTGCTATGATAGTGGTACTCTAAATATTAGGTAAATTTTACAGCACGTCCAATTGAAGTGTTGTTTTTACACCAGAGAGAAAAGTTATAACTTTTAATTTTTTAAAGAATTGAAAAACAAATACGTCAATATAATACTTTTTAGTCAGAATTAAATTTAAATTCTTAAAAAAGGAGTAAAAAGTTTTATATAGATTTAATTGTTTCTTCAGGTTTAATACATTTATTTTTGTTTATTTTAAATTGTTATTTTAATTTAAATTTTTATTGTTTTATTTGTTTTATTTTTATTGTTATATTATAATGGTAAACGTTTTCACATGGTTTCAGATCTATTTTACACCTGGAACTTTTTCAGTCTTAGAAAAATTTATAAAAAGTTAGGTTCATATGAAAAGTGTTACTCAGAATAACATTTAAGTACTGCCAAAAGAAAAAAAAGCGGGAAGAAGTGGGACACGCGTATATTTATTGAAATTAATTTCATACCAGAAGTGAAGTTTGTGAAATATTCTACTTATTTAAATACAACATGCCAATTGTTCATGAATACCTCATTATTTTACATATTAATTGCACATCTAAACTGGTACTTAAAACCGTTTTTATTAATTATAAAAGCGGGCTTTGAATGTCACAAAAAATCAACCCTACTTCCTATACATTATGCCTCAAAGTGAAAACAGTGAAGTAAAATAAAATAATACCAGTTACTAAACTTCCTGTAACCTTTTAATTTACTCATTAAAACAATCACGAGTCCAGTTTATCCGTACTTGCTTTAATAATATCTCCGACTCATTGACGGTTGTCCAATTATACCGATGATTTATCGGTCTGCCGCAATTGAACGAGCACAATAAACGGTCGAGAGTAAAAAAGTATTGAGGTGGGACATTTTATTCCACTCAGGTCATGCTAAAAGAATTTTACCGCGTCTCGTCACCTTGAACTATAGAAAGTGAGTCTTATGCTACATAAATATACACACGTAATTTAAATATGCTTCAAGTTTATTAACGTGATTTACCTAGATCATTCAAGGTTAGGACGATTCACGCGAAATAGCAATAAAGATGGTTTCAATTCAGTTACAAAACGAGCAATTCTCGTGCATTGGTGATGATTAAATTTTCAATATGAGTTTCCATTTCTGGTGACGCCATAGAGGAGAGAACGAACGTTATGGGTTCGTTCACTTTCACCAATCATCGAAAGTTATAATGATAACGAAAATAGGTTTGTTTTTTTCGAAACAGCTGGTTATTGGTTTGTTTTGTGATGCGTAAAGCTATTATTTTCTGTGTCTTTTTTGCTTTTTTTGATAGTGTATTTGTCTGGTTAATTTAAATTTTATGCTAAATTGATAATTATGGCGTGGCACCAATAAGTTATTGATTAAATTTGAAGAATTCGGTCGAAAATAAAATAGTATTCGTTTTGCAAAAATGTTGTTGGTGCTATTATGACGGCAAGGGGTATTGGAATTGTATTGTTGTGATTGCAAGGTGTCAGAAGATATGAATCAGAAGTTATGAAAGTTGATTTGGACAAACCTGCGTATTAGGAGTCACATTGGAATTTACATTAGGAAAACCCCATCACGAATTTTTACGTAAGTTTAAGTAATAGCTGTGCGTAGGAAAATTCGTCTTTGTATATGGTGATGCAACAACAATTTCAATCAGAAGTCAATAAGAAATGTCTAATTACTAATTAATAATTCTAATAACAGTATTTACTGTCTTAAAATCTGTGAAAACGCTTAGCTATTTTCCATCAACAAAATCCCAAAATTCTGAATAATCTGAATTGTTCATGTAGTTGTCCTTTTATCGGGAATGTTTTCATTTATGATTGACAAAACAAATCAATGATAAAAAATAAGTACAAATATAGTATAGGGTTGACACTTGATTGAAACAATTGACCGGAAATTGAATATGATGGAAGAATGTTCATTTCCATATAGTTCACATCGACAAATTCTGTTTCTTCTTGTAGTGTTTTTCTAAATGGCCTTTACAAAACCCAACTACACACATTATAATATGAATATGTAATAAACAAAACATATTGATTAACATAAACAAGTTCTCTTGTCATAGCAGGCGTTATTTTGTTATTTTATTGATGTTTTTATTGTGAACATAGTTTTCTTAAAAGTGCATTTGATCTGTTCAACTTTGTCATTGAGGTAGTATTAAATCACCGTATATAATTTTATTCTCTTTATTTTCAGTGTTATGCAAGCTTTGCCAACAAAGAGTATCATAGCAAGGCACAAAATGAGAAATAATAAATAACATCTCTTTTGAGTTCGGCTGGCTCGCCAAAATTGAACACTTTTGTGGTCTAAAAGAAATGGATTACAAATTTAGCAACCAACATTCTCTAAATTTTTTTTTCAGAAATTGTCACAAAGCAAAAGCTCTAATTTGTTACACATTTTGACGTTTCCAAAAAATAAATAATGTGACATGATTGAATTCGGTAAGTAATCGTAAGTTTGTTTGTATGTTTAATGTTATGTCATGTTATGTTATGTTCATTTGAGTCTACGTCGAGTACTCTATACCCAAAGAGCAAAAATGGGTACATATTTATATTAAATATATCATTCACTATTAAAACAAATCTATAGAAACGAACAAAACGTATGAAATGCCCCATGCGAAGCAAGCTTATAAGATGTTCTAAATGAGGAGAAATTCATAAAAGTTCATAATAATACCGGATTTTAAGGTTAACTAATTTTATATAGTTTTTATTGGGGAATATATATCGGCCCGACAAATTGCGCAAAATATGTACGACAAAATATGTACTCAGCACGACAAATTTGCTATTCCCCACGACAATTGTTAACACGACAGAATATGTACTCGGCACGACAAATTAGGGATTCTTAACGACAGTTTAATTGACTAGCACGGCAGATTATGCAGGTTTACTTTTCTGAGCTGATTGCGAAAAGTATTGCTTATATTGATTTGATTTTTTAGTTTTAATGTTTTAATTTTCAATTTATAAAACTTAATTAACAACTTTACTGTGGGGTATGCCAAAATTTAATAAAAAAAAACAAATGAAATTTATGACATTGTATTTAAATGAAGAAACAAATAAACAATAATTCAAGTGCAGTAAATATAAACAAATATTTGAATTATTGTCTTGAATTATTGTGTATTTGGATATTTTTATCTTTTGATTTAGTAGAACATGTGTAATATTTAGTACCCACTTCAAGAACATTTACTCGTATTTTGTGCACCTTGGGACAATTCATTTTTAATGTTAATGTACTGTATAGATCGATCTCAAATTGCACAACAAAGGATATAAATGAACAAATTGAGGGAGTCCTGAACACAATAATAACAGTACAAAAAATAAGCACCACCCTAATTGACATAATAAGAAATGTTACAGGGTAAAGACCCTGTTATTATTATACGGTTGAACTTGAACTGTAAAAAAGTACTAAAAGTTGAACTTTTGCAACTGACAAATATATTAGTTAAAAAAATCATATCAATCAAACAAGCAATTACCTACAACTGTTCGATTTCTAGTTGTATTTCGTTATCCATATTTTCCCTTTAACTAATATTATACACAGAATAATTTTCAATTATTCCCAACGTCCTTCTGCGAACTTAAGAACAAGTTACACATAACCACACTGTAGCACACTGTATGAGTATGGAAGAAGTTTTGTACGGCTGGCCTAGCGGCGCTGCGTGTACTGCTGTATGGTCTTTGAGGTTAATTCACATAGTGTGCTGATTTTTTTGTTTAAATACAAATATTGTCGATCATTTAAATTTTTTGTCGTTCAAACATATATTATGTCGTTTGTTTATATTTTCTGTCGTTAAAACATATTTTTTTGCCGTTCAAATGCACGTTTTGTCGTTAAGGTACCGAAATTTGTCGTGCGAACCCCTAGCTTGTCGGGCCGAAAAATGCCACACATTTTTATTCCCCATTTACGCCTAAGTTTTTGCATTATAATTATAGGCGAAGGGGGCCTATAATGATACGGTATGATACGATAGGTATATGATGCTATACTTGTGCATAGTATCTATGTATGTATATGTTACTCTAAAAGCCCGAAATATGGTCAAACCCATGATTAACGCATTAATCTTATGTTTGACGAATATGAATTGGCAAATGTCCGAAAAATTGTATTTATTAATATAATTTCGGGCTTTTACCAATACATAGCGGTTAATCCTAGAATTGACCAATACATAATGGGAAACTCTAGGATTTACTGGTTCGTGTTGGCCCTGTTAGTGAACTGTACTTAGTTTACACCAGAGCAACAGATAGCGACAGCAACAGGCAACAACATTGGATCAAATATATTGCTGTGTTGACAACTCAAATAAAAGATTATTGATCATATAAGATCTATAAAAAAATAACACGTCGCACGCTGCAGGTTGCCCACTGTAGCCCAGGAGTAAATGGGACTTTAGAGCCGCTATCAACAGCTGATTCAAGAGTCTAAGGGCTGGTATTTTCAACTACCAGCAGTCATCAATGGTTATGAGACAGATCTGTCAGATTTGTTGCATCATTTTGGTCAATGAGAAGATATGTCGGAGGCGATGAATGAGTCGCGTATCGGGCTCCTTGTGTTCACTCTGTGTTACCGCCGCCGCCGCCGGTACATCTGCTCATTTAACAAGCTAAAATAGCGCAACAAAACTGATAGGTATGTAAAAAATTCCTTAAAAAATACTTAATTTATATTTAAAATATTATCGACTGCCAAATAAAAAAGAGTTATGTTTGGTTAATGTTACGCAATAATTGAATCCGAATTAAATGTCAATTCATGAAAATTCAAAATTATATTTTATCAGCAATAGATAATTCACCCAATACACATACAATAAGTATTAGTAAAACTATAACAACAATAATAAATACACAACAACAATTCAAAATAATACCCAACAGGTACCTGGCTTCACCTTTTATTCAAGCGCTAATACTACGCATCTCCCCCACTATGCTGTGCCAATATGCGTTTGCAGTCCGTCCGTGTTTTTTGTTTTCGTCCGTGCTAAACCGTTTGTAAACCCTGGTAGGTACGTAGTAAAATTATAGCGTCTTACAATTTTTACGCGTCTCTCTATGTTTGCTATTAAAGCTTTCGGTGTATTGATTTAAAAACGTGATAAATGTGTGACATTTGGTGTTCGGCAGTGTTAATTGTGTTCCTATTGACTTATTGTTCATTCTTCGTCGATTAGAGACAAATTGCCGGTATAAGGTAAGATGTTATTCTGTTGCGTAATCGCTGTTACTTTTGTTTGAATGCTAGTGTGTTCAGGTCGTTTTAGTGTTGATTTTCGATAAATACATGCTAAAGCAATTCCTTACAAATATTTACATTACATTTAAAATATTATCGACTGCGAAATAACAAAGGGTTATGTTTGGTTAATGTTACGCAATCTTTATTTTTACTTTAAGAATCAACGTGTGTTTGCTGTGTGGTATTTAATAAAATAAAACTACTTATATTTCTTGTAGTACCCACTCGTACCCACTTCACAGTGATAATGTAATTTACCTACTCATTATAGTACACAAACTCATAATAAAACAATTTCCGCGCACAGAGCTAATAAATTTGCGGTAACTTTTGGTTTGGTGAATTATTAAAACTAGCTTACACCAATACCATGAGCTAAATCATAGGATTAACCGCTATGTCTTGGTAAAAGCCATAAATTATATTGATAAATACCATTTTTCGGACATTTACCAATTAATATTGGTCAAACCTAGGATTAACGCGTTAATCCTTGTTTTGACCGTATTTCTGGCTTTTATTATACTATAGCTATACTATAGTTGTGCAAGTATAAAAAAAACACAAAACTAGCTGTTCTAAATATTATTTTTTGGACAAGTGTATATATTTTTAGTGCAAGATTTAGCAGGGGATTTATTACTGAATTTAAGTTTTTTGCCATACACAAGAATGTTTTCAAGGAAAATACAATTGAATATTATCAAATATTGATAACTCTGGGCAACGTGGCTTGTGTGAACGGAAAGCTCAAAGACGTTTTCTAAAGATTTTTTTACAGCTTTTGACTCAAGAGTTTCTTATAACGATCGGTTTGCGAAAAAGTGAACGTCATATTGACAAAAACTGTGATTATGCCAATCTTCAGTGTCTGAACCCAATGGCCCAGAAACTTCACATGGATCTCAAATTATGTATATAACACTTGCTACTTTTACCCAATATCCTGAAAGTTTGCTTAGGGTATTAGTTTCAACAGCTATAAATTCACAAAAATTACCAAAATATTCGTTTTTGACATTAACTTTTTGAAGTCATTACGTGAACAAATCTATCGAGAACATAACTTTCCAGTCACAAAATCCATGATTCCCAGAGTTTCTAATAAATTCAATTGTCTATTTCTCGAACATTTTCTAATGTAAGTCGACACAATTTGACGACCATCATTTAATTGAGAATATAATTCTCTACTAAATTTTGGAGAAAAAATATACAATCCCAATAATTGAAAAATCAAAAATTGATATACAATTGTCAAAACACAACGTTTTTTGATACAACTTATATAATATAGTAAAACAAATAGGTAGCAAATAGGTTAAAAAGTAGTTGCCTAATTATGTCACCTACACTCGACAGAATTAAGCCGGGTGTGCTTTTCTTTCATTATGAACAAAGTTTTAAAGAGGAGTCTAAACCATAAAGTCTAGAGTATTGCTTCAATACAGAAATCTGAACATACAGGTGTAAAAGGCGATAGAAAATTATGGACTAAAATAATTAAACTACCACAGTAGTTCAACTGGGCTTCTACAATGGCAAGGTATAGGAACGTATTGCAAACGTTGCTAAAGGTCAATCATTAAAATGCGGTAAATAACCACCATCAAAATGTCATAGGGTTATACTCATAAATTAGTAATATTACGACTATATAATAATTGAACATTCTGGAATCTGCAACATAAAACTACTGTTTAGTACTACTAATTACGACTACTACATTATATTGAGGACAATAAACCTAAAAGCACGGTAATTGGTCGCCTGGTATTTTTTATTACGATTACCTCCAAATAAAGTCAAGGGCATGTCAAGGATACTGTTAGTTCGATGGCTCGGTAACCTCATTTTTGAGGAACACCTTGCAAGCTTGTAAAGTTACCTACTTTAGTTTTAAAAACAATAGATTGTGTAAGACTTATCTAGCAATAATAAATTATGTTCGTGATTCGCTTGGAGCGCGGAGACTTCAATAAGACAACAATAAAACAATAAAAGCCCACTTGAATAAAATTTATCTTAAACTAGTTTATTACTTTTTATTTGCAGAAGTATACCGTCACCACTCACCAGGATGCAAATGCTCTAGTTCTTTTTATTATAATAAATAAGTATAAAAAGTGAACGTAATGGAATGGCGCTAGGATGACATCATTTTGCTATTTTTTAAAGTTTCGGCTAGAAAATTCTAATTCTAGAAACATGAAGTCTGTTTTAGATAATATAATTGACTTAATCTTCTATAATTATAATACCAAGGTATCATCCTTCAGCGCCACAATTTTAATTCTGAAGTGAATGGCAAAAATGCAGGCAACAGTAACTTATTGGTCACGATTTGGTTATAATATAAAACGTACAAAGGTCGATCACAAAGGACTGTTATTATTTTGTTGGAAATTGTGTATTTCTTAATTGCTGTGCCGAAGAATATTATAATAGAGGTGTTTAGTAATCTTTTTATTCAAAACGGTGATTGTAACAGACGCAAGGAAAAGTACAAACTGCGACATAATAAATTGTAGAACATAAAATTGCGACATATTGAGTTATGATTTTGCAGATGAACTGCTAATTAAGATTATCAAGGCTAAAAAGCAAAGGTATTGCCATGACTGGAGTTATTCAATCCAAGAAAACAATCATTGATCGGGAAGAATGATAGTGCAAGACAGCAAATATTATTTAGAATTATTAGTAACTACAGCTGTCGACTATTCAGTTATCAGGTCTCACATCATTATCAATATCAACCCCATCAACAATTAGAAGTTTTAGATGTTCCGCTAATTCTAGATATGTGAAGATTTGGAATCAAGATATGCTCGATCCATAATTTTGAATCTTTGGTATCTGAAATGGCATGAATATAGTGAAAACTGATTCTGCCGTGCTTTTTCGTAGAAAATGAATCTCAAAGCAGTACTTCTGAATTGTGTCTAGCCTTTGAGAACAAACAATATGTTTCATTATTACCACAACAATAAAACAAAAAGTATTTGGGAATATGCTTTTCTGGAATTCTGGGTACCAATACTCCATTTATTATTATTAATAAGAAAGGCCAAAATCGCAACTTGACATATCGACCTCAACTGTATCGAAAACCTTGCGTGTAAACTTTCTTCAACGAAAATGTGAGGCGCGAAGCAATTTATTGGAAGTACCTTTTGTCATGGACCCTAGTTTTTGATAAGCCTGTATATTGATTATAAACTTGCAAATACGTGCTGTTATATTGCCAATTTCTTTGTGAACTTTATGATTAAAAATAATGTTACCTGTAAACCATCACACTGCATTAAAGCATGGGCTCAATTCGATAATTGTCTATAATCAAATTGATAATTGTCTATAATCAAGGCATCACGGTACATTTTCCGACCACAAGGAATTTCTCCGTTTTATACACGGTTCTAATCGATTTCATCTAGTTGCAGCTAAAGATAAATAACGTAATAATAGCAGTGAATTATTTTATTTTTGACTATTAATTATTAAGTTTATACAGACTAGAACATTTGTATATGAACTTAGGATGTATGAACTTGTGAAGTTCTTTGATGAAAGGAACCAAAATAAAAAAAGCAACCAACACCGACGGCAACGTATCGGTCTCCTCCACCCTGGCCTCTAGCTTACAGTGACATTTACTTTAATTAGTCTGTTTATATCATCGTAGTTAGCTATTCGTTTGGTTTAGCTACAAGAAGAATCTTTTGGATTGTGAACTTTTGAACATTTTTAATTATTTTTTTAATTAAAATTGATTAAATAAAAGATTGTCCACTGCAAGTTTTACCTTCTTTTGTTTTGTTTATAACTCGGTTGTGTTGCTAACTTATTGTATGTTTTCTAAATAAATTAAATTATTCCCATAAATTATGTATAACGAAAGATTTTGTGAATGGTATCTTAATACGAGTGTATTATTAATTTTGCTTGTGCTGAATATAAATCCGGACTTTAAAGCTTCCTGTTCCAGCACGTTTATTATTTTGTTATTGTATTTTTCTTGAACATTTTCCAAGGGCAAATTCTTATCCTATCAAATTTCATAATTTTTCAGAAAAAAAAAATAATCTACTGAATTTCATAATTTGAAAAAGTTGATTGTGATTGCAACAAAACCGAAAAACATATAAACGATATAAATTGCCAAAGCTTGGAGTAGAATTGCCCAAAGCTCTTTTATGTAAAACAATTTTGTTGTAATAAAACAATTAAAAAAGTTATAGCACATATTCGTCATTCCCGAAAATAACGGAAGTCGTACAAATTTAGTCAACTAATAATAGCTAATCTAAATAACGGCGTGGATTACAAAACTGAAGTATGTCAATATCATATAACTAGCCAACCAGAATATCAGTAAAAATGCTTTCATTTATTATGAGGGGAAAATAGAGTTTTAGACACGTATCAAGATAATGAAACAAAAAACATCTACGATCATTAAAATGACCTTTAATCTACGCTGAATAATGTAAAAAACAAAAATTAAAAACAGGTGATTTTGTGGAATGTTTACTTATATGTAGCACATGTTTGCTATCTTTGGTGCAAGAAAGAGGTATCTCCATTCAAATAAAAATTTCCCTGCCCTCCCTAAGTATGTTATCTTCGAAAGTGTGTGGTATTTCAATCTCTTAACATGAGATCTAGATAATCAATAAATAATAAAATTTGTATATTTTGAAAATACAATAAATTTATTCGTGTTTATCTCGAAAGTAGAATTTTTTGAGCTACATACTTCTTGCAGCAAAGTCCTCAATTGGAAGTAACTTTTGTCATGGACCCTAGCTTTTGATAAGCTTGTATATTAATTATAAACTTGCTAATAAGTACTGTTATATTGCCAATTTGGTGTAGTTTCCTGCGACTATATTAGAAATAAATTAGTCTAACTGTATTGAACGGTATTGCAGAATGCTAATATGCAAACTTGGAGTATTGCTGAAAAAGATAATACAGTTATACTGTGATAATAATTCACAGATTCACAGACTAATTTCGTAATACAAATATATGTATAATTATGTATTGCGCAAACATGTAATAAAATTTAACACAGTTGTATAAGTATTAATAAAAATATAGTTTAATAAAATCACTTTACACAATTTCAAGTAAAGAAAAGTTTAAACAAAGCTTGTATAAACTCTCTACGAATGACTCAAATGGAAAGCGAATACAAAACATTCTAACCGCACAGTAAACAGTCACTGTCTGTCGTGGTAATTTTCACGCGTAGAATAACATTTTTAATATCCTCATACAGGAAGACACACTTCCGCTGTTCTTCGTGTGACGTTCTTTGTAAGATTATATTTGCCGCGATTTTAAACTTACGGTCAAGTGTATATGTATTCCTAAACACTTTATTTCCACACGACTGCAGTAGTTGCACAAGCTTCGGAAAATGTGTTCCACCAATGGAAAATTGTGCTAATCGTCATTGATGAATAGTAATTAAGTAGCTGCAACATTTACTATATATTGCATTCGGTGTACAAACCACAACACATATTTAAGTAGGTGTTAATATATTATAATATTGCCAAGTTTAGAAATGTATAAAGGCAATACATACGTACTACGAAATTAAAAAAAGGCGACGGTAAATTTATATTTTGTGGGATATAGGTAACATTACATGTATTGACGTTATTTTCCGAAGCTTTATAACAACATGCAACTGCAATAATCATTAAAACTTTCACACTATAATAAGGCTATTAATAAAATATTATGAAATCGTTTTATAGCTGCAATTATTGTTTGTAGATGTTGTTGATGTTTGTAGTAATTTTCCTTTTTGTATTAGTGTCAACTCTCTCATAAATTTAAATAGGATCGACATTTTGTCATTGAACGTGCTTCTAAAGAAACACAGATGTTCTTCGACCCGATAGGGTATTTTCAACCATTTTGGGAAACTGGGTTTGATTTCCACATATTCTTCGCGAGTAATAAATTTGCGTTTAACATATGCAAGCAGTATAATTTTAAATATGTAGTCCAATTTCTGTTGATGTTTAGTTTCAAGAGTGTACGTACCATGTATGTGCATTTGACTGTGTAATTCTTTCGCAAAGAAACCTTTTTGCAGTCCTTGTCATACTAACATATGTGCATTATATATTAACAATGATCTAAAATTAACCAAATTAACCTGAGTAAAAAATAAATATAGTCAATTTGCGCTCCATATTTAAAGTAGTTGATTATATATCTGTGTGAACTTTATGGTTAAAAATAATTTTTACCTTAGATATTTTGTTATCGGTAAAGTCACACTGCATTAAAGCATGGGCTCAAGTCAATTGATAATTGGCTATAATCAATGCGTCATGTCATGGTAAATTTGCCGACCACAAGGAATTATTTGTTTTTATACACGGTTCTAATCGTTTTCAATTAGTTGCACCTTGTGATAAATAACATAATAACAGCCATATGATTAGTTTATTTTTGATTATTTATTATTAAATTCGATGATGATACTTTAACATATTCAAATACAATAATAAAATTTTACAATATTGTGCACAGACGCTAATTTGATGAAAGGGACCAGAAATAATTAACCTTGAAGCAGCATATGCCCAAGGACATAATAAACATGTTTTGCCAAATAACGTATGGTGAAACTTGGCATTCTTGAGAAAATCGTCTTGCCCTGTTCACCCAAAGGAAATGGTCAACGTATCGTTTTCCCTCCACTCTGGCTTTTCTAGCTTACAGTGACATTAATCGTAATTAATATGTTTACATCATCGTCGTCAGCTGTTCATTGGTTTATTGGTTTACACTAAGAATCTTTTGGGTTGTAAACTTTTGAACATTTTTAATTATTATTTTATAATAAAATTTAGAATAAAAGTTCTGTTTATAACTTACTCGGTTTTATTGCTAAATTATTGTTTGTTTTCTGAATAAATTAAATTATCCCTATAAATTATGTATAACAAAATATTTTGTGAATGGTAACTTAATACGAGTATTAACTAATTATATAATTATATAACTAATTATATAGATTTTCTTGGGCTGAATACGAATCCGGACTTTAAAGCTTCATATTCCAGCACGTTTATTATTTTTTTTATTTAGATTCGGCGCTACCAATATTTGAGGATATTTAATTGTATTTTTCTTCAACATTTACTTACCAAATTCTTCTTAGAGTAGAATAAGTTTATTTCCAGCCTAATTATAATATGTAATAAGATGTGTAATATTATGTACATATCTTCTGTATATATTTCGCCTGGAAACGGCCATCGACCGGAGTCCTTCAGCCGTATTCTTCTTATTTTATCAAATTTTATAATTGTTCAGAAAAAACAACCTACTGAATTTCAAAATTTCAAAAAGTTGATGGTCATTGCAACAAAACAGAAAAACAAATAAACGAAATTGCTAAAGCTCTTTTATGTTTAACAATTTTGTTGTAATACAACAATTAAAAAAGTAGCAAGTATTCGATATTTTTTATGCAACCTGTATAATTTTTTCTTTTTTTAGTAATTGTTGTAGAACTATGGTTACCAGAAGGTTTACTATTATACTGGAAACAGTGTCACAAAGAATCCCTTATAAAGCCAAAGTTGAAAATAGTATATTATAATACAAGTTTTATAAGATAAAAATTAGCGCACGATTTGATTTGGAACGAGTGCGCCAATGCGTCTTATAAAACGAGTGTTATGTATACACTATTTTTCTACTTTGCGACATTAATTTTACATAAATTTCGAAAATTGCGGTTGTCATCTAACAATTAAGAGCAAGACAAAAATGTATTCAATAGTTGGTAGTTGTAGTAAAATTCACAAATACGATTAAGGCGAGCCAATAGCGATTGAGATGTCAGCCTTATTTGACAGTTGACATCAATTTCATCAATTTTGTACAACTAAAAGTTACTGAAAGTTTGTGATCTAGTGTTTTCATAACGACACCGAAAACGGTTTCGTTATGAGTTTATAACGAACGCAAAGTGGAAAAAAGTTATTAAGCATCTAAATTTAAACTTTTTTGACTAACCCAAACTCTTCTTATATTAAATTCATCGACTCATATTTTTTTCAGAATTGAACTAATATTTTGGCATTTTTTGGAGATCGCAATAAGTAATCTGGACTACTCTAGAATCTAATCTAGAATAGTTCTAACATATCATCATAGTCAACTTCATTTATAATTGTCAACATTGCCAAACTAGTGCTAAAATGTGCGTCCTTTATATGTTTCTATGGATACTATTTGTTTACTACTGCACTGTATTTTCGTAACTTAACCAATCCCAGACTCTAATGGTAGGCGTTACATATCCTGAAATTTTGTTGAACTGATAACAGTTGTGGAGACAAAATATCAACCAATCAACTATTCCATTGGTTAGAATCTTGCATTGGAAAAATTGGGACAATTGGTCAAATAGCAATATATATTGGTTTCCAAAATTTAGACAACACATTCTTCAAGAAGGTAGTCTTATGGTGCATGGGTACATTACTCAGTGGTAAGAAGAATGGGAGTGGAAATCATCGGTGATCATTCAAAGAAACGACATCCCCCATACTGCAACGGCCATTATCAAACTTTTGTCCCCATGATACAGAAAATCTCTATATTGATTATTGACTGCATACTTCGGGTAATCATATATAAAAGCGTAGGAAAAGCTAGAGGGTACTGTTGCAAATTGAAGGACCCACAAGCCCATATACAAGCAATCGCTGGCAATCTTGATTTACATGTGTACAAACAGTAAATACACTTAAACTAACCACTGAGGTAATAAAGAGAAAGGACAATGTAGATGATTGCAGAGTAATGGTTCCGTCTGCACCGGTAAAAGTGTGCAACGAACGTCACGATTCCAAAGACCCGGTAGTTTTATGATACCATTAGCTTCGACTGCTTCGATTTAAGAGCGATATAGCATCAGCCTTCCCCACGAAAGCCCAGATATTTATTTCGTTTTGACCGCGTAGACGTTACGTGACCTGGAATTCACTTTATAATTGCACCGGTGTAAGTGGAATGCAGTTACGGCAAGAGTGTTCCAAATGGCCAGCGTATTGTTGCACAAATAGATGCAGATACATGAAGTTATTTGAATTTTGCGTATGGTAGTTTGGTGCATATGGAATGAAATTCTAAGCAGCTGAAGATTACCCAATCAGCTACGGTACTGGGATTTGATTCTGAAAGTCATCTGTGAAGACTAAAAGCTTTTCTTCACATCATTCGATTATTCCAGTCGGTTTCACTGGAGATTTAGTGATGCATTTCATTAGGCCATGGGTTGATGACAATCAACAAGTCACAATCAACAAGCATCAGTTCTGTAGAAGATCGATTTCTAACATTGAAAATCGATTTCAATTCAAAGCTATTAAAGGCGAGAGTTTATTGACATAAAAAATGACAAATTGGTCCTCTTTCATTATGCAATATCCGGGGTGGTTGATGTTCGTGTTCCAGCGAAAATGTCTAGAAAGATTTTCGATACGATCTACGTGGTTATAACTATATATTTTGTAGATTGGTATGGAATGTTATTTGTTAATACCGGAAGGTAATTTGTTAAATTGCAATTTAATCATCTAACGTAATGACTTGTCGTCACTTTTACGTCACAACTATTACATAACCTCATTATCGTTAACCGAATCATGCACACGTATGACGCATATTGGTCACTTTGGCTAATCTAGTAAATATTATCGTGCTGTTATATCTTTGGGATTAACAACTGATACATAAGCCCGAAGGTTTGGGCTACAGAGTGCAAAGTTGAATTTAATGCTTGTCACGTCGAAAACAAATGCTTGAAATAACAATAGTTTTTTTTTTATTTTGTAACTGAATTATTACTTATGATTATTGTTATTAGTATGACTTATGATTAAAAAAATTTTAAACACACAGTTTTATAAGATTGTTTGTGATAAGTTTGGCGATAATTCTCTCTGAAAGAGTCTCAGATAGATTGTGCCAACTTTTCAGAACTTAATGTTTGCTCTGTATCTCGTCTATCTTAAAATAATGCACATGGTGTTATAAATCAGCCCAAAATATTAAAAAGAAGTACCTACTGTATGGTCATAACTCATGTCCGGAGATGCAATGAAAGCAGAGAATTTAAGAGAACGGGAATATTGTACCAACTGTAGAAACTGCATTGGAAAACTAGGGCAAGTAGCTCTTTTAAAGCCAAATAATCCTAACTCAATAATTGCTTTTATCGCCTCTAGAGAAAAACTAAAATCAGCTTTCCCAGTGATGTTTATAAAATTGTGGAGTTCAAATCCGCTAAAATTTTCCGGTCCTCCTTAACTCATTGAGCTTGCAAACGATGTGTTTCCGCGCCTGAGTTATACATGTTTAGGTATCCAGGCAAGTTAGTTCATTTACTATGACCCCTCTGTATATATCTTTTATCTATGTAGTACACTTTTCAGGGTGAATGCAATTTTACCAACACAAATGAGCTGTCTTTTTGGATTTTTTTTTTTAATGACATCTGATATAATTGTTTTTTAGACATTATAAAACTTGTTGTTTTGGGCAACTACCTAAGTAGCTACCTTCGGTTAAACGGTCACCAACGGACTACGGTCTTTCGGGGTACTTGTCTTATTTTATAATATTTAAAACATATAACACAAGATTCAAACACAGGTACCCAGATTCAAAATAAATTCAAATACAAGAACACAGCAAAATAGAGGTGACGCTTAAAAATATTTTAACTGCTGTGGTTATTTCTGGCTTTGATAATGAAATGTTTTCCAATTATTGTAAAATATTTTGCAGATACCTGTTGGTTTTTTTTAGAGTGGCGACACCCTCACTACTAAGAAAATCAACTGTATGGTCACTTCAAGGTAATTTAGGTTTCTAGTAACTTTAAAGTTATATTAAAATGTATGTTATAGTGGCCGCGTTTAAAAAAGCTTTCATTTCAGACTATCTAGAGCATTGGGTCAAGTGGCATTATTTTTCTTCTTTTCGTCAAAGTTATGTGAGTTATTTTCTTCAGAATAAAATGTATCTGTAACTGGAAACATTTTAGACAGACCCATCCATGGGCGTATCCATGGGCGTACCCCCCCCCCCCCCCCCCCTGCGTTTTGTTAATATGTTTATTACATAGCACTCTATCGCTTATGGACAAAGCAACGATCCCCCAAATTGTTTCCAAATCCAAAAAAAGAGGATACGTATTTTTTTGAAGTTTTGATTTAATGCTGTATCGAGGCTTAAAATTAACATGGGAAAATGTTTCGAATAATTGTTCGGGGTTTGGGAAAACTTAACATTAAAGTTATAGGACTTATAGAGGACTTCCCAAAGAAGAATTTGACCTATTATACATATGGATCTGAGCCCCCAACTCACCCCCACAGTGCCCTGAAAACTACCCTCAAATGAAAAAATGTACATTCTTCAGAAAATTAACCGTTCTCATCATTTCATTTTATTTTTTCTCATAGTAATCATTGCTATAAGTCTAGTGGAATAGTTATAAACATTTCTAAGTTAATTTCTATTTGATTAGATAAATTCTATTTGTTTAATTAATTTGTTTTTCTCGAAAATCCGTCTGATTTTAGTTTTCTGAGTTCGAAATGACAGTTTATTATCTTAGAGTCTTAGAGTGACATTATTCAATATAAACTTTCTTCATATTGTTTAAACAATGAATTATAATTCATTTTCAACATTCTTTCTAATTATGGTAAAAGTCAGCTTTTTGTAAAATTAACTTTTATAAATTTCATGCTTGAGATATCCTGCCTATATTATCTACTAAACCAACATTTCAACTAAAATTTTTTTTTTCAGATCGGTCTGACCAACTGTTATTCTCAAGTGATATTATTTATATTTTGGGGTGATTTCCATTGTTTAAATAGTAACATTTTATTTGTTTTCAATATTTCATCAGGGAACAGTTTCCAGACAGCAACAATCAACATTATGTAACACGCAGTGGCAGGAAATCAGATCAAGAAATAGAGAAACAAAACTCCCCAATTTTTCGAAAAAAGGATTTTAGATCAATTAAATTTTTTCGAATATATGATAATGAAAACGAATTATATTTTATTATTTAAACAATGGATATCATCCCAATATATAATTGATGTCACTTGAGGAAATGTTCTTGGAAAGTCTTCTAGAATCTGAAGTTTTCCCAAACCCCGAACAATTATTTGAAAAATACCAAAAAAAATCTTCTTCCCATGCATTTTTCCATGCACAGCCACAGGCACTGTTAAAAAACAAAATTAAAATAAATACGTGGCCAACTCTTTTTGGATTTAGAAACGATTTGGGGGGGACGTTGCTTTCTAACTCGACTAAAATTTTTGCAATTCTTTATGAACCACCCTAATGGACACATTTCCCCATAGCAAGATAAGTTTAGAAAACTGCACCCCTTCCGATTTAAGCTGGATACGCCCATGGACCCATGTGACCCATTTTGACTTAACAAATTAATTAACAAGAATTAACAATTTCTAGTTTGTAGCACTATAGCATCAAAGCATTCAAGTTCTTTTGATTCTTGATCTCTTTGACGTAAAATCGTTTTGTCAAATGTTGGATACATGATATATTCGAGAATAAAGTCACAACCGTTTACGCTGTGAAAATATTTAAAATGTTAAAAAGTTTCTGTGTACGTAATTTAACTTTATCAGTATCAAAACATTAAGAAACAACATTAAAATTTGCACAAAATCCATACCCATGGTGGAATGGCGGGAAAAAATGACGACTCTATGTTACACGTTTGTATAATGTGGTGGATTTGACTATGAATTCATTCATTAAGTTAATGGATAGGTGTGTTTGCGCTAATTATAATGTGTGTGATTATTATAGGTCACTAGCACCCTGATGTTACCATTTTTATACTTCCACGTACTTGTTTGTCACAACATACAATCGCGTTTTTATTTAATTAACATAGGTACTCTAACCTCCATCCATTCAATAACCTGTACTAATTTCATTGAGAGATGTAGTAACACAAACAGGTAATTCAAAACGCCATTACATTATCTTTATGCTGTTTACTACTCACTACTTAACCTAATTCAAAATTTACATATTATTAGCTATTACAAAACTAGCCAATTTTGCGCTTTAACGTAAAACAGAATGCTATTACAGTACATCAATTAACTTGAGAGTAATAATTTGTAGTGTACGCTTGAACAATTCCAACAACCATAACAATATCGTAAGATAATTGTTCATAGATAAGAATGCCGTTTTATGTAGCTATAATGTTTATGTACAGCCGCCTATAGTGAAAAAGTTATTGCCAGTTAAGCTGGTGTTGTAAGAATGAGCAATACGATTGCTGTCGAAGGTTTTATGATTTACAATTGTGAGCTCTGGATGTGAGGGATTTTACGACTTACCTATTCCGGCAATCCAGAGTATAACAATGGACAGCAACAAACAAGATCGACAGAGCAGCGTCTGAAACAGAACATTCAACACGGCGTTAGTTTCGCAATATGGTCTTTCCACCTTGGTATTATTAATTGTGGCATTCAGTAGGCAGGAGGTAAATAGGAATCATTGTTCGCATGTGGGAAAAAAGATATCTGATTAAAATGCCGCGGAACAAAAACGAGAACTAAATGTCTTGAAGGAATTTCGACAGTACTACTTACTACAGTTTAATTAGTCGTAATTAGCATTATTTTTAATACCAGCACGACAACGTTTTTTGGGTTAATTTCGGTGGAGGTCGCGACATACAGTGGTGTGTAAAATAGAGAATTCAAAAGAAAATGTTTAAGTAAAATAAATTCAGATATGTTTTTATCTGTTTGAAAAATGAGGACTTTTTATCTTTTATTGCTAATCGTTGTTTGTGGAATTTTGCGAAATTTAATTTCACCTTGATTTCGTTTTGCGTTATAAAGTTTTTCAAAATTTTCTCTCTTGCTGGAAAATTTCCCAATTTACCAATTTACTTACAACTGTTTTGTCAACGTTTAACCGATTTTTATTATCTTAGGTATCAGACATGTTTGGGCTTTTGAAAAAAGGTCTTATTATACCGGGAGAACAAAAATGGTGTTCTAGTTGTCTAAGTTTGAGACACTCCGTGAAGGAATTAAACATTTTGGTTTTTTGGACTTTCGTATGAACTGTGTCCAAGACCAAATAAATTATTTTTGATTTGATCTGAACATGTTGATTAGTTAAAGGAAAACCTGGCAAATTTAGGTTTTTTTTAAATTTGTGCTATTTGTCAATACAAATTGTAATAGTTAGGTAATCGTCTTAAATTCAGACAGTGTGTTAAATTCCGATATATTTCTGTTTAGTTGGATAAAATGGGAAATCTACAATATTGAACATTATTTTTAGCCATCTGGTTTGATGATTTGACATTGCACTTATCAACCCACAATCGTTTCTTGTTCTACCAATGTTGTAACGGTCAGAATATAACCGAAAAGTTTGACTGAACTTGATAATTTAGTGTTATGCTAAAAGTTGATTTTTCCTTATAAGGTAACTGCAAATCAAATTTTCTTTAGATCGCTACAGGATAACAGTATTTAAGAAAATTCTAATAATATCTATTTAGGGTGACTAAAAATGCTTTTTTCTACTTTGCGTTCGTTATAAGCTCATAACGAAACCGCTTTCGGTGTCGTTATGAAAACACTAGATCACAAACATTCAGTAACTTTTAGTTTTCCAAGATTGATGAAATTGACGTCAAGCGTCAGGTAAGGCTGACATCTGAATCGCTATTGGCTGGCCTCAATCGTATTTGTAAATTTTACTACAACTACCAACTGCTGAAGAAAAAAAATACACTAGATTGTAAGATGACAACCGCAATTTTTGACATTTATGTAAAATTAATGTCGCAAAGTAGAAAAAATAGTATATAACACTCGTTTTATAAGACGCATTGGCGCACTCGTTCCATTTGGGCACTCCTCGCTACGCTCGTCGTGCCCAAAACAACTCGTGCGCCAAATTTTGTCTTATAAAACTTGTATTATAATATACTATTGTCTACTTTGCGTTCGTTATAAACTCATAACGAAACCGCTTTCGGTGTCGTTATGAAAACACTAGATCACAAACTTTCAGTAACTTTTAGTTTTCCAAGATTGATAAAATTGACATCAACTGTCAAGTAAGGCTGACATCTGAATCGCTATTGGCTCGCTTCAATCGTATTTGTTAATTTTACTACAACTACCAACTGTTGAAGAAAAAAATTACAGTAAGTGTAAGATGACAACCGTAATTTTTGGCATTTATGTAAAATTAATGTCGCAAAGTAGAAAAAATAGTATATAACACTCGTTTTATAAGACGCATTGGCGCACTCGTTCCATTTGGGTACTCCTCGCTACGCTCGTCGTGCCCCAAACAACTCGTGCGCCAATTTTTGTCTTATAAAACTTGTATTATAATATACTATATAATTTCATATTAATACGGTATACTACTCTTTTAACCTCTATTATTTACATTTGGGTGTGTCGCATTTGTGTACATGGTTAGAAGTAATACATATAGCTCAATTGCTGTCTTTACACAAGAAAATAACATATTTTACATCGTTTGCTATATTACAATTAATAGTACGCCTTTTGTCCAATATCCGACACGTGTATCGGAATTACGGACATCAATAAGCCCTAATATTATACTAGCAGTAGAGAGTAGCAATTTTGGCATTAATACACCACCTTTGTAGATAACAGTCAACATGAATGATTTTTTTTATATGGAGATAGCATATTTCCATATAAAAAAAATCTGATGTGGCCAGGCACATGACTTTATCATACAATATATAAAATTAATAGTTTAGTTGCATGAGAATCTATTCTATTAAGATAAATCGTAGGTATTGTCAAACCATCAGCATTTGATACTACCTACACTACGGCATTAGAATAATAGTTATTTATGTCACAAATGCCGAAAGTACGGAATAGCGCGACGAGCGGTAATGCGGCGCGTAACCGAAGGCGGAGTGTCGCCGTCGCATGTGAGCGAGTCGCGCTATCTAGTTTTTGGCAGGAGCGACATCAACGTTTATTGTGTTGCTTTTTAAGAAATACGTATTTAAAAAATAAATAAATGATTTCTGTATAGTAAATGCTAGGCTGGTACCACTTTGACGTCAAGTTTAAAGGTGCGTTCCGATTGGTAGGTAATGGTAGCTAATGGCGGTGGTACAATACGAAATTATAGTATTTCTTACCTATCGTGATAATGACACATATTAGTTTGCATGTACATAAACATGAGTCACTATCAATTTTCTATTGGAAATACTATAACGGCGTCTGCTACCACTGCCATTATCACTAATGAAAACGCACCTTAAAAAGGTAATTCAAATTCTGACAGATTTATATTTGTTCATGACACATCCCTACCAACATACTAAAATAAAACTACACTCATCGCTTACTTTATTTATAATTTTCGCAATTTATCGTTTTTAGAATTAGATATAAAGACGGGTTGATATTTCTTATCAACAAACAATCAAATTGGTGATCTTATTTTATTTGAAATTTGTATTTTATAATTTGCCGCACTACAGCGGCAACGTTCCATAGTGGTTCTCCAACCTCTGATGACATCAGCTGTTTTCGAATGTGACAACACAAAAAAATATTTGTCAAAATCCTGGCTACTATGTAATTTCATATCAATGCAGATGCGACCGATCTCGATCAAATAGAATTTGCTCTTGAAGCTAAACTATTAATTTTACCAAAAAATGTCATAGGCATAAATTATACAAAATTTCTTCTACTTTAATTTATTAATTAACTATTTTGTCGAAATTACAGAAATGGCGGCTCATTTGCAAAATCTCAAAATTTCAAAAAGGCTTAGAATAAACTACCAGTTCCTTTGGACCCCTTTCAACCAAAAGCTTTTCAGCTCTAAGTTTGGTAACAAAACAAAACTTCTAAATGTGAACTTTCGTTCCGATACCTTTAGTAGTTTCTCCGGAATCGTCGCCACAAAAATCGTTTACACACGGACACACACACACACACACACACACACACACACACACACACACACACACACACACACACACACACACACACACACACACACACACACACACACACACACACACACACACACACACACACACACACACACACACACACACACACACACACACACACACACACACACACACACACACACACACACACACACACACACACACACACACACACACACACACACACACACACACACAGGCATTTTTTTTTACCTTGGTCAAAAATGTTCAGGGGACCCAAAAAGACCTATTTCCGCTAAAATCTAAATTTTTTTTTTCGGCCTGATTACAATACTTTATCTTACTGCGTATGATAAAGTAAAAGTCATTTTTTTGGCCTGAATCATCCAAATAAAGTAAAAAGAAACTGTTTTTCTGTAACTTTATTATCTAATGCTGTCATTTTGGTTCACCCGGTATGAAAAGCTGCAAAAGACTTTTATTTTTTTCAAGTTTGCGATACAGTGTGATACTCTGGACAAATTTATTTAAGTGTTGCGAAAGAATCATAGTCGATCAAAGTGTACAAACGTTATTGAACATTAAAGATAAAATTGCAAACTTTTACTTGTGTCTTTTACAAACATTCATGTATAGGGACAGTTAGAAATTGATGCAGCTTTGTAGCATGATTCTTGCTTGCACTTAGACCACTTCTTGAACTCAGGCCACCAAAACATATTACATATTATTACTATATATTACAAAAGTTCTGAGGGTTGAGTAAAAGTTGTATAACATCAAATTATATCAAAGTATTAGGTGTTCGTTTTTTATGCTATTGTTATTAATATAGTAGTATAAGTTTTCATTAAATTTATTACACACGCAGATGTACTATATTAGCTATGTTTGAACAACATTAGGGTGTGGTAAATATTGAAGAAGTAATTTGCAAGCGTACAAACTTTAGTTTAACCAGGAACTAAGGCAGTCCATTTTTTAATTGGTAACAACTATATTGATAACAAATCGTTTATTTTATTTATAAGTACATTGTTTATGTGGATCGGTTTTAAATCACCCAGCATTATCTGAAAACTCTTGACAATATTTAATAAGTTTAGGAGTTGTTTAATCGGAATTGTTTTTAAACTAAGTTAACAATTCTTAATCAACATGAGTCCAAATTATACACCGTAGTTTAATATGAAGGTGGCGTAAAAGGGATTAAATTGAGAAAATGTTGCGCTTTTTTATGTTGATTAGTTATCTAAAAATTAAAATTGTATCCTATAGCTAAAATTAGTTTAATTTTTTTTTTCAACGTACGAATGAATCTGGTTTAATTTCTTCAATAAAATGTAAAGTAAATCTAAGGTAGAAATTGTGAATTAAGGCAAGTTTTTGAAAAGCGACAAAAATCGTCTTATTGAAAATTTTTCACTGGCTTATCCGAAAGCTAGACTCAATTCATAATTTTTTGCTATGACCTACGTAACATTTCCGGATACCAAGAATTTTTTTTATTTGGACAAATAATTATGGGGTTTGTTGCCAGATCTCACAACGTTAGGATGAAATAAAAAAAAATATTTTTTTGCTCGCTAGTGCAGATAGGACAGAGTAGGTATCTGTGTCTGTCATATATGTTTATGAAATTTCATACCACATAATGAGTTTACAAAATCTCGTATATTTTGACTTAGACTACGTTAGTGTTTTTGTTCAGTTATTTTGTAGTTATTATTTTGAATAATAGAGATATTTACAAAATTATATAAATAATAATGTAATTGTGTTTCTGATTATTCTGATATAGGTAACAATTTTCGGTGCAGATTGATACTGTCTTTATATTAAGAAGCACACAGTGCGACTCAAATAATACAAATGTTTTTCATAAAGCATTTCATACATTTCTGGATCTAAATGTCGAGGTTAATTTGTTATAGCTGTTATTAATCTTTTTTTAGTTGAAATTTTACGTTTTTATATATTTTCTCTTTACTGCTTTTACTCCTTATACCCAATTCTTAAACTGACATAAATTTTTCTTAGATATAGTCAAAACCAAACAAAATATAGTGGAAATGACTACCGAATATATGGGTCCACATCCGGACTGTTCATGATTTCAAACAACAAACATAAAAACGTTATAATATAGCATAAATATACGTATGTTCAAACGTGTGCTATTTTATTCTTGGTTTAGACAAATATCTTAACCTTTTTGTTTTCATCGTAATGAGATTTTGATATGCAACGCCAATTTTTCTATACCGCAGTATCTGTACTGGTAGAATAGGAAACTTGTTGCAATACCAAAGAAACAATGGTACATTGTTGTCAAAATAAATATGCATTAAACAATATGTTCCTTGTTTCATTTCTCAGATTATGTAACGAAATGTTAAGGTGCTCGCGGCGTCCATGAAGACTGCGCCCGGTTCCCATCAATAACAAATTCGAATTAAAAAGCACAAAACGATTTAGCGGTTATTAAACTTATTAGTACTCGTAGCACAGTTTCCGTTCAGGAGAAAAGTGTAACAGCGCAAATATAAGGATTAATTGCGTTCGCCTTGTATGTATTCAAATGGGATTAAGTGAAACTCATTATAGAAATTCAAAAACACAATGGGCGAGGATAGCGCTCACATTGTCAGGGATAGATCGAGGTTAACTATGAGATTTGCTTTCATATCAATTGCTCGAATAGCAACACGTTGAGTACTCGATAGATTGTCTCATTCAACTTTTCATTTCTATTCAAAGTTCGAATGTGCAGTGCATTGCTAATGCGTTAAATGCAACTTAGATTTTTTCATGTACAATTTTTACTTTCTACTTACGCATTTCCTGTTCTTTTATCGAGCATATTGGTAAGAAAAGTAGGTAAGCACAATAAAATCAATCTTGGTAAATAAATGCCTTAATACGAGTTTGATATCGATGCAACAAACTAACTAACAAAAACATCAAAGATCTTAACAAACTTGGTATGACAAGAAGTTTGTAAATGGCACTAAAATGAGGTCTGCAGGAAAATCCTACAAAGACAGAGAATCTCCAAATGCTTCAAGGGCTAATATTGGAAGTTGAGGAAGCAACACAGGAAAGGTTTAACAAAAGCAGCAAGCATTTTTACCCAAAAGTAGCTGTATGTAATGACAAGGAAGGACACTTCTTGAGAAAAGGAGAAGCTGAACAGGGCAGGCAGAAGGCAAGTAGAACTGGTCGAAAACAACAAAGAGTATTTTCAAAGGAAACAAGCACCATCACTGCAAGATGAACAAAATAACGAAAAACCAAAGGTTTAGAATATGATACACAAATGACATAGATACTGTGATTGCCTCACTGACAGGTATTTCATAGGACTCTGAACTTTCTGAAGGACATTAACATTACACACACAGCACGTCAAAATGAACGCACCGCCAAAAATTTGTTACATTTTGAAAGTATTTTAAACGGCTGTTTATGCAAACTTTATGGTCATTTCAAACTAACTCAGGTATCAAAGTAACTTTAAAGTTATATTAAAATCTATGTTATAGTGGCTGTAAAAACGCTTTCAAAAAAGCTTTCTTTACAGACTAGAGCAGTGGCTCAACTGGCGTTATTTTTCTTCTTCTCGTCAGGGTTATGTGAGTTTTTTTCTTTAAAATAAAATGTTGTATCTGTAACTGGAACAACAGACAGACTCATGTAACAATTTTGATTTTTTGTTGGTTAGCAGTTTTGGTTTTTTGTTTGGCGGTAAGGAAATACATTACATACCGCAAAACATTTGTGCTACATGGGTTTACTACTTAGATCAGGTTTTAATTTGATCAAGTTTTTGATTTTTTATCTCTGGAAAAAAAATTATCGGGACACAGAAAAGAAAACGAAAATGATGCCCACAGATATTTGACATAAAATCGTTTTGTCAAATTTTGGATATAAGATATATTTGATAATAAGTCACAACCGTTGGCGTCTAAACATTGTTGAAAATATTTAAAATGTCAAAAGTTTCTGAAGCTTGTGTGCATGTAATTTTACATTATCAGATACTGTGATTGTCCCACTGACAGGTGTTTTATAAGACTCTGAACTTTTGAAGGTCATACACACACAGCGCGTCAAAATTAACGCACCACCAAAAATTTGTCACATTTTGAAAGTATTTTAAACGGCTCAAACGGCAATTTATAGAATTGAAAAAAGGTTATTTATATACATTTACATTCTAAAACAAAGGTTTTATATGGATTTATTTGTTTCTGCATTTGTTTATTTCTTTAATTTTTATAACTATTTTACAAAACTAGTTTTATTTTACTGCTCTACATTTATTTGTTTTTTATTGTTTGTAATGGTATTTTGGATGCATTTTATTTCCATTTATTTTGTTTATATCTCAAACAGCTCTAACTTTTTGCGCAATGGAAAATACTACTAGGTTTTAAAAGCAGTTTTTAAAGTCTCTACTTATCAAACCCTACATACATGGAAGAAGTTCAAATAAGTTCAAATAATAAATACTAACAAATAGCAGTAGCGGTTGCCGCTTCATGGGCACATTATAATTGACTTCAGGTCACTTAAAAAATTACTTAAAATTCTTTGTTACTTAACAACAAATAATGTGTGGGTTTTCCAAACCTATAATTTTTTTTTCATTAATTTTTATTTCCACATAAATGTGTGACACAAATATACCTATAATTTGAATCTGCTGCTCATCCTACCTAGTAGCATCCATAGGAAATTACTTAAAAAGCAGTGGTTTACAATAAATGTGTTTTTTTTTAATAAATAAAAAATATCAAATTATTAATAATCATCATTATTTATAACTAGAAATGAACATACGGACATCCCGTGTCTTTCCGGACTTATCTTAGTGAATAATGTATACTATATAGTAAATGGTGATATACAGATCCCGCCTGTAAATTTTAATTTAATTTTATTTTGTTTATTTTGCTCAGTTGGTAGAGTATTGTGCTAGCGACACAAAGATCCCTGGTTCAAATCCAGGTTGTGGCTGTAATTTTTAATTTATTTTAAAATTTACATCCCGCCTGTATAACACCATTTACTATATATCATTACATTACATCGTTACAGCAAATGTTTTACATATTTTTAGAGAAATTGTTATAAATATAAAATACACAGTTTCTGTATCTATTGAGCTATTTAACAAACTTTGAGAGAAAAACATAAATCATCCGTTAAAGATGAAATTAAAGTTTAAAAATAAGAAAGAAAGATATTTATAATCATGTGCAAAGGAGCTTTTTTGCATTTTTGTTTTAGAACATAAATAAGTAAAATTCTGCGTAAAATTCTTCATATAGACTTATTCTTAATGCCTTAAAAAACTACAGCCGTTTGAAATATTAACACCGTAATTCATTTAAACTTACCTATGTAAGTGTAAACGAAATAAGTGCATATAAAAATTTTTAACCTGCATGAATGTTCTTAATTTTTATATTCGTTTTATTTTTATTATTGACATTTTTAAACTTATTTATCAATTTCTTTACACTTTTATTGTAAAGAATACCGTTTGTGTACATTGTTTTCGTATTGTTTGATATGTATCTACTTTTCCTTTCTTTTATTATAATTTTCAACGGTTCTAACTTTGAAAGAACTTGAAAAAAACAAATAAATTTATGCATATAGAAAGTTAGAGAAAATAAATGTAATATACTACATCAAAAATGCTATAAAAGTAACAGTTAAATTGAAGTAAATAATGTTTTTTACTGCTACATCGCTGTTTTTTACATCTATGATTTTGAGATATACTCTGATATACTACTGTAACTTTCAGTTTTCTGTGTTTCTGTTTTGTCTACAATTGAACTGCATTTGTTTGCGGACATATTGTGATTATTTGATGCTGCCATATAAGGGTAAAAAGGTCAATCAAACAAGATAAAAGTTGGAAATGTTGTAAGCATCGAAATTACAAATTTAGATGAGGCAGGATATAAAGACGGAAAAATGGAGGAGGATCCTAAGACACGTTAAGAACCATTTAAGGATGTTGAAGACAACTTCTACACTACGTAGTCAGTCAATGTGAGGGTCAAACATTGGTTTCCGCTGTTAGTTTGGTTATCCCAAAGATCTTTAGTAATCTTCAGTAACTCTAAGGAGTTTCTAAAAGAATTTCGTCAACGCCGATGGCATTTGACAAACAGTGACGCAACCCAAAACAAATGGACGCAACGGAAGTCAATATTTGCAGGAAAGTGGCACCTTGAAACGAAAGTTGATCGAGGCGCCTATGAACGCTCATCTTTAGCAGAGATGTTTGTCGCTGGTGGGGAAACGGAGAACCAGAAGAAAAAAGCACTACACCTGACGCAAGCCGGGCACCACTTTCGCCGTCTCCTTGGGTGCTTGCGAAACCACGCATACCAACGGCAGAACTGGACCGTCCAGATGATCACGTAACTCATACGCGTGACGTAATGTTTTCTAGAGCATACATTTGCATGACTCAATAATAATATCAATGCCGATAGATACCTACCGAAACCGCTCTCAAGGAGATGTTGCCTTATTATTATTGCATTATCAATTGGGAACACGAATTTTATCAGATATAAATTGATTATTTGATTTAGAACAGCTACGAAGAAAAAAAAATGAATTGGTATTTGAAAGGAGTAGATTGGAAGTTTTAAGCTACTTTTATATGTGTAAAGGTACATTTGTGCCGTTGTTTTAAGAGCATTTTCTTGCAACATCTCACTAATACTCAAACAATAATCACATATCAGCACATATGTATACTGGGATCATTGATAGTATTATTATACGGTGTCTTACAATCTTGCTAAATTTAGATTTTACTCTCTTTCCTGGGTGTTAAAATGAATTATGAGGTTGCTGAATGTTTCGCATTTGTAATTAATCGTAAACAAATATTGTTGGATCAAAATGTAAGAGGTGAAAGAATCTGTCTGCTCACATAAGCTGACATAAGTAAGTCATGGCAAAAGTTAATCGGACAATAAAACCTAATCAGTTGTTCTTTCTCAAGCTTTCTAGCAAATGAATATATTTTTGCCTCTATTCAAACAACGATCTATTTAAATTAAACAGAAGTTTCTGTCTGTGTAATGTCCAGAAACCAAGATTTTCAAATGCCCAGAAATTCGCAAACTATTTTTGTAAATATCTCGCTTCCTATCACTCGAGCACTAAGGATAGTTATTACAAAAGTTTTAGATCAGACAATAATCTACAAACAATATAACAGCAATTTTTTTTTCGGACGAGAGGTATTACAGGTCGACATTTGTCCACATCTGAGCATTTAGTCAGTAGTACGTCAGGTTATTCATTTACTTCAACGTTTAGAAAAGTAACCGTTTAGCTCACATGCTATCGATAAGGGCTTGTGACGATTAAATTAAGTGTGTATAGAAATCCAGCTTTCTGGTGCTGTTAGGATACTTCTTTTTTTGACTTCATGGAAGTTTTATTACCAAACTTAGAGCTGAAAAGCTTTTGGTTGTCCAAACACTCCAAAGGATCTGGATGTTTCCTTTAAGCAATTATCAAGGATTTTGCAAATGAGCTGCCATTTCTGTAATTTCGTCAAAATAGTTAAATAATAAATTAAAGTAGAGGAAATTTTGTATTTATGTCTATGACACTTTTTGGTTAAATTAATAGTTTAGCTGTATGGGCAAATTATTTTTGATCGAGATCGTGTTTTCATTAAAACTACATAGTTAGCCAGGATTTGTCAAACGCTGATTTTTTTACAATACTGTCAATATTGTCAAAATATCTGTCAAATCTTTACTAACTTGTGTTATTTTAATGCAGACACAATCGACCTCGATCAAATAGAATCTCATTCAGCTAAACTATTAATTTTATATATTGTCACGCATCAGATTTTTATATTTTTGGAATTTTTTCTTTTCTTACATTCTGCAGCTGTTTCATAAATTTATATTAAGATTCTTATATTAACAAAATGCTAATTGACGCGCAACATATTTTGCAGTGCCACAAAGAAAAATAATATCTCGTTTTGTAACTTTTACATTAGAAATAGCAGACAAGAAAAAATTATTTCTAATAAGTTATTTATAGTTGTTCATTGTCGGCGTAGGTTTAGGAAGCACCTATGTGATAATGTATTTATAGCATATTGAAGAAAACTACTTTAAATAATGCAAAAATCGTTTTCCTCCTGTAAACCTAAGCCACTGTAAGTGGCAGTGTAGTGCAGTGAATTCGTCTTGGTTAGGATAGCTTCAGCAAGTTTGCTTGAAAAGATTATCATTTCCTAAATATGTACTAGATTAAACTCATTTAAACTAATATAGTTAACCAGTTGGGAAAATCCCTTTACACAAATATTTTTGGAAATGTTTTTTTATTAATATTTTTGTTTCTAGGTATAATATCCTTAGCAAGTTCAGTCGACCCCAAAAAAATACGCATTTCCCAGACATAATAAATGTTTGTATAATACAAAATTTACGTAATTCGGACTGGCTTCCAAGTCATACCGATAATAGTTATTCACAAAAGTTAAGACTGACTCATGTAGGAGTGGTTAATCCTTACACTATTGAATTCTGTATTAATAACGGCATCAAATGATGCTGTGATTTCCTTATGTAATTCAGGTAACTAGTCTTGTTAGGTAATAATTACTACATGTAAATAAGATAAACATTTTCCATTATAACGGAGCACTAGGAAAGATTTTATGGAATTAAAAGTTGAGCTAAAACAGAGTCTCTTTGAAATTGCATTAGTTGTCGAGCTCAACCTACATAAAACTAACACATGAGAATTGCATAAAATAGTAAAATAGTCATTGCGTAATGTAACTGAAGGAACACGCCGACATGTCGCGATGACTTAAAAAATCCCAGCACACTTTCCATTAAAACTGTATAAATTAAATCCCGGCATAGTAAAATACCCATAATAGACATGTAATACGTCTTATCAGGTAAAAGTAATCGCTTTATTTATAAGTCTGCTCACTTAATAATTAACTACTTCTTTCTAAACGATAGAAATGGAGTGAAAGCGACATCTTTGACCAAACATACCCAAGCTTGATGCAACGGTGTTGCATCTACAAATGAATACAACTTGGTCACGTTTCTGCCAATTTAATGACCCCCAAAAACAGTCCATCGCAATTCCAACGATGTCGTTTACCTCTTCGAGACCCACGTACGATTTGACCCATGGAAGGTTACCTGTGGGTTGGTCGTTAAATAAAAATTGGCGAAGGAGTGCACTCTTGTGTTGGTGATTTGGTTATTTTGAAGACGAGCAAAACAAACAATTATCTGGATGCGAGAAAAGGAGTTATAGTGTTGTGGGTTGAGCAAAACGGCACGGTCATTGTGGAAGTTGTATGGGTGGCGTTATTGATGATTGTGTGTGAGGTTTTTGATTGCCATCGTTATTATTGTCAATCATACTCTTGCAGTTCTTCGTTGCATTTACAAAACTATACGTGGGCAAATAAGTAGTAACGATAATATCCCACATCTAAAATAATATGTAAAAATGATATTAGCAAACTTTAGTTACAGTCTTTTTCAATGAGTCTCCCCGCACCAAAAATAAACGAATATTTACCTATACTAGTTATTAATTATTAATATGTTAAATAACTCTAATCTTTGGCTGATATTAATGAATCTTTCTGGACATTGTAATTAAATTTATCAAGATATATCACTTGCCTTTGCAACTTAACTACTTAGAGCTAGTATTCCCGGAAAAGCAACGTGATGGTTTGGTTTAAAAAAAAAATTAAACAATTTTTTGATTTAAGTACACATTATGGGCTGTAGAGCAAGCTTTCAGATTTTTTTTTCAATCTTTCAATGTTGATCGTTGTGTTACACCCAACATAGAGAATTCTGTCCGGTAGTGTTGTTTTTTCTAGGATATCAATAAGCGCAGACCGTTTATTTTGTTCCATTTTTCTTTTAAATAAAAACCTTTTCACTATAAAATAATACGGTAAAATTGTCATATCTTTTTCTGTAATACCTACGTCTCTTAAAAAATTGTTGACAACTTTACACTCTATAAATTCAATTTATTTGATTCATGTTATCACACAAAGAAACGTTGCCTCAATTTAAACCAACCTTTGTTAATCCAAAACAACGGTTGTTTTATATATACACAAGAATTTATATCGTTGATTGAAGAAATCCGTTGTTTTGGCGGTTATTTTACTTTAAGATTGTACAATTTCTAATGGATACAATACTTTTTTGATTTAAAAATGTGTTCTTTTAAATTAAAACGTTGGGTACTTAGGTAGATTAATCAGCTCACATTCTTAGATTAAACATATACCTACTTCTTTACTCTTTAAATATGAACCATGTTATTATCAAAACAATAATATTTTACTTGGAAGCCATTGAGACATCCAAAGAACAATATCGTTATTTGGCAACTGGAAAAGGTACCCGGTGTCCCCTTCTTAGTCCCTATTCCATCAATACTAGAGCTGTTGGACATTTAGACGTCAGGTACATTGACGGTATAATAGCACAATCAGTGATCCTGCATAGACATGCATTCTGTTATATACCCTCTAGGAGACCTCTCTTACGAGGAGAAACTAAAGCTCCATCTATCGGCCCCGTTAACATTATTTTCGAAACAACGACTGTCTTAAATCAAAACAATCGTTTTCTTAAAGCAAATATTTAGGTTGTTTTTTATTAAAGAAATATTCTTATTACGAGAATGTGTTCTTTTAAATCAAACAAACTATTTTAAGAATGTCATTTTCTTAACATTCGACAACTATTTCTCTGTGTGTACAATGTCTTTACAAACGGCTTCACTATGTCATGACGTGCACGTTTTTATTTTAATTTATTGTAAACGGGGTAAAATGATTAAGAAATGTTGTTTTTTTCCGTCTGTCGATTTTTACAACGTCGGGTTTTAAACCGTTTTGGTACCTGCTGAACATCTAAACAGTTTTGTGTCAAAGAAAACTGAATAATGCATTTACTAGATATGCCAGATTAAGAATACATTTCTTAGGTTTTGCTGTTGTCCACGTTTTCCTGTGATGATATGATATCTAGGTTTCTTGAGAATATTTCTGGATTCTGTACATAGATACAGGGTGATGTATGACATATGTGCCAAACCAAATTTTCTGTGTAATGTGGTTAGTAACCATAGCATTGTTCGATAATTTTTTTCCCGTTTTTTATCAAATACTACAGTTTTCAATAAGATTTTATTTTAGAAAAGAGCAAATAAATCCGCTGAATACGATTTCGGACTTAAAAATTACCTATCACGGTTTTCAAATAAATTAGGGTCCAAATGCAAAAAGAAAACATGATGATCTGTCAAAATTGTTCCGCGTTTAAAGCGACATTGACAGCAGTGACAGCGTCCAAACATAAATAAATCGATTGGACTATGTTAATTTTAAACTTTGTTGTTCAAAATAACGTCTCCTACTACTGGTTGCAGTTTGGCAAACAACTTATAGATCATTCTGATTAATATTCGTATTTAACAAGGAACGGATGGAGCTCTCTGTCTGGTATGGATTTTTTTTATTCTGGTGACTCGTGTTACCGCTTCGCACCTTAAATATTAGTCAAATCTATACCAGTTTTGCAACCAACGCATTTCCAGCAAAAAGGTTATTGCACCTAACCATGATCATGTCATGATTCAAGGCACCACAGAGACACTTATGTAATAATAAAGGTCCATCTAAAATGAGTCAATAGGTTCGCGAAATAAAAGACCAATATCATTGATCAACTGAGAAACCAACAAAATTTTATCATAAACAATTTTAAATCATCACTTTCTAATGTTCGGATCTTCTCCTCGATAAATCTCTCAAGTTTAATCGTTGACCGTGATTTTGAAATTCGGCAAACATTCGAGCTCATAATTCGCGGTTGTCCAGTTTAATAAAAATAGTTTTAGTAAATGTTTATGTTTGACTAAGAGAAAGCTCGGAAGTTAGAACTTTCACTTAGTCAAATGCCACAATTTAATATTCTATATCTGGGATACATGTGAGCTATTCGTCCAATTTAATTTTTCTCAATTATCAGAAAATAAATGAAATAAATGAATCATTTACTTCCACATTTCTTGCGTCAGCTTCAGTCGACTGTGACAAACTTATACTGCGGTTAAACAACAGTTACGTCTATTAATAACAAAACATGTATGCGCTGATTGTTTATTTACATTAGGATATTTGAAGCGTGCCTCACAGGAGAATGTCTTTGGGCTGATAATAATAAATAATTATTAGGTATTATGACTAAGATCGTTAAATATGTTGTAAGCCTGCGGCTTGATTATGGTTTTGAAACATAGATTTTATGTTTTTTAACCAGTTTCCGTTTGTTTCTCGTATTCCAATATAAATTATCAATTTTTGTATGACTTATGCATATGTTCACGTTTTGGAATGTGTTTGGTTAACAGAGTATTTCATTCATTTTGTTCATGACATGGAGATGTTTTATGATCATAAAACAATTTGTTAGCAAAATTTTTAATAATGGAAAATAACAAATAGAGGTGTGTCGTAGCTTTATAATTTTTCGTGAAAGTTTTGTTTGTATACGACTGAGTCTCTTGGACTCGAATGACATTAACACTTTCAGTTTCTTCAGTCGTCAGGAACCAGAAATTTACGATTTCCATTCAATGATGTGTCATAACTTTTTATTCCGGATATTTCAAAATATCTGATATATTGCTGAAGATGACCTGACCTTTTCTAAATTTTATTATACTATTAACTTGATATATGTATACTTAAATGACTTTTATTGGTCTAGATCCGCATATTTATAACGCATATTATTATATCGACAATTCTGGGTTTGTGTTTTCTTTTGCTTTTACCTTCTTATTGCATATTTTGCTCCGTTGATCAACAGATGCTCTTTGAATATCGCTTAAAGCTTTAACCTTGCTTCTTTTTATGGGAAGATTATTTTAGACTTCCTACATAAAAGCACGTAAACGGGTTGGATAAGTGGTTTTGCCTGTTAAATTAAAATGTACCTTAATTAACGGATTAAATAAAGTTTATTAAGACAGCTACTAATAGTGGTTAGGCTTTTATCCCACTATTTGAGAAAGTAAGCTACCAATAGTGCACATTTGCCACCTTATGTTTTTGTCCATTGTATTTCATAAAGTAATTATTCCCAGAGGAGACCAACAAATTTTGCCGAAAGACATTTTATTTTTTTTATGTCGTTTTGTATAAAGATTACGTCAAGGTAATCGTCATGGAGTACTGCTCTTGATAGTGGCTTAGTTTTCATTCATTATCATCGTCTTCCTTGTTACTAGAGAGGGCTAATTTGAGAAAATAGTTGATACTCAACAAATTATACACATAAAACTATAAGAGGCATCTATCAATCCCTAGTCCACATCGCCATATTTAGACTTAAAATATTTCCATTGGTCCTTATAGAGAAGAGACAAGAAATATGGAATCTAAAGGGGTGAAGACGGTAAATAGCTTTTTAACAAACAGATATCTCTCGAGGTCATCAATTTACAGTCGTAATATTCGGCATGAAGAATTCACCTGACTCTTCAGCGTCCCATAATATACTCATATACGGATGAAAAGGTGGTACATTGCTTTGAAATGTATTGCCATTATTTGATGATTTGCTAACGATAGAGTCTTTAAACTTGGAATATAAACTCAAACAATAACAATTAAACACAAACGTACAAAACAACTTTATTTCGACTTTTTTACTTTCAGCCCAATCAGGCCATAGTTCACATTAGCTGCTGATGTCAGTTTTTAATATGTAATGGAATTTTAACTAACTATGACACCATTAAAATGTCAATTATCAATTAATTATGTCGATCATGCTCACCTTGAGCTTTTTTTAACAATTGCATCTATATAGTGTGTCCCCACATAGATCTTATATACCTACCTATAAATAACCAAATTTTTTGTTTATCTAGAAAAACTCATTCTTTATGACGAGACTTAGATATCCTAAAAACACGTAAGTAGCTGTAAAATAAAAAAAAATTAAATTGCTCAAGAGTAAAGCAACTAAATGTCAAATTATACGGAAGCTCAGATATAAAATTTTAATGTTTTTCAATTTTAATATTTATTTATGTTTATTTTTGTGGTAATTATTATTTTATCATTTGGGCTTAACAAAACTATAACAATAAATTATGAAATCAGCATTTGATAATGATACCTGTCTTTGCAATAAAAAATTGTTCAAATCACCAAATTCTTTTAACAGATATTTTTACTAATTTTTCAAAACCGACTTAAATCGACGAAAAATTGTTTTTTTTCTACTTCTAATTTAATGTATTACTTTTAAGTTTCTAATAAAACGTAAGGAAAACCATCAGAACTTTTACGTACTTTCGGACTAAATGTGCTGATTAATTATTTACAATACTTAGTAGGTACCTAGGTACCTACTTTCCATATAGAAAAAACTTGATATATTTTTTCGTTATACTATTTTTTGTTATTTAGAAAGATTTATCGTAATTTCTAACCAAGTTCATATATTGTGACGTCACATGCAAAATGTGAATAAAAAATTAATTTCTAGTTGTCACAGTCTTGTAGTAGCTTAGGAATTAGTGATTCTAATTATAGATTTAAAAATCTGACGTGGCCAGACACATGACTTTATCATACTATATATAAAATTAATAGTAAATGAGATTCTATTTGAGCAAAATCGATCGTATCTGCATTAAAATAAAACTAGTTGCACTGTAACTAAAGCACTGTAAAAAACTCAATTGTAAAAGCTTCCATTTTGTCAGGCTTGGCCCGTGGGGAACATAAAACAACATACAAAGGTCACAAACAAACATACGTGAACCTGCAGAACAGATTTTTTTAAAGATATTTTATACTATTGACAGTAGGCATTGTCAAAACATCAGTGTTTGGCACTACCTACTGTCATTAGAATGAAACTATTTGTCAAATCTTGGGTAAGTAAGATGCAGACACGAGCGATCTCAATCAAATACAATTTGCTCACGTAGCTAACCTATTAATTTTACCAAAAAATGTCAAAGACATAAATTATACAAAACCTCCTCTACATTAATTTATTATTTAACTATTTTGACGAAACTACAGAAATGGCAGCTCATTTACAAAATCCTTGAAAAATGCTTAGAGGAAACATCCAGTTCCTTTGGACCCGTTTGAACAAAAAGCTTCTAAAGCTCTAAGTTCGGTCATAAAACTTCTAAATATGAACTTTCGTCCCGATACCTTTAGTAGTTTCTGCGGAATCGTCTCCACAAAAATGGGGTACACACATACACATACACACACAGAGACATTTTTTTGTACCTTGGTCTAAAATGTTCAGGAGACCCAAAAAGACCTATTTCCGCTAAAATCTCAATTGTCTTTTCGGCACGAATACAATACTTTATCATACTATGTATGATACAGTAAAAATATCATACCTCTATTATTTTCAGTTACAGACGTACCGCTTCAGATTTCTCCACTGGATTTCTCCAACTGGACCGATGTGTGATATTTGAGACACAACATTCCAATTTGATATTTGAGCATTACATTAAAATTCTTACTTTGAATTTGGACTTTTTAGAGTACATAAAACTATTTACAAAAAAAGGCACTTTCTCGAGAAAATACAATTTAGGTCAGTTATTATGTATAGTTATGCGCACTATATTTACATATACAGTTGTGTAAAATGCAGTAAAGAGAAGCGAAAAAGTGGGTAATTTTTCTATTAATGTTTTTATTAAAATTTTAATTAGACGTGTTTTATCATTTTAAAAAATCCAGTGTGTATAAAAACACCAAGTTTACGTCAACTGAGCCTTCGTCAACGAATTTTAAAATATTTTATGGATTACTGGAAGTTTTTTTAAAGCTAAGATAAGCATATCTGTATCAAATAATGGTTAATTATTCTTAATTTTATATTCACCTCAAAGATTAGGGACAGCATCTTATTTAAGAAGAGAAATAATTCTTAATGGCGAAGGGAAACCGATTTTAGAACAACAAGATAATGTTTAGTTGGATAATCAAAGTATTGAAGATGGTGATATCTACTTCCTTACCTAGATATGACAATTTTCCCTAACAAATGTCATAGGCCTCAATAGCTCAGATGGCAGAGCATTGTGCTAGAAACGCAAAGGTCCCTGGTTCAAATCCAGGTTGTGGCTGTAATTTTTGATTTACTTAAAATTTGCATCCCGCCTGGAAATCACCATCTTCGATACTTTGATTATTTCATCATTACGGTAGTAATTCCGTACGATACGGTATTTCCGTATATTCAATTCTAGGTAGGTTTAGTTGGATGTTTGTTTCGACCTAAACAGGACGACTACTGAAGAGCTTTGAAGAACAATTACCATATCTTATAAACTTCAATATAGCGTAGCCAACATTAACAACAAATTTGTTAAAAAAAATCCGTTGTCCACAGATGTTTAGAAAAAAGTGAAATAATATAATATCTTCCTCAAGGACCTCTACAAATTTAAATACTATCATGTTTACGGCGTATTCATCCAATATTTGAATTGCAAATTATCAATTGAGGAATTATCTGTTATATAACACAACTCTGTTTCCTGATTCCCAAATATGTGTGTTAACGACTCACGACAAGAACTGAACTAATCACCTAAATACGTCCTCAAGGCCGTCCTCAAGACCAGTGTCCCAAATCTATTCCTATTACATATTAAATTTCCTATCAGAAGAAAAAACACGACAAGCCAAACACATTTTTCTGAGCAATAAAGATTTACTATCATTTCAATATCTATATTTAGTCGCAATTATTCGAGGCTATCATTAACTTTGGCGATAATAAAAAACGCGAGAGAATTCCTCCGAGTGAGATCTTCGAAAGTAAAAGCGAGACACTGGTCAAGGACATCCACTGTTCATTATAAACAGTTATTCAGGTGGAATAAACATGCAGTAAGTACACAACTCAATATCCTAGGAGCGTTTACTAGTCTCATCATATACGTCATATAATTAGCGTTAGTTAAATGATCTCCCACACTAAATACCGTTTTTTTTATATTACACGCTAGTTTAGTACATCACAAGGTGATTTACGAGGAATTTCGACTTGAAGGTGGCTGTGCTGTGTCATAATGATGACTTACGATGCCAAATAAGACGCCCCCTCGTGATTCGCGTGAACCTGTAATTATATCTGGTGGATATTACCAATTTTTTGGGCAATATCCTGCTTAAAGATTCTGCTAATCTTGTGTTCGTATCGAATTGGAATTTATTGACTCAAAAAGGTCACATAAGGAACGGTATCGAGGCCGACATGTATCCATTCATTTAGCACACGTCGGTATTTGGTTTTTAGGTCTAATTAAAGACAAAGTATTAACAATTATTATTAATTATCTAGTAACATTAACGTAGGAACGGACCAATGTAGATTATTTCAAAGTTTCGAGTGTATCGACAGATGGTAAGTGCAGTGAAAGCGCGAAAACTTTTAACTTATAAGAACGGACTAAATGTGTTCGTACAAGAAATCGCATGAAATTTGTGTTATACAGTGTAAAAAGTGTGGCAATGTTGAAAGGTGTATTTAAGGAATGTTTGCATAATGGTTAAAAGTGAACTCATCTGGTTTTTAAGATGCCAAAAAGAGCAAATTAGAATTGTGTCATTTCTCAAAAATGGCGCTTTCGTTTTCTATATACATATACTTTATGTGTACACCAAGTTTTCGGCAGTTCAGGCTGTCCACCAAGAAGTGTAAAAATATTGTTATTTGAAGAGAAATATGACTTCTTTGGCGGAAGTACATATATTTTTGGCCAAAGCAAATATATTACTTTAAAGAAAATGAATCTCTTCTTGTATGCAAATATATTTGTTTGAATCAAAATTAGACTACTTTGGTGTTTTTTAAATAAAAATAAAAATATTACTTTAAAAGAAAGTAATTTTTGTTTGTATCCAAGTATGTGTATTTAACATAAATAAATATTCTTAATAAATTTATCTGTACAAGCAAATAAACTAGAGTATTCAAGGAAGTAAATATTTTTGGCGTCAGAGAAATATGTTTTGACCCAAAAGAATAAATTCAAACGAATATATTTCCTAAAAACAAGTAATCTTTTCTATCTGTGCTGTTATCGTGTACACAGACGGACAGACGGACAGGCGGACAGACAAACAGACGGACAGCTAAATCAATTCAGTTTTCGATGTTGACAAATAGTTTGTAGTTTATATGGTAAATTTTACGTAAAAGGTTTTTGCTTGGGCAAAAGCTATTTGGTTGGGCAAATCGATATAGAACCTTTATTTTATTTTTAACGCTATTTGCCTAGGAAAATGTAATTGCCAATACATAATTATGTGAGGTTATGTGCAATATGTGGATGTTAGTTTTCAAATACGTCATAATTAATCAACTAAAGAAGCAAATGATAAATAACCCAGGTGAGGATAGTTTTTGGAAAAAACACCTCCGCCTGGATTTGAACCAGGAACCCTCCAATTGCCGGTTAACAGCTCTCCCAGTTGAGCTACAGAGGCGATGGAAATTTATAGGTTTTATTTGTCACTTCAGGACTTGCAATCCGAGTTTTTCGAATTAAACAAACCCGTCGTGACACCTATTGGGGCTAGATGGAAGTTTATTTATTATTATATTTATGTTTATTGCTAAACAGCTCGTAGGATCAGTGTCATAATTACGTGTCATAATTAATATTTATTCGTTGATTAGTTCTGAGTAATATCGTAGTCTAAGCATCATGATTCTAATGAAGTTACGCCTGATTTGTTGCGACAAGCGTCAATACTCATGAGTGCGGAGATACGATTTCATATGGATTTTATTGCACTAAAACAAGACTTTTAATTTGGTTAGAAATTAGAAATCTCTTGAGTCTTCTCACTAATGCGGTGTTATCGAGGAGCTGGATGGCCTCAACGTTTATGAAGCCTTTCCTCGTGACTTCTTGCTAGTTTTTGAATTTCTTTGCACACAAACTCCATTTTGAGGTCCTTGTGGAGATCATCATTCCTAATGTACCAAGGCGCATTGACAATGCATCTCAATACTTTATTTTGAAGGGGCTGGACAATTTTAATGTTGTTTTTTTTGTTCAACCGCAGAGTTGAGCACCATACGTCCACACAAGTTTTAGAACTTGCTGGTACAAGAGAAGCTTATTATGTACAGAGAGCATAGAGTTTCTTCCTAGCAGCCAGTACATCTCTCTATAACGGGTTCCTAGTTCCTCTCTTTTCGCTTTGACATGGGCTTTCCAGCGGAACCTGGCGTCTAATGTCATGCCGAGATATTTGGCTGTGTTTGCGTACGGTACTATTTGGTTATTAATAGTAACCTGGATGTGTTGTATCTTCTTGTTGGTAAAGTCAACATGTACTGACTTGAGCTCGTTCAGTTTGATTCTTTTTTTCTTTGTTCCAGACCTGAAAATGACCAAGAGCTGTTTGGAGTTTTCTCGTCGTTTCTTCATTGCTGTTCCCAACAGCTAGGATAACCGTGTCATCCGCGAAAGTTGCGACAGTATTATTTTCTAATGCTGGGAGGTCACTGGTGTAGAGTAGGTAAAGAACCGGCCCTAAAACACTACCTTGCGGCACTCCTGCTTTTATTTCCTTAAGGACAGAGCATGCATCACCTTGTTTGACTCTAAAGTATCTCTCAGTCAGGTAAGATTTTAATAGTTGTGCAAACTGTTTCGGGAGGATACTTCCTAATTTATTGTTCAGTCCTTCATGCTAGACTTTAGCAAAAGACTGTGCCACATCTAGGAAGACTGCAGAACAAACCTTTTTTTCCTCTAATGCTTTTTCGATTATGTTTGTTATTCGGTGTATCTGGTCAATAGTAGAGTGCTTATTTCGAAATCCGAACTGATGGTCTGGAACAAGCCTTTTGCTCTCAATTATTGGCTTCAATCTATTGAGTAGCAATTTTTCGAAGATTTTTGCCATGATGGGCAGCAAAGAGATAGGTCTATAAGACGTTGTTTCGTGTGGAGGTTTCCCAGGCTTTAGTATCATGATCACCTCTGCTACCTTCCACAGTTTGGGTACATACTTAGTCTGAAGGCAGCATTGATAAGATTCTTAACTATGGCTTTCCTTGGAAGTTCTTTAAGTACCTCTCCAGTTATCAAGTCATAACCTGGGGCTTTTTTCCGATTAATGTCATTTTTAATTAAGTTCTGAACTTCTGTTGGTGTGGTAAGCATTATGTGCGTGCCATCTTGGTAATTCTCTTCAATATGGACTTCTTCATCTTCTCCATGATGAGGTTGAAAGATGTTTTCTAAATGCTCAGAAAATATTTTGGCTTTTTGTTCATAATAATAACTTTTTGTTCATAATAATATACAAGATCTAACAGACAGCCGAAGAATGTTCAAAATTATTGTACAAAATACCGTGAAGTATATTTAAACACATCAATAGAAACGTAACGCAATTTCGCTTGCATGACAGATGTGTTCGGATTCATTCACAAGATGTTATTTGCAACTGACACGAAATAAGTGAGCGGAAAGTGAAACGTAATCGGCGGTATCTTTTTTCTTGTTCCGAACAATCCCTCGAAAGTAATGTTATTAATCAAAATAATTCGGCCCGCTTTTCTGCAACGCATCACGGCTTTGATTGATGATACCCGTTAACCATCTCCGATGGTCACCTCGAGTTATTAAATTCTTGGTATGTGATTCATCGTAAAGAAGAGATGAAATGCAGTTGTTAATGGTCATATCGAAACATTATATAATTGCGATTTAATCGCATAGTTTTGATACGTGCTGATTAACTAGCCTTCGGAACGAATTGTCAGAGAGTATATAAATTGTAATTTACTGGAGATATTTCAACACCATCTTGACGTTTTACTGTTTTCTTGTTGCTCGATCACAAAGCTCTGAAAATAGATAATTTGACTTAGCTGGAATGCGAGCCAATCATTTGTATCATGGCAGTTTAATTCCTATTAGATTTTAATTTGCTTTTTCTTGTCAACAATCTGTTTCGCTTTTTTTCTTAAATTCCGACGATCCTAACCATGATGTTTTACTATAAAGTTTGATAATCGTAAGTTGCTCATAGGCTCTAAAACAAGTTCTACTTTTTAATACAATTTGTGGTTTAAAGTGTTTTTAGTAAGGATTCAAAGATAGGAGCATATATGTCTGACAATGAACTGGATACAGACGTTTCCAAACAGAAAAAAGTGTTATTTTAAACTATCAATCAAACAGTGAAGGAAAACAACACAATCTGCACACCTTTGCACAGATGGATTATAGATAGATTACAGACATATTACAGATAAATTATAATTTAAAATTTGCGTGATTCGAAAGCCATAAACGTACGTTTGGTCAAAAAAAAAATCGGTTCAAAAACTCATTTGTTTCCATATTTTAAGCCGTGAAATGTATAAAAGAAGTAAATTGTAAGGCTTGTAAGTCTAAAAATTGCAGGTAAAATCTGTACGATATTATAAGGACTCTTAGTAACACTAAAATGGAGGTGTACGGTATAATCGTTAAATTACTAGAAAGAAAATTTCACTAGAGACTTTATAACGCCATGTTTGGTAAAAAGGCGTAAATATTGTTCTTCTTGAAAGTTTTCCTTAATAAAATTAAAGATTTTTTATCCACAGATCTTTAAAGTTAATATTCACACTATATACAATATTTATAGCTTAAACTCCGACACGAAATATTTTGTTTCGACGTGTTTTTTTTTTTGCTGGGAGTGGTCAGCCTGTCCCCCACCAGCGTCAATCGGTAGTCATCAGTTATAGGCGATGTTTAGAGCTGACGTCTGCTGTCTATACCGGGCAGCAGTAATATCCGCAAATAAGTACATTTCTGGCAGTTACGCATTATTATCGTAATATCGTATATTCTAATTAAATAAAAAATCTATTTTTGTATCATATGAGTTGGGCTAGATGTTTTATATTTGAAACAGGCCAATGATGTAGACGTAAAATTCATGTTTATCTTTCCAAAAAATTGTTTTTCATCCACCCCAACTCGTCATTTATCTAAGAAGTTACACTGCAAATTTCATAAACTTTGAACAATAAATAACGGTTTTAGTTGAAAACGCGTTTTAGGAGAGGTAGAACTGGGTCTTAACCCTTCTTGGTCTTAACCATCTAATATGTGTTCTTGTTCTATTACAAGTAAAGGTACGGAACATTCTGAACCTACGAATAATGTACATTGTCTGAAACAGAGATTCATGGAGTGTAATATTTGAAATCAATGAATTTTGCGGGTTTTAATAAAATTATGCAAATTATTTAAAATTATACAAGTTATTTAAAATTACAGTATATTTCACTTAATATTACATCGATATCGATGTAAAATTGTTACGTAATATGAGATGTTTCATTAAATTACATTAAAATCGTTGTAATATTCCGGCCAAATTTTTGTCAAATTACATTGTGACTATGCAAGGATATTGTGAAAACACACTTTGGATGTAAAATAACAGTTATTCTTGGAGGGCAGAAAAAACTATTATTCCTATATACTGTAAATTCCCATCGAAATTATTCTCAGTGTGGGGGTGTGAAATTAGCATACAACGACACAAACGTTCAACAAAAATAAATATCATTATCTGGTGTATTTTCCATTTTACCTTTGTGTATGTGATTTTTTTCCTGTCAAATTATAGTAATCGGGACGCCACAAAAAGAAGAAGAAAAAATACAACCGGATATTAAATTTAATATCAATGTAAACTATTTGTACTTTGCATATAAATTTATTGTGTTCAATATTTTGTAATATTTTTATTTCAATAGTAAGTAATTTATTCCATTCGTTACCTACTTCTCTGGTTGCATTGATGCACCGCACGTGTTTGTCATAAATCACACACATGTCATAAATCAGCCCCCTGTCGTAAATAACACATTCGGGTGCACACAAAAAACCCTTTGAGCCGCGTCACTAGTCCGAAATTGAATGGATCGACGCGAACGCGAATAAATAAAGCGGTTTATGGCGAGACACTCGCCGAACGCATGATTTTTGTCCAACTATCTATGTCCGTAGAGACTTGTGGCAGTACGAATGTTAGATTTGGGTGAATGTGGTATCCACACTCTCCCGATTCGAGGTCTCCCGCAATGTTTCGCGAGAGTGGGGAAGACATACCAATATGTAAATAATGTGAACCATGAAGTAAACGTAAGAGGTTATCTTATAGATTAAACTAGTGGAAGTAGAATTCCGCTAGCGTGTAAATTAAGCATTTAGACTACTTAAATAAATTTACGAGCATGATAAAAAGAATATTACAACATAATACTTAATTTAGCGGATGTACTTTAAAATGGTTATAAAACCACTTTCAACATAAAAAAATCCAGACAGAAAAAGCTGGAACGTTTCCTGCCAGAGACAGGATATTGTAAAAGACACCAACTCATGGTCTTTCACCTTGGGGGAATTTATATTCACCACAGTAGAAAGTGCAGCTCTATATCCACGTGAATTTGAATTCGCGTCTGTTAATAGTTATGATGACATTTTCAATTATTTATTACACCTTTATTTCATGTTAAACAGTATAATAAATTTGAATGATTTTCGCACGTTAATTGTTAGTTTAATTCGTGGATTAATTAAATAAAAAACTGCCTCACGACTAATGGAATACCTAATAAACTACGAAGATGACTCTGTACTAATAATAATTAAAGATGAATATTTTCCCCAGCCTCCTTTCTGCAGTTCGTGACACAGATAACCTTGCAAACATGTCCGATTAAACATTTTGAAAACTTTCATCAAGGAAAGTAGAATAATACGCCAATTCGGATACCGAAAGCGTTAGGCATGGATGGGAAAACTTTTTAACAATAAAATTTAAATTAAGAACGTACTGGCGTCCCAAATACAGAGCTGAATATACGTTCCTATTGTGCACTTAATAATTTTTTAATTTCTGGTTCGTGACTGACAAATAAGTTCGAGGTTCAATTTTAATAATAGCTCCTTCAACAGGGATTCAATAATGGCGTGCCGAATAAGGACGTGAATATTTAAGTTGTTAATTAGGAAATGAATATTACCGGCGAACAAAATAATTTCTATGCGGTAGTTGTGGGTTGGGCTATTAACATTGAAACTGTATTTGTTAAGATGCAGGAGTAACAATGGAGTGAGATAGCTCTAGGAGATACTATACATGTAAATATGCATGATTTCCTTTCGTCATTTCGGCGAGTTAAAAGAACATTTGAAGATATTAACTATTCATTTAGATATGCCCACTACAATGTCAATGGGAACACTATTCTCCTGTATTTGATTGTTCTTATCGGACTGACACCTATAAATCGTTTGATGAATGATGTTTTATTATTTTCTTACAAAAAATAATGAACGTAGGCAAAGGTCGAATATATTAATAAATATTAATATAAATTCCATGTGCTGCCGTGCCGCGTAAAGGCTATTTTACATTCCACCGTCTTTTGCTAAACTTCTTTTAAGTAACAAGAAAAAAGTTCTAAATAATAGTATAGTTCGATATGCCGTGAAAATGTCTTCATTTTTATCAGCATAGACGCATGCGTAGTTGAGGCATTTGTAAGGTTTGCCAACAGTGCCAACGTGCGACATTTTGTTTTGATATGACATACCGCAGTAACATATACATTTAACCCCGAAGTGACGCGGTACGCTGTGAGCTATTGGTTGAATATATTATTTTTACTGACATGTTCAAAGCAAAATTATTCCAGAAATAAACCGGCATAAAGTAAACAAACAACATAACCTTAAATGCTTTTGGTTGCACCAGGTTGGCTAATCTTAGATAGATAGAGACGTGCTCATCTCTTGTTATTGAAAAACTTTTTTCTAGTTACTAAAAAGTTTGGAAAAAGGTAAAAGTAGTGTAGTGTATAATAGCGGTATTTTTATAATTTACTAATCTTTTTGGTTTATTAATTTTATGCTGGTTTATATATTTATTATAGTTTCCGTTCTTCGTGTAGCTTTTTATGAAAAAGGTGGATTTCAATTTGGTGGTGACGGAAAGAAGCCGTTTCATCAAGTTTTGTGGAAATAAGAATTCGAAAGCAATCAAAAAAAGTTTTATTAAACAAAAAAATCATGCTGGTTAAATAAAAATTCAAAGTTCAAAGTTTCTAATAGAGTTTAACATAACAAAACTAATACAGTTTTTTAAATAAATTACAGAATATATTATTTTTGCTATTGTTATTATTATTATTATTATTAATATATAATCTAAGAGGATTTTTTAAAGTTTTAGCTATTCTTTTGTGTGAGGTATTATTATAAAACCAATTTTATTTATGTGATGTTTAACGTTATAAGCATAATTTAAAGAGACTTTGGCTATCGTGGATTTATTTGCTTGAAAAGGATACACATTATGTCTATCTGATGATACCCCTCATAGTTTCTCTAAATCTTGCAGTTAACACACTCTTTATAATAAAGTATTTCTGCATTTGTGCGCAGCAAATTAGTTTATTTGATAATCACATGGTAATCTTTGGTTAAATTATAGTTTATGGGAAGCATTGATAAATAATCTAATGTTTTATTTGTTATTGTTGTCCTATATTTGTGTTATATGAGTAGACAAGTAGACATCCTCACACCTGTTGAGCAAATCCGGAAAAGATACCGACCGATTTGAATGGGTACAAACAAATTTTACATCATTTCTTTATTATTAATTAACAGCACCTCATAGGTACTTGTATTCAACCACTGTGCTCTGCTTTTGTAACGTCACCTTGCCAACTCAAAAGGTTTAGTTCTTTTTGCCAAGAACCTGGATTGCCTCGACATTCGCGTGCTCAAGAAATCTGTATTGATTTCCAATTTACATAAAGTAATTTTTTTTTTCTTAAATATTAATATACCAGACTTTATTGTATCACATTTGCTCTCTGTTAATTTCACTCAGTATATATCTTCTGTTATAATATTTGTTAGTAGTGTATTTGTTTATCTTTATATTTATCTTATATTTATTGTATCATAGGTGTGACAGGTGGGCAAAGGTGACAACGGACTGGTTCCCAATCAAATGAGGAAGAAGTATAGGAAGACAGAGAAGGAGATGGAGAGACGAGTTGGAGTCCGGAAGACCTGGCATAGGATGGCACTGGATAGACAAACCTGGAAAGAAAAGGGTGAGGCCTTTGCCCAGCAGTGGGATGAATAGGCTTAAAGTAAAGTAAGTAAAGTATTGTTTCATAATTGTTATATCCTATAGTTAGTTGGATGCAGTTTTTATTGTTAATGAAACGACCTTTTAATTTACAATTTAATTGCCACATTACTAGGTAGATAGTTATAGCTGCCAATTAACTTTTAACTCCCAATTAATCATATACTTTAATTTGTTTGTTTATAACAAGAATGCAAAAGTATTCTCACTCAATAATTTTTTACACGACATAATATGTATCCAACAAGAGTAAGTTAGACATTTTTAACAACAATAATTGTGTTTGACAACACCGCAGATTTCCGATGTGTCATTTTGTAGATGGAATTTCATGAATTTCTCTTCCATTCTTAAAATTATTGAATGTACACATTTAAGATTTCTCAAATTAAAAATCGTATGATAGCTAACATACAATTTATAGAAAATATTTCTTCAAAACAAACATAAATTTTTTTTTGTACGCCTTAAAAGTGAATGCCAGTCTTGAATCGCGTTTGCACACAGGAGTCTACAAATCTGGCCACATTTATTACCTACAAATTACCAACTTTGGTTATGCGCGTAAGTGTTACGTTACCAAATACAAAGGCATCTTTCGATGTGCATTCAAAATTCACTACACGCGCTAACTAACCATTACCTATTGCGTTAATTATTGCATTGCATCTTTAAATAGTTCTTTTTAAGGCAGGGAAAGTTGCTACAACATTGCACTGTTCCTCATCATGGACAGTAAAATCGACAGATAAAGTGTCCTCTGGTTAGACACACGACAATAAAACGTACTTACAATAAAGATAATTAGGAATCGGCAGTTGTCTCTTGTTTATGTGGCATTTTGACAGTTTATATCGGCAATTTCTTTTTTTAAATACACTTGTCAATTCCGCGTGTCCAGATTTACGTCGAGTGGCGTTTGTTAGTTTGTGACGTTTTGCGATTTACGAGACAGACGTATAGTTTTCTTGACCGGAGGCTATGTGAAATTCCTGAAGACCTTCGGATACGAACGCGACGCCATATATACCTACTGGTTGTGGAACTTTCTCCCGCGTCTATGCGAAAAGTAGATATATACCGGGTGGTGTATACTTGAATCGTGTAATTAACAATTTTTAAGGAATCTTAACCGTTATGGTTAACTTCACACATTCCTTAACAATGATTGTTGCTTAATGTGTACGTAGGTACTGGCTGTATCGGATAATTCTTGTTCTGCTGAGGGGATTTATATAAAACCCGATTTAAGATTGATTTATTAGACATGGTTACGATTGGGAATGTTGTGTACATTTATGAACGTAGGTGGTAAAGAATTTTGCTGTGCAATTGGCATTCAAAATATTCAGCATACGCCATTGTTTAGCATATAAACCTTATTAATATATTCAGGGGACTGAAAAGAAAAATCTTGCGACACAGTAATATTGAAATATGATATTATGGCGGGTTTTCCATTTGAACAGATAAACAACTTAAACAATTTAAAAGTGCTCAACTAACGTGTGGAAAATAGAACACAAAATTAAATTAAAATTTAAAAGTTTTAAAAGGGTTCACAAAACACGAAAATAGTCTTAAAGCTAGTGAACTGGCCAAGGATTTTTGAGAAAAATAGGGAGAAATGTAGAAATAAATATAATATATTAATAATATTATAAATACACCACATTTCTGTAAAAGAAGTAAGTAATGGCTTCGTTTATTGGGGGTTTCGCGTGTTAATTATTTATTTATGTACCAAGGGCATTACACGGATATTTATGCCCCGATTGTGACCGCTCTCGGGCCTATCGGCCCTCGACCTTTTAAAGTCGCCCGAGGGTATAAACATTAAGTAATGCCCGAGGTGCACACAAAATTTTATGTCCTACAATGTTTTTGTTCCTCCGTTTGAATAATATTCATAAATATTTTGACTTTATCAAGTGACATTCGTATCTACGGAGTTGAACAACAATACAAACAATTCGGAGTTGAGTGACAATACAGACAATTATTGTCAAACTTATAATCTTAATCGCCAATAATTGACATTGCCGAGTGACAGTACAGACAATTAATTGTCAAACTTATAACCTTAATCGCCAATAATTGACATTGATGACTTAGAATTTACAATTTGACAAATATTTGTTATATTTGACATATAACCATGGCAACCCTTAACGCCCGCGCGGACGTTAAGAAGCAGTTTTGCCCCGGTATCTAAGATGTAAAACGTCACTTTGTGATCATGTAGGACAAAAAATATCTACTTACGGTAGGGTGTTTATGAGGCTTCCCCGTACTTTTCAACTCTTTTCTGCAGAACTCTCCCAATTTGTTCCTTTATATCCATATTAACCTAATTCTTGTGAAATTTGAGATCGATGAATACATATTAATACGTGCCCTAGAGTCACAATTGAGAATAATTTTATTTTAATAATATAAAAAAGTAAGAAAATAACCGTTTCTTTGATTTTACTACAAAAAAATACGTACCACAGTTATTAACTTCACAAAAAAATTTACTTTTGGATCTAGATCTAAGCTACATGACTCTCCTGACTAACAAAATGTGTGATGTTTGAAGTGATGTTTTTGGTATTCTTCTTTTTCGGTAAAATATAAATCTGAAGGCAAAAATTTCGACTGTGGCGTAAATTTTGAGAAAATCAGTGCGAAAAACTGCCAAAAATTCATAAATACTTTTTTTTTCTCTCAAAAACTGGAGAGAAATTGGAATGCCTGCTTTCAGACTCAGGTTCTACATAAAAAATTTATACCAGTAACAGTGTTCGCTAGTCTGATTTTGTTCTTTGTTGACCAGGATATTTTAGATTAACTTAGCTTAGATTATTATTTTTTTGACAAATTACGTACATACTTATGTAAATTTGTGAAATGCTCTGACATTGAATCTCAAACATAATGGACTATTTTTTAGATTAACTGTGGTATGTAAATTTATTTTATTCAGTATGACGAGTTTTCTTAAGCAACGGCAACGGCAGATTTCTACTTTTCCACATAATTTGTCAAAATGACAATAGAAAAAAAAATTTTTGACCAAAAAAAATTTAACAAATTCAATAGATACGAACTAAATTTGAATGCAGAACTTTGTGCTTAGTTTTTAAGATAAAACATTCGTTTTTATCGCAAACTCGACTAAAATCATAATTTCTTCAGATTCTACAGAAAAAGCTTACCAGGATCCCTTATCATTTGCTTATTGATACTTATTGTAAATTTATTAAAATGAATTATCACGGAAAATATTTTAGAATTAGGTATAACAGAAATACTGTTATTTGTTTATAGATCATTGGACGTTTTGAAAATGAGTTGCTTGAAAAGAAAAATACTTGGACAGAATGAATAATCAATTTTCAATTCAAGTTTCAACTTTCTTAAAACAAGTTGAACCCACCTTTTTTACTTTAAAAAATTCCCGCAAATTTTCCTTTTATTTTTAATTATATTGTTTACTGAAAACCTAATTGAATTAGATGTTTGCTACCGAAATTTTATTAGGATCCATTTTTGCAAGAATTCTATGATTTACAATAAATTGGACTTATATAACATAACAGATGGCGGAGAAACGATATCGCATTTCCATTATCTTGGTAATTATAAACATAAAAAGTCTACTTCACTAGAGTTTCTTAATTTATTGAGTTTTACATATCAGTAAACTTTGATTACACTCTATATTCTCCATCATATAATTACCTAATACACTGTTTTTTATGACAATTTCTAAGAAGATCTATCTAGAATGGTGTAGGTACCAGAGTTAGAAAGAATAAAGCCTACATTAACATAATTACATTTTTCCTAATGCCAATTCTAACAGTGTGTAACTATTGTATATAGACGCAATGAATTATCGGACATTTTATAGGACACTTTCTATGTGGTTAATGTTAAAAATTAAAGCCGGTACATTACTTATGGTTTCCGTACTGTAGCCTGCTGACCTATGGATATTCCCTCAAGCATTTTAACTCTGAAAAGTCATGTCACCAAAAGAAGAAAATTTTAATTTAATGGTTTCTTGATACAAGGCAATTTAGAATATAACTTTTTAATATAACGTTTGTGTAGCAAAGTTGATATATTATTGTTATTAGTTGCTGAATAGAAGCCTAAAAATTGTATAGTGTTATAGTATCTTTGGTTACAAACTAAAGAAAATCTGAATCGCACTACACAAATAAACAAATAGAATCGAGTATAAGTAAAGTAGGTCATCAGCATTGTGCGATCAGAATACAGACAACCAATGTTAAAACGTCGATTTACATTAAATGTGAGTGAACGATTTATGTCCCAGTTGATATTTGAACAACAAAATTATACCTCTCATAATGAGCTTATAAACATAATCATCGATCACTGATGACATTTTACAATGAGTTACTACAGTCTTATAATATCAGACGTATTCCTACGCACGTGCGATACATTTTTGTATTATTTTAGCCGAAGAAACTGAAGCTCAAAGCTTTGTGTTACTAGGAAACGTTCTATAGCGAAATTATTGCATTTGATAAAATGTCAGCGAGCATTCTTGTGCAAATATATAGAGGCCGGTGGTCACGTTCCATGCCACCACTCCTTCATTATACGGCAATTTTAACGTTTAGAACTTATATAAGTTTCACTTCACTTGCAGCGAATAAGCTGTATAAGGTGTGCCTCATAAATACGCACATTTTATATTGAGGAAATGTTGCTACATCGTGTGGAAGATTCACCGGCACTTCATCATAACGAGATGCCACATAATTTGAAAGTATACAAGTACGTATTGTGTGTAATTCCTTTAGTGGGCTGGGTTGTGTCGTTTGTCCGTTCGCAAGTCGTAAACTATTCAAAACCATGACCAGTGCATGTTAACAAGTTTTGTAATGTGCAAGTGCGCGTAACTTAGCTCACAGAGTCTGTCAGAGAAGCTGAGAAAGCCATATACAAGATTTACTGTTCTATGTCTAATGCCACAGTATGTGGCAGAAACAAATAATTAAGTAACAAACGGATATTACAGTGCACGCCGCTTAATGTTTTCACATTGGCACTCGATAACAATAGTCGAAGGGACATCAACGCAAAAAAATATGTTTTACTTTACTTTAGAAAACTAAAATTTTAAGTATTCTAAAGAAGGGGAAGGGAACAAAATATGGACCAAATTGGAACGTACCGGAAAAAGTACATCTAGCTACTTTTCTTCTTCAACATACATTTAATATATCTAACATATTTGTGGTAAGCAAGCAAAACTTATATCGCACTGTTGACAAGGACTAAAATTTGTGAAATACTGAAGAAAAGTTATCTGCCGGTACATTGTATGCGTATCTGATCACATTTAGTGATTTGTTCAATGATGAATATTCTCACATTGTTGGTGGCGAGGATAACGGTTAAGTATCTAATAGAATCGTGGATTGAAGATTTTTAAGGGAATAGTGGATAGTTTGACTTTACAGATGCACAGAAAGCTTATCTTTTGAATGAATTTATGCTTCGAGATAATTGATTATAAAATTGACAGATGGTGTGACTATCCAAATTGTGTGAATTGTGTGGTGACCGGAACGCCTGGATCAAAACCATTAAAAGGTTTAGTTGAAGTGAAGGAAATATGAACCAAATTAGAGAATCATAATACAGTTGAATTGAAGAGTTTCTAGCTTTAAGAGAGGAAGAGATATCACCAATGGAAGAAAAAGTAGAAAACAAACATGCTAGAACTGAGAGAAGGTGTCGAAGCACCTGCAGAAATTAGGAAGGAGAAGAATTCGAAGAAGAACGAGTTGAAATGGAAAAACTTGTCACGCATTTCTGAATAATTGCAAGAGGAATGAATTAAATGAAGGGAAAATACCAGACGAAATAGAAAAAAGGTGAAGACGCCGCGATTCTTTAAGAAAAAGCACATATGCGCGTTTAAGTACATTATCCTATCACAATCAAAGAAAAGTAAGATCGAAGAAGAGTAGTTTGGTGAAGAAAAGCAGATGTAGATAATTATTAGAGGCGAAAAATAAGTTTTGGATGGTAAACAGACAGCAGGAGTTTATAATTTACAATAATAAAGTTAGAAAATACAAGAATCGAACACAAATCACTAAACTATCAACAAAACGTAGGACAAAAATAACGATTAGTTTTTGAGAAAAAAGCTACTCATCAAAACATACAAAACGCGTTATTTGGCTATGGCAATTTTTCGAGGGCCGGTCTAACCACTAAATATACTTTATATTTTAGTTTTTTTCTAATCATAGAGTAGAATGCTTCTCATTTCTTCAAAGATTGTTTTCTAAAGGGCTATCTCTTAAAAGTCACTTTGCAAGCCACGATTATTAGCTTAATAACAAAAACGAGTACAGTTTTGATACACTTTTGACCATTTTACAGATTTTTGCAATTACTTAGTTTGTGAAACAATATTATAAACTACTTACTGTGGAACTTAACATGTCTACTGTGACCAACAACAAAAAATCTGATGTGGCCAGACACATGACTTTATCATACTATATATAAAAGTAATAGTTTAGCTGCATGCGATTCTATTTGATCAAGGTCGGTCGTGTCTGCATTAAAATAAAACTAATTAGCCAGATTTGACAGGTATTTTGATACTATTGACAGTAGGTATTACCAAACATCAGCGTTTGACAGCACCTACTGTCATTAGAATGAAGATATCTGTTAAATCCTGGCTAACTAGTTTTATATTAATGCAGACGCGACCGATCTCGATTAAATAGAATTTGCTCACGCAGATAAACTATTCATTTTATAAAAAAATGTCATATACATAAATTATTCAGAATTTCATCTACTTTAATTTATTATTTAACTATTTTGACGAAATTAAAGAAATGCTGGCTCATTTGCAAAATCGTTAAAAGATGCTAAGAGTAAACATTCAGTTCCTTTGGATCCTTTTGAACAAAAAGCTTTTCAGCTCTACGTTTGGTCATGAAACTTATAAATGTTATGTTTCGTCCTGATACCTTTAGTAGTTTCTCCGGAATCGTCGCCACAAAAAGCAGGTAGACACACCCAGACATACACACACATACATACACAGACATCCTTTGTACCTTGGTCAAAAGTTTTCAGGTGACCCAAAAGGACACATTTCCGATTAATCTCAATTTTTTTTCGGCACTATTACAATACTTCGTCATACTAGGTATGTTAAAGTAAAAAATCTGATGTGGCCAGACACATGACTTTATCATACCATATATTAATAGTTTAGCTGGATGAGATTCTATTTACGATTGCGATTCTATTTACGATTACGATTCTATCGAGATCGGCCGCGTCTGCATTAAAATGAAACTACTAGAACTAGACAGATATTTTGATTATATTTACAGTATGTAATGTCAAAATATCAGCATTTGACACTACCTTCTGTCATTAGAATCACAATATCTGACAAATCCTGGCTAACTAGTTTTAATACTATAGTGTTTTAATGCAATACGAGCGATCTTGATGAAATAGAATTTGCTCATGTGGCTAAACTATTTATTTATCATAGTCATAAATTATTCAGAATTTCCTCTACATTAATTTATTATTTAACTATTTCGACGAAATTCTAGAAATAGCGGCTCAAAAATGTTTAGGGGACCCAATAGAGCATATCACTGCTAAAATCTAAAAAAAAAAATTCGCCACGATTAGTATACTTTGTCATACTACGTATGATAAAGTAAAAAGGTTGTTGATTCTGATGATTACTATATTATATTGGCTTCTAGCATACTATATTTTCGGGTATTACCACGTCTTCAGTGCTAACTACAAAAGATCATAAAGAATTATGCTCAATATTCCAAATAAGTTTTAAGGTTAACATACCGTCTTACAACCTTTCTTGGATTTATTCGCGAAAACATAACAACATTGCTATCCGCACTTGAAATACACATTGACTTTTAAACACCAAGATGTACCAATATTGTTTCACATAGCGTACGTGCGCGCGTGTTTGATCGCATTCTACATACATTTACGTGTTGAATTGACATTTCGCAACCGCTGACCATCCGCTGACGTTCTGAATACTGTCAAAAATATCCTGGCTACCTACTATTAATGCAGATACGATTTCGATCAAATAGAATTTACTCTTGCAGCTAAACTATTAATTTTACCAAAAAACGTTATAGACATAAATTATCCAAAATTTCCTCTACTTTAATTTATTATTTATCTATTTTGACGAAATTACAGAAATGGCGGCTCATTTGCAAAATCGTTGCATAATGCTAAGAGTAAATACCCAGTTCCTTTGGACGCTTTTGAACCAAAACCTTTTCAGCTCTAAGTTTAGTCATGAAACTTCTAAATATGAACTTTCGGCCCGATACCTTTAGCAGTTTCTCCGGAATAGTCTCCACAAAAAACGGGTACACACACACACACACACACACACACACACAGACATTTTTTTGTACCTTGGTCAAAGATGTTCAGGGGACCCAAAAAGACCTATTTCCGCTAAAATCTCAATTTTTTTTTCGGCACGATTACAATACTTTATAATACTGCGTATGATAAAGTAAAAATGGAATAAAATAAGAAGCATGCTGTCAAGCAAGCTGACACTACTGTTTATCTTCTACAAAAATTTGAATATTGGGATGAATGAAAAAGAATTATTTTTTTACATAGAGCAGAAATCTACCCTTGCAAGTCTTATTAAAAATAATCATTTTACCCATTACAGTAGGTATCTGGCAATACATTAGTACTGAAAATGATATAGTTCGACTTACCGCACCTACAGGCGTTGAAAATTGAATATTTCAATTATTAAAATTATAGTTGTGCAATATTGTGATTATACAGCCACTATGCGCTCTACCGCCGAAAGACTACATAAATTTCCATAAAATTAAAACCATCAATTGAAGCAGAAACCAATAAGGTTCCCAATTGCTGTGCGGTAATATTTTCTAACCGCAATGGTAATAATCAATCATTCCGCATCCGTAATAACAGTAAGTTGAAGAACGCTTATAGCAAAAAATTGACGAAAGAGTGTACTTTAAATGTTGTACTGGAGCGAGGTACGTTGTATCATAGGAGAAATTAATGAATCCAACTAAATGTTATAGAAAAGTTTGACCAATATCATTAATAATAACTAAACAAGTACAGTTTGAACTGTTCCTCGGTAAGACTAGTTCTAGTTCAATCTTCTAAATCACCTCTCCTTAAGAGTCTGTTTAGCAATAATTAAATACTATTTTTGTACAAATTCTATAGGTTGGTACCAATATTGATCAATACATAGTAGTGTAACTTTCACCAAAGCAAAGACATAACATAGAATAAATATTGAAGTTGCTTAAAGAATACGTGGTGATATATGGAGGTACAAGATTATTGTATACCTGTAAACTATATTGTTTTATAGTCAGTGCGTTTGAACGCATCGATTTACGTAATCATTAAAAGTGAATTGAAAAAGCGTATTACTAGAGCATATCAGGTTTCATAACATATGTCTTGCATTTGATACCGATTTACTTTCTTCGGAAAGTTGGCTCAGTCCGTAGTTTTACAAATTTCTAATCCTTTAGGCTAGACTGTAAGTTCTCGCAATGTTTCTTATACATTATTCTGCTAATTAAACGACTAATTAAAAATTAAAACGAAAAGCTATTTACGGTTTAATAACCTTATTAATATAATGGTAAACTACTGTACTAATTATTATTTTACCAGTATCAAAAATATGATGAATAATATAGCGCTAACGACGGATATGAATATGACTAACAATGATTTGATTGACGTAAATGTTGGAGTCGAAAAGAAATAAAATACGCACAATAATAAACAGAAATAAAACCAACACCAGCATCCGTTGCTCCAGTCTTTGCGGCTCTTAACCATAACCTACGTAAATTATAATATAATACTTATATAACATGTGTTAATATCAAGAAAGAAAGACATGTAATCATTTCGATTACAAAAGTTAAAATTATATTAACTGTAATGATATAAGTTGAGACTCATCAATACCTACACAAGTTTCAAACTGTACCCTTGTTCGTACTTATTATTTAGGCTTTAGTTACTGCAAACTACAATTTGATATGAAAATTAATGTAATGCCGCCAACAATATTATTATAGCACACGCTTTCTCGTTGCAAGTTAAATATGTAATCATATTTATTATAAATTCAAGGAAAGTGAACGTTGTCTCGTGTTAATTGGCAAAGGCATTATTTTTCTTATAAGATATTGTCTATTAAAAATATGATTATAAAGCACAACGTCTACAAAGACATTCAGCAAAACTTATTGGAAAACCAATTAGATCATATGACGTGAACTTTAAAACGACCATTCAAATTTAAATTCACAAGTTTTATTTATTTCTGTTGCAGTTTACCTTTGCTCCATTTACATTTGGTATATATTATTGTAAATATGTAAAATAAATAGTATATAAAAATTTTTAAGTTTCAAAAAGTTTTTGAAAAAAAAATGCATTTTTGTATTTTCTGTACATTTTAATCAGTGATTTTCTCAAAAACTAGGCTCAAGTCAAAATATCTGCCTTCGGATTCAGTTTCTACGGAAAAAACCATACGAGAAATATTATCACTTGTAAGACTTTGTTCTTTGTTTGCCGGAAAAGTCACGTAACTTAAGGTTGACTTACACTATACTATTATAGTTTTTGTCTAACTGTCAAAAATAGACGCCCAAAACTAGACATGGATAATTGCGAGAGAAACCCGGTCGTAATTAGTAACCTAGCTTCTACTATGAAAACTTTGATAGATTTTTCTGCTTTACAGAACCCAAGTGCATAAAAAGGCGCCTAGTTTTGAAACTTGAACAGAAACGTGGACGAAACTAGTTGAATATGATTCAAGCTTCAGATTACTTGAAAATATCTAGGCTCAAAAGAAAATCGATTAGTTTTTTAACCACAGTTATATGTAAATTTAATGTAGTACAAATAAATAAGAAAGTTTTTATTATTTTTTTATATAATTAAATTCCACCTATTCTTGATTTTGAGCCCCTTAGGGAACGTGTTTTTCAGCGATCTCAAATTTCATAGGAATTAGGTATGAATATAAAGGAACAAATTGACAGCGTAGAAAAGCAATTCGTATTGAAAAATAAGAACCATCCTTAGATATGTTTAAATTATGTAAGGATTAACAAAATCAACAGAAAAGTAGATAATTTTGTTGTTACTATTAAGTAACTATTAGTATTAGTAAGTTACTATTAATTGGGTGCTACTTAGTGAGTGCTACTTAGTTGGTGTTACTGGAACTGGGGTAGTAGAGTTTTGTATATGGTAGACTATATTAACATAATCACCGCATAAAACAACTTCAAATTGCAAAGTTTGCTTCAGTAATCGACAATCGTATTATACAAAATAAATAAAAATGTCGTCATATTTAATAATAATTTTAAATTTATTAATTAATTAATCAGTCATTTCTGTTCGTTAAGCTGTGTTATATATCTCAGTGCTATTCAGTTCAGTTAAAATTTAGGACAGCCAGCAGAATCAAATGGAATAAACACACTTAGTATTCAGTTCAGTTAGCATCTGCTCACTTGTTCCTCGAAAATTCTAGACTGAGTATAGCAACGAAAAATAGTATAAACTTCGTTGAAAATGATACTCTCTAATTTGTTAAACGATCGCAAAAGCCCAGAGCAGTAGATCTTATACTTTTAATTGGTGCAGTTTCATATAGATATGTAACACTCCAGACAGACATACAGACGTCTAGTCTAGAGCTGTCCTATTTAATTCCATATACAGAACTAACTATTCCTACACTTACACATTAGAAACTTACCGACATTGTACTGCTTACGGTTCTCACAGTGGTCACCAGTATACGTTTCCTATCACAACATATCACGATCAAAGAAGAATCCGGTGTACCAAAGGTACCACAGAGGATGCACAAGCGTTACCCACTTATCCCAGCGTTCAGTATGCGAAGCACAACACGACGATGACGAAGAAGTAGGTGGCGTACTTGGAGGACGATTCCCAGAATTTTGTAATGTGGGTGCCGCGAAGATCTTCTTTCGGATGCGTACCGGTAATTGTTAAGAAATTAACATAGGCCGACAAGAACGGCGGTAGTACGTCGACTGAGTATTGCCGTTGCCGTGTCTTGTATCATTGATGGGTTGGGAAGGTGAAAGGTAAGAAGCAAGGTGAGCGGGGAGACCGTGGTAGCACGAGGCATTTGTACACCTGAAGGAATGGCCGGCGACAACAATCGAAGAACGACGCATTCCTGCTTCAAATGCCAAACGATTGATACAATAGTGGATAATGGATTAATGGGGTCTATTATTGATATTTGTCTATATCAGATCTCTTGAAACAATTGGGTTGGAGACTAATCTGACAGTCTCAATTGAGAGGCGATTGTCGAGGTCTGGTTAATTTTATTGAAGAGGTGAACTTGTGTGTTCGATTACTTTATTGTGTCCTTCTCAATGGTTTTTAGTTTCAAACCTCAATGCGGACGCAGGTGGTCCAGATATTTGAAAAAATACCATATTAAAGACCATAAAAAAAACTTAATTTATCATTCCAGGAATTCTCATTTTTGTTTGTATCATATATTTTATTTCATGTCATGCATCATATAACAAGACGCAGTATTTAAATCAACTCAGTTCCAAAAGTTCCTTGGTTTGTGTAGGTATCCTCAGTGGCGATGATTGGCCTAAGCTGCGGAAATGGACCGACGTAGACAAAAAAAAACAAGATTAATGGTGTAGATATTAGATACCAACAATCACGGAAAAGGCGAGGATGATACACAATGGCATGGAAAGCCTAGTTAATGATGATTATGATATTATATAAGATTAAGACCATTGCTTTCTTTTTGTGTGCAATATTATTTGTTCTTTAAAATTAATGACATTTTCAGTTTTTCCTTAGATAAATAAAGAGATGAATAAACCGACAACGGCCCATAACTAAACATTATAAAATATTTTGACTCTATCGAAACATGCCTTCTTCACGAAATATCAATTAGACACAAATTAGTAATTGTTCGAGAATGCGTTGGGTTTTCACTTTATCATACCGGTAAGTATAGTTGATTGCAAAACAAAAGAGTACACCTTAAACATCGAGGGCTCATATTAATAATTACTTAGTAAATCTTCCTACACTTATTTGCTTAGTCACAATTCTCTTTAATTTTAATTTCGCCTAAACTTGTACCCTACGTCATACATTTTCTAACCTATTACAGACTAATGTTTACTTTGTATTATTCAATTGAATTCGGCTCGATTCGATGCGATTGGATTCGATGTGATTCGATTCCATTCAATTCAATTCATTATACGTGTCATGAATATAAGTCATGAAGGGAAAAAATGTGACACTTGTCCAAATAATACGTGCTGCCAAGCCAACTGCCACGCTCTGAACAGAGAGTAAATACTTTCTTCTTAGGTTGGGTTCTTAAAAGCCAGTTTAACCACAAGCCGAGTTGAGATATATAAAAAATCATTTAGACCTGAACTGGTGCAGTTCGATCAAATTTACGTATGGTAAAGTCTAATTAGACTTTTTCAAGCAACGTTGACAGATTCAAAGAGATATAATCATCTGAATATAGTCATCAATAGATTATTTAAGTAGCCGTTTAAAACCACCCTAGTTTTATGTAAAGTGTGCTAGAATGTAGAACATGTGAAAACGCAAAACTCTTAAGTATCCTTTACATCCGCTTAAATTAAGTTAATTTACGAAAAATTATATTTAAGGCTCCGTTCGGAAAACATCCCAACTCCGAACCGAAATATTTCGTTTCAGTGTTCTTTTTTTTGCTGGGAGTGGTCAGCCTGTCCTCCACCAACGTCAATCCGTAGTCACCAGTTATAGGCGGCACTTAAAGCTCCTGACGTCTGCTGTCTACACCGGGCAGCAGTAATATAGGCAATAATCACATTTCAACTTAACGTAACGTACGGTTTTGTTCACTCAACTTCAACTTAACAGAATCCATACGCCGTCGATTTTGACAATTCCAGTGATGATGACATTAACATAACCTAAAAACAAACTCTTGCGATTTAAACTTTGTTGTCTTTATGTTGTTTTGCACTATTTTTAACTCCATTCACGGATAATTATCATGGATGATGGAACCCAACCCAACCCAACCCAACCCAACCCAACCCAACCCAACCCAACCCAACCCAACCCAACCCAACCCAACCCAACCCAACCCAACCCAACCCAACTTGTGTGTACAGTACATACACATATTTCTATGGTAAAAGCGATAAATTTAATTTTGTGTCATGTCAAATGTCATGTCACACGTCATGTCGAATGTCATGTCAAGCACCCTAACGTAAGTGAATGTAAATGAAACCGTTCTATATTTCGTACATTAAGTATAATTTTTCGTACGTTAAGATAAGTTAAGTGGATGTACACGATACTTAAACGCCAACGTCAAATTCAAACAAATTGAGGCACAGTTATGGTTTGGCCACACTGTACGCTATGTTCAGGACGTTGCTATGGAAAACGTTCGCAAACACCTCACCACATTGGCAGCGATGCATATATCATCATATAAGTATATGTTCATTTTATAATAAACATTTGATAAACTTTATTTTTTTAAATAGAATACCCTATGTATTATAAAAAATTTTAATTCAAAGATTCATTCTAAGAATTTTTTATTGAAACAATTTTTTTGTAAAATAAATTCATTTTTAATTATAACTTAGCATTTAAAAATATAAAATATACAGGGTGTTCTGTTAGAAAAATGCAAATTGTAAATTTCCAAAACAAAATAAACAGCCTGTATACTAAAAATTTATTTGAACGAGAGACTGTTTAAAACAAAAAACTTTCATTTACATTTTTCTGCAGCTGAAGAATTATTTAGGGTTAAGCTGTTCCGGTAATTTTGCCTATTTTTGGTTAATAGCTTATAATTACAAGATAATGCATTTTATAAAAAAATATTCGTATAAAAAAATCTTAGAATTAATCAAGAATTAAAACATTTAAAAAATCTATTTATCTATATATGTATATATACATATATCTATTTATATAAATCTATTTAAAAAAGCAAAAGTTACCATATTTCTATAATAAAATAAGCACCCAGTATATTGAAAATATATTTAAACGATAGCTTATTTAAGCCAAAAACTTTTGTTTGAACAATTTTGCTACAGTTCTTATCTTTGGGGAATTATTTAGGTGTTCCGGTAATTTTTGCTAATCCTGTACTTGGTGATTTATGCGGCTAAAATTTATTTATATCCGCTTATTTGTTTTTGTACTGTTCGAAAACTTGTGACTTACTTATTTAATAAAAATGCAGTGAAGACGTCCCACTTCAGTTTTGCCATTGCTGACACATTCTTCCGATTGTTACTAAAATTTCCGGGCCAAAGGTTTCTGCTAGTGGCTGTTCATGACCTTCCATTTATTAGCCTTCGAATCCATAAATCTCCGGATTAAGTATTATCTTGCGTGATAAAATTAATTATCTCGCAGTGTATATTTCTGTCAGTTAACCTAAAATTGTGACTCATGTCACGTTATTCGTTAAAAATTCATTCCATGACATAACCATTTGATCATGTACCCCAGCGAAGGTGGTGGTTCTGGTGCAGCCGGTCAAGGGAGCCAAGTGTCCGTAGACGTTCAGGAGTGGTTCAACGTGGTAGACGTTGATTCGTCTGGTTCCATCAACGCATTGGAATTACGGGCAGCTCTTCTTAATGGACAAGGTACTGCATTCTCAGAAGCGTCTTGTCGCATGATGGTGAGCTTGTTCGACCATGACAGGAATGGAACCATCGACGTGCGCGAGTTCCAACAGTTGTACACCTTTATCAATCAATGGATGCACGTCTTTCAAATCTACGACGAAGATAATAATGGTTTCCTAAGCGAAATGGAAGTTTCGAGCGCCTTGAGGGCGATGAGTTATCGCTTATCGCTAGAGTTCGTCCAGATGGTGATGAGGATGAGTGATGTGGATAGTTATCAGAATATGAGTTTTGATCAGTTCATCGTTACCTGTGTGCAGTTGCAGAAGTATACTGAGGCGTTCAGGGAACGAGATACCGACAGAAAAGGAGTTATTTCGCTGACCTACGAGGACTTTTTAGCTATAGTGTTAAGTTGTTCTATTTGAAATATTAAAAGTGGTGAATAGATTTAATGTTTTTTTAAGGATGTTGTATCTGTGATTTATTTGGTTCAGTTAAGTTATTTGTTGTTTTCAGAACAGCAGAATCCACTGTAAAGGCAACGATTTTGATTTACCTCTTTTTAAGATGTTCATTAACTCTATATTCTTAGAAATCAGACCTGCATTCAGGAGGTTGGGATTTCTTTGTTTTGAGATTTTGTATACAAGGTGTTAAGTAAGATTTGTATATTTACACATAATTGCAAAGTTTAATTCTGCCAATAATTATAGTTTTTATAGTTTTGTATTAAATATTCACAGATTCAAAAACATCTGTCCATCTCTTTTCTAGCTCTCGGTATTGACTTTCATAGGCCATTTTGCGTCTAATTTGAATGTACTAAAAATATAATACAAAAAATCAAATAAAACTAAAAATATTATGAATTTTTCATTGAAATTTAAAGAATGTACTATCGTGGCCATTTTTTATTTTAAATACTACAACTCATAAAAATTAGAAAGCTGTATATATTGGCGTTTACCGATTTTTCCAACTTAAGAAGAATCGACTCTGTTTTTGCCCCGTAAATTTCATTCGTTTAACTTTAGCAATTAATTACTCCGGAAATAATCCTTAGATTTCAACGAATTACAAAGTAAAATCACCTGCGGAATGGTAGCTTTTAATGTGCACTTTTGTAAAATGATGGGATTAGTGGTTGACCCACAAAACACTGTATTATGCAACGCCAGCAATTCAGCTATTAGAAGAGCTAGGATGATGAAATATGGATCATAGGCTACCTAATAAATCATATGCCTAAAGTTTATTACAAAATCATTGTTTCTCTTGCAATTTCCATTACAAAAGATCGTGTTGAAGGACTTGAAGCATCTAATGACCACCGTAACTCACGCGGTGCTCTTCGGTCTTTGGTTTGGTGCGGGGGAAGGGATCCACAGCTGCCGATAGTGGGAATTGCACGATTGATAGTTCCTAGAAGAACAGTGTTTACGGACACAATATAAAGACACGGCAATTATATTATTTGTGCCTAAATTAAATATTACTAATAAATAAAATGTTGAAATTGTTATAATAGTTTGAATATTTATATAAGAAAATCGGGCATAATTTTTAAATGCTTTTTTCAGTTTATCAAACAAACTTAATTTAGTATTCACAACTAATCGGGAAATCCATATTCTTAAAGTCCACAAAAACGGACTCAGACCGGGGTACTGACTGCTCTGTGCAAAATGGTAGCGGAAACATTTTATGGCCGTAAATAAAAAACAATTGAATATAATTTTTCTAAGGCGTAAGGTTTTCGAAAAGATGGTGTCAGCAAACCTTATTCTTTGTGCCTGCTTTTCCCGGAAATCCTGAAATTTGGTAACAAATGTGTTTGAAGTATTTGCAGCGATTGTGTGGTGTGCGGGATCCTCCATAACTAGAAACGCAAAAATCTGTCCTCATATGGTTTAAAGCTTTACTTTAAAGCTTTGATTCGTATTCAGCATAAATAAATCAATCGAAAATCCCTGTATAAAACCCATATCCATAAACAAACAAAGATTATTAAAATTACCATAATTGCAATTTTTTCTTTTCTCGAAAATGTTCCTATATAAGGCCATAAATTATATAAATTTCCATAGATCTCTCAATACCAGCCGCACACAAATGAAAGGTTGCCTTTTAAAAAAAGTTGTCTACCGTATCAGAGATTTACAGAGTATTTTGTTCAGAGATATTTCCATTCTTTTTGCGATCACTGCTTTACAAAAAAATAAATTAAAAAAGATGGTTAACTTCCGTGCTGCAGCATAAAATTTTTTTACAAAAACAAATAAAATCAATCTATGAATTTAATAAATTTAAACGGTTATACTTTAAAACCACTATACAGTATATAAAGTATGAATGAGCTCTAGTAGTCTGCGGTTCTTCCAACGCAGTCCTACAAAAATCAACACAAATGATAAAAATTTACCTAAAATCTAATGTCAAACATAATGTGTGGCCATCACTTGAATCAGGATAGTTAAACATCAGGAAATATCTAAGAATAAAAAAATAAATATCTGAGCGCATAAGAAAAACAGAAGTTGGTCATGGTTTCTTCGCCATATTTGAAGTTATCTGAAATCAAGTAGGCTATTGAAATCCTCATTGGCAAGTGCCTTCAGAATGCTGTGGATGTAAATGTCCCCATGGATGATGCTTTTGAGTAAAACATTAAAAACAAAAGTTATTTTTTTGCGTGGACTTCTTTGAACCTATGCTTAATTCATATACAGATTTCCTGGCATAAGAATCTGTCAACATATGGAAACCCCGCGCACTATAGTCGTAATACCTACTTGTGGATAAACCGGAAACGAAAATGCATCCACCTTATGCTACGTGTATATAAAAAAAATAATTAAGATCATTATTTACATTCTGAGTACATTTCTAAGGGACAATACATTTTATAAACCATGAATATTTGTTAAAATTTACAATAAAAAACTGCCAATAGAACTTACGTTGTTATATAAAAATGAGGGTTATTTTATGCAAAAATTATATTTTGTTGTGTATGTAAACTTACTTGCATGTCATATAGTATACTATTTTGTCGTTGTCTACCACAAAATAAGGAGTAGATATTTGTACTAACGGAAATAGCATTATGGACCTGTTCGGTGAAAGTTTTAATTCATTTTTAATCACAGAGCGGACTAGACACGGAGGTGCTAAAATGCAGCTAAAACACATACTCACACTACGAACTAAACGTAGTTTTACTTAATTAAAATGTTATACAATCGATATTCATTCATATTATTGCTGAAATCAGTTCCTCAAAGAAGAAAAGTCGATTGATAGATTTGCATATTGTTTTCGAAAACGGCAATCAGTGCTTTCACGGATTTTTATTGTTTGCAAAGTTTGCACACACGCATACCTACGCGAAACAATCCTCTAGTTTTCTATACAATGTTCACAGTTGAACGGATGGAATTTCCCTTTAAGAAAAAGTGAGAGTATATGAAGAGGTGTGTGTGTGTACTGTGTGTGTGTGTGTGTGCTACGCGTCACGGCAACTTCGTATTGCAGATTGAGTGTACACACTTTTAAGTAATGGAGAAAGTGATCTTTTTGAAGTAGAAAATGGCCACACCGATAATGTGCTAATGGCATGATCAACACTATGAAAGGAAATGATATGGTCTCCGAAAAATAGTGTTGTAGAAATTTTTCATACTTAAATTTACACGTTATTCACTAAATAAATAGCGTTGCTATTTTTGGTTTGTTTTTTCGGCTTGATCTGGACGTGTGTTTTATTGATTGAAGAAAGCTAACCTTTTCGCAGCCGTAGTCGTAAAATATTTGGACCTTGACATTAGATGGAAAACATGTGCGTTTGGTTTTGATAATTTGTTCGCTCAAAGCATTCGACTGCAAAACAATATTATGTACCTATTATGTTGGTTTAAAGGAAAGGTTCTCCAGTGATGGTTAACTTTAATTTTACCGCATGAAGCCTATGAGCACAAAAAATATAATTAAAATCACATACATAGGCAACCTAATTTGCGTCAGTGCTTATTTTCCTACTAGTCATTTTCGTTTTATAATTAAAAATGCCTACATGAGGTATTTTACCATTTTAAGACTTTATTTTAACAGTTGAAAGATTTTGCTGATGTATTTATACAGTAGGGTGGGCCGATTTTTTTTTTATTTTTAAATTCGGTAATGTGCTATCATGGAAAAGGTGTGAGTTAATGAATTAACTAAAACACCTATTTTTTTATTTTCGTATTTTAAACTGCCGCACAGGATTTAAAATAATTTTTATTTTTGATGTATTGTTTTATTTTTTAATGCGATATAATAGTAATAATGATAATAATCCACTCCTAAAGATCCCCCAACAGCTTCCGCCACTACGGTGGCAATGGGAGGCTCAAATTATCATTATTATTATTATTTTGTCCCATGTGTGCACATTCCCGAATTATATCATATTTAAAAAACAAACAAAATATAACAAAAATATAAAAAATTAAAATAATTTTAAAGCCTTTGCGGCAGTTCAAAACACCAAAATAAAAAAAAAATATGTATTTTCTTTAATTCATTAACCCACAACTTTACCATGACAGCAGAATATTCCTATGACTCCAGAATTTGAAAATTTAAAAGAATCGGCCCATCCTATTATACAGTGTGTTATCAAGTAGCGGATAAAATCAATAACTCCGTTTATGTTTGCGATAGAGCAAAAGTATAAAAGGGCTATATAGCCATCGAAATTAAAGCGCATATAAAGAAGCAATTTTTAGATTTTTCCAATATTTCTAAAAAAAATATTTCTAAAAAACGGGTATAGATATTTTCCCAGTATGCTCACTTCGAAAAAATTAAAAAATAGCATTCTCTAGTACATAGTCTATTTTATAGTAGGAGCTTACACTTATTCTTCTTCTGTTTTCTATCAGTTATACTGATACTGTTAAATTTTGAAGTTGGTTTGACAAGTGATAACAATTTTCGCCTACGCCTTTCTATGAAATCGATTTTTTTTTGTTTTTACCCAAAAAGCAGAGTTTGGGATGAAAACATTCCGCACGCACAACAAACGTAAATTCACGTATTGGCACTAAATTTGTACATAGTGTTTTGGAGCTAATTGTTCTTTTCAACTGTTTGACGGTCTGGTCTATTTGTTTTTCACGTCAAAATTACCATTAAAAAAATATATACGCAAAAAAATTAGGTTGACGTTGGAAATTCTCTTCATTTCAATATGAAAGTTGGGTATAAAAAATGAAAAAATTGAGTTTCAAGTGATGTGTTATACTAAAAAACGTTGATTCCATCTCCGATTCAATCTTTGCAAAAGCAAGCAACAATAGTGAACTTTTTCTAAAATTGCAAATGTACACAGTGTATATTATTAACATAATCGTTGGTGTGTATTATGTCCCCATAGACAAATAGGTACATAATAAATGTTATTCATTCTGAACAACTAAAGACACATGACACTTGATTGCTTTTGAAAGCAATTTTAAAAACAATCGGCAGTCGTAACCTACTTTCGTGTTCGATAAAGTACTTGAATAATTTCTTTAAATTATATTTTGCAAAAACTTTTTGTCCTAATGGTAAATCGTGTACTATTGCGAGATATTATTTGAAAATGAATGTTGTTGTGTGCGCACCGATAGTTAATTGTTACCTTAACTCAGCAGATATAAAACAAATACTATAAATAGCAGCAGCAGTAATACTTCTCGTAGGTACATTCATCAATGTAAGTGAAATTTTATGTCGATGTCACCAATATCAATTTACAGTGCACCTAATTGACTTGTTGATCGCTGGAAGCCACTTTTATATCAACCCACATGACATTGAACCTGACCGTATAGTTCTTTGCTGCTATATTATATTTCGACGTGTCTATAATTGAATCTGTTTTATTGCAACATATTGATGAAGTACCGAATCCACAATGAAATTATTTCAAACGGCGTTCTTGCCATAAAGGTTTGTGGATGTATATTTTCAGGAGCTTGTTCAGAGTGCCGGATTTTAAAATAACTCCACGTGGTACAAGTTTGTATAACTCTCGTACATAAAATGTAGTACTTATAGTAAGTTTCAACATGACCTGAAAGCGGAAATCCCAGTATCGTATAGGTTTACTATATTTAACGCGTTCAGACCTCTTTAATCCTATTATTTTGTTGAAACATCTGCCCAATCAGAACATCCAAATGCATAAGCATGACTACATTAGAACGCTCTATCTCTCAAAAAGTTACCAATGTTCTTTTTATCTAAATTTAGCTCATTTAGATAGAAAAAAAAAATGAACTTTGCAACCGTTGGCGATAGAAAGGTTTACCCATCACCATCACCAGTTCGGGAGTTATGCGTTCCAAGTTATCAAAAATTATGCAAAACTGCCATTTTACTACATCTGCAACTTTTAACGCTAGCTGTGTCCGATCTAATTGCCCGATATTGATGTTTCGAACGGTAGCGGATAGGAAATTGGTTCAGGAATTCATTTCTGAAAACCGCATTGCTCTAAGGTGCGCGGTTCGCGAGAAAACCGCGAGAAACCGCGGAAACTATGTTTTCCCACTTTCTGGCCAAACCGTTCGCGTTACGGGAAAACGGAGCTCACCGTTGGATTCAGAACATCCAAATGCATAAGCATGACTACATTAGAATGCTCTATCTCTCAAAAAGCTACCAATGTTCTTTTTATCTAAATTTAGCTCATTTAGATAGAAAAAAAATGAACTTTGCAACCGTTGGCGATAGCAAGGTTTACCCATCACCAAATGATAGCTCTCAATGACTACATAAAAAATATATATACTTTTATATGCCTAAGATTTACCATTTTGAAATTATGTGGTCCAATTCGCTTATTTTTATGTTATTGGAAAAAACGTAATTTTAGCACAACTCGGTAACCAGTAGAGACAGAGACTTTTCCTATGTAAATTTGTAATCAGCGCATCCGTTTTACTAGGATAGTAAAGGTTTCATGGTAATTCGCGTCCTAGTTTGTGAGGTAGGTGTGCCACTTCAAAATTATATTTTAAAATATGTGATTTCTTACAAAATTTTAGCCTCTCGGCAAAAACCCAACTGCCTTCAATCAAATTAAGATTGTGCTTGTTAGTACAGTTTTTGACGCTGATTACGCCGGTATAATTAGATTTTTCATATTTGGAACAGTTCGGGAGTTATGACGTTCCAAGTTATCAAAAATAATGCAAAACTGCCATTTTACTACATCTGCAACTTTTAACGCTAGCTGTGTCGGAGCTAATTGCCCGATATTGACGTTTCGAACGGTATCGGATAGGTAATTGGTTCAGGAATTCATTTCTGAAAGGCGCGTTGCTCTAGTACGCGCGGTTCGCGAGAAAACCGAGAGAAACCGCGGAAACTATGTTTTCCCACTTTCTGGCCAAACCGTTCGCGTTACGGGAAAACGGAGCTCACCGTTGGATTCAGAACATCCAAATGCATAAGCATGACTACATTAGAACGGTCTATCTCTCAAAAAACACCAATGTTCTTTTTATCTAAATTTAGCTCATTTAGATAGAAAAAAATGAACTTTGCAACCGTTGGCGATAGAAAGGTTTACGCATCACCAAATGATAGCTCTCAAAGACTACATAAAAAATATATATATACTTTTATATGCCTAAGATTTACCATTTTGAAATTATGTGGTCCAATTCGCTTATTTTTATGTTATTGGAAAAAACGTAATTTTAGCGCAACTCGGTAACCAGTAGAGACAGAGACTTTTCCTATGTAAATTTGTAATCAGCGCATCCGTTTTACTAGGATAGTAAAGGTTTCATGGTAATTCGCGTCCTAGTTTGTGAGGTAGGTGTGCCACTTCAAAATTATATTTTAAAATATGTGATTTCTTACAAAATTTTAGCCTCTCGGCAAAAACCCAACTGCCTTCAATCAAATTAAGATTGTGGTTCTTAGTACAGTTTTTGACGCTGATTACGCCGGTATAATTAGACTGTTTATATATGGAACAGTTCGGGAGTTATGACGTTCCAAGTTATCAAAATTAATGCAAAACTGCCATTTTACTACATCTGCAACTTTTAACGCTAGCTGTGTCCGATCTAATTCCCCGATATTGACGTTTCGAACGGTGGCGGATAGGAAATTGGTTCAGGAATTCCTTTCTGAAAACCGCGTTGCTCTAGTACGCGCGGTTCGCGAGAAACCGCGAGTAACCGCGGAAACTGTGTTTTCCCACTTTCTGGGCAAACCATTCGCGTTACGGGAAAACGGAGCTCACCGTTGGATTCAGAACATCCAAATGCATAAGCATGACTACATTAGAACGCTCTATCTCTCAAAAAGTTACCAATGTTCTTTTTATCTAAATTTAGCTCATTTAGATAGAAAAAAAATGAACTTTGCAACCGTTGGCGATAGAAAGGTTTACCCATCACCAAATGATAGCTCTCAACGACTACATAAAAAATATATATACTTTTATATACCTAAGATTTGCCATTTTGAAATTATGTGGTCCAATTCGCTTATTTTTATGTTATTGGAAAAAACGTAATTTTAGCGCAACTCGGTAACCAGTAGAGACAGAGACTTTTCCTATGTAAATTTGTAATCAGCGCATCCGTTTTACTAGGATAGTAAAGGTTTCATGGTAATTCGCGTCCTAGTTTGTGAGGTAGGTGTGCCACTTCAAAATTATATTTTAAAATATGTGATTTCTTACAAAATTTTAGCCTCTCGGCAAAAACCCAACTGCCTTCAATCAAATTAAGATTGTGGTTCTTAGTACAGTTTTTGACGCTGATTACGCCGGTATAATTAGACTGTTTATATATGGAACAGTTCGGGAGTTATGACGTTCCAAGTTATCAAAAATAATGCAAAACTGCCATTTTACTACATCTGCAACTTTTAACGCTAGCTGTGTCCGATCTAATTCCCCGATATTGACGTTTCGAACGGTAGCGGATAGGAAATTGGTTCAGGAATTCATTTCTGAAAACCGCATTGCTCTAGTACGCGCGGTTCGCGAGAAAACCGCGAGAAACCGCGGAAACTATGTTTTCCCACTTTCTGGCTAAACCGTTCGCGTTACGGGAAAATGGAGCTCACCGTTGGATTCAGAACATCCAAATGCATAAGCATGACTACATTAGAACGCTCTATCTCTCAAAACGTTACCAATGTTTTTTTATCTAAATTTAGCTCATTTAGATAGAAAAAAAATGAACTTTGCAACCGTTGGCGATAGAAAGGTTTACCCATCACCAAATGATAGCTCTCAACGACTACATAAAAAATATATATACTTTTATATGCCTAGGATTTACCATTTTGAAATTATGTGGTCCAATTCGCTTATTTTTATGTTATTGGAAAAAACGTAATTTTAGCACAACTCGGTAACCAGTGGAGACAGAGACTTTTCCTATGTAAATTTGTAATCAGCGCATCCGTTTTACTAGGATAGTAAAGGTTTCATGGTAATTCGCGTCCTAGTTTGTGTGGTAGGTGTGCCACTTCAAAATTATATTTTAAAATATGTGATTTCTTACAAAATTTTAGCCTCTCGGCAAAAACCCAACTGCCTTCAATCAAATTAAGATTGTGGTTCTTAGTACAGTTTTTGACGCTGATTACGCCGGTATAATTAGATTTTTCATATATGAAACAGTTCGGGAGTTATGACGTTCCAAGTTATCAAAAATAATGCAAAACTGCCATTTTACTACATCTGCAACTTTTAACGCTAGCTGTGTCCGATCTAATTGCCCGATATTGACGTTTCGAACGGTGGAGGATAGGAAATTGGTTCAGGAATTCATTTCTGAAAGCCGCGTTGCTCTAGTACGCGAGGTTCGCGAGAAAACCGCGAGAAACCGCGGAAACTATGTTTTCCCACTTTCTGGCCTAACCGTTCGCGTTACGGGAAAACGGAGCTCACCGTTGGATTCAGAACATCTAAATGCATAAGCATGACTACATTAGAACGGTCTATCTCTCAAAAAGTTACCAATGTTCTTTTTATCTAAATTTAGCTCATTTAGATAGAAAAAAAATGAACTTTGCAACCGTTGGCGATAGAAAGGTTTACCCATCACCAAATGATAGCTCTCAACGACTACATAAAAAATATATATACTTTTATATGCCTAAGATTTACCATTTTCAAATTATGTGGTCCAATTCGCTTATTTTTATGTTATTGGAAAAAACGTAATTTTAGCACAACTCGGTAACCAGTAGAGACAGAGACTTTTCCTATGTAAATTTGTAATCAGCGCACCCGTTTTACTATGATAGTAAAGGTTTCATGGTAATTCGCGTCCTAGTTTGTGAGGTAGGTGTGCCACTTCAAAATTATATTTTAAAATATGTGATTTCTTACAAAATTTTAGCCTCTCGGCAAAAACCCAACTGCCTTCAATCAAATTAAGATTGTGGTTGTTAGTACAGTTTTTGACGCTGATTACGCCGGTGTAATTAGATTTTTCATATTTGGAACAGTTCGGGAGTTATGACATTCCAAGTTATCAAACATAATGCAAAAACTGCCATTTTACTACATCTGCAACTTTTAACGCTACCTCGTCGTATCTAATTGCCCGATATTGACGTTTCGACCGGTATCGGATAGGAAATTGGTTCAGGAATTCATTTCTGAAAGCTGCGTTGCTCTAGTACGCGCGGTTCGCGAGAAAACCGCGAGAAACCGCGGAAACTATGTTTTCCCACTTTCTGGCCAAACCGTCCGCGTTACGGGAAAACGGAGCTCACCATTGGATTCAGAACATCCAAATGCATAAGCATGACTACATTAGAGCGCTCTATCTCTCAAAAAGTTACCGATGTTCTTTTTATCTAAATTTAGCTCATTTAGATAGAAAAAAAATGAACTTTGCAACCGTTGGCGATAGAAAGGTTTACCCATCACCAAATGATAGCTCTCAACGACTACATAAAAAATATATATACTTTTATATGCCTAGGATTTACCATTTTGAAATTATGTGGTCCAATTCGCTTATTTTTATGTTATTGGAAAAAACGTAATCTTAGCACAACTCGGTAACCAGTGGAGACAGAGACTTTTCCTATGTAAATTTGTAATCAGCGCACCCCTTTTAGTAGGATAGCAAAGGTTTCATGGTAATTCGCGTCCTAGTTTGTGAGGTAGGTGTGCCACTTCAAAATTATATTTTAAAATATGTGATTTCTTACAAAATTTTAGCCTCTCGGCAAAAACCCATCTGCTTTCAATCAAGTTAAGATTGTGGTTCTTAGTACAGCTTTTGACGCTGATTACGCCGGTATAATTAGATTTTTCATATATGAAACAGTTCGGGAGTTATGACGTTCCAAGTTATCAAAAATAATGCAAAACTGCCATTTTACTACATCTGCAACTTTTAACGCTAGCTGTGTCCGATCTAATTGCCCGATATTGACGTTTCGACCGGTATCGGATAGGAAATTGGTTCAGGAATTCATTTCTGAAAGCCGCGTTGCTCTAGCACGCGCGGTTCGCGAGAAACCGCGGAAACTATGTTTTCCCACTTTCTGGGCAAACCGTTCGCATTACGGGAAAACGGAGCTCACCGTTGGATTCAGAAAACCCAAATGCATAAGCATGACTACATTAGAACGCTCTATCTCTCAAAAAGTTATCAATGTTCTTTTTATCTAAATTTAGCTCATTTAGATAGAAAAAAATGAACTTTGCAACCGTTGGCGATAGAAAGGTTTACCCATCACCAAATAATAGCTCTCAACGACTACATAAAAAAATATATATACTTTTATATGCCTAAGATTTACCATTTTGAAATTATGTGGTCCAATTCGCTTATTTTTATGTTATTGGAAAAAACGTAATTTTAGCACAACTCGGTAACCAGTCGAGACAGAGACTTTTCCTATGTAAATTTGTAATCAGCGCACCCCTTTTAGTAGGATAGCAAAGGTTTCATGGTAATTCGCGTCCTAGTTTGTGAAGTAGGTGTGCCACTTCAAAATTATATTTTAAAATATGTGATTTCTTACAAAATTTTAGCCTCCCGGCAAAAACCCATCTGCTTTCAATCAAATTAAGATTGTGGTTGTTAGTACAGTTTTTGACTCTGATTACGCCGGTATAATTAGATTTTTCATATTTGGAACAGTTCGGGAGTTATGACGTTCCAAGTTATCAAAAATAATGCAAAACTGCCATTTTACTACATCTGCAACTTTTAACGCTACCTCGTCGGATCTAATTGCCCGATATTGACGTTTCGACCGGTACCGGATAGGAAATTGGTTCAGGAATTCATTTCTGAAAGCCGCGTTGCTCTAGTACGCGCGGTTCGCGAGAAAACCGCGGAAACTATGTTTTCCCACTTTCTGGCCAAACCGTCCGCGTTACGGGAAAACGGAGCTCACCGTTGGATTCAGAACATCCAAATGCATAAGCATGACTACATTAGAACGCGCTATCTCTCAAAAAGTTACCGATGTTCTTTTTATCTAAATTTAGCTCATTTAGCTAGAAAAAAATGAACTTTGCAACCGTTGGCGATAGAAAGGTTTACCCATCACCAAATGATAGCTCTCAACGACTACATAAAAAATATATATACTTTTATATGCCTAGGATTTACCATTTTGCAATTATGTGGTCCAATTCGCTTATTTTTATGTTATTGTAAAAAACGTAATTTTAGCACAACTCGGTAACCAGTAGAGACAGAGACTTTTCCTATGAAAATTTGTAATCAGCGCTCCCCTTTTAGTAGGATAGCAAAGGTTTCATGGTAATTCGCGTCCTAGTTTGTGAGGTAGGTGTGCCACTTCAACATTATATTTTAAAATATGTGATTTCTTACAAAATTTTAGCCTCTCGGCAAAAACCCACCTGCTTTCAATCAAATTAACATTGTAGTTGTTAGTACAGTTTTTGACGCTGATTACGCCGGTATAATTAGATTTTTCATATTTGGAACAGTTCGGGACTTATGACGTTCCAAGTTATCAAAAATAATGCAAAACTACCATTTTACTACATCTGCAACTTTTAACGCTAGCTGTGTCCGATCTAATTGCCCGATATTGACGTTTCGAACGGTGGCGGATAGGCAATTGGTTCAGAAATTCATTTCTGAAAGCCGCGTTGCTCTAGTACGCGAGGTTCGCGAGAAAACCGCGAGAAACCGCGGAAACTATGTTTTCCCACTTTCTGGCCTAACCGTTCGCGTTACGGGAAAACGGAGCTCACCGTTGGATTCAGAACATCTAAATGAATAAGCATGACTACATTAGAACGGTCTATCTCTCAAAAAGTTACCAATGTTCTTTTTATCTAAATTTAGCTCATTTAGATAGAAAAAAAGTTAACTTTGCAACCGTTGGCGATGGAAAGGTTTACCCATCACCAAATGATAGCTCTCAACGACTACATAAAAAATATATATACTTTTATATGCCTAAGATTTACCATTTTGAAATTATGTGGTCCAATTCGCTTATTTTTATGTTATTGGAAAAAACGTAATTTTAGCACAACTCGGTAACCAGTAGAGACAGAGACTTTTCCTATGTAAATTTGCAATCAGCGCACCCCTTTTAGTAGGATAGCAAAGGTTTCATGGTAATTCGCGTCCTAGTTTGTGAAGTAGGTGTGCCACTTCAAAATTATATTTTAAAATATGTGATTTCTTACAAAATTTTAGCCTCCCGGCAAAAACCCATCTGCTTTCAATCAAATTAAGATTGTGCTTCTTAGTACAGTTTTTGACGCTGATTACGCCGGTATAATTTGATTTTTCATATATGTATGAAACAGTTCGGGAGTTATGACGTTCCAAGTTATCAAAAATAATGCAAAACTGCCATTTTACTACATCTGCAACTTTTAACGCTAGCTGTGTCCGATCTAATTGCCCGATATTGACGTTTCGAACGGTGGCGGATAGGAAATTGGTTCAGGAATTCCTTTCTGAAAACCGCGTTGCTCTAGTACGCGCGGTTCGCGAGAAACCGCGAGTAACCGCGGAAACTGTGTTTTCCCACTTTCTGGGCAAACCGTTCGCGTTACGGGAAAACGGAGCTCACCGTTGGATTCAGAACATCCAAATGCATAAGCATGACTACATTAGAACGCTCTATCTCTCAAAAAGTTACCAATGTTCTTTTTATCTAAATTTAGCTCATTTAGATAGAAAAAAAATGAACTTTGCAACCGTTGGCGATAGAAAGGTTTACCCATCACCAAATGATAGCTCTCAACGACTACATAAAAAATATATATACTTTTATATGCCTAGGATTTACCATTTTGAAATTATGTGGTCCAATTCGCTTATTTTTATGTTATTGGAAAAAACGTAATTTTAGCACAACTCGGTAACCAGTGGAGACAGAGACTTTTCCTATGTAAATTTGTAATCAGCGCACCCCTTTTAGTAGGATAGCAAAGGTTTCATGGTAATTCGCGTCCTAGTTTGTGAAGTAGGTGTGCCACTTCAAAATTATATTTTAAAATATGTGATTTCTTACAAAATTTTAGCCTCCCGGCAAAAACCCATCTGCTTTCAATCAAATTAAGATTGTGGTTCTTAGTACAGCTTTTGACGCTGATTACGCCGGTATAATTTGATTTTTCATATATGTATGAAACAGTTCGGGAGTTATGACGTTCCAAGTTATCAAAAATAATGCAAAACTGCCATTTTACTACATCTGCAACTTTTAACGCTAGCTGTGTCCGATCTAATTGCCCGATATTGACGTTTCGAACGGTGGCGGATAGGAAATTGGTTCAGGAACTCCTTTCTGAAAACCGCGTTGCTCTAGTACGCGCGGTTCGCGAGAAACCGCGAGTAACCGCGGAAACTGTGTTTTCCCACTTTCTGGGCAAACCGTTCGCGTTACGGGAAAACGGAGCTCACCGTTGGATTCAGAACATCCAAATGCATAAGCATGACTACATTAGAACGCTCTATCTCTCAAAAAGTTACCAATGTTCTTTTTATCTAAATTTAGCTCATTTAGATAGAAAAAAAATGAACTTTGCAACCGTTGGCGATAGAAAGGTTTACCCATCACCAAATGATAGCTCTCAACGACTACATAAAAAATATATATACTTTTATATACCTAAGATTTGCCATTTTGAAATTATGTGGTCCAATTCGCTTATTTTTATGTTATTGGAAAAAACGTAATTTTAGCACAACTCGGTAACCAGTAGAGACAGAGACTTTTCCTATGTAAATTTGTAATCAGCGCACCCGTTTTACTAGGATAGTAAAGGTTTCATGGTAATTCGCGTCCTAGTTTGTGAGGTAGGTGTGCCACTTCAAAATTCTATTTTAAAATATGTGATTTCTTACAAAATTTTAGCCTCTCGGCAAAAACCCAACTGCCTTCAATCAAATTAAGATTGTGGTTGTTAGTACAGTTTTTGACTCTGATTACGCCGGTATAATTAGATTTTTCATATTTGGAACAGTTCGGGAGTTATGACGTTCCAAGTTATCAAAAATAATGCAAAACTGCCATTTTACTACATCTGCAACTTTTAACGCTAGCTGTGTCCGATCTAATTGCCCGATATTGACGTTTCGAACGGTGGCGGATAGGAAATTGGTTCAGGAACTCCTTTCTGAAAACCGCGTTGCTCTAGTACGCGCGGTTCGCGAGAAACCGCGAGTAACCGCGGAAACTGTGTTTTCCCACTTTCTGGGCAAACCGTTCGCGTTACGGGAAAACGGAGCTCACCGTTGGATTCAGAACATCCAAATGCATAAGCATGACTACATTAGAACGCTCTATCTCTCAAAAAGTTACCAATGTTCTTTTTATCTAAATTTAGCTCATTTAGATAGAAAAAAAATGAACTTTGCAACCGTTGGCGATAGAAAGGTTTACCCATCACCAAATGATAGCTCTCAACGACTACATAAAAAATATATATACTTTTATATACCTAAGATTTGCCATTTTGAAATTATGTGGTCCAATTCGCTTATTTTTATGTTATTGGAAAAAACGTAATTTTAGCACAACTCGGTAACCAGTAGAGACAGAGACTTTTCCTATGTAAATTTGTAATCAGCGCACCCGTTTTACTAGGATAGTAAAGGTTTCATGGTAATTCGCGTCCTAGTTTGTGAGGTAGGTGTGCCACTTCAAAATTCTATTTTAAAATATGTGATTTCTTACAAAATTTTAGCCTCTCGGCAAAAACCCATCTGCTTTCAATCAAGTTAAGATTGTGGTTCTTAGTACAGCTTTTGACGCTGATTACGCCGGTATAATTAGATTTTTCATATATGAAACAGTTCGGGAGTTATGACGTTCCAAGTTATCAAAAATAATGCAAAACTGCCATTTTACTACATCTGCAACTTTTAACGCTAGCTGTGTCCGATCTAATTGCCCGATATTGACGTTTCGACCGGTATCGGATAGGAAATTGGTTCAGGAATTCATTTCTGAAAGCCGCGTTGCTCTAGTACGCGCGGTTCGCGAGAAACCGCGGAAACTATGTTTTCCCACTTTCTGGGCAAACCGTTCGCATTACGGGAAAACGGAGCTCACCGTTGGATTCAGAAAACCCAAATGCATAAGCATGACTACATTAGAACGCTCTATCTCTCAAAAAGTTATCAATGTTCTTTTTATCTAAATTTAGCTCATTTAGATAGAAAAAAATGAACTTTGCAACCGTTGGCGATAGAAAGGTTTACCCATCACCAAATAATAGCTCTCAACGACTACATAAAAAAATATATATACTTTTATATGCCTAAGATTTACCATTTTGAAATTATGTGGTCCAATTCGCTTATTTTTATGTTATTGGAAAAAACGTAATTTTAGCACAACTCGGTAACCAGTCGAGACAGAGACTTTTCCTATGTAAATTTGTAATCAGCGCACCCCTTTTAGTAGGATAGCAAAGGTTTCATGGTAATTCGCGTCCTAGTTTGTGAAGTAGGTGTGCCACTTCAAAATTATATTTTAAAATATGTGATTTCTTACAAAATTTTAGCCTCCCGGCAAAAACCCATCTGCTTTCAATCAAATTAAGATTGTGGTTGTTAGTACAGTTTTTGACTCTGATTACGCCGGTATAATTAGATTTTTCATATTTGGAACAGTTCGGGAGTTATGACGTTCCAAGTTATCAAAAATAATGCAAAACTGCCATTTTACTACATCTGCAACTTTTAACGCTACCTCGTCGGATCTAATTGCCCGATATTGACGTTTCGACCGGTACCGGATAGGAAATTGGTTCAGGAATTCATTTCTGAAAGCCGCGTTGCTCTAGTACGCGCGGTTCGCGAGAAAACCGCGGAAACTATGTTTTCCCACTTTCTGGCCAAACCGTCCGCGTTACGGGAAAACGGAGCTCACCGTTGGATTCAGAACATCCAAATGCATAAGCATGACTACATTAGAACGCGCTATCTCTCAAAAAGTTACCGATGTTCTTTTTATCTAAATTTAGCTCATTTAGATAGAAAAAAAGTGAACTTTGCAACCGTTGGCGATGGAAAGGTTTACCCATCACCAAATGATAGCTCTCAACGACTACATAAAAAATATATATACTTTTATATGCCTAGGATTTACCATTTTGCAATTATGTGGTCCAATTCGCTTATTTTTATGTTATTGTAAAAAACGTAATTTTAGCACAACTCGGTAACCAGTAGAGACAGAGACTTTTCCTATGAAAATTTGTAATCAGCGCTCCCCTTTTAGTAGGATAGCAAAGGTTTCATGGTAATTCGCGTCCTAGTTTGTGAGGTAGGTGTGCCACTTCAACATTATATTTTAAAATATGTGATTTCTTACAAAATTTTAGCCTCTCGGCAAAAACCCACCTGCTTTCAATCAAATTAACATTGTAGTTGTTAGTACAGTTTTTGACGCTGATTACGCCGGTATAATTAGATTTTTCATATTTGGAACAGTTCGGGACTTATGACGTTCCAAGTTATCAAAAATAATGCAAAACTACCATTTTACTACATCTGCAACTTTTAACGCTAGCTGTGTCCGATCTAATTGCCCGATATTGACGTTTCGAACGGTGGCGGATAGGCAATTGGTTCAGAAATTCATTTCTGAAAGCCGCGTTGCTCTAGTACGCGAGGTTCGCGAGAAAACCGCGAGAAACCGCGGAAACTATGTTTTCCCACTTTCTGGCCTAACCGTTCGCGTTACGGGAAAACGGAGCTCACCGTTGGATTCAGAACATCTAAATGAATAAGCATGACTACATTAGAACGGTCTATCTCTCAAAAAGTTACCAATGTTCTTTTTATCTAAATTTAGCTCATTTAGATAGAAAAAAAGTTAACTTTGCAACCGTTGGCGATGGAAAGGTTTACCCATCACCAAATGATAGCTCTCAACGACTACATAAAAAATATATATACTTTTATATGCCTAAGATTTACCATTTTGAAATTATGTGGTCCAATTCGCTTATTTTTATGTTATTGGAAAAAACGTAATTTTAGCACAACTCGGTAACCAGTAGAGACAGAGACTTTTCCTATGTAAATTTGCAATCAGCGCACCCCTTTTAGTAGGATAGCAAAGGTTTCATGGTAATTCGCGTCCTAGTTTGTGAAGTAGGTGTGCCACTTCAAAATTATATTTTAAAATATGTGATTTCTTACAAAATTTTAGCCTCCCGGCAAAAACCCATCTGCTTTCAATCAAATTAAGATTGTGCTTCTTAGTACAGTTTTTGACGCTGATTACGCCGGTATAATTTGATTTTTCATATATGTATGAAACAGTTCGGGAGTTATGACGTTCCAAGTTATCAAAAATAATGCAAAACTGCCATTTTACTACATCTGCAACTTTTAACGCTAGCTGTGTCCGATCTAATTGCCCGATATTGACGTTTCGAACGGTGGCGGATAGGAAATTGGTTCAGGAATTCCTTTCTGAAAACCGCGTTGCTCTAGTACGCGCGGTTCGCGAGAAACCGCGAGTAACCGCGGAAACTGTGTTTTCCCACTTTCTGGGCAAACCGTTCGCGTTACGGGAAAACGGAGCTCACCGTTGGATTCAGAACATCCAAATGCATAAGCATGACTACATTAGAACGCTCTATCTCTCAAAAAGTTACCAATGTTCTTTTTATCTAAATTTAGCTCATTTAGATAGAAAAAAAATGAACTTTGCAACCGTTGGCGATAGAAAGGTTTACCCATCACCAAATGATAGCTCTCAACGACTACATAAAAAATATATATACTTTTATATGCCTAGGATTTACCATTTTGAAATTATGTGGTCCAATTCGCTTATTTTTATGTTATTGGAAAAAACGTAATTTTAGCACAACTCGGTAACCAGTGGAGACAGAGACTTTTCCTATGTAAATTTGTAATCAGCGCACCCCTTTTAGTAGGATAGCAAAGGTTTCATGGTAATTCGCGTCCTAGTTTGTGAGGTAGGTGTGCCACTTCAAAATTATATTTTAAAATATGTGATTTCTTACAAAATTTTAGCCTCTCGGCAAAAACCCATCTGCTTTCAATCAAGTTAAGATTGTGGTTCTTAGTACAGCTTTTGACGCTGATTACGCCGGTATAATTAGATTTTTCATATATGAAACAGTTCGGGAGTTATGACGTTCCAAGTTATCAAAAATAATGCAAAACTGCCATTTTACTACATCTGCAACTTTTAACGCTAGCTGTGTCCGATCTAATTGCCCGATATTGACGTTTCGACCGGTATCGGATAGGAAATTGGTTCAGGAATTCATTTCTGAAAGCCGCGTTGCTCTAGTACGCGCGGTTCGCGAGAAACCGCGGAAACTATGTTTTCCCACTTTCTGGGCAAACCGTTCGCATTACGGGAAAACGGAGCTCACCGTTGGATTCAGAAAACCCAAATGCATAAGCATGACTACATTAGAACGCTCTATCTCTCAAAAAGTTATCAATGTTCTTTTTATCTAAATTTAGCTCATTTAGATAGAAAAAAATGAACTTTGCAACCGTTGGCGATAGAAAGGTTTACCCATCACCAAATAATAGCTCTCAACGACTACATAAAAAAATATATATACTTTTATATGCCTAAGATTTACCATTTTGAAATTATGTGGTCCAATTCGCTTATTTTTATGTTATTGGAAAAAACGTAATTTTAGCACAACTCGGTAACCAGTCGAGACAGAGACTTTTCCTATGTAAATTTGTAATCAGCGCACCCCTTTTAGTAGGATAGCAAAGGTTTCATGGTAATTCGCGTCCTAGTTTGTGAAGTAGGTGTGCCACTTCAAAATTATATTTTAAAATATGTGATTTCTTACAAAATTTTAGCCTCCCGGCAAAAACCCATCTGCTTTCAATCAAATTAGGATTGTGGTTCTTAGTACAGTTTTTGACGCTGATTACGCCGGTATAATTTGATTTTTCATATATGTATGAAACAGTTCGGGAGTTATGACGTTCCAAGTTATCAAAAATAATGCAAAACTGCCATTTTACTACATCTGCAACTTTTAACGCTAGCTGTGTCCGATCTAATTGCCCGATATTGACGTTTCGAACGGTGGCGGATAGGAAATTGGTTCAGGAACTCCTTTCTGAAAACCGCGTTGCTCTAGTACGCGCGGTTCGCGAGAAACCGCGAGTAACCGCGGAAACTGTGTTTTCCCACTTTCTGGGCAAACCGTTCGCGTTACGGGAAAACGGAGCTCACCGTTGGATTCAGAACATCCAAATGCATAAGCATGACTACATTAGAACGCTCTATCTCTCAAAAAGTTACCAATGTTCTTTTTATCTAAATTTAGCTCATTTAGATAGAAAAAAAATGAACTTTGCAACCGTTGGCGATAGAAAGGTTTACCCATCACCAAATGATAGCTCTCAACGACTACATAAAAAATATATATACTTTTATATACCTAAGATTTGCCATTTTGAAATTATGTGGTCCAATTCGCTTATTTTTATGTTATTGGAAAAAACGTAATTTTAGCACAACTCGGTAACCAGTAGAGACAGAGACTTTTCCTATGTAAATTTGTAATCAGCGCACCCGTTTTACTAGGATAGTAAAGGTTTCATGGTAATTCGCGTCCTAGTTTGTGAGGTAGGTGTGCCACTTCAAAATTCTATTTTAAAATATGTGATTTCTTACAAAATTTTAGCCTCTCGGCAAAAACCCAACTGCCTTCAATCAAATTAAGATTGTGGTTGTTAGTACAGTTTTTGACTCTGATTACGCCGGTATAATTAGATTTTTCTTATTTGGAACAGTTCGGGAGTTATGACGTTCCAAGTTATCAAAAATAATGCAAAACTGCCATTTTACTACATCTGCAACTTTTAACGCTACCTCGTCGGATCTAATTGCCCGATATTGACGTTTCGACCGGTACCGGATAGGAAATTGGTTCAGGAATTCATTTCTGAAAGCCGCGTTGCTCTAGTACGCGCGGTTCGCGAGAAAACCGCGAGAAACCGCGGAAACTATGTTTTCCCACTTTCTGGCCAAACCGTCCGCGTTACGGGAAAACGGAGCTCACCGTTGGATTCAGAACATCCAAATGCATAAGCATGACTACATTAGAACGCGCTATCTCTCAAAAAGTTACCGATGTTCTTTTTATCTAAATTTAGCTCATTTAGCTAGAAAAAAATGAACTTTGCAACCGTTGGCGATAGAAAGGTTTACCCATCACCAAATGATAGCTCTCAACGACTACATAAAAAATATATATACTTTTATATGCCTAGGATTTACCATTTTGCAATTATGTGGTCCAATTCGCTTATTTTTATGTTATTGTAAAAAACGTAATTTTAGCACAACTCGGTAACCAGTAGAGACAGAGACTTTTCCTATGTAAATTTGTAGTCAGCGCTCCCCTTTTAGTAGGATAGCAAAGGTTTCATGGTAATTCGCGTCCTAGTTTGTGAGGTAGGTGTGCCACTTCAACATTATATTTTAAAATATGTGATTTCTTACAAAATTTTAGCCTCTCGGCAAAAACCCACCTGCTTTCAATCAAATTAACATTGTAGTTGTTAGTACAGTTTTTGACGCTGATTACGCCGGTATAATTAGATTTTTAATATATGAAACAGTTCGGGAGTTATGACGTTCCAAGTTATCAAAAATAATGCAAAACTGCCATTTTATTACATCTGCAACTTTTAACGCTAGCTGTGTCGGATCTAATTGCCCGATATTGACGTTTCGAACGGTGGCGGATAGGAAATTGGTTCAGGAATTCATTTCTGAAAGCCGCGTTGCTCTAGTACGCGCGGTTCGCGAGAAAACCGCGAGAAACCGCGGAAACTATGTTTTCCCACTTTCTGGGCAAACCGTTCGCGTTACGGGAAAACGAAGCTCACCGTTGGATTCAGAACACCCAAATGCATAAGCATGACTACATTAGAACGCTCTATCTCTCAAAAAGTTACCAATGTTCTTTTTATCTAAATTTAGCTCATTTAGATAGAAAAAAAAATTAACTTTGCAACCGTTGGCGATAGAACATAAAAAATATATATACTTTTATATACCTAAGATTTGCCATTTTGAAATTATGTATTCCAATTCGCTTATTTTTATGTTATTGGAAAATACGTAATTTTAGCACAACTCGGTAACCAGTAGAGACAGAGACTTTTCCTATGTAAATCTGTAATCAGCGCACCCGTTTTACTAGGATAGTAAAGGTTTCATGGTAATACGCGTCCTAGTTTGTGAGGTAGGTGTGCCACTTCAAAATTATATTTTAAAATATGTGATTTCTTACAAAATTTTAGCTTCTCGGCAAAAACCCAACTGCCTTCAATCAAATTAAGATTGTGGTTGTTAGTACAGTTTTTGACTCTGATTACGCCGGTATAATTAGATTTTTTATATTTGGAACAGTTCGGGAGTTATGACGTTCCAAGTTATCAAAAATAATGCAAAACTGCCATTTTACTACATCTGCAACTTTTAACGCTAGCTGTGTCCGATCTAATTGCCCGATATTGACGTTTCGAACGGTGGCGGATAGGAAATTGGTTCAGGAATTCATTTTTGAAAGCCGCGTTGCTCTAGTACGCGCGGTTCACGAGAAAACCGCGAGAAACCGCGGAAACTATGTTTTCCCACTTTCTGGCCTAACCGTTCGAGTTACGGGAAAACGGAGCTCACCGTTGGATTCAGAACATCTAAATGAATAAGCATGACTACATTAGAACGGTCTATCTCTCAAAAAGTTACCAATGTTCTTTTTATCTAAATTTAGCTCATTTAGATAGAAAAAAAGTGAACTTTGCAACCGTTGGCGATGGAAAGGTTTACCCATCACCAAATGATAGCTCTCAACGACTACATAAAAAATATATATACTTTTATATGCCTAAGATTTACCATTTTGAAATTATGTGGTCCAATTCGCTTATTTTTATGTTATTGGAAAAAACGTAATTTTAGCACAACTCGGTAACCAGTAGAGACAGAGACTTTTCCTATGTAAATTTGCAATCAGCGCAGCCGTTTTAGTAGGATAGCAAAGGTTTCATGGTAATTGGCGTCCTAGTTTGTGAAGTAGGTGTGCCACTTCAAAATTATATTTTAAAATATGTGATTTCTTACAAAATTTTAGCCTCCCGGCAAAAACCCATCTGCTTTCAATCAAATTAAGATTGTGCTTCTTAGTACAGTTTTTGACGCTGATTACGCCGGTATAATTTGATTTTTCATATATGTATGAAACAGTTCGGGAGTTATGACGTTCCAAGTTATCAAAAATAATGCAAAACTGCCATTTTACTACATCTGCAACTTTTAACGCTAGCTGTGTCCGATCTAATTGCCCGATATTGACGTTTCGAACGGTGGCGGATGGGAAATTGGTTCAGGAATTCCTTTCTGAAAACCGCGTTGCTCTAGTACGCGCGGTTCGCGAGAAACCGCGAGTAACCGCGGAAACTGTGTTTTCCCACTTTCTGGGCAAACCGTTCGCGTTACGGGAAAACGGAGCTCACCGTTGGATTCAGAACATCCAAATGCATAAGCATGACTACATTAGAACGCTCTATCTCTCAAAAAGTTACCAATGTTCTTTTTATCTAAATTTAGCTCATTTAGATAGAAAAAAAATGAACTTTGCAACCGTTGGCGATAGAAAGGTTTACCCATCACCAAATGATAGCTCTCAACGACTACATAAAAAATATATATACTTTTATATACCTAAGATTTGCCATTTTGAAATTATGTGGTCCAATTCGCTTATTTTTATGTTATTGGAAAAAACGTAATTTTAGCACAACTCGGTAACCAGTAGAGACAGAGACTTTTCCTATGTAAATTTGTAATCAGCGCACCCGTTTTACTAGGATAGTAAAGGTTTCATGGTAATTCGCGTCCTAGTTTGTGAGGTAGGTGTGCCACTTCAAAATTCTATTTTAAAATATGTGATTTCTTACAAAATTTTAGCCTCTCGGCAAAAACCCAACTGCCTTCAATCAAATTAAGATTGTGGTTGTTAGTACAGTTTTTGACTCTGATTACGCCGGTATAATTAGATTTTTCATATTTGGAACAGTTCGGGAGTTATGACGTTCCAAGTTATCAAAAATAATGCAAAACTGCCATTTTACTACATCTGCAACTTTTAACGCTACCTCGTCGGATCTAATTGCCCGATATTGACGTTTCGACCGGTACCGGATAGGAAATTGGTTCAGGAATTCATTTCTGAAAGCCGCGTTGCTCTAGTACGCGCGGTTCGCGAGAAAACCGCGAGAAACCGCGGAAACTATGTTTTCCCACTTTCTGGCCAAACCGTCCGCGTTACGGGAAAACGGAGCTCACCGTTGGATTCAGAACATCCAAATGCATAAGCATGACTAAATTAGAACGCGCTATCTCTCAAAAAGTTACCGATGTTCTTTTTATCTAAATTTAGCTCATTTAGCTAGAAAAAAATGAACTTTGCAACCGTTGGCGATAGAAAGGTTTACCCATCACCAAATGATAGCTCTCAACGACTACATAAAAAATATATATACTTTTATATGCCTAGGATTTACCATTTTGCAATTATGTGGTCCAATTCGCTTATTTTTATGTTATTGTAAAAAACGTAATTTTAGCACAACTCGGTAACCAGTAGAGACAGAGACTTTTCCTATGTAAATTTGTAGTCAGCGCTCCCCTTTTAGTAGGATAGCAAAGGTTTCATGGTAATTCGCGTCCTAGTTTGTGAGGTAGGTGTGCCACTTCAACATTATATTTTAAAATATGTGATTTCTTACAAAATTTTAGCCTCTCGGCAAAAACCCACCTGCTTTCAATCAAATTAACATTGTAGTTGTTAGTACAGTTTTTGACGCTGATTACGCCGGTATAATTAGATTTTTCATATTTGGAACAGTTCGGGACTTATGACGTTCCAAGTTATCAAAAATAATGCAAAACTACCATTTTACTACATCTGCAACTTTTAACGCTAGCTGTGTCCGATCTAATTGCCCGATATTGACGTTTCGAACGGTGGCGGATAGGCAATTGGTTCAGAAATTCATTTCTGAAAGCCGCGTTGCTCTAGTACGCGAGGTTCGCGAGAAAACCGCGAGAAACCGCGGAAACTATGTTTTCCCACTTTCTGGCCTAACCGTTCGCGTTACGGGAAAACGGAGCTCACCGTTGGATTCAGAACATCTAAATGAATAAGCATGACTACATTAGAACAGTCTATCTCTCAAAAAGTTACCAATGTTCTTTTTATCTAAATTTAGCTCATTTAGATAGAAAAAAAGTTAACTTTGCAACCGTTGGCGATGGAAAGGTTTACCCATCACCAAATGATAGCTCTCAACGACTACATAAAAAATATATATACTTTTATATGCCTAAGATTTACCATTTTGAAATTATGTGGTCCAATTCGCTTATTTTTATGTTATTGGAAAAAACGTAATTTTAGCACAACTCGGTAACCAGTAGAGACAGAGACTTTTCCTATGTAAATTTGCAATCAGCGCACCCCTTTTAGTAGGATAGCAAAGGTTTCATGGTAATTCGCGTCCTAGTTTGTGAAGTAGGTGTGCCACTTCAAAATTATATTTTAAAATATGTGATTTCTTACAAAATTTTAGCCTCCCGGCAAAAACCCATCTGCTTTCAATCAAATTAAGATTGTGCTTCTTAGTACAGTTTTTGACGCTGATTACGCCGGTATAATTTGATTTTTCATATATGTATGAAACAGTTCGGGAGTTATGACGTTCCAAGTTATCAAAAATAATGCAAAACTGCCATTTTACTACATCTGCAACTTTTAACGCTAGCTGTGTCCGATCTAATTGCCCGATATTGACGTTTCGAACGGTGGCGGATAGGAAATTGGTTCAGGAATTCCTTTCTGAAAACCGCGTTGCTCTAGTACGCGCGGTTCGCGAGAAACCGCGAGTAACCGCGGAAACTGTGTTTTCCCACTTTCTGGGCAAACCGTTCGCGTTACGGGAAAACGGAGCTCACCGTTGGATTCAGAACATCCAAATGCATAAGCATGACTACATTAGAACGCTCTATCTCTCAAAAAGTTACCAATGTTCTTTTTATCTAAATTTAGCTCATTTAGATAGAAAAAAAATGAACTTTGCAACCGTTGGCGATAGAAAGGTTTACCCATCACCAAATGATAGCTCTCAACGACTACATAAAAAATATATATACTTTTATATACCTAAGATTTGCCATTTTGCAATTATGTGGTCCAATTCGCTTATTTTTATGTTATTGGAAAAAACGTAATTTTAGCACAACTCGGTAACCAGTAGAGACAGAGACTTTTCCTATGTAAATTTGTAATCAGCGCACCCGTTTTACTAGGATAGTAAAGGTTTCATGGTAATTCGCGTCCTAGTTTGTGAGGTAGGTGTGCCACTTCAAAATTCTATTTTAAAATATGTGATTTCTTACAAAATTTTAGCCTCTCGGCAAAAACCCAACTGCCTTCAATCAAATTAAGATTGTGGTTGTTAGTACAGTTTTTGACTCTGATTACGCCGGTATAATTAGATTTTTCATATTTGGAACAGTTCGGGAGTTATGACGTTCCAAGTTATCAAAAATAATGCAAAACTGCCATTTTACTACATCTGCAACTTTTAACGCTAGCTGTGTCCGATCTAATTGCCCGATATTGACGTTTCGAACGGTGGCGGATAGGCAATTGGTTCAGAAATTCATTTCTGAAAGCCGCGTTGCTCTAGTACGCGAGGTTCGCGAGAAAACCGCGAGAAACCGCGGAAACTATGTTTTCCCACTTTCTGGCCTAACCGTTCGCGTTACGGGAAAACGGAGCTCACCGTTGGATTCAGAACATCTAAATGAATAAGCATGACTACATTAGAACGGTCTATCTCTCAAAAAGTTACCAATGTTCTTTTTATCTAAATTTAGATAGAAAAAAAGTTAACTTTGCAACCGTTGGCGATGGAAAGGTTTACCCATCACCAAATGATAGCTCTCAACGACTACATAAAAAATATATATACTTTTATATGCCTAAGATTTACCATTTTGAAATTATGTGGTCCAATTCGCTTATTTTTATGTTATTGGAAAAAACGTAATTTTAGCACAACTCGGTAACCAGTAGAGACAGAGACTTTTCCTATGTAAATTTGCAATCAGCGCACCCCTTTTAGTAGGATAGCAAAGGTTTCATGGTAATTCGCGTCCTAGTTTGTGAAGTAGGTGTGCCACTTCAAAATTATATTTTAAAATATGTGATTTCTTACAAAATTTTAGCCTCCCGGCAAAAACCCATCTGCTTTCAATCAAATTAAGATTGTGGTTCTTAGTACAGTTTTTGACGCTGATTACGCCGGTATAATTTGATTTTTCATATATGTATGAAACAGTTCGGGAGTTATGACGTTCCAAGTTATCAAAAATAATGCAAAACTGCCATTTTACTACATCTGCAACTTTTAACGCTAGCTGTGTCCGATCTAATTGCCCGATATTGACGTTTCGAACGGTGGCGGATAGGAAATTGGTTCAGGAATTCCTTTCTGAAAACCGCGTTGCTCTAGTACGCGCGGTTCGCGAGAAACCGCGAGTAACCGCGGAAACTGTGTTTTCCCACTTTCTGGGCAAACCATTCGCGTTACGGGAAAACGGAGCTCACCGTTGGATTCAGAACATCCAAATGCATAAGCATGACTACATTAGAACGCTCTATCTCTCAAAAAGTTACCAATGTTCTTTTTATCTAAATTTAGCTCATTTAGATAGAAAAAAAATGAACTTTGCAACCGTTGGCGATAGAAAGGTTTACCCATCACCAAATGATAGCTCTCAACGACTACATAAAAAATATATATACTTTTATATACCTAAGATTTGCCATTTTGAAATTATGTGGTCCAATTCGCTTATTTTTATGTTATTGGAAAAAACGTAATTTTAGCACAACTCGGTAACCAGTAGAGACAGAGACTTTTCCTATGTAAATTTGTAATCAGCGCACCCGTTTTACTAGGATAGTAAAGGTTTCATGGTAATTCGCGTCCTAGTTTGTGAGGTAGGTGTGCCACTTCAAAATTCTATTTTAAAATATGTGATTTCTTACAAAATTTTAGCCTCTCGGCAAAAACCCAACTGCCTTCAATCAAATTAAGATTGTGGTTGTTAGTACAGTTTTTGACTCTGATTACGCCGGTATAATTAGATTTTTCATATTTGGAACAGTTCGGGAGTTATGACGTTCCAAGTTATCAAAAATAATGCAAAACTGCCATTTTACTACATCTGCAACTTTTAACGCTACCTCGTCGGATCTAATTGCCCGATATTGACGTTTCGACCGGTACCGGATAGGAAATTGGTTCAGGAATTCATTTCTGAAAGCCGCGTTGCTCTAGTACGCTCGGTTCGCGAGAAAACCGCGAGAAACCGCGGAAACTATGTTTTCCCACTTTCTGGCCAAACCGTCCGCGTTACGGGAAAACGGAGCTCACCGTTGGATTCAGAACATCCAAATGCATAAGCATGACTACATTAGAACGCGCTATCTCTCAAAAAGTTACCGATGTTCTTTTTATCTAGAAAAAAATGAACTTTGCAACCGTTGGCGATAGAAAGGTTTACCCATCACCAAATGATAGCTCTCAACGACTACATAAAAAATATATATACTTTTATATGCCTAGGATTTACCATTTTGCAATTATGTGGTCCAATTCGCTTATTTTTATGTTATTGTAAAAAACGTAATTTTAGCACAACTCGGTAACCAGTAGAGACAGAGACTTTTCCTATGTAAATTTGTAATCAGCGCTCCCCTTTTAGTAGGATAGCAAAGGTTTCATGGTAATTCGCGTCCTAGTTTGTGAGGTAGGTGTGCCACTTCAACATTATATTTTAAAATATGTGATTTCTTACAAAATTTTAGCCTCTCGGCAAAAACCCACCTGCTTTCAATCAAATTAACATTGTAGTTGTTAGTACAGTTTTTGACGCTGATTACGCAGGTATAATTAGATTTTTCATATTTGGAACAGTTCGGGACTTATGACGTTCCAAGTTATCAAAAATAATGCAAAACTACCATTTTACTACATCTGCAACTTTTAACGCTAGCTGTGTCCGATCTAATTGCCCGATATTGACGTTTCGAACGGTGGCGGATAGGCAATTGGTTCAGAAATTCATTTCTGAAAGCCGCGTTGCTCTAGTACGCGAGGTTCGCGAGAAAACCGCGAGAAACCGCGGAAACTATGTTTTCTCACTTTCTGGCCTAACCGTTCGCGTTACGGGAAAACGGAGCTCACCGTTGGATTCAGAACATCTAAATGAATAAGCATGACTACATTAGAACGGTCTATCTCTCAAAAAGTTACCAATGTTCTTTTTATCTAAATTTAGCTCATTTAGATAGAAAAAAAGTTAACTTTGCAACCGTTGGCGATGGAAAGGTTTACCCATCACCAAATGATAGCTCTCAACGACTACATAAAAAATATATATACTTTTATATGCCTAAGATTTACCATTTTGAAATTATGTGGTCCAATTCGCTTATTTTTATGTTATTGGAAAAAACGTAATTTTAGCACAACTCGGTAACCAGTAGAGACAGAGACTTTTCCTATGTAAATTTGCAATCAGCGCACCCCTTTTAGTAGGATAGCAAAGGTTTCATGGTAATTGGCGTCCTAGTTTGTGAGGTAGGTGTGCCACTTCAAAATTATATTTTAAAATATGTGATTTCTTACAAAATTTTAGCCTCTCGGCAAAAACCCATCTGCTTGCAATCAAATTAAGATTGTGGTTCTTAGTACAGTTTTTGACGCTGATTACGCCGGTATAATTAGATTTTTAATATATGAAACAGTTCGGGAGTTATGACGTTCCAAGTTATCAAAAATAATGCAAAACTGCCATTTTATTACATCTGCAACTTTTAACGCTAGCTGTGTCGGATCTAATTGCCCGATATTGACGTTTCGAACGGTGGCGGATAGGAAATTGGTTCAGGAATTCATTTCTGAAAGCCGCGTTGCTCTAGTACGCGCGGTTCGCGAGAAAACCGCGAGAAACCGCGGAAACTATGTTTTCCCACTTTCTGGGCAAACCGTTCGCGTTACGGGAAAACGAAGCTCACCGTTGGATTCAGAACACCCAAATGCATAAGCATGACTACATTAGAACGCTCTATCTCTCAAAAAGTTACCAATGTTCTTTTTATCTAAATTTAGCTCATTTAGATAGAAAAAAAATTAACTTTGCAACCGTTGGCGATAGAACATAAAAAATATATATACTTTTATATACCTAAGATTTGCCATTTTGAAATTATGTATTCCAATTCGCTTATTTTTATGTTATTGGAAAAAACGTAATTTTAGCACAACTCGGTAACCAGTAGAGACAGAGACTTTTCCTATGTAAATTTGCAATCAGCGCACCCCTTTTAGTAGGATAGCAAAGGTTTCATGGTAATTCGCGTCCTAGTTTGTGAAGTAGGTGTGCCACTTCAAAATTATATTTTAAAATATGTGATTTCTTACAAAATTTTAGCCTCCCGGCAAAAACCCATCTGCTTTCAATCAAATTAAGATTGTGGTTCTTAGTACAGTTTTTGACGCTGATTACGCCGGTATAATTTGATTTTTCATATATGTATGAAACAGTTCGGGAGTTATGACGTTCCAAGTTATCAAAAATAATGCAAAACTGCCATTTTACTACATCTGCAACTTTTAACGCTAGCTGTGTCCGATCTAATTGCCCGATATTGACGTTTCGAACGGTGGCGGATAGGAAATTGGTTCAGGAATTCCTTTCTGAAAACCGCGTTGCTCTAGTACGCGCGGTTCGCGAGAAACCGCGAGTAACCGCGGAAACTGTGTTTTCCCACTTTCTGGGCAAACCATTCGCGTTACGGGAAAACGGAGCTCACCGTTGGATTCAGAACATCCAAATGCATAAGCATGACTACATTAGAACGCTCTATCTCTCAAAAAGTTACCAATGTTCTTTTTATCTAAATTTAGCTCATTTAGATAGAAAAAAAATGAACTTTGCAACCGTTGGCGATAGAAAGGTTTACCCATCACCAAATGATAGCTCTCAACGACTACATAAAAAATATATATACTTTTATATACCTAAAATTTGCCATTTTGAAATTATGTGGTCCAATTCGCTTATTTTTATGTTATTGGAAAAAACGTAATTTTAGCACAACTCGGTAACCAGTAGAGACAGAGACTTTTCCTATGTAAATTTGTAATCAGCGCACCCGTTTTACTAGGATAGTAAAGGTTTCATGGTAATTCGCGTCCTAGTTTGTGAGGTAGGTGTGCCACTTCAAAATTCTATTTTAAAATATGTGATTTCTTACAAAATTTTAGCCTCTCGGCAAAAACCCAACTGCCTTCAATCAAATTAAGATTGTGGTTGTTAGTACAGTTTTTGACTCTGATTACGCCGGTATAATTAGATTTTTCATATTTGGAACAGTTCGGGAGTTATGACGTTCCAAGTTATCAAAAATAATGCAAAACTGCCATTTTACTACATCTGCAACTTTTAACGCTACCTCGTCGGATCTAATTGCCCGATATTGACGTTTCGACCGGTACCGGATAGGAAATTGGTTCAGGAATTCATTTCTGAAAGCCGCGTTGCTTTAGTACGCTCGGTTCGCGAGAAAACCGCGAGAAACCGCGGAAACTATGTTTTCCCACTTTCTGGCCAAACCGTCCGCGTTACGGGAAAACGGAGCTCACCGTTGGATTCAGAACATCCAAATGCATAAGCATGACTACATTAGAACGCGCTATCTCTCAAAAAGTTACCGATGTTCTTTTTATCTAAATTTAGCTCATTTAGCTAGAAAAAAATGAACTTTGCAACCGTTGGCGATAGAAAGGTTTACCCATCACCAAATGATAGCTCTCAACGACTACATAAAAAATATATATACTTTTATATGCCTAGGATTTACCATTTTGCAATTATGTGGTCCAATTCGCTTATTTTTATGTTATTGTAAAAAACGTAATTTTAGCACAACTCGGTAACCAGTAGAGACAGAGACTTTTCCTATGTAAATTTGTAATCAGCGCTCCCCTTTTAGTAGGATAGCAAAGGTTTCATGGTAATTCGCGTCCTAGTTTGTGAGGTAGGTGTGCCACTTCAACATTATATTTTAAAATATGTGATTTCTTACAAAATTTTAGCCTCTCGGCAAAAACCCACCTGCTTTCAATCAAATTAACATTGTAGTTGTTAGTACAGTTTTTGACGCTGATTACGCCGGTATAATTAGATTTTTCATATTTGGAACAGTTCGGGACTTATGACGTTCCAAGTTATCAAAAATAATGCAAAACTACCATTTTACTACATCTGCAACTTTTAACGCTAGCTGTGTCCGATCTAATTGCCCGATATTGACGTTTCGAACGGTGGCGGATAGGCAATTGGTTCAGAAATTCATTTCTGAAAGCCGCGTTGCTCTAGTACGCGAGGTTCGCGAGAAAACCGCGAGAAACCGCGGAAACTATGTTTTCCCACTTTCTGGCCTAACCGTTCGCGTTACGGGAAAACGGAGCTCACCGTTGGATTCAGAACATCTAAATGAATAAGCATGACTACATTAGAACGGTCTATCTCTCAAAAAGTTACCAATGTTCTTTTTATCTAAATTTAGCTCATTTAGATAGAAAAAAAGTTAACTTTGCAACCGTTGGCGATGGAAAGGTTTACCCATCACCAAATGATAGCTCTCAACGACTACATAAAAAATATATATACTTTTATATGCCTAAGATTTACCATTTTGAAATTATGTGGTCCAATTCGCTTATTTTTATGTTATTGGAAAAAACGTAATTTTAGCACAACTCGGTAACCAGTAGAGACAGAGACTTTTCCTATGTAAATTTGCAATCAGCGCACCCCTTTTAGTAGGATAGCAAAGGTTTCATGGTAATTGGCGTCCTAGTTTGTGAGGTAGGTGTGCCACTTCAAAATTATATTTTAAAATATGTGATTTCTTACAAAATTTTAGCCTCTCGGCAAAAACCCATCTGCTTGCAATCAAATTAAGATTGTGGTTCTTAGTACAGTTTTTGACGCTGATTACGCCGGTATAATTAGATTTTTAATATATGAAACAGTTCGGGAGTTATGACGTTCCAAGTTATCAAAAATAATGCAAAACTGCCATTTTATTACATCTGCAACTTTTAACGCTAGCTGTGTCGGATCTAATTGCCCGATATTGACGTTTCGAACGGTGGCGGATAGGAAATTGGTTCAGGAATTCATTTCTGAAAGCCGCGTTGCTCTAGTACGCGCGGTTCGCGAGAAAACCGCGAGAAACCGCGGAAACTATGTTTTCCCACTTTCTGGGCAAACCGTTCGCGTTACGGGAAAACGAAGCTCACCGTTGGATTCAGAACACCCAAATGCATAAGCATGACTACATTAGAACGCTCTATCTCTCAAAAAGTTACCAATGTTCTTTTTATCTAAATTTAGCTCATTTAGATAGAAAAAAAATTAACTTTGCAACCGTTGGCGATAGAACATAAAAAATATATATACTTTTATATACCTAAGATTTGCCATTTTGAAATTATGTATTCCAATTCGCTTATTTTTATGTTATTGGAAAAAACGTAATTTTAGCACAACTCGGTAACCAGTAGAGACAGAGACTTTTCCTATGTAAATTTGCAATCAGCGCACCCCTTTTAGTAGGATAGCAAAGGTTTCATGGTAATTCGCGTCCTAGTTTGTGAAGTAGGTGTGCCACTTCAAAATTATATTTTAAAATATGTGATTTCTTACAAAATTTTAGCCTCCCGGCAAAAACCCATCTGCTTTCAATCAAATTAAGATTGTGGTTCTTAGTACAGTTTTTGACGCTGATTACGCCGGTATAATTTGATTTTTCATATATGTATGAAACAGTTCGGGAGTTATGACGTTCCAAGTTATCAAAAATAATGCAAAACTGCCATTTTACTACATCTGCAACTTTTAACGCTAGCTGTGTCCGATCTAATTGCCCGATATTGACGTTTCGAACGGTGGCGGATAGGAAATTGGTTCAGGAATTCCTTTCTGAAAACCGCGTTGCTCTAGTACGCGCGGTTCGCGAGAAACCGCGAGTAACCGCGGAAACTGTGTTTTCCCACTTTCTGGGCAAACCATTCGCGTTACGGGAAAACGGAGCTCACCGTTGGATTCAGAACATCCAAATGCATAAGCATGACTACATTAGAACGCTCTATCTCTCAAAAAGTTACCAATGTTCTTTTTATCTAAATTTAGCTCATTTAGATAGAAAAAAAATGAACTTTGCAACCGTTGGCGATAGAAAGGTTTACCCATCACCAAATGATAGCTCTCAACGACTACATAAAAAATATATATACTTTTATATACCTAAGATTTGCCATTTTGAAATTATGTGGTCCAATTCGCTTATTTTTATGTTATTGGAAAAAACGTAATTTTAGCACAACTCGGTAACCAGTAGAGACAGAGACTTTTCCTATGTAAATTTGTAATCAGCGCACCCGTTTTACTAGGATAGTAAAGGTTTCATGGTAATTCGCGTGCTAGTTTGTGAGGTAGGTGTGCCACTTCAAAATTCTATTTTAAAATATGTGATTTCTTACAAAATTTTAGCCTCTCGGCAAAAACCCAACTGCCTTCAATCAAATTAAGATTGTGGTTGTTAGTACAGTTTTTGACTCTGATTACGCCGGTATAATTAGATTTTTCATATTTGGAACAGTTCGGGAGTTATGACGTTCCAAGTTATCAAAAATAATGCAAAACTGCCATTTTACTACATCTGCAACTTTTAACGCTACCTCGTCGGATCTAATTGCCCGATATTGACGTTTCGACCGGTACCGGATAGGAAATTGGTTCAGGAATTCATTTCTGAAAGCCGCGTTGCTTTAGTACGCTCGGTTCGCGAGAAAACCGCGAGAAACCGCGGAAACTATGTTTTCCCACTTTCTGGCCAAACCGTCCGCGTTACGGGAAAACGGAGCTCACCGTTGGATTCAGAACATCCAAATGCATAAGCATGACTACATTAGAACGCGCTATCTCTCAAAAAGTTACCGATGTTCTTTTTATCTAAATTTAGCTCATTTAGCTAGAAAAAAATGAACTTTGCAACCGTTGGCGATAGAAAGGTTTACCCATCACCAAATGATAGCTCTCAACGACTACATAAAAAATATATATACTTTTATATGCCTAGGATTTACCATTTTGCAATTATGTGGTCCAATTCGCTTATTTTTATGTTATTGTAAAAAACGTAATTTTAGCACAACTCGGTAACCAGTAGAGACAGAGACTTTTCCTATGTAAATTTGTAATCAGCGCTCCCCTTTTAGTAGGATAGCAAAGGTTTCATGGTAATTCGCGTCCTAGTTTGTGAGGTAGGTGTGCCACTTCAACATTATATTTTAAAATATGTGATTTCTTACAAAATTTTAGCCTCTCGGCAAAAACCCACCTGCTTTCAATCAAATTAACATTGTAGTTGTTAGTACAGTTTTTGACGCTGATTACGCCGGTATAATTAGATTTTTCATATTTGGAACAGTTCGGGACTTATGACGTTCCAAGTTATCAAAAATAATGCAAAACTACCATTTTACTACATCTGCAACTTTTAACGCTAGCTGTGTCCGATCTAATTGCCCGATATTGACGTTTCGAACGGTGGCGGATAGGCAATTGGTTCAGAAATTCATTTCTGAAAGCCGCGTTGCTCTAGTACGCGAGGTTCGCGAGAAAACCGCGAGAAACCGCGGAAACTATGTTTTCCCACTTTCTGGCCTAACCGTTCGCGTTACGGGAAAACGGAGCTCACCGTTGGATTCAGAACATCTAAATGAATAAGCATGACTACATTAGAACGGTCTATCTCTCAAAAAGTTACCAATGTTCTTTTTATCTAAATTTAGCTCATTTAGATAGAAAAAAAGTTAACTTTGCAACCGTTGGCGATGGAAAGGTTTACCCATCACCAAATGATAGCTCTCAACGACTACATAAAAAATATATATACTTTTATATGCCTAAGATTTACCATTTTGAAATTATGTGGTCCAATTCGCTTATTTTTATGTTATTGGAAAAAACGTAATTTTAGCACAACTCGGTAACCAGTAGAGACAGAGACTTTTCCTATGTAAATTTGCAATCAGCGCACCCCTTTTAGTAGGATAGCAAAGGTTTCATGGTAATTGGCGTCCTAGTTTGTGAGGTAGGTGTGCCACTTCAAAATTATATTTTAAAATATGTGATTTCTTACAAAATTTTAGCCTCTCGGCAAAAACCCATCTGCTTGCAATCAAATTAAGATTGTGGTTCTTAGTACAGTTTTTGACGCTGATTACGCCGGTATAATTAGATTTTTCATATTTGGAACAGTTCGGGACTTATGACGTTCCAAGTTATCAAAAATAATGCAAAACTGCCATTTTATTACATCTGCAACTTTTAACGCTAGCTGTGTCGGATCTAATTGCCCGATATTGACGTTTCGAACGGTGGCGGATAGGAAATTGGTTCAGGAATTCATTTCTGAAAGCCGCGTTGCTCTAGTACGCGCGGTTCGCGAGAAAACCGCGAGAAACCGCGGAAACTATGTTTTCCCACTTTCTGGGCAAACCGTTCGCGTTACGGGAAAACGAAGCTCACCGTTGGATTCAGAACACCCAAATGCATAAGCATGACTACATTAGAACGCTCTATCTCTCAAAAAGTTACCAATGTTCTTTTTATCTAAATTTAGCTCATTTAGATAGAAAAAAAATTAAGTTTGCAACCGTTGGCGATAGAACATAAAAAATATATATACTTTTATATACCTAAGATTTGCCATTTTGAAATTATGTATTCCAATTCGCTTATTTTTATGTTATTGGAAAAAACGTAATTTTAGCACAACTCGGTAACCAGTAGAGACAGAGACTTTTCCTATGTAAATCTGTAATCAGCGCACCCGTTTTACTAGGATAGTAAAGGTTTCATGGTAATTCGCGTCCTAGTTTGTGAGGTAGGTGTGCCACTTCAAAATTATATTTTAAAATATGTGATTTCTTACAAAATTTTAGCTTCTCGGCAAAAACCCAACTGCCTTCAATCAAATTAAGACTGTGGTTGTTAGTACAGTTTTTGACGCTGATTACGCCGGTATAATTAGATTTTTCATATTTGGAACAGTTCGGGAGTTATGACGTTCCAAGTTATCAAAAATAATGCAAAACTGCCATTTTACTACATCTGCAACTTTTAACGCTAGCTGTGTCCGATCTAATTGCCCGATATTGACGTTTCGAACGGTGGCGGATAGGAAATTGGTTCAGGAATTCATTTTTGAAAGCCGAGTTGCTCTAGTACGCGCGGTTCACGAGAAAACCGCGAGAAACCGCGGAAACTATGTTTTCCCACTTTCTGGCCTAACCGTTCGCGTTACGGGAAAACGGAGCTCACCGTTGGATTCAGAACACCCAAATGCATAAGCATGACTACATTAGAACGCTCTATCTCTCAAAAAGTTACCAATGTTCTTTTTATCTAAATTTAGCTCATTTAGATAGAAAAAAAATGAACTTTGCAACCGTTGGCGATAGAAAGGTTTACCCATCACCAAATGATAGCTCTCAACGACTACATAAAAAATCTGATGTGGCCAGGCACATGACTTTATCATACAAAATATAAAATTAATAGTTTAGCTGCATGAGACTCTATTTGATTTAGATAAATTGTGTCTGCATTAAAATTAAACTAGTTAGCCAGGATTTGACAGATATTTTCATAGTCAATAGTATCAATAGTAGGTATTGTCAAACCATCAGCATTTGACACTACCTACTGTCATCAGAATAATAGTTATTTATCTCACAAGTGCCGAAAGTACGGAATAGCGCGACGAGCGGTAATCCGGCGTGTCACCGAAGGCGGAGCGTCGCATGTGAGCGAGGCGCACTATGTAGTTTTCGGCAAGAGTGACATCAACGTTTTTTGTGTTGCTTTTTTAGAAATACGTATTTTAAAAAAATTCAAAAATCGTTATATTTCTGTATAGGAAATGTTAGGTTGATACCTAATTCAAGTTCTGACAGATTTATATTCGTTCAAGATACTGTAGCTGTCACATCCGTACCAACATACTAAAATATAACTACACTCATCGCTATACTTTATTTACAATTTTTTCAATTTAGCGTTTTTACAATTAGGTATCACAACGGGTTGATATTTCCTATCAACAAACAATCAAATTGGTGATCTTATTTTATTTGAATTTTGCATTTTGTACTTTGCCGCACTAGAGCGGCTACGTTCCATAGCGGTTCGCCAACCTCTGATGAAATCAGCTGTTTTCGAATGTGACAGCCATAGACATTTCTGTGGTGACACCACAAAAAATATTTGTCAAAATCCTGGCTACTATGTACTTTCATATCAATGCAGATGCGACCGATCTCGATCAAATAGAATTTGCTCTTGCAGCTACGAATTTTACCAAAAAATATCATAGGCATAAATTATTCAAAATTTTCTCTACTTTAATATATTATTAACTATTTTGACGAAATTACAGAAATGGCGGCTCATTTGATCTCGATCAAATAGAATTTGCTCTTGCTGCTAAACTATTAGTTTCACCAAAAAATGTCATAGCCATAAATTATTCAGAATTTCCTCTACTTTAATTTATTATTTAACTATTTTGACGAAATTAGAGAAATGGCGGATCATTTGCAAAATCCTTGAAAAAGGCTTAGAATAAACTACCAGTTCCTTTGAACCCTTTTGAACCAAAAGCTTTTCAGCTCTAAGTTAGGTCATGAAACTTCTAAATATGAACTTTCGTCCCGATACCTTTAGTAGTTTCTCCGGAATCGTCGCCACAAAAATCGTTTACACACACACGCACACACAGACACACACACACACACACAGACATTTTTTTGTACCTTGGTCAAAAATGTTCAGGGGACCCAAAAAGACCTATTTCCGCTAAAAACTCAATTTTTGTTTTTGGCATGATTACAATACTTTATTATACTGCGTATGATAAAGTAAAAATATATATACTTTTATATACCTAAGATTTGCCATTTTGAAATTATGTATTCCAATTCGCTTATTTTTATGTTATTGGAAAAAACGTAATTTTAGCACAACTCGGTAACCAGTAGAGACAGAGAATTTTCCTATGTAAATTTGTAATCAGCGCACCCGTTTTACTAGGATAGTAAAGGTTTCATGGTAATTCGCGTCCTAGTTTGTGAGGTAGGTGTGCCACTTCAAAATTATATTTTAAAATATGTGATTTCTTACAAAATTTTAGCTTCTCGGCAAAAACCCAACTGCCTCCAATCAAATTAAAATTGTGGTTGTTAGTACAGTTTTTGACGCTGATTACGCCGGTATAATTAGATTTTTCATATTTGGAACAGTTCGGGAGTTATGACGTTCCAAGTTATCAAAAATAATGCAAAACTGCCATTTTACTACATCTGCAACTTTTAACGCTAGCTGTGTCCGATCTAATTGCCCGATATTGACGTTTCGAACGGTGGCGGATAGGAAATTGGTTCAGGAATTCATTTTTGAAAGCCGAGTTGCTCTAGTACGCGCGGTTCACGAGAAAACCGCGAGAAACCGCGGAAACTATGTTTTCCCACTTTCTGGCCTAACCGTTCGCGTTACGGGAAAACGGAGCTCACCGTTGGATTCAGAACATCTAAATGAATAAGCATGACTACATTAGAACGGTCTATCTCTCAAAAAGTTACCAATGTTCTTTTTATCTAAATTTAGCTCATTTAGATAGAAAAAAAGTGAACTTTGCAACCGTTGGCGATGGAAAGGTTTACCCATCACCAAATGATAGCTCTCAACGACTACATAAAAAATATATATACTTTTATATGCCTAAGATTTACCATTTTGAAATTATGTGGTCCAATTCGCTTATTTTTATGTTATTGGAAAAAACGTAATTTTAGCACAACTCGGTAACCAGTAGAGACAGAGACTTTTCCTATGTAAATTTGCAATCAGCGCACCCGTTTTAGTAGGATAGCAAAGGTTTCATGGTAATTGGCGTCCTAGTTTGTGAGGCAGGTGTGCCACTTCAAAATTATATTTTAAAATATGTGATTTCTTACAAAATTTTAGCCTCTCGGCAAAAACCCATCTGCTTTCAATCAAATTAAGATTGTGGTTCTTAGTACAGTTTTTGACGCTGATTACGCCGGTATAATTAGATTTTTAATATATGAAACAGTTCGGGAGTTATGACGTTCCAAGTTATCAAAAATAATGCAAAACTGCCATTTTACTACATCTGCAACTTTTAACGCTAGCTGTGTCGGATCTAATTGCCCGATATTGACGTTTCGAACGGTGGCGGATAGGAAATTGGTTCAGGAATTCATTTCTGAAACCCGCGTTGCTCTAGTACGCGCGGTTCGCGAGAAAACCGCGAGAAACCGCGGAAACTATGTTTTCCCAGTTTCTGGGCAAACCGTTCGCGTTACGGGAAAACGGAGCTCACCGTTGGATTCAGAACACCCAAATGCATAAGCATGACTACATTAGAACGCTCTATCTCTCAAAAAGTTACCAATGTTCTTTTTATCTAAATTTAGCTCATTTAGATAGAAAAAAAATGAACTTTGCAACCGTTGGCGATAGAAAGGTTTACCCATCACCAAATGATAGCTCTCAACGACTACATAAAAAATATATATACTTTTATATGCCTAAGATTTACCATTTTGAAATTATGTGGTCCAATTCGCTTATTTTTGTTATTGGAAAAAACGTAATTTTAGCACAACTCGGTAACCAGTAGAGACAGAGACTTTTCCTATGTAAATTTGCAATCAGCGCACCCGTTTTAGTAGGATAGCAAAGGTTTCATGGTAATTGGCGTCCTAGTTTGTGAGGCAGGTGTGCCACTTCAAAATTATATTTTAAAATATGTGATTTCTTACAAAATTTTAGCCTCTCGGCAAAAACCCATCTGCTTTCAATCAAATTAAGATTGTGGTTCTTAGTACAGTTTTTGACGCTGATTACGCCGGTATAATTAGATTTTTAATATATGAAACAGTTCGGGAGTTATGACGTTCCAAGTTATCAAAAATAATGCAAAACTGCCATTTTACTACATCTGCAACTTTTAACGCTAGCTGTGTCGGATCTAATTGCCCGATATTGACGTTTCGAACGGTGGCGGATAGGAAATTGGTTCAGGAATTCATTTCTGAAACCCGCGTTGCTCTAGTACGCGCGGTTCGCGCGGAAACCGCGAGAAACCGCGGAAACTATGTTTTCCCAGTTTCTGGGCAAACCGTTCGCGTTACGGGAAAACGGAGCTCACCGTTGGATTCAGAACACCCAAATGCATAAGCATGACTACATTAGAACGCTCTATCTCTCAAAAAGTTACCAATGTTCTTTTTATCTAAATTTAGCTCATTTAGATAGAAAAAAAATGAACTTTGCAACCGTTGGCGATAGAAAGGTTTACCCATCACCAAATGATAGTTCTCAACGACTACATAAAAAATATATATACTTTTATATGCCTAAGATTTACCATTTTGAAATTATGTGGTCCAATTCGCTTATTTTTATGTTATTGGAAAAAACGTAATTTTAGCACAACTCGGTAACCAGTAGAGACAGAGACTTTTCCTATGTAAATTTGTAATCAGCGCACCCCTTTTAGTAGGATAGCAAAGGTTTCATGGTAATTCGCGTCCTAGTTTGTGAGGTAGGTGTGCCACTTCAAAATTATATTTTAAAATATGTGATTTCTTACAAAATTTTAGCCTCTCGGCAAAAACCCAACTGCCTTCAATCAAATTAAGATTGTGGTTGTTAGTACAGTTTTTGACGCTGATTACGCCGGTATAATTAGATTTTTCATATTTGGAACAGTTCGGGACTTATGACGTTCCAAGTTATCAAAAATAATGCAAAACTGCCATTTTACTACATCTGCAACTTTTAACGCTAGCTGTGTCCGATCTAATTGCCCGATATTGACGTTTCGAACGGTGGCGGATAGGAAATTGGTTCAGGAATTCATTTTTGAAAGCCGAGTTGCTCTAGTACGCGCGGTTCACGAGAAAACCGCGAGAAACCGCGGAAACTATGTTTTCCCACTTTCTGGCCTAACCGTTGGCGTTACGGGAAAACGGAGCTCACCGTTGGATTCAGAACATCTAAATGAATAAGCATGACTACATTAGAACGGTCTATCTCTCAAAAAGTTACCAATGTTCTTTTTATCTAAATTTAGCTCATTTAGATAGAAAAAAAGTGAACTTTGCAACCGTTGGCGATGGAAAGGTTTACCCATCACCAAATGATAGCTCTCAACGACTACATAAAAAATATATATACTTTTATATGCCTAAGATTTACCATTTTGAAATTATGTGGTCCAATTCGCTTATTTTTATGTTATTGGAAAAAACGTAATTTTAGCACAACTCGGTAACCAGTAGAGACAGAGACTTTTCCTATGTAAATTTGCAATCAGCGCACCCGTTTTAGTAGGATAGCAAAGGTTTCATGGTAATTGGCGTCCTAGTTTGTGAGGCAGGTGTGCCACTTCAAAATTATATTTTAAAATATGTGATTTCTTACAAAATTTTAGCCTCTCGGCAAAAACCCATCTGCTTTCAATCAAATTAAGATTGTGGTTCTTAGTACAGTTTTTGACGCTGATTACGCCGGTATAATTAGATTTTTAATATATGAAACAGTTCGGGAGTTATGACGTTCCAAGTTATCAAAAATAATGCAAAACTGCCATTTTACTACATCTGCAACTTTTAACGCTAGCTGTGTCGGATCTAATTGCCCGATATTGACGTTTCGAACGGTGGCGGATAGGAAATTGGTTCAGGAATTCATTTCTGAAACCCGCGTTGCTCTAGTACGCGCGGTTCGCGCGGAAACCGCGAGAAACCGCGGAAACTATGTTTTCCCAGTTTCTGGGCAAACCGTTCGCGTTACGGGAAAACGGAGCTCACCGTTGGATTCAGAACACCCAAATGCATAAGCATGACTACATTAGAACGCTCTATCTCTCAAAAAGTTACCAATGTTCTTTTTATCTAAATTTAGCTCATTTAGATAGAAAAAAAATGAACTTTGCAACCGTTGGCGATAGAAAGGTTTACCCATCACCAAATGATAGTTCTCAACGACTACATAAAAAATATATATATACTTTTATATGCCTAAGATTTACCATTTTGAAATTATGTGGTCCAATTCGCTTATTTTTATGTTATTGGAAAAAACGTAATTTTAGCACAACTCGGTAACCAGTAGAGACAGAGACTTTTCCTATGTAAATTTGTAATCAGCGCACCCCTTTTAGTAGGATAGCAAAGGTTTCATGGTAATTCGCGTCCTAGTTTGTGAGGTAGGTGTGCCACTTCAAAATTATATTTTAAAATATGTGATTTCTTACAAAATTTTAGCCTCTCGGCAAAAACCCAACTGCCTTCAATCAAATTAAGATTGTGGTTGTTAGTACAGTTTTTGACGCTGATTACGCCGGTATAATTAGATTTTTCATATTTGGAACAGTTCGGGACTTATGACGTTCCAAGTTATCAAAAATAATGCAAAACTGCCATTTTACTACATCTGCAACTTTTAACGCTAGCTGTGTCCGATCTAATTGCCCGATATTGACGTTTCGAACGGTGGCGGATAGGAAATTGGTTCAGGAATTCATTTTTGAAAGCCGAGTTGCTCTAGTACGCGCGGTTCACGAGAAAACCGCGAGAAACCGCGGAAACTATGTTTTCCCACTTTCTGGCCTAACCGTTCGCGTTACGGGAAAACGGAGCTCACCGTTGGATTCAGAACATCTAAATGAATAAGCATGACTACATTAGAACGGTCTATCTCTCAAAAAGTTACCAATGTTCTTTTTATCTAAATTTAGCTCATTTAGATAGAAAAAAAGTGAACTTTGCAACCGTTGGCGATGGAAAGGTTTACCCATCACCAAATGATAGCTCTCAACGACTACATAAAAAATATATATACTTTTATATGCCTAAGATTTACCATTTTGAAATTATGTGGTCCAATTCGCTTATTTTTATGTTATTGGAAAAAACGTAATTTTAGCACAACTCGGTAACCAGTAGAGACAGAGACTTTTCCTATGTAAATTTGCAATCAGCGCACCCGTTTTAGTAGGATAGCAAAGGTTTCATGGTAATTGGCGTCCTAGTTTGTGAGGCAGGTGTGCCACTTCAAAATTATATTTTAAAATATGTGATTTCTTACAAAATTTTAGCCTCTCGGCAAAAACCCATCTGCTTTCAATCAAATTAAGATTGTGGTTCTTAGTACAGTTTTTGACGCTGATTACGCCGGTATAATTAGATTTTTAATATATGAAACAGTTCGGGAGTTATGACGTTCCAAGTTATCAAAAATAATGCAAAACTGCCATTTTACTACATCTGCAACTTTTAACGCTAGCTGTGTCGGATCTAATTGCCCGATATTGACGTTTCGAACGGTGGCGGATAGGAAATTGGTTCAGGAATTCATTTCTGAAACCCGCGTTGCTCTAGTACGCGCGGTTCGCGAGAAAACCGCGAGAAACCGCGGAAACTATGTTTTCCCAGTTTCTGGGCAAACCGTTCGCGTTACGGGAAAACGGAGCTCACCGTTGGATTCAGAACACCCAAATGCATAAGCATGACTACATTAGAACGCTCTATCTCTCAAAAAGTTACCAATGTTCTTTTTATCTAAATTTAGCTCATTTAGATAGAAAAAAAATGAACTTTGCAACCGTTGGCGATAGAAAGGTTTACCCATCACCAAATGATAGCTCTCAACGACTACATAAAAAATATATATACTTTTATATGCCTAAGATTTACCATTTTGAAATTATGTGGTCCAATTCGCTTATTTTTATGTTATTGGAAAAAACGTAATTTTAGCACAACTCGGTAACCAGTAGAGACAGAGACTTTTCCTATGTAAATTTGCAATCAGCGCACCCGTTTTAGTAGGATAGCAAAGGTTTCATGGTAATTGGCGTCCTAGTTTGTGAGGCAGGTGTGCCACTTCAAAATTATATTTTAAAATATGTGATTTCTTACAAAATTTTAGCCTCTCGGCAAAAACCCATCTGCTTTCAATCAAATTAAGATTGTGGTTCTTAGTACAGTTTTTGACGCTGATTACGCCGGTATAATTAGATTTTTAATATATGAAACAGTTCGGGAGTTATGACGTTCCAAGTTATCAAAAATAATGCAAAACTGCCATTTTACTACATCTGCAACTTTTAACGCTAGCTGTGTCGGATCTAATTGCCTGATATTGACGTTTCGAACGGTGGCGGATAGGAAATTGGTTCAGGAATTCATTTCTGAAACCCGCGTTGCTCTAGTACGCGCGGTTCGCGAGAAAACCGCGAGAAACCGCGGAAACTATGTTTTCCCAGTTTCTGGGCAAACCGTTCGCGTTACGGGAAAACGGAGCTCACCGTTGGATTCAGAACACCCAAATGCATAAGCATGACTACATTAGAACGCTCTATCTCTCAAAAAGTTACCAATGTTCTCTTTATCTAAATTTAGCTCATTTAGATAGAAAAAAAATGAACTTTGCAACCGTTGGCGATAGAAAGGTTTACCCATCACCAAATGATAGCTCTCAACGACTACATAAAAAATATATATACTTTTATATGCCTAAGATTTACCATTTTGAAATTATGTGGTCCAATTCGCTTATTTTTATGTTATTGGAAAAAACGTAATTTTAGCACAACTCGGTAACCAGTAGAGACAGAGACTTTTCCTATGTAAATTTGTAATCAGCGCACCCCTTTTAGTAGGATAGCAAAGGTTTCATGGTAATTCGCGTCCTAGTTTGTGAGGTAGGTGTGCCACTTCAAAATTATATTTTAAAATATGTGATTTCTTACAAAATTTTAGCCTCTCGGCAAAAACCCAACTGCCTTCAATCAAATTAAGATTGTGGTTGTTAGTACAGTTTTTGACGCTGATTACGCCGGTATAATTAGATTTTTCATATTTGGAACAGTTCGGGACTTATGACGTTCCAAGTTATCAAAAATAATGCAAAACTGCCATTTTACTACATCTGCAACTTTTAACGCTAGCTGTGTCCGATCTAATTGCCCGATATTGACGTTTCGAACGGTGGCGGATAGGAAATTGGTTCAGGAATTCATTTTTGAAAGCCGAGTTGCTCTAGTACGCGCGGTTCACGAGAAAACCGCGAGAAACCGCGGAAACTATGTTTTCCCACTTTCTGGCCTAACCGTTCGCGTTACGGGAAAACGGAGCTCACCGTTGGATTCAGAACATCTAAATGAATAAGCATGACTACATTAGAACGGTCTATCTCTCAAAAAGTTACCAATGTTCTTTTTATCTAAATTTAGCTCATTTAGATAGAAAAAAAGTGAACTTTGCAACCGTTGGCGATGGAAAGGTTTACCCATCACCAAATGATAGCTCTCAACGACTACATAAAAAATATATATACTTTTATATGCCTAAGATTTACCATTTTGAAATTATGTGGTCCAATTCGCTTATTTTTATGTTATTGGAAAAAACGTAATTTTAGCACAACTCGGTAACCAGTAGAGACAGAGACTTTTCCTATGTAAATTTGCAATCAGCGCACCCGTTTTAGTAGGATAGCAAAGGTTTCATGGTAATTGGCGTCCTAGTTTGTGAGGCAGGTGTGCCACTTCAAAATTATATTTTAAAATATGTGATTTCTTACAAAATTTTAGCCTCTCGGCAAAAACCCATCTGCTTTCAATCAAATTAAGATTGTGGTTCTTAGTACAGTTTTTGACGCTGATTACGCCGGTATAATTAGATTTTTAATATATGAAACAGTTCGGGAGTTATGACGTTCCAAGTTATCAAAAATAATGCAAAACTGCCATTTTACTACATCTGCAACTTTTAACGCTAGCTGTGTCGGATCTAATTGCCCGATATTGACGTTTCGAACGGTGGCGGATAGGAAATTGGTTCAGGAATTCATTTCTGAAACCCGCGTTGCTCTAGTACGCGCGGTTCGCGAGAAAACCGCGAGAGACCGCGGAAACTATGTTTTCCCAGTTTCTGGGCAAACCGTTCGCGTTACGGGAAAGCGGAGCTCACCGTTGGATTCAGAACACCCAAATGCATAAGCATGACTACATTAGAACGCTCTATCTCTCAAAAAGTTACCAATGTTCTTTTTATCTAAATTTAGCTCATTTAGATAGAAAAAAAATGAACTTTGCAACCGTTGGCGATAGAAAGGTTTACCCATCACCAAATGATAGCTCTCAACGACTACATAAAAAATATATATACTTTTATATGCCTAAGATTTACCATTTTGAAATTATGTGGTCCAATTCGCTTATTTTTATGTTATTGGAAAAAACGGAATTTTAGCACAACTCGGTAACCAGTAGAGACAGAGACTTTTCCTATGTAAATTTGTAATCAGCGCACCCCTTTTAGTAGGATAGCAAAGGTTTCATGGTAATTTGCGTCCTAGTTTGTGAGGTAGGTGTGCCACTTCAAAATTATATTTTAAAATATGTGATTTCTTACAAAATTTTAGCCTCTCGGCAAAAACCCAACTGCCTTCAATCAAATTAAGATTGTGGTTGTTAGTACAGTTTTTGACGCTGATTACGCCGGTATAATTAGATTTTTCATATTTGGAACAGTTCGGGACTTATGACGTTCCAAGTTATCAAAAATAATGCAAAACTGCCATTTTACTACATCTGCAACTTTTAACGCTACCTCGTCGGATCTAATTGCCCGATATTGACGTTTCGACCGGTATCGGATAGGAAATTGGTTCAGGAATTCATTTCTGAAAGCCTCGTTGCTCTAGTACGCGCGGTTCGCGAGAAAACCGCGAGAAACCGCGGAAACTATGTTTTCCCACTTTCTGGGCAAACCGTTCGCGTTACGGGAAAACGGAGCTCACCGTTGGATTCAGAACATCCAAATGCATAAGCATGACTACATTAGAACGATCTATCTCTCAAAAAGTTACCAATGTTCTTTTTATCTAAATTTAGCTCATTTAGATAGAAAAAAAAATGAACTTTGCAACCGTTGGCGATAGAAAGGTTTACCCATCACCAAATGATAGCTCTCAACGACTACATAAAAAATATATATACTTCTATATGCCTAAGATTTACCATTATGAAATTATGTGGTCCAATTCGCTTATTTTTATGTTATTGGAAAAAACGTTTTAGCACAACTCGGTAACCAGTAGAGACAGAGACTTTTCCTATGTAAATTTGTAATCAGCGCACCCCTTTTAGTAGGATAGCAAAGGTTTCATGGTACCTAATTCGCGTCCTAGTTTGTGAGGTAGGTGTGCCACTTCAAAATTATATTTTAAAATATGTGATTTCTTACAAAATTTTAGCCTCTCGGCAAAAACCCAACTGCCTTCAATCAAATTAACATTGTGGTTGTTAGTACAGTTTTTGACGCTGATTACGCCGGTATAATTAGATTTTTCATATTTGGAACAGTTCGGGAGTTATGACGTTCCAAGTTATCAAAAATAATGCAAAACTGCCATTTTACTACATCTGCAAATTTTAACGCTAGCTGTGTCGGATCTAATTGCCCGATATTGACGTTTTGACCGGTGGCGGATAGGAAATTGGTTCAGGAATTCTTTTCTGAAAACCGCGTTGCTCTAGTACGCGCGGTTCGCAAGAAAACCGCGAGAAACCGCGGAAACTATGTTTTCCCACTTTCTGGCCAAACCGTTCGCGTTACGGGAAAACGGAGCTCACCGTTGGATTCAGAACATCCAAATGCATAAGCATGACTACATTAGAGCGCTCTATCTCTCAAAAAGTTACCGATGTTCTTTTTATCTAAATTTAGCTCATTTAGATAGAAAAAAAAATTAACTTTGCAACCGTCGGCGATAGAGAGGTTTACCCATCACCAAATGATAGCTCTCAACGACTACATAAAAAATATATATACTTTTATATGCCTAGGATTTAGCATTTTGAAATTATGTGGTCCAATTCGCTTATTTTTATGTTATTGGAAAAAACGTAATTTTAGCACAACTCGGTAACCAGTAGAGACAGAGACTTTTCCTATGTAAATTTGTAATCAGCGCACCCCTTTTAGTAGGATAGCAAAGGTTTCATGGTAATTCGCGTCCTAGTTTGTGAGGTAGGTGTGCCACTTCAAAATTATATTTTAAAATATGTGATTTCTTACAAAATTTTAGCCTCTCGGCAAAAACCCAACTGCCTTCAATCAAATTAAGATTGTGGTTGTTAGTACAGTTTTTGACGCTGATTACGCCGGTATAATTAGATTTTTCATATTTGGAACAGTTCGGGACTTATGACGTTCCAAGTTATCAAAAATAATGCAAAACTGCCATTTTACTACATCTGCAACTTTTAACGCTAGCTGTGTCCGATCTAATTGCCCGATATTGACGTTTCGAACGGTGGCGGATAGGAAATTGGTTCAGGAATTCATTTTTGAAAGCCGAGTTGCTCTAGTACGCGCGGTTCACGAGAAAACCGCGAGAAACCGCGGAAACTATGTTTTCCCACTTTCTGGCCTAACCGTTCGCGTTACGGGAAAACGGAGCTCACCGTTGGATTCAGAACATCTAAATGAATAAGCATGACTACATTAGAACGGTCTATCTCTCAAAAAGTTACCAATGTTCTTTTTATCTAAATTTAGCTCATTTAGATAGAAAAAAAGTGAACTTTGCAACCGTTGGCGATGGAAAGGTTTACCCATCACCAAATGATAGCTCTCAACGACTACATAAAAAATATATATACTTTTATATGCCTAAGATTTACCATTTTGAAATTATGTGGTCCAATTCGCTTATTTTTATGTTATTGGAAAAAACGTAATTTTAGCACAACTCGGTAACCAGTAGAGACAGAGACTTTTCCTATGTAAATTTGCAATCAGCGCACCCGTTTTAGTAGGATAGCAAAGGTTTCATGGTAATTGGCGTCCTAGTTTGTGAGGCAGGTGTGCCACTTCAAAATTATATTTTAAAATATGTGATTTCTTACAAAATTTTAGCCTCTCGGCAAAAACCCATCTGCTTTCAATCAAATTAAGATTGTGGTTCTTAGTACAGTTTTTGACGCTGATTACGCCGGTATAATTAGATTTTTAATATATGAAACAGTTCGGGAGTTATGACGTTCCAAGTTATCAAAAATAATGCAAAACTGCCATTTTACTACATCTGCAACTTTTAACGCTAGCTGTGTCGGATCTAATTGCCCGATATTGACGTTTCGAACGGTGGCGGATAGGAAATTGGTTCAGGAATTCATTTCTGAAACCCGCGTTGCTCTAGTACGCGCGGTTCGCGAGAAAACCGCGAGAAACCGCGGAAACTATGTTTTCCCAGTTTCTGGGCAAACCGTTCGCGTTACGGGAAAGCGGAGCTCACCGTTGGATTCAGAACACCCAAATGCATAAGCATGACTACATTAGAACGCTCTATCTCTCAAAAAGTTACCAATGTTCTTTTTATCTAAATTTAGCTCATTTAGATAGAAAAAAAATGAACTTTGCAACCGTTGGCGATAGAAAGGTTTACCCATCACCAAATGATAGCTCTCAACGACTACATAAAAAATATATATACTTTTATATGCCTAAGATTTACCATTTTGAAATTATGTGGTCCAATTCGCTTATTTTTATGTTATTGGAAAAAACGGAATTTTAGCACAACTCGGTAACCAGTAGAGACAGAGACTTTTCCTATGTAAATTTGTAATCAGCGCACCCCTTTTAGTAGGATAGCAAAGGTTTCATGGTAATTTGCGTCCTAGTTTGTGAGGTAGGTGTGCCACTTCAAAATTATATTTTAAAATATGTGATTTCTTACAAAATTTTAGCCTCTCGGCAAAAACCCAACTGCCTTCAATCAAATTAAGATTGTGGTTGTTAGTACAGTTTTTGACGCTGATTACGCCGGTATAATTAGATTTTTCATATTTGGAACAGTTCGGGACTTATGACGTTCCAAGTTATCAAAAATAATGCAAAACTGCCATTTTACTACATCTGCAACTTTTAACGCTACCTCGTCGGATCTAATTGCCCGATATTGACGTTTCGACCGGTATCGGATAGGAAATTGGTTCAGGAATTCATTTCTGAAAGCCTCGTTGCTCTAGTACGCGCGGTTCGCGAGAAAACCGCGAGAAACCGCGGAAACTATGTTTTCCCACTTTCTGGGCAAACCGTTCGCGTTACGGGAAAACGGAGCTTACCGTTGGATTCAGAACATCCAAATGCATAAGCATGACTACATTAGAACGATCTATCTCTCAAAAAGTTACCAATGTTCTTTTTATCTAAATTTAGCTCATTTAGATAGAAAAAAAAATGAACTTTGCAACCGTTGGCGATAGAAAGGTTTACCCATCACCAAATGATAGCTCTCAACGACTACATAAAAAATATATATACTTCTATATGCCTAAGATTTACCATTATGAAATTATGTGGTCCAATTCGCTTATTTTTATGTTATTGGAAAAAACGTTTTAGCACAACTCGGTAACCAGTAGAGACAGAGACTTTTCCTATGTAAATTTGTAATCAGCGCACCCCTTTTAGTAGGATAGCAAAGGTTTCATGGTACCTAATTCGCGTCCTAGTTTGTGAGGTAGGTGTGCCACTTCAAAATTATATTTTAAAATATGTGATTTCTTACAAAATTTTAGCCTCTCGGCAAAAACCCAACTGCCTTCAATCAAATTAACATTGTGGTTGTTAGTACAGTTTTTGACGCTGATTACGCCGGTATAATTAGATTTTTCATATTTGGAACAGTTCGGGAGTTATGACGTTCCAAGTTATCAAAAATAATGCAAAACTGCCATTTTACTACATCTGCAAATTTTAACGCTAGCTGTGTCGGATCTAATTGCCCGATATTGACGTTTTGACCGGTGGCGGATAGGAAATTGGTTCAGGAATTCTTTTCTGAAAACCGCGTTGCTCTAGTACGCGCGGTTCGCAAGAAAACCGCGAGAAACCGCGGAAACTATGTTTTCCCACTTTCTGGCCAAACCGTTCGCGTTACGGGAAAACGGAGCTCACCGTTGGATTCAGAACATCCAAATGCATAAGCATGACTACATTAGAGCGCTCTATCTCTCAAAAAGTTACCGATGTTCTTTTTATCTAAATTTAGCTCATTTAGATAGAAAAAAAAATTAACTTTGCAACCGTCGGCGATAGAGAGGTTTACCCATCACCAAATGATAGCTCTCAACGACTACATAAAAAATATATATACTTTTATATGCCTAGGATTTAGCATTTTGAAATTATGTGGTCCAATTCGCTTATTTTTATGTTATTGGAAAAAGCGTAATTTTAGCACAACTCTGTAACTAGTAGAGACAGAGAGTTTTCCTATGTAAATTTGTAATCAGCGCACCCGTTTTACTTGGATAGTAAAGGTTTCATGGTAATTCGCGTCCTAGTTTGTGAGGTAGGTGTGCCACTTCAAAATTATATTTTAAAATATGTTATTTCTTACAAAATTTTAGCTTCTCGGCAAAAACCCAACTGCCTTCAATCAAATTAAGATTGTGGTTGTTAGTACAGTTTTTGACGCTGATTACGCCGGTATAATTAGATTTTTCATATTTGGAACAGTTCGGGAGTTATGACGTTCCAAGTTATCAAAAATAATGCAAAACTGCCATTTTACTACATCTGCAACTTTTAACGCTAGCTGTGTCCGATCTAATTGCCCGATATTGACGTTTCGAACGGTGGCGGATAGGAAATTGGATCAGGAATTCATTTCTGAAAGCCGCGTTGCTCTAGTACGCGCGGATCACGAGAAAACCGCGAGAAACCGCGGAAACTATGTTTTCCCACTTTCTGGCCTAACCGTTCGCGTTACGGGAAAACGGAGCTCACCGTTGGATTCAGAACATCTAAATGAATAAGCATGACAGCATTAGAACGGTCTATCTCTCAAAAAGTTACCAATGTTCTTTTTATCTAAATTTAGCTCATTTAGATAGAAAAAAAATGAACTTTGCAACCGTTGGCGATAGAAAGGTTTACCCATCACCAAATGATAGCTCTCAACGACTACATACAAAATATATATACTTTTATATACCTAAGATTTGTCATTTTGAAATTATGTGGTCCAATTCGCTTATTTTTATGTTATTGGAAAAACGTAATTTTAGCACAACTCGGTAACCAGTAGAGACAGAGACTTTTCCTATGTAAATTTGTAATCAGCGCACCCGTTTTACTAGGATAGTAAAGGTTTCATGGTAATTCGCGTCCTAGTTTGTGAGGTAGGTGTGCCACTTCAAAATTATATTTTAAAATATGTGATTTCTTACAAAATTTTAGCCTCTCGGCAAAAACCCAACTGCCTTCAATCAAATTAAGATTGTGGTTGTTAGTACAGTTTTTGACGCTGATTACGCCGGTATAATTAGATTTTTCATATTTGGAACAGTTCGGGAGTTATGACGTTCCAAGTTATCAAAAATAATGCAAAACTGCCATTTTACTACATCTGCAACTTTTAACGCTAGCTGGGTCCGATCTAATTGCCCGATATTGACGTTTCGAACGGTGGCGGATAGGAAATTGGTTCAGGAATTCATTTTTGAAAGCCGAGTTGCTCTAGTACGCGCGGTTCACGAGAAAACCGCGAGAAACCGCGGAAACTATGTTTTCCCACTTTCTGGCCTAACCGTTCGCGTTACGGGAAAACGGAGCTCACCGTTGGATTCAGAACATCTAAATGAATAAGCATGACTACATTAGAACGGTCTATCTCTCAAAAAGTTACCAATGTTCTTTTTATCTAAATTTAGCTCATTTAGATAGAAAAAAAGTGAACTTTGCAACCGTTGGCGATGGAAAGGTTTACCCATCACCAAATGATAGCTCTCAACGACTACATAAAAAATATATATACTTTTATATGCCTAAGATTTACCATTTTGAAATTATGTATTCCAATTCGCTTATTTTTATGTTATTGGAAAAAACGTAATGTTAGCACAACTCGGTAACCAGTAGAGACAGAGACTTTTCCTATGTAAATTTGCAATCAGCGCACCTGTTTTAGTAGGATAGCAAAGGTTTCATGGTAATTGGCGTCCTAGTTTGTGAGGCAGGTGTGCCACTTCAAAATTATATTTTAAAATATGTGATTTCTTACAAAATTTTAGCCTGTCGGCAAAAACCCATCTGCTTTCAATCAAATTAAGATTGTGGTTCTTAGTACAGTTTTTGACGCTGATTACGCCGGTATAATTAGATTTTTAATATATGAAACAGTTCGGGAGTTATGACGTTCCAAGTTATCAAAAATAATGCAAAACTGCCATTTTACTACATCTGCAACTTTTAACGCTAGCTGTGTCGGATCTAATTGCCCGATATTGACGTTTCGAACGGTGGCGGATAGGAAATTGGTTCAGGAATTCATTTCTGAAACCCGCGTTGCTCTAGTACGCGCGGTTCACGAGAAAACCGCGAGAAACCGCGGAAACTATGTTTTCCCACTTTCTGGCCTAACCGTTCGCGTTACGGGAAAACGGAGCTCACCGTTGGATTCAGAACACCCAAATGCATAAGCATGACTACATTAGAACGCTCTATCTCTCAAAAAGTTACCAATGTTCTTTTTATCTAAATTTAGCTCATTTAGATAGAAAAAAAGTGAACTTTGCAACCGTTGGCGATGGAAAGGTTTACCCATCACCAAATGATAGCTCTCAACGACTACATAAAAAATATATATACTTTTATATGCCTAAGATTTACCATTTTGAAATTATGTGGTCCAATTCGCTTATTTTTATGTTATTGGAAAAAACGTAATTTTAGCACAACTCGGTAACCAGTAGAGACAGAGACTTTTCCTATGTAAATTTGCAATCAGCGCACCCGTTTTAGTAGGATAGCAAAGGTTTCATGGTAATTGGCGTCCTAGTTTGTGAGGCAGGTGTGCCACTTCAAAATTATATTTTAAAATATGTGATTTCTTACAAAATTTTAGCCTCTCGGCAAAAGCCCATCTGCTTTCAATCAAATTAAGATTGTGGTTCTTAGTACAGTTTTTGACGCTGATTACGCCGGTATAATTAGATTTTTAATATATGAAACAGTTCGGGAGTTATGACGTTCCAAGTTATCAAAAATAATGCAAAACTGCCATTTTACTACATCTGCAACTTTTAACGCTAGCTGTGTCGGATCTAATTGCCCGATATTGACGTTTTGACCGGTGGCGGATAGGAAATTGGTTCAGGAATTCTTTTCTGAAAACCGCGTTGCTCTAGTACGCGCGGTTCGCAAGAAAACCGCGAGAAACCGCGGAAACTATGTTTTCCCACTTTCTGGCCAAACCGTTCGCGTTACGGGAAAACGGAGCTCACCGTTGGATTCAGAACATCCAAATGCATAAGCATGACTACATTAGAACGCTCTATCTCTCAAAAAGTTACCGATGTTCTTTTTATCTAAATTTAGCTCATTTAGATAGAAAAAAAAATTAACTTTGCAACCGTCGGCGATAGAGAGGTTTACCCATCACCAAATGATAGCTCTCAACGACTACATAAAAAATATATATACTTTTATATGCCTAGGATTTAGCATTTTGAAATTATGTGGTCCAATTCGCTTATTTTTATGTTATTGGAAAAAGCGTAATTTTAGCACAACTCTGTAACTAGTAGAGACAGAGAGTTTTGCTATGTAAATTTGTAATCAGCGCACCCGTTTTACTTGGATAGTAAAGGTTTCATGGTAATTCGCGTCCTAGTTTGTGAGGTAGGTGTGCCACTTCAAAATTATATTTTAAAATATGTTATTTCTTACAAAATTTTAGCTTCTCGGCAAAAACCCAACTGCCTTCAATCAAATTAAGATTGTGGTTGTTAGTACAGTTTTTGACGCTGATTACGCCGGTATAATTAGATTTTTCATATTTGGAACAGTTCGGGAGTTATGACGTTCCAAGTTATCAAAAATAATGCAAAACTGCCATTTTACTACATCTGCAACTTTTAACGCTAGCTGTGTCCGATCTAATTGCCCGATATTGACGTTTCGAACGGTGGCGGATAGGAAATTGGATCAGGAATTCATTTCTGAAAGCCGCGTTGCTCTAGTACGCGCGGATCACGAGAAAACCGCGAGAAACCGCGGAAACTATGTTTTCCCACTTTCTGGCCTAACCGTTCGCGTTACGGGAAAACGGAGCTCACCGTTGGATTCAGAACATCTAAATGAATAAGCATGACAGCATTAGAACGGTCTATCTCTCAAAAAGTTACCAATGTTCTTTTTATCTAAATTTAGCTCATTTAGATAGAAAAAAAATGAACTTTGCAACCGTTGGCGATAGAAAGGTTTACCCATCACCAAATGATAGCTCTCAACGACTACATACAAAATATATATACTTTTATATACCTAAGATTTGTCATTTTGAAATTATGTGGTCCAATTCGCTTATTTTTATGTTATTGGAAAAACGTAATTTTAGCACAACTCGGTAACCAGTAGAGACAGAGACTTTTCCTATGTAAATTTGTAATCAGCGCACCCGTTTTACTAGGATAGTAAAGGTTTCATGGTAATTCGCGTCCTAGTTTGTGAGGTAGGTGTGCCACTTCAAAATTATATTTTAAAATATATGATTTCTTACAAAATTTTAGCCTCTCGGCAAAAACCCAACTGCCTTCAATCAAATTAAGATTGTGGTTGTTAGTACAGTTTTTGACGCTGATTACGACGGTATAATTAGATTTTTCATATTTGGAACAGTTCGGGAGTTATGACGTTCCAAGTTATCAAAAATAATGCAAAACTGCCATTTTACTACATCTGCAACTTTTAACGCTAGCTGGGTCCGATCTAATTGCCCGATATTGACGTTTCGAACGGTGGCGGATAGGAAATTGGTTCAGGAATTCATTTTTGAAAGCCGAGTTGCTCTAGTACGCGCGGTTCACGAGAAAACCGCGAGAAACCGCGGAAACTATGTTTTCCCACTTTCTGGCCTAACCGTTCGCGTTACGGGAAAACGGAGCTCACCGTTGGATTCAGAACATCTAAATGAATAAGCATGACTACATTAGAACGGTCTATCTCTCAAAAAGTTACCAATGTTCTTTTTATCTAAATTTAGCTCATTTAGATAGAAAAAAAGTGAACTTTGCAACCGTTGGCGATGGAAAGGTTTACCCATCACCAAATGATAGCTCTCAACGACTACATAAAAAATATATATACTTTTATATGCCTAAGATTTACCATTTTGAAATTATGTATTCCAATTCGCTTATTTTTATGTTATTGGAAAAAACGTAATGTTAGCACAACTCGGTAACCAGTAGAGACAGAGACTTTCCCTATGTAAATTTGCAATCAGCGCACCTGTTTTAGTAGGATAGCAAAGGTTTCATGGTAATTGGCGTCCTAGTTTGTGAGGCAGGTGTGCCACTTCAAAATTATATTTTAAAATATGTGATTTCTTACAAAATTTTAGCCTGTCGGCAAAAACCCATCTGCTTTCAATCAAATTAAGATTGTGGTTCTTAGTACAGTTTTTGACGCTGATTACGCCGGTATAATTAGATTTTTAATATATGAAACAGTTCGGGAGTTATGACGTTCCAAGTTATCAAAAATTATGCAAAACTGCCATTTTACTACATCTGCAACTTTTAACGCTAGCTGTGTCGGATCTAATTGCCCGATATTGACGTTTCGAACGGTGGCGGATAGGAAATTGGTTCAGGAATTCATTTCTGAAACCCGCGTTGCTCTAGTACGCGCGGTTCACGAGAAAACCGCGAGAAACCGCGGAAACTATGTTTTCCCACTTTCTGGCCTAACCGTTCGCGTTACGGGAAAACGGAGCTCACCGTTGGATTCAGAACACCCAAATGCATAAGCATGACTACATTAGAACGCTCTATCTCTCAAAAAGTTACCAATGTTCTTTTTATCTAAATTTAGCTCATTTAGATAGAAAAAAAGTGAACTTTGCAACCGTTGGCGATAGAAAGGTTTACCCATCACCAAATGATAGCTCTCAACGACTACATAAAAAATATATATACTTTTATATGCCTAAGATTTACCATTTTGAAATTATGTATTCCAATTCGCTTATTTTTATGTTATTGGAAAAAACGTAATGTTAGCACAACTCGGTAACCAGTAGAGACAGAGACTTTCCCTATGTAAATTTGCAATCAGCGCACCTGTTTTAGTAGGATAGCAAAGGTTTCATGGTAATTGGCGTCCTAGTTTGTGAGGCAGGTGTGCCACTTCAAAATTATATTTTAAAATATGTGATTTCTTACAAAATTTTAGCCTGTCGGCAAAAACCCATCTGCTTTCAATCAAATTAAGATTGTGGTTCTTAGTACAGTTTTTGACGCTGATTACGCCGGTATAATTAGATTTTTAATATATGAAACAGTTCGGGAGTTATGACGTTCCAAGTTATCAAAAATAATGCAAAACTGCCATTTTACTACATCTGCAACTTTTAACGCTAGCTGTGTCGGATCTAATTGCCCGATATTGACGTTTCGAACGGTGGCGGATAGGAAATTGGTTCAGGAATTCATTTCTGAAACCCGCGTTGCTCTAGTACGCGCGGTTCACGAGAAAACCGCGAGAAACCGCGGAAACTATGTTTTCCCACTTTCTGGCCTAACCGTTCGCGTTACGGGAAAACGGAGCTCACCGTTGGATTCAGAACACCCAAATGCATAAGCATGACTACATTAGAACGCTCTATCTCTCAAAAAGTTACCAATGTTCTTTTTATCTAAATTTAGCTCATTTAGATAGAAAAAAAGTGAACTTTGCAACCGTTGGCGATGGAAAGGTTTACCCATCACCAAATGATAGCTCTCAACGACTACATAAAAAATATATATACTTTTATATGCCTAAGATTTACCATTTTGAAATTATGTGGTCCAATTCGCTTATTTTTATGTTATTGGAAAAAACGTAATTTTAGCACAACTCGGTAACCAGTAGAGACAGAGACTTTTCCTATGTAAATTTGCAATCAGCGCACCCGTTTTAGTAGGATAGCAAAGGTTTCATGGTAATTGGCGTCCTAGTTTGTGAGGCAGGTGTGCCACTTCAAAATTATATTTTAAAATATGTGATTTCTTACAAAATTTTAGCCTCTCGGCAAAAACCCATCTGCTTTCAATCAAATTAAGATAAGATTGTGGTTCTTAGTACAGTTTTTGACGCTGATTACGCCGGTATAATTAGATTTTTAATATATGAAACAGTTCGGGAGTTATGACGTTCCAAGTTATCAAAAATAATGCAAAACTGCCATTTTACTACATCTGCAACTTTTAACGCTAGCTGTGTCGGATCTAATTGCCCGATATTGACGTTTCGAACGGTGGCGGATAGGAAATTGGTTCAGGAATTCTTTTCTGAAAACCGCGTTGCTCTAGTACGCGCGGTTCGCAAGAAAACCGCGAGAAACCGCGGAAACTATGTTTTCCCACTTTCTGGCCAAACCGTTCGCGTTACGGGAAAACGGAGCTCACCGTTGGATTCAGAACATCCAAATGCATAAGCATGACTACATTAGAACGCTCTATCTCTCAAAAAGTTACCGATGTTCTTTTTATCTAAATTTAGCTCATTTAGATAGAAAAAAAAATTAACTTTGCAACCGTCGGCGATAGAGAGGTTTACCCATCACCAAATGATAGCTCTCAACGACTACATAAAAAATATATATACTTTTATATGCCTAGGATTTAGCATTTTGAAATTATGTGGTCCAATTCGCTTATTTTTATGTTATTGGAAAAAGCGTAATTTTAGCACAACTCTGTAACTAGTAGAGACAGAGAGTTTTCCTATGTAAATTTGTAATCAGCGCACCCGTTTTACTTGGATAGTAAAGGTTTCATGGTAATTCGCGTCCTAGTTTGTGAGGTAGGTGTGCCACTTCAAAATTATATTTTAAAATATGTTATTTCTTACAAAATTTTAGCTTCTCGGCAAAAACCCAACTGCCTTCAATCAAATTAAGATTGTGGTTGTTAGTACAGTTTTTGACGCTGATTACGCCGGTATAATTAGATTTTTCATATTTGGAACAGTTCGGGAGTTATGACGTTCCAAGTTATCAAAAATAATGCAAAACTGCCATTTTACTACATCTGCAACTTTTAACGCTAGCTGTGTCCGATCTAATTGCCCGATATTGACGTTTCGAACGGTGGCGGATAGGAAATTGGATCAGGAATTCATTTCTGAAAGCCGCGTTGCTCTAGTACGCGCGGATCACGAGAAAACCGCGAGAAACCGCGGAAACTATGTTTTCCCACTTTCTGGCCTAACCGTTCGCGTTACGGGAAAACGGAGCTCACCGTTGGATTCAGAACATCTAAATGAATAAGCATGACAGCATTAGAACGGTCTATCTCTCAAAAAGTTACCAATGTTCTTTTTATCTAAATTTAGCTCATTTAGATAGAAAAAAAATGAACTTTGCAACCGTTGGCGATAGAAAGGTTTACCCATCACCAAATGATAGCTCTCAACGACTACATACAAAATATATATACTTTTATATACCTAAGATTTGTCATTTTGAAATTATGTGGTCCAATTCGCTTATTTTTATGTTATTGGAAAAACGTAATTTTAGCACAACTCGGTAACCAGTAGAGACAGAGACTTTTCCTATGTAAATTTGTAATCAGCGCACCCGTTTTACTAGGATAGTAAAGGTTTCATGGTAATTCGCGTCCTAGTTTGTGAGGTAGGTGTGCCACTTCAAAATTATATTTTAAAATATGTGATTTCTTACAAAATTTTAGCCTCTCGGCAAAAACCCAACTGCCTTCAATCAAATTAAGATTGTGGTTGTTAGTACAGTTTTTGACGCTGATTACGACGGTATAATTAGATTTTTCATATTTGGAACAGTTCGGGAGTTATGACGTTCCAAGTTATCAAAAATAATGCAAAACTGCCATTTTACTACATCTGCAACTTTTAACGCTAGCTGGGTCCGATCTAATTGCCCGATATTGACGTTTCGAACGGTGGCGGATAGGAAATTGGTTCAGGAATTCATTTTTGAAAGCCGAGTTGCTCTAGTACGCGCGGTTCACGAGAAAACCGCGAGAAACCGCGGAAACTATGTTTTCCCACTTTCTGGCCTAACCGTTCGCGTTACGGGAAAACGGAGCTCACCGTTGGATTCAGAACATCTAAATGAATAAGCATGACTACATTAGAACGGTCTATCTCTCAAAAAGTTACCAATGTTCTTTTTATCTAAATTTAGCTCATTTAGATAGAAAAAAAGTGAACTTTGCAACCGTTGGCGATGGAAAGGTTTACCCATCACCAAATGATAGCTCTCAACGACTACATAAAAAATATATATACTTTTATATGCCTAAGATTTACCATTTTGAAATTATGTATTCCAATTCGCTTATTTTTATGTTATTGGAAAAAACGTAATGTTAGCACAACTCGGTAACCAGTAGAGACAGAGACTTTCCCTATGTAAATTTGCAATCAGCGCACCTGTTTTAGTAGGATAGCAAAGGTTTCATGGTAATTGGCGTCCTAGTTTGTGAGGCAGGTGTGCCACTTCAAAATTATATTTTAAAATATGTGATTTCTTACAAAATTTTAGCCTGTCGGCAAAAACCCATCTGCTTTCAATCAAATTAAGATTGTGGTTCTTAGTACAGTTTTTGACGCTGATTACGCCGGTATAATTAGATTTTTAATATATGAAACAGTTCGGGAGTTATGACGTTCCAAGTTATCAAAAATAATGCAAAACTGCCATTTTACTACATCTGCAACTTTTAACGCTAGCTGTGTCGGATCTAATTGCCCGATATTGACGTTTCGAACGGTGGCGGATAGGAAATTGGTTCAGGAATTCATTTCTGAAACCCGCGTTGCTCTAGTACGCGCGGTTCACGAGAAAACCGCGAGAAACCGCGGAAACTATGTTTTCCCACTTTCTGGCCTAACCGTTCGCGTTACGGGAAAACGGAGCTCACCGTTGGATTCAGAACACCCAAATGCATAAGCATGACTACATTAGAACGCTCTATCTCTCAAAAAGTTACCAATGTTCTTTTTATCTAAATTTAGCTCATTTAGATAGAAAAAAAGTGAACTTTGCAACCGTTGGCGATGGAAAGGTTTACCCATCACCAAATGATAGCTCTCAACGACTACATAAAAAATATATATACTTTTATATGCCTAAGATTTACCATTTTGAAATTATGTGGTCCAATTCGCTTATTTTTATGTTATTGGAAAAAACGTAATTTTAGCACAACTCGGTAACCAGTAGAGACAGAGACTTTTCCTATGTAAATTTGCAATCAGCGCACCCGTTTTAGTAGGATAGCAAAGGTTTCATGGTAATTGGCGTCCTAGTTTGTGAGGCAGGTGTGCCACTTCAAAATTATATTTTAAAATATGTGATTTCTTACAAAATTTTAGCCTCTCGGCAAAAACCCATCTGCTTTCAATCAAATTAAGATTGTGGTTCTTAGTACAGTTTTTGACGCTGATTACGCCGGTATAATTAGATTTTTAATATATGAAACAGTTCGGGAGTTATGACGTTCCAAGTTATCAAAAATAATGCAAAACTGCCATTTTACTACATCTGCAACTTTTAACGCTAGCTGTGTCGGATCTAATTGCCCGATATTGACGTTTCGAACGGTGGCGGATAGGAAATTGGTTCACGAATTCATTTCTGAAACCCGCGTTGCTCTAGTACGCGCGGTTCGCGAGAAAACCGCGAGAAACCGCGGAAACTATGTTTTCCCAGTTTCTGGGCAAACCGTTCGCGTTACGGGAAAACGGAGCTCACCGTTGGATTCAGAACACCGAAATGCATAAGCATGACTACATTAGAACGCTCTATCTCTCAAAAAGTTACCAATGTTCTTTTTATCTAAATTTAGCTCATTTAGATAGAAAAAAAATGAACTTTGCAACCGTTGGCGATAGAAAGGTTTACCCATCACCAAATGATAGCTCTCAACGACTACATAAAAAATATATATACTTTTATATGCCTAAGGTTTACCATTTTGAAATTATGTGGTCCAATTCGCTTATTTTTATGTTATTGGAAAAAACGTAATTTTAGCACAACTCGGTAACCAGTAGAGACAGAGACTTTTCCTATGTAAATTTGTAATCAGCGCACCCCTTTTAGTAGGATAGCAAAGGTTTCATGGTAATTCGCGTCCTAGTTTGTGAGGTAGGTGTGCCACTTCAAAATTATATTTTAAAATATGTGATTTCTTACAAAATTCTAGTCTCTCGGCAAAAACCCAACTGCCTTCAATCAAATTAAGATTGTGGTTGTTAGTACAGTTTTTGACGCTGATTACGCCGGTATAATTAGATTTTTCATATTTGGAACAGTTCGGGACTTATGACGTTCCAAGTTATCAAAAATAATGCAAAACTGCCATTTTACTACATCTGCAACTTTTAACGCTACCTCGTCGGATCTAATTGCCCGATATTGACGTTTCGACCGGTATCGGATAGGAAATTGGTTCAGGAATTCATTTCTGAAAGCCGCGTTGCTCTAGTACGCGCGGTTCGCGAGAAAACCGCGAGAAACCGCGGAAACTATGTTTTCCCACTTTCTGGGCAAACCGATCGCGTTACGGGAAAACGGAGCTCACCGTTGGATTCAGAACACCCAAATGCATGACTACATTAGAACGCTCTATCTCTCAAAAAGTTACCAATGTTCTTTTTATCTAAATTTAGCTCATTTAGATAGAAAAAAAATTAACTTTGCAACCGTTGGCGATAGAAAGGTTTACCCATCACCAAATGATAGCTCTCAACGACTACATAAAAAATATATATACTTTTATATAGCTAAGATTTGCCATTTTGAAATTATGTATTCCAATTCGCTTATTTTTATGTTATTTGAAAAAACGTAATTTTAGCACAACTCGGTAAACAGTAGAGACAGAGACTTTTCCTATGTAAATTTGTAATCAGCGCACCCGTTTTACTAGGATAGTAAAGGTTTCATGGTAATTCGCGTCCTAGTTTGTGAGGTAGGTGTGCCACTTCAAAATTATATTTTAAAATATGTTATTTCTTACAAAATTTTAGCTTCTCGGCAAAAACCCAACTGCCTTCAATCAAATTAAGATTGTGGTTGTTAGTACAGTTTTTGACGCTGATTACGCCGGTATAATTAGATTTTTCATATTTGGAACAGTTCGGGAGTTATGACGTTCCAAGTTATCAAAAATAATGCAAAACTGCCATTTTACTACATCTGCAACTTTTAACGCTACCTCGTCGGATCTAATTGCCCGATATTGACGTTTCGACCGGTATCGGATAGGAAATTGGTTCAGGAATTCATTTCTGAAAGCCGCGTTGCTCTAGTACGCGCGGTTCGCGAGAAAACCGCGAGAAACCGCGGAAACTATATTTTCCCACTTTCTGGGCAAACCGTTCGCGTTACGGGAAAACGGAGCTCACCGTTGGATTCAGAACACCCAAATGCATAAGCATGACGACATTAGAACGCTCTATCTCTCAAAAAGTTACCAATGTTCTTTTTATCTAAATTTAGCTCATTTAGATAGAAAAAAAATGAACTTTGCAACCGTTAGCGATAGAAAGGTTTACCCATCACCAAATGATAGCTCTCAACGACTACATAAAAAATATATATACTTTTATATGCCTAAGATTTACCATTTTGAAATTATGTGGTCCAATTCGCTTATTTTTATGTTATTGGAAAAAACGTAATTTTAGCACAACTCGGTAACCAGTAGAGACAGAGACTTTTCCTATGTAAATTTGTAATCAGCGCACCCCTTTTAGTAGGATAGCAAAGGTTTCATGGTAATTCGCGTCCTAGTTTGTGAGGTAGGTGTGCCACTTCAAAATTATATTTTAAAATATGTGATTTCTTACAAAATTTTAGCCTCTCGGCAAAAACCCAACTGCCTTCAATCAAATTAAGATTGTGGTTGTTAGTACAGTTTTTGACGCTGATTACGCCGGTATAATTAGATTTTTCATATTTGGAACAGTTCGGGACTTATGACGTTCCAAGTTATCAAAAATAATGCAAAACTGCCATTTTACTACATCTGCAACTTTTAACGCTAGCTGTGTCCGATCTAATTGCCCGATATTGACGTTTCGAACGGTGGCGGATAGGAAATTGGTTCAGGAATTCATTTTTGAAAGCCGAGTTGCTCTAGTACGCGCGGTTCACGAGAAAACCGCGAGAAACCGCGGAAACTATGTTTTCCCACTTTCTGGCCTAACCGTTCGCGTTACGGGAAAACGGAGCTCACTGTTGGATTCAGAACATCTAAATGAATAAGCATGACTACATTAGAACGGTCTATCTCTCAAAAAGTTACCAATGTTCTTTTTATCTAAATTTAGCTCATTTAGATAGAAAAAAAGTGAACTTTGCAACCGTTGGCGATGGAAAGGTTTACCCATCACCAAATGATAGCTCTCAACGACTACATAAAAAATATATATACTTTTATATGCCTAAGATTTACCATTTTCAAATTATGTGGTCCAATTCGCTTATTTTTATGTTATTGGAAAAAACGTAATTTTAGCACAACTCGGTAACCAGTAGAGACAGAGACTTTTCCTATGTAAATTTGCAATCAGCGCACCCGTTTTAGTAGGATAGCAAAGGTTTCATGGTAATTGGCGTCCTAGTTTGTGAGGCAGGTGTGCCACTTCAAAATTATATTTTAAAATATGTGATTTCTTACAAAATTTTAGCCTCTCGGCAAAAACCCATCTGCTTTCAATCAAATTAAGATTGTGGTTCTTAGTACAGTTTTTGACGCTGATTACGCCGGTATAATTAGATTTTTAATATATGAAACAGTTCGGGAGTTATGACGTTCCAAGTTATCAAAAATAATGCAAAACTGCCATTTTACTACATCTGCAACTTTTAACGCTAGCTGTGTCGGATCTAATTGCCCGATATTGACGTTTCGAACGGTGGCGGATAGGAAATTGGTTCAGGAATTCATTTCTGAAACCCGCGCTGCTCTAGTACGCGCGGTTCGCGAGAAAACCGCGAGAAACCGCGGAAACTATGTTTTCGCAGTTTCTGGGCAAACCGTTCGCGTTACGGGAAAACGGAGCTCACCGTTGGATTCAGAACACCCAAATGCATAAGTATGACTACATTAGAACGCTCTATCTCTCAAAAAGTTACCAATGTTCTTTTTATCTAAATTTAGCTCATTTAGATAGAAAAAAAATGAACTTTGCAACCGTTGGCGATAGAAAGGTTTACCCATCACGAAATGATAGCTCTCAACGACTACATAAAAAATATATATACTTTTATATGCCTAAGATTTACCATTTTGAAATTATGTGGTCCAATTCGCTTATTTTTATGTTATTGGAAAAAACGTAATATTAGCACAACTCGGTAACCAGTAGAGACAGAGACTTTTCCTATGTAAATTTGTAATCAGCGCACCCCTTTTAGTAGGATAGCAAAGGTTTCATGGTAATTCGCGTCCTAGTTTGTGAGGTAGGTGTGCCACTTCAAAATTATATTTTAAAATATGTGATTTCTTACAAAATTTTAGCCTCTCGGCAAAAACCCAACTGCCTTCAATCAAATTAAGATTGTGGTTGTTAGTACAGTTTTTGACGCTGATTACGCCGGTATAATTAGATTTTTCATATTTGGAACAGTTCGGGACTTATGACGTTCCAAGTTATCAAAAATAATGCAAAACTGCCATTTTACTACATCTGCAACTTTTAACGCTAGCTGTGTCCGATCTAATTGCCCGATATTGACTTTTCGAACGGTGGCGGATAGGAAATTGGTTCAGGAATTCATTTTTGAAAGCCGAGTTGCTCTAGTACGCGCGGTTCACGAGAAAACCGCGAGAAACCGCGGAAACTATGTTTTCCCACTTTCTGGCCTAACCGTTCGCGTTACGGGAAAACGGAGCTCACCGTTGGATTCAGAACATCTAAATGAATAAGCATGACTACATTAGAACGGTCTATCTCTCAAAAAGTTACCAATGTTCTTTTTATCTAAATTTAGCTCATTTAGATAGAAAAAAAGTGAACTTTGCAACCGTTGGCGATGGAAAGGTTTACCCATCACCAAATGATAGCTCTCAACGACTACATAAAAAATATATATACTTTTATATGCCTAAGATTTACCATTTTGAAATTATGTGGTCCAATTCGCTTATTTTTATGTTATTGGAAAAAACGTAATTTTAGCACAACTCGGTAACCAGTAGAGACAGAGACTTTTCCTATGTAAATTTGCAATCAGCGCACCCGTTTTAGTAGGATAGCAAAGGTTTCATGGTAATTGGCGTCCTAGTTTGTGAGGCAGGTGTGCCACTTCAAAATTATATTTTAAAATATGTGATTTCTTACAAAATTTTAGCCTCTCGGCAAAAACCCATCTGCTTTCAATCAAATTAAGATTGTGGTTCTTAGTACAGTTTTTGACGCTGATTACGCCGGTATAATTAGATTTTTAATATATGAAACAGTTCGGGAGTTATGACGTTCCAAGTTATCAAAAATAATGCAAAACTGCCATTTTACTACATCTGCAACTTTTAACGCTAGCTGTGTCGGATCTAATTGCCCGATATTGACGTTTCGAACGGTGGCGGATAGGAAATTGGTTCAGGAATTCATTTCTGAAACCCGCGTTGCTCTAGTACGCGCGGTTCGCGAGAAAACCGCGAGAAACCGCGGAAACTATGTTTTCCCAGTTTCTGGGCAAACCGTTCGCGTTACGGGAAAACGGAGCTCACCGTTGGATTCAGAACACCCAAATGCATAAGCATGACTACATTAGAACGCTCTATCTCTCAAAAAGTTACCAATGTTCTTTTTATCTAAATTTAGCTCATTTAGATAGAAAAAAAATGAACTTTGCAACCGTTGGCGATAGAAAGGTTTACCCATCACCAAATGATAGCTCGTAACGAGCACATCAAAAATATATATACTTTTAAATGCCTAAGATTTTTCCATTTTGAAATTATGTGGTCCAATTCGCTTATTTTTATGTTATTGGAAAAAACGTAATTTTAGCACAGCTCGGTAACCAGTAGAGACAGAGACTGTTCATATGTAAATTTGGAATCAGCGCACCCGTTTTAGTAGGATAGCAAAGGTTTCATGGTAATTCGCACTCTAGTTTGTGAGGTGAGTGTGCCACTTCAAAATTATATTTTAAAATATGTGATTTCTTACTAAATTTTAGCCTCTCGGCAAAAACCCAACTGCCTTCAATCAAATTAAGATTGTGGGTCTTAGTACAGTTTTTGACCATGATTACGCCGGTATAATTAGGTTTTTTATATTTGGAACTGTTCGGGAGTTAATCTCGTTGTTTTTCAGATGTTGCTCTAATCTTTTTGCAGTACCTTTTCAATGATTTTACTTAGTGTTGACGTGAGGGCTATTGGGCGGTAGTTTTCTATTTTTTTCCTATCTCTGCTCTTATGGATAGGTATTACGATGGTTTGTTTGAGGTATTATGGAAAAATTCCTTTATCCAAGGTGTTGTTCATTAGTTTGACCAAGATTGGTGTGAGTTTAATGTTGTTTTCCTTTATGATATTTGTTAATACATTATCGAAGCCAGGAGCTTTATTTTCTTTCAGTTCTCGTACTATTTCGCCGATCTCCGCGTTTTCTGCGTCTTTGTATTTTTGGTTATTAGATGTCACTTGATGCGTGTTATGTTGAAATATGGTTTGCTTTTGTTTTTCTGAGAGAGTCTTTCCTATGTCTGCAAAATACTTGTTTATTTCGGTTGCGATGTCGTCTATATTGTTTATTGTTTTACCGTCTTGTGTCATTACTTCTATGATTTCTGGGTCGTTTTATTCTCTTTTATTTATGTATGTATTGATCGTTTTCCATAGTTCCATTGATTATTCTTGTTTTCGTAGAATTGTTTCTTGTAGTAATTAGTAGCCCGTTGCTTTATTAATTTTGCCGTTTCCGCCTTTTTCTGTAAAAACTCTACTGATCACATTTGATTATGGGTATATTTTTTATGTCGTTTGTATAGAGTATTTCTTTCTTTTATTGCTGTCATTATATCTTCTGTTATCCGGCCAAATCTTTCTGTTCTTTTTATCCTTCTTACTGTCAGGTTTGATTCTATTATTTTTTGTAATGTTTTTGATAAATCGTCGAATATTTGTATTTTGTTCCAGCTTGTTATGTTAATTTCTTGTTTAATCTTTTCTCTATTTGTATATTTGTGTTCATAGTACTTGTATTGATTTTTCTTCGCTTTGTTCTTATCTCTTGAGCGTTTAATTGTCTCTTTAACAGTATAGGAAGCACTTCCTACACCGATACTATCCTAGTTTGAATGTTTAATTTACGTAAAAGACTGATCGATTTAAAATTTACATCTAAACGCATTAGCCGATGAGCCCTTTAAATTAACATATTCAATCGACTTATTCAATTAGATTCGATTGAACTGTTATCTGTTTCGTTTAATGCTATAAATATTCAGACTTAAATATCATATGCCCAGGGCTTAGAAGTTTTCTATATTTGATAAAATTCTGAAAAATATAGATAAAATCTAGAAGCCAAATGTTCTATATCTCATTAAGGCCGCAACTTATTAAGGTATCGTGTAATAGGAAATAATAATAATAATAATAATAATATAATAATAATACCGAATTTATTGATCTGAGATAAAAAATAATAATAAATAACACAATAATTCATTGTTGTACATATAAATTAAATGCAATCATAATTTTTAACCGCCACTTAAAACTAAGTATTGAAATTTTGTCGGGTAGTCTACATTTCAAACAGGCCAATGCTGAACGTCACAATATACAGGGTGTATCGTAGGTTGTATGCAAGTGAAAGTCAGTTAGCAAAGTACAGGCAAAGTACGCAAAGATGCGGCTGCTTTATTTCAGCGGAACTGTCTTCGTTAGTTTTGTTATTTAAATCTAGGACTATTTTTTCAATATTTCATATATTTCATATTTCAGTGCTCAGTGTTATACGCACAATCGCTTCTCTGATTCCTACTGATTCCTCGATATTCAACTGAAATATACTTTTCTCGTCAAAACTGAAATTAAGTGTGATATCCGACTATCCATTTTTTTGTGAGCTTAAAATGAAATTTGAGGAAAAATGCTAGTGCGCCGCCATTTTTTGTATGTTGGTACGTACTTATTAAGTTAATAGGCTATACAAATATCCACCACGTTCCCCCGACTTGACGCCAATGGATTTTTCATTTGGGGATCTATTAAAGACGTAGTTTAGTAGGACCCAATAATTGATAAAGATACCATGAAAGTTAGTGCTGCTTTCAATGGGGTATGTGCTAAATCAATCAGAGACGCCACCATACAATGTTAAAACAAATTGAAGCATATTTAGGGGCAAACGGGAACGTTTTTGAACAGTTACTGAAATAGAATTAAGCAGTCTTTTTACTTTATCATACGCAGTATGATAAAGTATTGTAATCATGCCGAAAAAAAAAATTGAGATTTTAGCGGAAATAGGTCTTTATGGGTCCCCTGAACATTTTTGACCAAGGTACAAAAAAATGTCTGTGTGTGTGTGTGTGTGTGTGTATGTGTGTGTGTGTGTGTGTGTGTGTGTGTGTGCGTATGTGTGTACTCGATTTTTGTGACGACGATTCCGGAGAAACTACTAAAGGTATCGGGACGAAAGTTCATATTTAGAAGTTTTATGACCAAACTTAGAGCTGAAAAGCTTTTGGTTCAAAAGGGTCCAAAGGAACTGGTAGTTTATTCTAAGCCCTTTTCAAGGATTGTGCAGATGAGCCGCCATTTCTGTAATTTCGTCAAAATAGTTAAATAATAAATTAAAGCAGTGGAAATGTTGAATAATTTATGCCTATGACATTTTTTGGTAAAATTAATAGTTTAGCTGCAAGAGCAAATTCTATTTGATCGAGATCGGTCGCATCTGCATTGATAGGAAACTACATAGTAGCCAGGATTTTGACAAATATTTTTGTTGTGCTGTCACCACAGAAATGTCTATGGCTGTCACCACGCTGTCACATTCGGAGAACGGCATGGAACGTCATCTACAGTGTCATGAACGAATATAAATCTGTCAGAATTTGAATTAGCTTTTGTATTGACATTTCGTAGAAGTGGTATCAACCTAACATTTTCTATACCGAAATATAACCATTTTTGATTTTTTTTAAAATACGTATTTCTCAAAAAGCAACACAAAAACGTTGATGTCACTCCTGCCGAAAACTACATAGCGCGACTCGCTCACATGCGACGACGACGCTCCGCCATCGGTGACGCGCCGCATCACCGCTCGTTGTGCTATTCCGTACATTCGGCACTTGTGAGATAAACAACTATTATTCTGATGACAGTAGGTAGTGTCAAATGCTGATGCTTTGACAATACCTTCGATTGATACTATTGACTATCAAAATATCTGTCAAATCCTGGCTAACTAGTTTAATTTTAATGCAGACACGATTTATCTCAGTCAAATAGATTCTCATGTAGCTAAACTATTAATTTTATATATTGTATGATAAAGTCATGTGCCTGGCCACATCAGATTTTTTAAATTTACTTAATGATTTTGTTTTATTTTTAATATTGTGTTTTATTGTAGGCTTATAATTTTATAAATACTAAATTAATTATAATAAAAAATGACCTCAAAAACATTGTTTAATAATGTTCTGTTTATTAGAAATTGTTCAGTTGTTTTGATACTCAATCTAGATTTGGCAATGTTTGCAATATCCACTGTGATGTTTAAAATCGATTTCAGTAGGTACAAGTAAATTTTAGGTATAGGACATTGTACACAAAGTTGATCTCAAATTTTCCATAGAATAGAGAACTGTATATGTTAGAGTTGCCATTTGAAAATATTGACGTTTAGTACTTTTCCCGAATTCAAATTTGGTCTTGTAATTTGAATAACTTAATAATAACTTAATAATGAATTTTACCGATGTGTCGATAATATGTTACCTTCACAACAATTTTGCCGTATAAGTTTTTTCTAACGGTCACAGGGGATAATTTATAAGTAATTGAAAGTAACCGAGCAGCTGTCACTTTTTAATGAAAAAATGAATATCTCGAAAATGACACATGTTAGGTAAAGCCGCCCGGCGGTATAGGGAATGTAACATAAAATTAACCTAAAATTTAATGAAGATTTTAAAAATGCAATATACTACAGGGTGTTCCATTTGAAATATAAAAGTTGACATCATTTCCGGTGTAACCGTAAGTATCCGAAAACTCAAAATATTCTAGTTAAGACGATCGTATCCAACAATATAAGTGCACAAATTTTCAATGTCTCATTTCATTTGGTTCTCGTTTCTCCATAGGGTTATCTATCACAAAATAGAAAGGTTACCAAATTTTCAGACTAAAATGGACATCCCTTGTTTATAACCAAAACATCTAGATTATTTTTTTCTAAATTTCTTACGCTTGGAGAATTTTAGGTACATATTCCGATAATTTTGATTAATTGCTTATATAACACAAAAATGATGCATTTTATAAACAAATGATTCATACAGAGGATTCTTAGAATTAATCTTAGAATAAAAAAGTAATATGCAGTGGTTCTATTTAAAAAAGAAAGGTTACCAAATTTCCAGAATAAAATAAGCACCCTCTGTATTAAAAATATTTTAAACGACAGTTTGGTTAAAGCAAAAAAAAAACTTTGTTGGAAAATGTTGTTGAAATTGTTTGCGAGAGAATTATTTAGGTGTTCCGGAAATTTTGACTAATCCTGTATAATGAAACCATTGTCATAATACAAAATTTCAAAACAACACTTTGTATTTTTATCATTTACATTAATCATCATAATTTTCAAATGTTGCTATATAATGCATATATATATATATATATATATAATTCATATAATTAAATCTATCAGAAATAATATTAAAAAAATAATGGCGTTATTAACAAAAACATTTGATGTAAATTAAATGTAATGATGAATGTTTTGATTTAAAATTGATAGATAAATAAAAAGCAACGTTTTATTTTTATTGAAATAACGGGGGGGGGGGAGGGCACCGAGGGGGAAGCTTCCTCCCAAAAACCCCAGAAAAAGGTGTGTATTCAACGTGCGATACCCACGTACAACGCGTTACGTTGTGTTGTGGTTCCATTACATCCATCTAAAATTCAAATTAGGTACTGTGTATTAAATCATTGTTATGTATTGAACTACATTACCAGCCAACCAATCCTTACCTTGCTTAGTAAGCGCAATAGACACAATGCTGAAGCAGCAAACATCAGCGCTCGAGCTAAATTAATCTGGAGCTTTGTCCGCATCAATGAAAAGAACACAGTTTAATTTACGCGTAACACCTTCGTGCATGAAGAGGGGATTCAGTTTTCCCGTAGCTTCTAGCGCGTCGGAAGCATGAATCCGCGTCTCTTCGTACTATTATTTCCGTTGATCGCGTCATCAGCTGCGAGGTTCCATCCCTGCCGGCTGGAACTCTCCGTGGATCTGACAGGATTCGAGGATCATCGTACACACATCGTTAAGGACAACATAACCTATTCACGCGGCCATACGTTTTACCACGACGGAATCTTACGCGGTTGCGTCTGCGAGGTAAAAACATGCGTGAGGAAGTGTTGTGGACTTGATCAAACTGTTCAGGATTACTCTTGTCGTAATGGTTCTCTGCATAGCAATCTGTCAGATGATTTTTATTATATTGTCTATCGGAACATTGGCGCTAATTGTACGTATCCATTTTATGAGTTTAATCTACTCGGGAATGGAGAACTCGATGTGCCCGATGAGAAGGAAAACGACGAGACGTTCAAGTTTTTGGAGTTTTGCTTGGATGATGCTTATGAGGATGGACAGTTTGTTGGTCAGTTAGCCATGGGTTGTGATACCGTGGAAGAAGATGCGGAGCAGCACCATTACATAGGTGAGCTAAGAAAGGAGAAATTGTGGGTGGTTATGTCCTGTAATTTAAATCATATTTCGTACTAATTTTGAAATATTTTGTTGGAGGCGATGGTCCTGGGCATGTATGTGAAACTAGACGCCAGACCGTATGGTGTACACTTTTAAGAACTCTAAAAATACTTTCTACTACCGTAAAATATTTACAAAACCATTAAACGCACAAGAAGGCGGCCGTGCACAGAGGCGACTCACACGTCTTTGTTGTTTTCAAACCGATAATATTGACCAGTGAAATTTCGACAGGGCTTTTTCCATGACATCTAAAATAAAAGAAAGCGGTCCAAACGAACACAAAAGAATGCTCAGAGAATTGAGGAATAAAAGCTGGAGTGATTTGAGTTGATAGTTTTTAAGATATATAATATTTCTTTTCTTACATTAATTGATATTACAAAAAACAATCATAAAATCGGAAGATCAGAAAATAACTGTAATTTTGAACCGATTTTCTTTTTTGTTCTTATTCTACAAGTCTTTGTGGGTGTTGGTATCCTTCTCATACTGGTCCTCCTTAATGTTCGTTAACCATCGTCTGAAACAACATAGAATATAGATTTTCCTTGAGCTTATGTACTTATATCGTTATCGTGCCTGCATATTATGTTGTGACCAAGCCACTTATTCTTAGTATGTTGATGTAGTATATGCTGTATGACTAATTCCTTTTTCCAAATAGTCGAAAACGAGACCTCCTTCTCCTCCTTTTTCTTGAAGAATTCCATCATTTTCCTTCTTTACAAAGTTCATTGTTATTCTCTCATACAATTGCACCAAGGATTGTGGTTTTCTTTCAATATGCGCCATGTATTCAATGAATGGCCAAAGGATGTAGATTGCCTGGATTTCAACCACGAACTTCGGCAATTACCAGTAGGAACCTCTAACCAATTGAACTACCGATGTCGGTGGAAATTGATTAATATAATAAATAACATTTGCGAAGATTGAAGGCCGTTGTCAGCTTTTGTTTTCTTATGGCCATAGTGTTTTAGTATTTTTTTGTAAAACTATGAATGATGAATATGATGGCTACCAAGTGGATTTGTACAAGAAGGATCTTTAGAATCTTAAGAATGTGAACGTAAAAACATATATTTTTGCTGGTCAAGTGCTTTCAGTGAGCGATTTTCGGTATTCAGCAGTAGAGGAACGAATGGTACATATATATCTACTCAAATTAATATTGCGATAGTCAGTTAAGACAAACGCAGGTATTTGTATGCCATCACGATATGCTTCTAAATTTTAAATGTCTCACAGTTTGCAAATGTTTGTCATTTCCGGAACAACGCAGTCAAGTAATAATTAATAAAACATTAACATAATACCATAACCTTTGCATTAGATTTTTTACACCAAAAGTTTATTTAGATGTCTAGGTTGTACAATAATCAGTCTGTAAATACATATAACTAATACTGGATGTTTGTAAAAAATAGAATAGTATTTATGCTACGTTCGGGAATATATGAACCGAGATCCGAAACCGGATATATCTTCGCTTATTACAAACGCTTGCTTATAACGAACAATGAATTATCTACATCGGAATCTGAATATATTTTTATTATAAAAAATATTAATAATATAATATATATAATAAATAATATATATATAATTAATATGCGGTTTTATTTCGCTATTCGTTATTAGTATGACAAATAGCGGATTTTTGCGGAAAGATAGCTTATGTCGAACAGTTATGTGAAGTCACGTGGCTCTCGCACATCCGAAGTAAACAGATGGATAGATGGAATTTTGGTAACTAGGAATCGCTAAATATATATTGCTAACAGCTCATATAGAAGAATAAATTCAAAGGGAAATGGTTATTACGTAAACTCGCTAGTAATGTAGAATCAACCACGCGGAGGTGTTTTTCCAAAAATTATCCGCACCTGTATTAATTATCATTCGCTTCTTTAGTTGATTCTACATTACTGACGAGTTTACGTAATAACCATTTCCCCTTCAAGTAATTATAATGTCCAAAATGCATACGTGCAACAGGTTAGCTACAATGAGATGTACTTTGCTGCCTGTTATGCTATCGGTAGATAATTGGCGGACCTTGGTTTTAAAACAATTATCTTTAAAGTTTTACACCTATAAACCGAAAAAAAGAACAACAACAAATACTGAATTTTATACCTAATCTACGATTTCATCTTTGCTGGCTGTTATGACTCTTCCTGTATCCATTGATTACTGTTATCTGTACACCTAATTGCAATATCATGTTAGTATCAAATATAGATGAATTAGTAGATAAATATTGTATTATATGCCCAACAATGCAATATTTAACCAAAATTATAATACTGTAGTACATATTATAATAACGTAATCCATTTTCTCGATGCAGTTCGATTTCGTGTTTCACCGCAGATAAGAAGACCTTATCTGCCCATATTCGACAAGTAATATCAAAAATTATCGAAAGAAAATAGTATAATGTAATCCAAGATTTAAAGGTTTCAAACCGCTTGGCGTGTAAAATTACATGTAAGGATGTAATTTCACATTAACGAAGTTTTTCACTATGCACTTTGTGCATTGTGTCAGTATGAAAGAATCAGCGACATTGCTGCAAAAATTGGCCATTTAATAGGTCCGGCAGTGAAAGCTGACAGTTTTTGAAATGGTATAATTTAATGAATATTCCAGACTGTTTATTATTTTTGTTTTGTTTAAAATAGAGTGTAAAAAAGAGTGAAGCAAAAATTACACTACTCAAATGATAACCTCCATTATATCTGCACTGCTCAAGTCAGTTAACAAAGTTAAACTATACTGGACACATTATTCACACGTGACGTGTTAACCCGTGTTAACACACGTTAACAAGGATTAATGCGTTTTCGATTTGTTGCATACATCTTAAACTTACACTCCTACTTTTTAAAATAAATATAATAATAATAAAGTTTATCTACGACTCACATATAATAAGTTCATTGCATACGTATCTATGCCTATATAATCCCCATCATTATACGCGCCAATGATTATAAGGACACTAGCGTTGTATAATAATGACAGTCCGTTCAAACAATGACCTCATTATTTGAACGAACTGTCATCATTATACAACGCTAGTGTCAAAGTCTGTCAAAACCTACGTGGATGACAGTTATTTGACAGTTCACCTCGCCGTCATTGACAAATAAATTTAAAATATTTTGCATAAAATGGAATTTATGAGTCGTAGATAAAACGTCGTATTTGACTCGCACATAAAAATATATAAATCAACATATAAATCGCTCGCATGATTACACGCTCGCCTACGGCTCGCGTGTAAGCTTCATGCGCGCGATTTATGTCCTTAATTATGTGCTCGTTAAATAATATACTATTCTTTAACATTCATTGAATTATTTTATTTCAAAAGTGAATATATAACGTGTGTTTTCGGTTTCATATACAAAACATATCCTAAAATAAATTGATGTTGTCAATTGACATTTCATAAAATTTCTATAACAACATTCTATTATTAGACGTTTAATTAGTTTTCAGTAACTGTAATTAACGTTTTTTATACATTTTAAAATCTATAGGAACCATATCCCAAATTCTCCGACTTAATCGTTACAACATCAACACTTCATAAAATTAAGGCCGCTGTACCAACGATACATGATTGTTTTACGTGCAATCATAAATATTTATAAGGATTTTAATAGAAAACGCAAATACTGCACGTGGGCAAAATCATAGCGGCGCGCGCACTCATTACTTCATTACACTCCACGGAACAGAACTAGAGTATTTAAACTGGCCCAGTACGTTTTACGTTAGAAACATCAAAGTTATTTGAATTCGGTATATATTGGTCTATATTTATCCATTTGTTTTAAATGAGCAGCGTTTATTTACAATACTATCCTTTCCTAATTTTAAGCTACTGAAATGTTTACACCAATATGGCAGCAGAAAAATTTAGACGCTAAACAAAAACAACGACTCTGTTAGCGTAAAAACGTTACACATCCGCTAAAATACAGCAGACGACGCACATAAATGGTATAGAATTTTAATACCCCTGTATAAGCGTAATTAATAGTCACGTGTTTACTAACACGACAGTCCGTTGGGACTGACCACACCTATTGGGAGTACCACGGCATTATAATTATATTAATTTAAGAATTATGAGGTGATTCATTTTGGGTTTACACAAGAAAGTTGTACCAAAACATTTGAAGAACAAAAACCACATACTGTAAGCAATAATTTATATTAACCCTTTTGCAGGAGCATTAATAAATTCTCTTGTATTGTCTTATGTAATGCTAATTATTATTTGAAAATCTGACAAAAGAAAACGCGAAAGATAACAAAGTTGATTTAATAAATAAAACAGAGTTGACTTCAAGATAATAATGAAAATCACCATGGCTTTACTGTCATTTGTTAGTTGTTTATTCTAACAGTCACTTTTGCAATTATAGTAAATGATGATATACAGGTGGGATGTAAATTTTAAATAAATTAAAAATTACAGCCACAACCTGGATTTGAACCAGGGACCTTTGTGTCCCATTTACTATATATACATTAATCATTACGTAAGTCCGGAAAGATACAAGATGTCCGTATTTTCATATCTAGTTACTTTGCAATATTCCAGGAGTCTTCAAGAGTGATCAGCAGTCTGTGAGAACACGAATATGCATTGCGTGTTGATTACATGAGCGCGTTGCACATTTTCAATAAATGTTGTCACTTTAAAGGGTATCCGAATTATTTTTTTATTCAATAAGAGCATTACAATCTAGTCATGATTAACTAATGAGTAACTTAATTCTAACTTATTTTACTAGTGTAACTTAACCTAACAGGCACCCATCGATGTCTCTCAGTTAGTCCTAGTATACTGGGCACGTTTTTCTTGCGCACTACGTAGCACTGAGTATGCTTTTCGAACTAACACTTACAACCAGCACTTACTCTTCTTTGCACACAAACTCCATTTTGAGGTCCTTGTGGAGATCATCATTCCTAATGTACCAAGGCGCATTGACAATGCATCTCAATTTTTTATTTTGAAAGGTCTGGACAATTTTAATGTTGCTTTTTTTGGGGCAACCCCAGAGTTGAGCACCATACGTCCTACAGGGGTTTTAGAATTTGCTGGTACAAGAGAAGCTTATTATGTACAGACAGCGTAGTATTTCTTCCTAGCAGCCAGTACATCTCTCTATAACGGACTCCTAGTTCCTCTCTTTTGCTTTCGACATGGGCTTTCCAGCGGAGCCTGGCGTCTAATGTCATGCCGAGATATTCGCCTGTGTTTGCTTACAGTACTATTTGATTATTAATAGTAACCTGGATGTGTTGTATCTTCTTGTTGGTGAAGTCAATATGTACTGACTTGAGCTCGTTCAGTTTGATTCTTTTTTTCTTTGTCCAGACCTGAAAATGACCAAGAGCTGTTTGGAGTTTTCTCGTCGTTTCTCCATTGCTGTTCCCAACAGCTACAATAGCCTTGTCGTCTGCAAAAGTTGCGACAGTATTATTTTCTAATACTGGGAGGTCACTGGTGTAGTGTAGGTAAAGGACCGGCCCTAAAACACTACCTTGCGGCACTCCTGGTTTTATTTCCTGAGCATGCATCACCTTGTTTGACTCTAAAGTATCTCTCAGTAAGATAAGATTTTAATAGTTGTGCAAACTGTTTCGGGAGGATACTTCCTAATTTATTGTTCAGATCTTCATGCCAGAGTTTATCAAAAGCCTGTGCCACATTTAGGAAGTCTGCAGAACAAACCTTTTTTTCTACTAACGCAGTGTCTATTATGTTGGTTATTCGGTGTATCTGGTCAATAGTGGAGTGCTTATTTCGAAATCCGAACTGATGGTCTGGATCAAGCCTTTTGCTCTCAATTATTGGTGTCAATCTATTGAGTAGCAAGTTTTCGAAGATTTTTGACAAGATGGGCAGCAGAGAGATAGGTCTATAAGACGTTGTTTCGTGTGGAGGTTTCCCATGCTTCCGAAATAGCGAACGAAACTTTGCTTTACCGCAGGCAGCTTAGAAAACCACGGATAGTATCAAATTCTTTGAGCGCGAGCGATAAATTTTAATGGTACAGTATTTCTTTTTTTACCATACTAGGTATAAACTAGGAAATAGTAACTAGGTATAAATATAATATAATATAATATAAACTGAAATAAACACTTATAAACGCTATATGAAAGGTAAGGAAAAAGCCGCAGCGACCATTGTTATTATCTTTCTTAATAAGTATTTAAATTGTAGTAATGTGAAATAAAATAGTAACTGGAAAGTGTCAAGAGTTTCCTCAAATTATAGAGGGTGCATATAAATTGACAGAAAAGTTACACGTGGCAGGGCAAAGTTTTTTGCAAAATTCTGAGTGTACTGTACAATCTGAAAGCTAAAATGTTGTACCATGGTCCTTGTGTCTTCACGTCTTCAAAGTCATGATATCCGATCTTTTGATAGGTGCTATTATTTGAAATCTATTTGATGGAGAAGTTACAATTTAGAATAAAGAACAACGTTTCTTAACAGGAAGATCTAAAACCTGGTTTATTTTCGGTTTTTCGTTAACTTTGTTATAAAAATACTTGCGGCGGTTTTGAAGAACAATAACTATAAGTTTGGCATGTGTCACGTTTGACAATTACATAATGTAATATGACATATGACATCTCTACCGTTCTACCGTGATTAGTCATTGTATTTATCGTTATCTTTTAGTTCGTTCAACATGTATTGTACAAAAAGATGTATTTTTATACCCCCAGTTTTACTGTGGTAGGTTATATTCACTTTCCCACATTTGTAACATCCATAGAGGAAGGAGAAGTCGAGTAACACGATCACCTGCTTCAGTGTGCCAAGTGCATGTTTCTTTCAAATGGCTCCTGAGGATATAAATGACGATGCAACATTTTAATATACAAATTTTCGTCACAAAATTTTGCGAAGAACATCGTTACATGTTGCTTTTCCTCCAATTTATATACACCCTGTATGTTTTTAATACTTTTATGTAGAAACAATCTCCCTTTAAATAGAACTTATACAGAGATCTTGCACTGTCTTACTCCTACATGTGACCACAGATGTAACAACACAAATTGATAAAACTAACATTTATAGATTAGAAGCTCATTAGCCGATAGTTAGAGGTTATTCTGTTTTGTGTAAAATAGAACTTAATTTTGCTATTTTTGTGACACTTATGAAATGCGTATGCGCAATTGAGCAGTGAGCACACAACATTGAGAGTTATTGCAAAGAGGCGTTAGCAAAAATGGCGTTTTAACTTGAAATTTTGTCGGAGTATATCCACATTTTGGATGTGCGGATCAAGTATTAGTTATTACAATTTATTTGGATAAGATTTAACATTTGACATCCGACGTAAAATTATACTTAAGGGTCACGTCTCAATACAAATATGGAACTGTAGCAAACTCTACAAAGCTTCAAAATAAAAAAAAACACCAGATGTAGATGGTGGTACTATAAACATATGTCTCTTTTTAGGGGGGGTCCTGGTATTTTAGGCAGGGAACAAATACCTTTGCATGCCGCCTTCCATCGGATGAGGAAGTAAAGCCGGTGGCCCCGTGTGCTGTCATTATGCGACGTGCACGTTAAAGAACTCTTACTGGAGGTTGGAATTCCTTCAGTAGGACAAAAGTCCTGGGTGTGTGTAGCCTGCCCTCAGCGTCGGTGATTGGCCTAAGTTGCGGAACTAGACCGACGTAAAATAAACAAGTAAAAAAAAGAAAAAAAAATATGTCTCTTTTTATTTCGAATTTATTACATTTGACATTTGGTATAACCTAAAGAAATTAATGTATTGCTTTCAAGTTGTACAGATATTCAAACTGGACTGTGCTTGAGTTTTCTAGTCGATGATATAGTACTTTTACAATTGTCGCTGTCGTAAACATGTTACCCAATCTACCATAATCACGCACCGCAGTACCCCAGAATGCAATTCTAGTGAAGTTCAGCGAAAAGTAACTCGTGCTCTTATAGTTGACATTTAATTACATTTTATAATGTATTACAGCAGACAATAATCGGACGCAACTGTCATCGGTAAGCATTTCTATATTTGTAGTCCACACTAAAATTTGCATAAATAATTTTCATAAATATTGAAATTCCTTTCCGATAGCAATTGCATAAGGACCTTCAGACTCGAATGGTAGCGAGATATGTGCGATTAGCGCAATAATTATGACGTGGGTTACTTTCGCGTTTTCAAGGTAGACGGGGGCCTTAAGGCTCCGTCATAAAAACATCGCAACTCCGACACGAAATATTTTTTTGCGACGTTTTTTTTTTTTGCTGGTAGTGGTCAGCCTTTCCCCCACCATGTCAATCGGTAGTCACCAGTTATAGGCGGTGTTAAAAGCTCCTGACGTCTGCTGTCTACACCGGGCAGCAGTAATATGGGCAAATAAGTACATTTCTTGCAATTACGCTATATTATCACAATTATACTGTTTGGGTTAAAATTGTAAAATCTATTTTTGTATCATGAGTTGGGCTAGTTGTTTTATATTTAAAGAAAGACAAAGATGTAGAAGTAAAATTTGGTTTTATTTTTCCAAACAATTATTTTTCATCCAGCCCAACTCTTTTATTTGAAAACTCGTTTTAGGAGAGGTAGAACTGGGTCTTAATAGTGTCTACCTACAATGATACAAAAGATTAGGATGAATTAATAAACAAAATGTTGAGAATTTATGGGACATTTCTTCTTTAGTTTCTTAGGTAATCCACAGGCTGTCCGCAAAATACTATATTATACAAAAAACTATATTAAAAATTACAATATATTACTGTGACATTGTATATCTTCCTTGGGGAATAATAGCAAGCAGTCGACGTGGCACCGCATGATAAGACTTATTATTATCATCAGGCGTTGCAAATTTTACTTAATCTAAGTCTATCAAAATACAATAAATTGGCATTAATAAAAACAAAATGTTGAAACTAATAGGACATTTTTCTTTACTTTCTTAAGGCTGTCTCAAACCCAAAACCAAAACATTACTTCGGTTTATCCGGGATAATAAATTGTCCTATATCTTTTCAGAATTATACAGACATACATACATATTGGACAAGCTTGATAAAGTTCATTTCATTGATCATCAAAATCAAGATAAAGTAGAACTAATAAATATTGGAAAATTAGGTATAATTTGAAACTATTAAATATACATTATGACATATTTCAATATTTTGCCGTGAAACAATGGATTCCTCAACAAAAAGAAAATACAGTTTCCTTAGAAAAGTTTACCATAAAACTTAATAGATACCTGCAACATCATGCCAAAAGGTCTACATTAATTTCTTTATCCAAAGAACCATAAATTGTAAATTTTAACTCAAAAGTTTAATTGATTTCTTTGCCTTCAAATAAATCGATAGAGCGGGTGGTAAGAAATGGTACAGCTACCCTAAGAGTGAACTGAAGGGGTTAGACATCTTGAAGTTACTGTCGACTTCTATATCAACGGAATCAATGAAAAAATATTGTTGTAAGTTATTTTCGAAAAGTAAAACTAATTTAAAAAATGGCAATTATTTCTTGCCATTTCAAAATACATAAAATAATTCAAATTTTTCCTTTTACCTACTTAATTTGTACAATTTATGTACATCAGTAAAGTACTTTATATCATATCACATATTTTATCCATTTCGCTAACTGTGCAGTTAACTTCAATGCACATTTCAAGAACAGTTTTGCGGTATTTAATCTTATTATTTAGTACAGTTACAAAACCGTTCTTTATCAAAATTTTATCTTTGCGGTTGCTAGTTATCTTAAAATGGAGCGGAGTCTGTGGTTTGATAAACAAAATAAATAAATAATGTAATTTCCGTACAATCAACAGGCTTCAAGAGGTTTCTGAAATACTGCAGTGGCACTTGCTGCAATATATTTTTTGTGCTGTCACACTCGAAAACAGCTGATTTCGTTCGAGGTTGGATTGCCGCTATGGAACTTTGCCGCAAATTTTCAAAGAATGCACGTTACAGTAAAGCGTCAATATCACAATGACTGATTGAGATTTAAATCTGGGGTAATACGTTACAGTATGGAACAAAATACATAATACATGCTTTCCTTATTTAAACACCTGCGAGCTATTCATACAAAAACAATACATAAAGCTTGACTCATTTTAGCACTGGCTGTAAGACACGAATACTCTTTTGTTTGTATAAGCACACTACTTGTTCATCATTGATGGTATCGCTAACAAGTGCAGATCTTGCAAAATCAGTTGATGAGAGATTCTTAATTCGCAGTAATAAGAGCATATAAAGAGCATTACTCACATCCTGACAATTGACGCACCGCACAGTAGTACAAATGCAATTCAAGAAGAATGAAAGAAATTGATATGCTGTATGCCCCCACATGGATAGAACTATACCTATTATGATAAATTGTAACTTCTAGAGAAAATCTTATTGTTTATGGCCAGAACCATAGTCAGATCATATGTTAAACATACAGGCTGGATTCACATCAAGAAATTGTTAAAGTTGTTTAACATCCTTTGTTTTTATCAGTTGTTCTTATTTTATAGTTTGCTCTTCAGTGTCATTATTATTAAAAACAAGTGTCGACAAGTGAATATGTTACTGCACTAATGATACCTAGTGCATATTAACACAATAATACCAAATTTACGATTAGAAAATTCTTTTGTTGGATTTCTAATGAGACGGAAAATGACATATTTTTCCCTTTAATATTAAGGTGTATTGCTATTAGGATTCTATAAATCAATACTTGAGAAAATCCTCAAAGCTTTTACGTGTATTGAGACAATGTGCTGATTTTCTGCAGACAATTTTTTCAATAACCGGTTTAAAACTCAAGTTGACATATTGTGACGTCAATATGTGAAATAACAAATATTTTTTTGATATACACTTGTAGTAGTTTCAAATTTTCGAATGTCTATTTTTATCATAAAATTACATTTAAAACAACTATTCTCGTTTTAGACACCAAAAACTCTTTAAGAATACCAGATTTAACTGCACTTCCTATATTTCTATTAGTGTGACCGAGATAATAGAGAAGTCATTGTCATTGTCGTTGTCAAACTTATGTTTTTTTTTAATGGAACAGCCTATATTTCGGCACAATTTTGAATTCTTCGAAAATTTAACGAGAATAAAAAATTACTTTACCTACCCTAAACTTTATACTTTTTGATTTACTGGCATTTTTATGGAAAAACAGCAGTCTAAGAAAAGCAGTACATCTCAACACCTGTTTTTAATTTTATTAAGAAGCGTTCTATTAGCGTAATTACGTACCATATCCAAATAGCGTACAGGCTGATCATAATCTTCAACGAATATAGCAAACAGTTTTTTCTAAGAAAGTTAATTTTCTTAAATGGAACACCCTATATCTAATTAATTTTTTGAATTCAACGCGTCGTTCTGCGCAAGAAAAAGTACTAGGACAAACTAGTGCCAAAATAAACCATTGCAGAGATAACTAGTCTTCTTCATAAAAAGGAAATCAATCTTTCAATCAATAAGTGCTTCTATACCTACATTAACTATTAAACCAGCTAAGTATTTACCTAAAGTACAGTTTTCTCGAATGATTTCATCTTTTTTTAAATTAAATAAAACATTTTAGCACATCTGCAATTTAATATTATAATTTGAAATAAAATTTTACTTATACCCTGTAGGCTTTGAAAAACTGTGCTAAACAAGTTATTAAGGTATCTGTCAGTGATGGTGATATTGCTAGGGTTGGTAAGTTAGATTTGCATAATTTTGGGAAATATGGCGAACTTTTCCCAGGAGGAACTAATTGACATGGTGTGGGTTTTTGACAAATGCAACAAAAATGCTTTATTGGCAAGTAGAGTTGACAGTTTTACATGAATTAGATACCATTTAAAAAATTAACTTAATTTGGAAAAACTGTTTGCTTTATTTTGCACCAGATTATGACCAACCTGTACACAGTTTGGATATGGTAGGTAATCATGATAACAGAACGCTTCTTACTTAATCATAATCTAAGCGTGCGAAATAAAATTAAAAACAGCTATTGAGATATACCGTTTTTCTTTGAGTACTGTTTTTCCATAAAAATGCCAATAAATCAAAAAGTATAAAGTTTAGTGTGGGTAATGTTATGTTTCATTGGCGTAAAATTTAGCGAGGAATTCAAAATTGTGCCGAAATATATGTTGTTTCATTTAAAAAAACATAAAGTAGGGTTGGTACTACCACATGCAACATGCAACATGCTGTAGACACAATCTTCCAAGATCCCAGTGTTGAGACACCCTGTATAACGTGGAACCATTATTTAGACAAAACGACTAACTTTGGTAATTAAAAATTAATAAATAAACGCTGTTGTGAGCCACTTTAAATTTTTTTTGTGGAATCTGTATACGTCACTAGTCTTTTCACTAGTCCGGTCGCAGAATTTCGTCTCTTTTCGTAAAGATCTAATTTTAGTTAGCTTGTACGGCCAGCGTATCCTTCACTAGGTTATTAGTAAATACGTTAAGACCCTCCAGATTAATGGTGATTGGGATCGCTACTCGTGAACTATTAAAGTAAAAATACTCCAGTACTAATCTTTTCGTGTGCCGTGAAACAATGTATCCGACTATAACTTTTATCTCCGCTATTTCTGTATTAATCGTAATAAATATACCACCAATAATTCTTTTTGAGTGTCCGCCCCATCTAACGGTAGATCTCGGTGTTGGTGAACGATTTCCAAATAATAGTATTGTTCACAAAGGGTTACTATTCAGCCCTGATGATTATCATACTTCAGACGAGGGATTAATTGGTTGTATTAGTGATAGACATAAGTACATTAAAAAGTGCTGCAATGCTTCTCAAATGTTAGTCAATAAAACTTGTGCGGATAGTGATGTCGAGTTTTCTCTGCAATTTTACAACGGCACAACCCCTGTGAATTCTCCGGACTATTATTTGGTGCATCATAGACATTGCGAATATGGACCTTACATTCTTGAACCAGACGTCGACGTAAACGACGTTTTCTTCATTCAAGAAAATGGTACGATGTACTTCAATAACACTGGCGATATGGCTGAGGTCGGAACATTCTGCCTTGAAAACTTTCTGTTGGATGATGGCAGCAAATTGTTTTCAGCACTGTTTTGTTTTCCACATCCTGAACTTCAAATATTTTCTTTTGGTATGTTTATAATTATACTATATTTATACACACAGTAAACATAAATGTTATTCAAAACCTATTTCCAAGAGCTTTTTGCATAAAATGGGTAGGCCAGCAAGGTCAATATCTTTTAAAGGACAACATGCCCTAAGTAACCACTTTTCTAATTATTTTTTTTTATGTAGAAGGAGTCTGTGGTTGTTATAAAAGAAATTGTTAATTTCTCAAGAGTAAATGTTTTATCAATTGTTTTTTACGTTTTTGTTTTTTCTATTCTTTGATCTAACTCAACATTATTATTAATAAGAAATTATGCTATATTTGAGAATTGTATTGTATTGAGAATTGAGAATATTGTTAACTGAGTGTCAATAATAACAATAACCTGTGTTTTCAGTAATAGAAATGTAAATTCTTTTATCAGGTACCTTTAGTAGTTTTCTACATTACTTTTTCTTTAATTTGATATGCGGTTTCGACACTGGGAATAAATACCTGAGAAGCCCCTCAGAACTTAGAAAAAAGCAGTCGCTTCAGGCAATGAAAACTACTATAGGGTTATTTTAAAGAAGTAATTTATGTTTAAGTTCTGTGACTATTCTAGATTCTAATTGAACTTGCTAATTGAAGTAGAAAAAAAATGATTAGGACATAGTCTTGTAGTAGTTCAAAAGATTCAGATCTCATCTTATTTTCAAACAGGGGCCGATTTGATTCATAGACTGGCCCTGAACTAGATCGACGTAAAATAACATTTAGATCGGATTTTTATTTTTAATTTAAATGCAAAAAAGGGTATCACAAAATATTGCATTTTTTGTCTATTAGAAAATATCTTTACCTTGGTGCAAGAACAACTAATCTAACTTTTGCTAGTCTTGATTTTTGCGAGTTTTTCTTTTAAGAACTAGCATCAAAATCAAAATTTTTTGGCATGGGTTGTTCTTCATTAATGGACAAATATACATGTGCAAAAAAGATATTTTGAATCAAGCTCGCAAATCCCAAGATTTGCAAAAATGTCATTGATTTTTTTAGTATATCTGCATAATATTGGCGAAACGTCAGTTTTTAATGTTTTACTCACCGTAAGATTAAATGAACGTGAAAAAAATATTCACAAGAAAACTAAACAATTTTTGTGAAAAAGTTGTGTTTTTATATTTTATTGAAAATATAAAATGCTTAAGGTAAGTGATTTTTATGGGTGATCTTTAACAATACTGAATTTATGAACTCCAACATAAAGTAAGTTATAAAGTTATAAAGTAGTTTCATTTTTAAACATTTTTATTTAATGAGTTACGATGACTCATTCTTATAAAGCGTTACTCAACGTACGCAAGTGGTATAAAATTTAGAAGAGCAACATAGATTATAGGTTAGGCGTTTTGTGATCATTTTCATAATATAATTTATTATTTTTTACTTATTTAAATTAGTTATCTCTTTTTTAATGCAGTTACAAAATTTTCACTTTTACTTTAATATTTTCTGTCCGCTGTATCGGAAACATAGCCGATTTTTAGGTTAGATTGTTATAGTGATTAGCTATATCTATTTTATCCCAGAATCATGAATCACTCTGTGTATTTATATTATACAACTTCACCCAACATTTGTGTCGCACGGTTGTGTACAAAGGGAGAAACATAAAAACGCACAATGTTTGATGTTGAAGACAAGCAATGGATAGGAACGCATTTTGATTAATATGTTATGCCAAAAATATTTAAAACCTTTATTCAAATGTAATGGAATCATAGTAGTCAATGCATAAATACGATACCATGAATATACCAACAAATTTCAACCGTATTTGTTCTACTGCACACCTTATTTCATAGATTATATTAAAAGGAAATATTATCTAGATGGATATTATCTATCAATACTAATATCTACATATTATGTACACAACCTAAAACATCAGATTTGTATTTATTTATTCGCGTTGAGTTATGCTATTACTAAAGGTTTCAAGTTTGCGATTGAATAGAAACATTTTCTAGGCGGGATCTAATTTTAGTTAAAGTCACTATTCGGCTAGCGTATTATTCACTACAATTTATAACATGTTAGGGCTCTCACGGCTTATGCTGATTGCAACCTGAAAGAAGGGGAATAATAAACCATTTCAGTTCTACTCTTAGTGCGTACAGTGCAACAATGCCTTCGGCTTCCGTACTTCTTTCTCTAATCGTTCTAAATGTGTTAACGATTGTTTCGTTCGAATGCCCGCCTCATCTAACGATAGATATAACGGATGGTAAACAGTTTCCAAATAACAGTATAACACATAAAGGGTTATTGTTCAATAGTGATGATTATCATTCCTCTGAAGGAAGAGTATTTGGTTGTCTTAGAAGTAGTGAACACAGGTATATGAGAAAGTGTTGCAATGAATCTCAAGTGTTACTACTAAATAAAACTTGTATCGATAGTGATGTGAACTTTGCTATACCAACGTATCGGGAGACAGTTCTGGTGGATTCTCCGGATTTTTATTTTGTGCATCATAACGAATGCCTTTATGACTCGTATAATTTGGAGCCGCACAATTACATAAGTGACACGTTCTTTATTCAGGAAGACGGTACGATGTACTTCAACTTCAGTAACGAGAAAATTGACGTCGAAAGTTTCTGCGTTGAAAATTTTTTGCACGGCGATGGGGTGATGTACTTTTCCGCACTGGTTTGCTTTCCACCGCCCGAACTGCAATTAACTTCTTTTGGTATGTTATTTTTTAGTTAATACGTATTTATGTGTGCCTGCCTAAAAACGTTATGTCTTCAATTACCTGGAAATTTTCCCAAATCCTAGTCCAGGTGGACATCTTTCATTCCCCTGAGAATGGTGCCTCCAGTACTACGGGGTTGTCAGTCTTAAACAACCGGTTTCAAAAGGTTTTTGGGAGATTTGAAGACCTGTTTTTAAATTTAAAAAACATATTTAGATGCTATTCGTATTCTGTAGCAATAACGATTTCTATTATTTTTAGAGGGATTTTGAAAGAGTTTGTAATATATGTGCCACCTTTTTCCTATCTGTCTAGTACAGAGTCTCTGTGATTTGAATACAAAATTATCTTTGTCCGAAAGCGGGCGGCAAAAATTTAGTAAAGGAAAGGTCAAAGTTTCTTTTTAGATACTTTAGAGACAAGCTCGAGGTGTCGCATTTTGAGAAAGTCAAAAGTATATTTAAAATCTACCAGTTACGGGGTTGCCATGCATAATAACTTCTCAAATTATTTTTCCAATTTAAAATAACATTTTGCAATGATATTCTTTGCTCAAATTAACCAACCACTTTAAAACTGTACATTTTATTTCTATACAGGGTGTGCCACTTTTTTTCCCGCAATTTTTTTTTAAGAAAGTAAATGTCATTCTGAGTAAAAGTTTTCATATAGACCTAATTGCTTTTTCAAATCCTTAAAAAGTTACAGCCGCTTAAAATATTAACAACAAAAAATGCACATGAAACTGTTTAGTGATTTGTGTCTCTATAAGTAAATGTCATTCTGAGTAAAAAGTTTCACGTACACATTGGGTTTTTAAATTCCTAAGAAGTTAGAGCAGGTTTTAAAATACAATTTTACTGTTATTTCAAACGGCTGTAACTTAACTTTTTAAGGAATAAGGAAAAATAAATCCTTATGAATCTTTTTCCTGAGTGTGACATTTACTATATGGAAACGGGTTTTGTTACCAACTAATAATAATGAGATACCTACGATGTATATTATGTGGAAATATATTTTTATAGTCCTAATTTTCTAAATACGATTCTTAATTAAATTACTCCATCGGGTGTCCCAACCTTAGATCATGATAAAATTAGACAATTATAAATTTTTAATAAAAAAAGATAGATTTATGTTTTTGAAACCGGTAGTTCTGTGGAAAAATACCACATGATACCTATATGGGCCAAATTATATAAATTAGGCAAACATTAAAAAAATAAAATTGTGGTTTTTATAATTAAAATAAAAATGGCAAAGATGAATTAGAAGCAAAATAATGTCATAAATTGCCATCAGCTACTATGATATTAAAATAGAGATATTTAACATTGTTAAAATATTTTAAGCAAATGTTAAGACTCTAGAGTCTAGACTCTAGCTTGGAGTTTAAGAACAACAATTGTCTTGTCTACAAAATCGTCTTTCTAATCTGTCAATGTCTTATGTTGAAGGTCCAATACAAAAATGTAATAGAACAGTTAAATAATATATAAATAAATAATAATAAAAAAGCCATTCACTTAATAGTCAGCACTTTTGATAAATGGTTTAAACTGGTTAAATAAAGCTAAACATAAGTTTTGAAAGACAGTTTTTTTCCAATTTTTTGATTTGAATTTCATTCGACGAAAGGTTTTTTGATCTGTCGTTTCTACATAAACTAAATGAAAATTAAAGCATGTTATAAAAAACATCACGCATTTTACTCAAACTTATAAATCAATTTAAGATAATTATGTGGATACCAGAATTTAGAATTTCACGAATAGCCCACTTGATCTTGTTCTTTAGGTCGTAAATTATGTGTGGTCTATTAGCATAAACTCCAGATTAACGTAGCCCCATAAAAAGTAATCAAAAAGCGCTAAATCACGTGATCTTAGCCAGTGTTAACTGATGTCAAGCACCGCCACACGCACGATGGCGAAATACAATTTCGCTTTATGTTTCCAATTATACATCTTAAGTAACAAGTTACGCATGTACAGATGTGCTTAAATTTAAGGCTAACCGAATGTTTATCCTATATGATAGTTCTTCCCTAAGTTACTACCCTATAAGCTACTCTCATACTCCCCTAATTTTCCATATTACTTTTCAAAATTTATTAGTTATTATTTCATTAATGGAATCCAAGCTGTTATTGACTACCTCTACTGACGAAGCCTTTAATATGGGTTTCGAAATGAGTAGGCAACCAAATATACTTCATAATTTTGTTCTCAGTATTTCACCGCAATGATTAGGTATTTCCATTCAAATTATACGTTAAACTGACCTTGACACCTTTGCCGATAGTACAAAAAATATCCGGCTCAATTCTGTCGTGTAGGTGACAATTTTTGTTTAACGCAAGAACACTACGACATAGCCGAATTTTTTTTTTATATCGGCAAATATTTCATGTTCAGTTTAACGTATAATTTGAATGGAAATTCCTAATCATTTCGCGGTGAAATTCTGAAATACCACGAAATACTGATCAAAAACTTTGGAGGTATATTTGGTTGCCTACTCATTTTGAAGCCCACCTTAAGAAACTTTTACATGGACGCAGCTGGTAAAAAGATATAGGCGTTCAACAATGTGTTAACCCAATTATTGTTTTGAGCATTTTATTTATATCAACATAGATTTAAGCCCATTGTTACCTATAGTTGGAGTGTGTAGTTCAGTTATCTCCTGAGAATGCTCTTGTTCTCACCACATCACCAAAGTAGTGCGTTGGTGACTTTATAAAGTTGATATTGCGTGCCGCCTGAGGTTAAATTTATAAAACCCACGTTATCATAGGAATGACAAGTGCGGAAAATGTGTTACTAACTTGTTAGTCACTATTTCAAGGATAAGTACTGATTTCCATTACATTATTTACTTTTATATGGAAAATAAGGTGCCATTGTCATAATTTGTGATATAAACGATATTGGAGATCTGTGTTGGATGGATAAACAAACAAATCAAATCTTTCCTTGCTGAAAAATTAATTTGTTTTATTGTTTTCACCAAAGCATGGAAAGATTTTAGTTGTGAGGTTCATGCTACGTTGAAAGTGAATTGGCACCGCACATTCTATTCGAATACAAAAGCAAATATGCCATCGCCACTTTGAACCAGCAAACAATATGTCAAGATAGCAAACCTCAGTCTTGACATGCCATTTATATTTCATTAAAATAAGATTTAGACCCTAGACGATACATATGTTTCCAAAAAAGTAATCTTATCACCTAAAATTTAAAATTATAAACTTGTAGCTACTATTTATACTCAAGATAAGGCCGAACTGCGAACAACGCCATCTAAGAATATAGTTGGAACTTGGAAGAGGTATTCACACTAAAAATTTATTTAATTGAATCCAAATTTGCTTTCTTTGGCAGAAGTAAACCTGTTTTTAGGCCGAAACAAAGAATATATTTGTTTGAATCAAACTTAGATTACTTCTTTGGTGTAAAGAAACATCCTTTTTAAATCAAAACAAATAGCAATGTTACTTTCAAGTAAAGTAATTTTTGTTTGTATCCAAATATATTTATTTGACTTAAATAAATATGCCAAATAACTTAGAAAAATAGGGTTTGATCCAAAAGAATAAATTCAAAAGTATATATTTCTTAGAAACAAAAAGTCTTTTCTATCTGTGTACAGATTTATTTTTAGGTTTTAAACTATTGAAAAAATCGCTGGAAAAGAATTGTATAATTTGTTATCGAAATGATGTTGTACAATTAACCATTTCGAATATAAAGACGTCTGATTGGTGTAGTACCTACAGTAAAATTAGATGTTGATTGGAAAAAAAATAGTAACAAGATGGACTTTCCCATGTTGCATTATTTACTGTTCTAATTTTAGTAATGGTTGAGTAACATCGTAGTAAGTACTTTCCCTGTACAATTGTACATACAAGTGCTCGACATCTTGACATCTTATGGATGAAAATATGTAGTAGGAGAAGAAGTTACAAATAAACTGATTCAGTGTCGACCTTCTACCGAAACCATGCAATCGATCTGTGCGTTGATTTTTCTCATTGGAATCAATCAGTTTCCTATTTCGGCGTTCACATGTTCACCACATTTAACCATAGACGTTAGCAATGGCACCAAACACACCAACGGCACAATCACAATGGATGGTCTGGTGTTCAATCCTGAAAATCTATCCTTGAATAAAACCCTCGGCTGCCTCACATCTAGATACATAAAAAAGTGTTGTGGTGCACGAAAAGTGATGTTTAACAAAACCTGCATAGACGGATATGAGGAGTTTTCGTTTCGAACTTACAATGGTACTGCGGAAGTTGAAGATAGTGGACTGTATAAAGTGTATAATCGGGAGTGTGTGAACGGTGCTTTTTCCGTAAAACCACATAAAGATGAACGGGATATGTTCTACATTCAAGAAGATGGGAGATTGTACCTCAAAGATGTGAATTATGTGGTTCCTGTTGGTACATTTTGCGTTGATAATTTTTTGGAGAATGGTACTGAATCTTTATGTGCGTTGGTTTGTTTTGGATCAGTTGAGGAAGAGCCATTTTACTATGGTATGTTTGTTAATGTATTATATGATTTGTTGGGTGCCTGGATATTGATGGCGAACAGTTTACAAGAATTGAGTTATTTAAGTACAAGCTAATGCCACTTTTAAAATGTTTTCCTTTAAGGAAAGACGAAAAACAAATAATTCCTCCCAAGTTACAAACAGAAGTTATAAACAAGTTTCTTCTACAACCGATTTAAAAAATATTACTATCACTGGAAAGCTCACAGTAGTTGCCCGACCTATTAAGTGATAATTCGTTCCCGATAAATTGAAACGAAGATTTGGTTTAAATTTGTGCAGTTTTCAAGTTGCATCTGGAAATACACAGGATAAGCATGTAAGCATAACAACCAGGGTTGGTGGATCTCCGGCGTTGGTCCACGTCTGCGGCATTTGAGGTTCATGTCGGTTTAGAGATACACGTTACTAACCAACATTTTGTTAGATTTGATTGACACACGAATTAATTCTACACAGATAGAAATTTTGTTTAACTCAAATAAATGCGTTTGAATAGAGGCAAAAATATATTTGTTTGCTACAAAGAATGTGTATTTGAGTCAAAAACCATTTGTTTGGAGTAAAGTAATACTGTTTTGACTCAATGCAATCAATAAGTATCCTAAATTCTCTAAAATCCATTAATTCTCTGGTAAATATCATTAATTTATTGGAATTATTTGGAATGTTAGTCAGTGACTTTTACAATATGTAAGCTGACGATATGGAAATTGACATTTTTGTTGACTTTGACTTTCAAGTGGAACGGCTTCCTCTGAATTCAATGTTATTTACATTATTTTATCTACGACTCACATATAATAAGTTCATTGCATACGTATCTATGAGTATATAATCCCCATCATTATACGCGCCAATGATTATAATGACACTAGCATTGTATAATAATGACAGTTCGTTCAAATAATGACCTCATTATTTGAACGAACTGTCATCATTATATGACGCTAGTGTCAAAGTCTTACAAAACCTACGTGGATGACAGTTATTTGACAGTTTGCCTCGCCATCATTGACAAATACATTTAAAATATTTTGCATAAAATGGAATTTATGAGTCGTAGATAAAGCATCGTATTTGACTCGCACATAACGGATATAAATCGCTCGCATGATTACACGCCTACGGCTCGCGTGTAAACTTCATGCTCGCGATTTATATCCTTAATTATGTGCTCGTCAAATAATATACTATTACACTATGAAAGTTATCGTTTAAGAAGTTCTACAATTTTGTAAACAATCAACAATTTTGTAGTTACAATAGTGCAGATCGACTTTCATACACTGTGCACGCAGAGTATGTACACATGACAAAATCTCTGAAAGGGTTCGTTATAAAAAAAATCTGATGTGGCCAGGCACATGACTTTATCATACAATATATAAAATTAATAGTTTAGCTGCATGAGAATCTATTCTATTGAGATAAATCGTAGGTATTGTCAAAGCATCAGCACTTGACACTACCTACACTACGTCGTTAGAATAATAGTTATTTATGTCACTAATGCCGAAAGTACGGAATAGCGCGACGAGCGGTGATGCGGCGCGTCACCGAAGGCGGAGAGTCGCCGTCGCATATGAGCGAGTCGGCTATCTACTTTTTGGCAGGAGCGACATCAACGTTTATTGTGTTGCTTTTTAAGAAATACGTATTTAAAAAAATAAATGATGTCTGTATAGTAAATGCTAGGTTGGTTCCACTTTGACGAAACGTCAAGTTTAAAAGTGTGTTCCAATTGGTAGGTAATGGTAGCTAATGGCGGTGGTAAAATACGAAATTATAGTATTTCTTACATTACGTGATAATGACACATATTAGTTTGCATGTACATAAACATGACTCACTATCAATGTTCTATTGGAAATACTATAACGGCATCTGCTACCACTGCCATTGTCACTAATGAAAACGCACCTTAAAAGGGTAATTCAAATTCTGACAGATTTATATTTGTTCATGACACATCCCTACCAACATACTAAAATAAAACTACACTCATCGCTAAACTTTATTTATAATTTTCTCAATGTATCGTTTTTAGAATTAGATATAAAGACGGGTTGATATTTCTTATCAACAAACAATCAAATTGGTGATCTTACTTTATTTGAAATTTGTATTTTATAATTTGCCGCAGTACAGCGGCAACGTTCCATAGTGGTTTTCCAACCTCTGATGAGATCAGCTGTTTTCGAATGTGACAACACAAAAAAATATTTGTCAAAATCCTGGCTACTATGTAATTTCATATCAATGCATATGCGACCGATCTCGATCAAATAGAATTTGCTCTTGAAGCCAAACTATTAATTTTACCAAAAAATTTCATAGGCATAAATTATTCAAAATGTCCTCTACTTTAATTTATTAATTAACTAATTTGTCGAAATTACAGAAATGGCGGCTCATTTCCTAAATCCTTCAAAAAAGCTTAGAATAAACTAAAACGCTAAAGTATGAATTTTACCAAAAAATGTCATAAACATAAATTATTCAAAATTTCCTCTCCTTTAATTTACTATTTAACTATTTTGACGAAATTACAGAAATGGCGGCTCATTTGCAAAATCCTTGAAAAAGGCTTAGAATAAACTACCAGTTCCTTTGGACCCTTGTGAACCAAAAGCTTTTCAGCTCTAAGTTAGGTCATGAAACTTCTAAATATGAACTTTCGTTCCGATACCTTCAGTAGTTTCTCCGGAATCGTCTCCACAAAAATCGTTTACACACACACATACACACAGACACACACACAGACATTTTTTTGTACCTTGGTCAAAAATGTTCAGGGGACCCAAAAAGACCTATTTCCGCTAAAATCTCATTTTTTTTTCGGCACGATTACAATACTTTACATACTGCGTATGATAAAGTAAAAATATGCTCCTACATGTCGATTTTGAATTATCAAAATACACATATTCATAGTAAATTAAATTTCCACCTCTATTGTTTTTGAATTATGACGTCATCGATAATGCCGTATACGAGAAAAATTTTGAGAAGAAGACAGTCGAAAATCAGGGTAACATTAATAATTCTTGTTTGTGAAGGGAAAGTGTTTTTAATTAATTTGCGCTGAACAAGAAGCCTGGCTTGTTGCATATCACGCCAGGTCATTGCGTTTTTGTTGTTATTGGTTGTGAACAAACTTTCAGTATTTCAGATAAAAACTTAACACAGTTTAAGGTTTACTATGAGACTCTTTTGAGGTTCCTAGGAGTCATAAATTTGCAAATGTTGCTAAAATCACGTTTTTGTAATTTTTGCTTCACTTTTCCTAAAACATTCCTTGATCTTTGAATATTAAAAAAAGAACGTAGCACGTGAGAACACGTATTTAATTTTTAAAAGTTGAACGATCGATTTCATCTTTCGACGTCATCAGCCTTATTGTCACATCGTAAAATATTAATAAATCACAAGCAAGGTGTCAGTGCAAGGACTCTGCATATGAAAGACAAACTTGGGACAAACTGTATTACTTTTCACTTTGTTTATAATAGTTAGAATATAGAAGATATCTGTTCAATTGTGCGTCACACTTCCCTAGATTTCTTCATTCGTTGAATATGATCACATCATAGGAAGTACAAAACCATATTTAATCTCAATATTGGTAGAACCTACTAAAATACTGGAACTCTATACAGAACACATCCAATCTGTGTCTAATGTTCGACAATGTCAACACGCGCGCTCCGTCCGATTTGTTTCCTATTTATTATCTGTCTATTTGGCGTTGTTGCCAATGCAGATTGCGATATAGAGCACGCCGTAAATATTACTGACGGGGAACAAACCAATTCATCGCAAATTGTGCACAATGGTATCACTTACGAACCAAATAACTATTTTAAAGTGAATGATACAGTTTTTGGATGTGTGTGCGAAGTGAAACCGTGTCTTCCAAAGTGCTGCCCGATGGGGAAAATGTTAGCTTGGAATCCAGAAGGAACTAATTATTGCATCCCTACGGATGAACCTTTTAAATTCGATGTCTACCACTACACGAATTCAGTAGACGTTCATGATAGCCATTTTCATTTTTTGGATGAGCCTGCCTGCAACACGTCGAAACTGCAACTGCAACCGCATCTTTACCCTGATGACGAGTACTTTGTACAACACACGGGGCATATATACTTTCCACATCCTAATGCTATGTATAACAATTTAACATATGAGGATGGTTTTTGTATCGATGGTATAAATGTTACTGATACGAACGACACCTTAGCTGTACTTGTATGTTTTCCTTTTGACGACGAGGAGAAAATGCAAGGTGTACTTTCAGCAGGTTAGTCTAACTACTCTTTATTTGCCAATGTTTGTTGTAGTCCTATTATAAATTGACTCCTTATAATTGCCCAATGCACATAGTACAATAGGTTATCAATCAGTCAAAGTGTTCATCGAATTTCGCATATTTTATATTATTATATTAGGTATTATATTATTTTATTACAAGCGTTTTCTTTGATTATTGATTATTGTAAGACCATTATGTAGCCATTAGGTCAATTAAAAGATCTATCAAAATAAGTAGTCAGTATAGGGAACTGACAGTTGAAAAACTGCTGATGGCGTTATAATGAAAAAAATAAAGGTCTGAAATTGAACTATATACAGTGTGTCCAGGAAAGTCCGCATCATATGGATTTTTTTTATTATCGATTTCTCAGAAAAGTTTTTCTTTATAGACGTTGGCGGCTTGTATGAAACCATAGTCAATAGTCAAATATGTAAATTTCGGTACAATATGCCAAGCGATTCAGAATATATGAACTTGTTATAAGAGTAAAGTACCTTTATTTTAATTATTATTGATAAACTTTATTTGTTTAGAAGTAAAAATTATATTTAAATATTCACAGCCACCTATATTGAAATTTTTCTTTTTTTGTTGTTTTAATTCTTACTTTTATGAGTAATATTAGCTATTTTTTAGAAATTTGAATACATTTTTGATTATTTTGGTATGATAACTAATTTTTATTTAGAACTAGTGCAAAATTTCTCACTTTCTTGATGCAATGTTGATATTTCACCCTGTAGATAATAATAGATCATATAACTAATACATGAGCGTGACTTACTTTTAATTCAATTAATATTAATGACTTTGGATATGTTTATAATAGTAGTTATCGCAAAAGCGATTATCTCGATGTTGCTGATAGTTTAAACAAAAACAAAAAAAAAGGTAAGTCACGCTCCTGTATTAATGATTGTATGAACTATTATTATCTACAAAGTGAAATATCAACTTTGCATAAATAAAACGCGCAATTTTGCGCTAGTTCTAAATAAACATTAGTTATTTATACCAAAACAATAAAAACTGTAAAAAAGTTATTCAAATTTTTTAAAATAGATTAAAACGAAGCTTTTAGTATCAGGGTTATTACTATCTAGAGACAGTTCACTTCAAAGTGTACCTCTTGGGAACTTTAGATGAGAAGACATTTTTAGATATTAGGTTATTACCATACTCCGAAGCCAGTGCTAATTGAACTTTATTTTACCCCGCATCAACAAATGGCCCTACATATTTCCAAATGTATCATTTTAAACGGGATGATAAGCGACAGAAAATATCTTTTAAGGCTCCGGTCTTAATTCAAATAACGAACTGTAGCAAACTTCTCTCCAAAGCTTCGAAATAAAAAAGTCACCAGATATAGATGGCGGTACTATAAACATTTCTGTGTTTATTTCGTTTATTTATATAATAATTATTTGTACAAATTATTATTTGTAGAAATATTCAAACTGGACAGTGTTGAGTTTTCTAGTCGATGACATAGTACTTTCACAATTGTCGCTATTGTAAACATGGTTGCAAACTTAGTGCAAACACGCACTACAATACTCCAGAGTGCAAGTCTACAGAAGTTCAGAAGAAAATAACTTGTGCTCTTATTGTTAACATTTAACTATATTTTATAATGTATTATTGCAGACAATGATCAGACGCAACTGCTATCGGAAAGTATTTCGATATTTGTCGTCCACACCAAAAATTGTGTTAATTTTTGTGTATTAATTTTCATAAATACTTAAGAAATTAATTTAGTATATAAATCATAGAATAATTCCTTTCGGATAAATAATATTGTTGTCATTAATAGTATGATACCAATATTTGTCTACCTCGATAGGTATTTTTTGTAGATGGGCACGGCTTATCATACGCTATTCATCATTTTATCTCTTCATGCCATTTGAAACTCCAAAATGGGGTAGCTTATAGTATAACAACATAATTGCCAACGTAATTTTTTCTCTATTATGATTTTAAAGCCCATACTTTCTTCTAAAATACGTCTGTTTAATTAAAGTTCGTTTCATGGTTTTACGAATATCATTTACTAATTTTGAAAATTGTTTTGTAAATCGGCAAAAGAATCTTTTATCTGCGAAGCAAAAGCACAGCACATTCTTAAACTCAACATTTTACAACTTTTCACAAATGTAGATACGACCTTTTCGCTTAGTACGACAAAATATTGACCCTTATCAGAAATGCTTCTTATCAGAAATGTACGCAAACCGTCTGTAATCAGTTGCTAGTGACAGGAACCTGGAAGTCTAAAAAAACAAACATTATATTGATATATGATATATTGATTTCCGGCTGAAAAAAACATTATATGCTATCATAATGTTCGAAATATACCCATTTTTGTGGAACGCTCCACAATGGCAGCACCCGCGCTCCGTACGATTTGTTTCCTATTTATTTTGTGTCTATTTGGCGTTGTTGCCAATGCAGATTGCAATATAGAACACGCTGTAAATATAACTGACGGGGAGCAAACCAGTTCCTCGCAAATTGTGCACAATGGTATCACTTACGAACCAAATAACTATTTTAAAGTTTTTGGATGTGTGTGCGAAGTGAAACCATGTCTTCCAAAGTGCTGCCCGATGGGGACAATGTTAGCTTGGGATACAGAAGGAACAAATTATTGCTCTCCTACGGAAGAACCTTTTAAATTCGATGTGTTCCACCACACGAATTCAGTAGATATTCCTGATAGCCATTTTCATTTTTTGGATGAGCCTGCCTGTAACACGTCGGTACTGCAACTGCAACCGCATGTTTACCCTGAAGACAAGTACTTTGTACAATACACAGGGCATGTCTACTTTCCACATCCTAATGCTATGTATAACAATTTAACATACGCGGATGGTTTTTGTGTCGATGCTATAAATGTTACTGATACGACGGACACCTTAGTTGTACTTATATGTTATCCTGTTGATGAAGACGAGCAAATGCTAAGGGTACTTTCCACAGGTTAGTCAAAAATACACTTAATTTATCAATGTTTGTTGTTGTCTTATAAAGTTATAACTGACTCCTTATAATTGCCCATGGTACAATAGGTTATCAAATTACAGTGTTGATAGAATTTGTACGTTTTAGGTTTTATTATTTGATTAACAAGCTCTTAAACAAGGTATTTTGCTGAGTTTAACATTTCAAACGCAGGTTATTGTTATAATTGTGTTACAGTACACTAACAATGCACGCATGTTCGAATTTACTACTGACTCTAGTGATTCAACAGTCATCCGTTATTTTTTGCCGAGCCAACTGCATCTAAACGAACTGCGAACCACGCGCCGTGTGACCAGTCCTGGTTCGCCTCAAGGCGAGCCATCGCGAACCGCGAGCCTATTCTGTGACTCGCCGAACTACGGTCCGTGGAACCGCGGCTTTAGGAATGATTATTGGACAGACATCAATAAAAAATTAATGTGTTGCCAGTTATGCCATATATTACCGGAAGGGTACTGTTTAACATGGCTTAAGGGGGTCTCCCGCTTTGTTGGTTTTAAAAAATCAGTTTTTATTTTTCCTTTATTCTCATCTAGAAGGTCTCAGAATTGTTCCTGTAAGCGGGTTTTACAAAATTCGCCCTAGTTCTGGAGTTGTAGCCGGTAATTTTGTGTGTGCGTCGATCAGTGTTGTGATATGGGAGGAAGAAATCCCTCAGAACATGCGAAATGCATACTTATATATGTATTGCATATGACTCGACCAAGTCATAGATCTCCCACCACTCGTATCTATACCTTTTGCCATCTATTGGTTCAGTTTTAAACTGATCGTCACGTGATCATCTCGGCCGTTGCTGTATTTACCAAACTTCTTGTAATTTCGGTCCCGATTTCCCAAAAGTCGTGTTTTTCCAACTGGTAACCACGTTTTTGGAAAATGTATTTCATATATCGAGATAATTCTTTGTTTTTTATGTTCAGCACACACCCAGTTTTCGTTCGATCGTTCATTTTGAAAATTTTTTGGTTTTTCATTTTATGGCGTTCTATATCACGAAAAGAGCGGCGAAAACGGACCCTTTTCGGGTGTACAAAATGGCGGTCGTATGACCGCCATTTTGTTAATAATCAAAATATTGAGAAACTGAACGATCGAACGATAACCAACGAAATAACAATTAATAAAAGGTTTCACTTTTTTTGTATCAGACGACCTGCACGTGTGTAAGCATGATTACCGTTACACATTAATGTTTGCACAAAAGCGAGCACAAAGTAATCTGCAAAGTCACCGAGATCATCACAATAATTTTGAAATTGTTAATTTCAAAAATCGATATCAACACAAAACAATAAAGGAAACTTTGTCTAGAAAGCTTGTGTGGTTCTTTCATTATTAATTTCTTAAAATAGGCTCGAAAGCGGCCCACAAAGCGGAACACCCCCTTACCTCGCATAAATGAGAAAATTCTTCAGTGCGTCGATATAAAATGTCTTTTATATAACACTATAAATTTACATTACGCATACACGGATATCTCTGACGCGTATTGACCCTTATCAGAAATATATGCAAACCGCATGAAATCCAACTTGCTGGTGACAAGAACCTGAAATTAACTATTATATTATATTATACAGTAGAAAATACTCAATCTTTGTGTAACGCTCAACAATGATAACACGCGCTATCGAATTAATTTTGTTAGTGCTTTCGCTATCCGTAGTGACAAATGCGGAATGTGATAAGACATCGAAACAATACACAGTGGACATCACGGATGGAACTCTCACTTACGATTTACGAATTGTGCACAATAATATCGCGTACGAGCCTGCAAAATATTTTGTAGACGATAATAGATATTATGGGTGCGTCTGCGATATTGAACGGTGTCTGCAAAAATGCTGCCGGTATGACCATATCTATAGTGCGAAGGAATCTAGGTGTGTCCCCTCTAACGAATCGGTCGATTTGATGTCGGTTTTGAATGTCCACGATGAATCTAGTTTAGAATTTGATGTAGATCCTTTCTATATTCTTGATCAGAACGAATTTAGTGTTTACTGCGAAAACCGCGGCGTTGAAGTCGTTTTGCAACCCGACCAACACCGGACGGATGCATATTTTGTGCAATATACAGGGCAGCTCTACCGACCAAACGTACGCGAGAAATTTACCAATTTCCAAGGATTTTGTGTCGATACTATGAGCACTACTGATAACGACAGCAATGTAGTATGGATATGCACGAAGGAGGTGTACAGAAGGTGTCCCCACTGCACTATAGGTGAGTTAAAAAGTGTTCTTCGCTATGGGGGTTATATTCATAATAGGAAATGATATAATCAGCAGTAAAAGAAATAAAAAGATCCAGTCTCTTTTTCTGATGTACTTTATTTTTAGCACTTATGGCGACCGGTTTCGAACTCGCGTTCGTCTTCAAGGGCCATGCGTCGGGCTACATCAAATCGAGGTCACGTGTCATAATGTTTGGGGTTATGTATATTCATGACGCCTTAGATCTAATCTCTTTCAATTTCAGTTATAATTGGGTTTATAATTGGCGAAAACAGCTTCACGTCTGGGCACCAGAAAACTTTGTCGAGTGGACGGAGTCGTGTATGAATGAGAACTCATGTAGCCCGACGCATGGCCCTTGAAGACGAACGCGAGTTCGAAACCGGTCGCCATAAGTGCTAAAAATAAAGTACATCAGAAAAAGAGACTGGATCTTTTTATTTCTTTTACTGTAATTTTAACTGGTGTAAGATGGAGGAATTTATTATTAATATAATCAGCACTTGGAATCGATATGCAGTGCCAAAAAATGTTTTTTTTTAATTCACATGTGAAGATGTCACAATTTTATACATACATAAAACGAAACAAAAATATGTGACCACCATGTTAAAATCGACCTAACTAAAATTTCTTTTTTGTGTTTTAAAGCTCATACGCCTTAAAACTACTCTGAAAGCTCTAGAACAAAAACAAAATTGAATCATTTTTCCATAATATGGATGACTATTAACATTTTCTGTTTCTCGGTGTGAGGGGTTATATACATGGGCGCCCGCAGAGAGGGGCAGAGAGGGGTGCACTTGCAGCCCCCTTGGTGCACTGCACCCCGTGGCTTTAGATATAACAGGGGCAAGATCAACAAGAAAAAAATCATGAAATACATGCTTATTTATAACTATAGTTCAATTCCCAAAAAAAAAAAATCTGATGTGGCCAGACACATAACTTTATCATACAAAATATAAAATTAATAGTTTAGCTGCATGAGAATCTATTTGATTGAGATAAATCGTGTCTGCATTAAAATTAAACTAGTTAGCCTGGATTTGACAGATATTTTGATAGTCAATAGTATCAATAGTAGTATTGTATTAAAGCATTAACATTTGAGACTACCTACTGTCATCAGAATAATAGTTATTTATCTCACGTTATTTATCTAAAGTTCGGAATAGCGCGACGAGCGGTGATGCGGCGGGTCACCGATGGCGGAGCGTCGCCGTCACATATGAGCCAGTCGCGCTATGTAGTTTCCGGCAGGAGTGACATCAACGTTTTTTGTGTTGCGTTTTGAGAAATACGTACTTAAAAAAAATTAAAAATGGTTATATTTCTGTATAGGAAATGTTACGTTGATACCACTTCTACAAAACGTCAAGTTTAAAAAGCTAATTCAAATTCTGACAGATTTATGTTCGTTCATGACACTGTAGATGTCACATCCGTACCAACATACTAAAATATAACTACACTCATCGCTATACTTTATTTACAATTTTCTCAATTTATCGTTTTTAGAATTAAATATAAAGACGGGTTGATATTTCTTATCAACAAACAATCAAATTGATGATCTTATTTTATTTGAATTTTGTATTTTGTACTTTGCCGCACTAAAACGGCAACGTTTCATAGCGGTTCTCCAAACTCTGATGAAATCAGCTGTTTTCGAGTGTGACAGCCATAGAGATTTCTGTGGTGACAGCACAAAAAAATATTGTCAAATCCAGGCTACTATGTAGTTTCATATCAATGCAGATGCGAGCGATCTCGATCAAATAGAATTTGCTCTTGAAGCTAAACTATTATCTGTACCAAAAAATATCATAGGCATAAATTATTCAAAATTTCGTCTACTTTAATTTATTATTTATCTATTTTGACGAAATTACAGAAATGACGGCTCATTGGCAAAATCGTTGAAAAATGCTAAGAGTAAATAGCCAGTTCCTTTGGACCATTTTGAACCAAAAGCTTTTCAGCTCTAAGTTTGGTCATGAAACTTCTAAATCTGAACTTTCGTCCCGATACCTTTAGTAGTTTCTCCGGAATCGTCGTCAAAAAAATTTGGTACACACATACACACATACACACATACACACATACACACACACACACACACACACACACACACACACACACACACACACACACACACACACACACACACACACACACACACACACACACACACACACACACACACACACACACACACACACACACACACACACACACACACACACACACACACACACACACACACACACACACACACACACACACACACACACACACACACACACACACACACACACACACACACACACACACACACACACACACACACACACACACACACACACACACACACACACACACACACCACACACACACACACACACACACACACACACACCACACACACACACACACACACACACACACACACACACACACACACACACACACACACACACACACACACACACACACACACACACACACACACACACAACACACACACACACACACACACACACACACACACACACACACACACACACACACACACACACACACACACACACACACACACACACACACACACACACACACACCACACACACACACACACACACACACACACACACACACACACACACACACACACACACACACACACACACACACACACACACACACACACACACACACACACACACACACACACACCACACACACACACACACACACACACACACACACACACACACACACACACACACACACACACACACACACACACACACACACACACACACACACACACACACACACACACACACACACACACACACACACACACACACACACACACACACACACACACACACACACACACACACACACACACACACACACACACACACACACACACACACACACACACCACACACACACACACACCACACACACACACACACACACACACACACACACACACACACACACACACACACACACACACACACACACACACACACACACACACACACACACACACACACACACACACACACACACACCACACACACACACACACACACACACACACACACACACACACACACACACACACACACACACACACACACACACACACACACACACACACACACACACACACACACACACACACACACACACACACACACACACACACACACACACACACACACACACACACACACTCACACCACACACACACACACACACACACACACACACACACACACACACACACACACACACACACACACACACACACACACACACACACAACACACACACACACACACACACACACACACACACACACACACACACACACACACACACACACACACACACACACACACACACACACACACACACACACACACACACACACACACACACACACACACACACACACACACACACACACACACACACACACACACACACACACACACACACACACACACACACACACACACACACACACACACACACACACACACACACACACACACACACACACACACACACACACACACACACACACACACACACACACACACCACACACACACACACACACACACACACACACACACACACACACACACACACACACACACACACACACACACACACACACACACACACACACACACACACACACACACACACACACACACACACACACACACACACACACACACACACACACACACACACACACACACACACACACACACACACACACACACACACACACACACACACACACACACACACACACACACACACACACACACACACACACACACACACACACACACACACACACACACACACACACACACACACACACACACACACACACACACACACACACACACACACACACACACACACACACACACACACACACACACACACACACACACACACACACACACACACACACACACACACACACACACACACACACACACACACACACACACACACACACACACACACACACACACACACACACACACACACACACACACACACACACACACACACACACACACACACACACACACACACACACACACACACACACACACACACACACACACACACACACACACACACACACACACACACACACACACACACACACACACACACACACACACACACACACACACACACACACACACACACACACACACACACACACACACACACACACACACACACACACACACACACACACACACACACACACACACACACACACACACACACACACACACACACACACACACACACACACACACACACACACACACACACACACACACACACACACACACACACACACACACACACACACACACACACACACACACACACACACACACACACACACACACACACACACACACACACACACACACACACACACACACACACACACACACACACACACACACACACACACACACACACACACACACACACACACACACACACACACACACACACACACACACACATACTGCGTATGATAAAGTAAAAACAAACAAGTGACAAGTGATTATGTTATCAATTTTAGCAAAAGTTGACTGAAATATGTTTGCCATTTGAACGGAGATTATAGCCATTTAGCAATACTCCGAGCATCGAAGGGCTACTAGGTCTTATAATTACCTACAATTTGGGGTATGAAAGAAATATATGCACCAATTTTGCAAAAGTTATAAACATTTTTCTGTCGCAACTGTTTGAAATACGTTTGCTATTCGAATGGACATTATCGCCATTTAATGGTTGTTCTCCATGGGGCAAAACTCCACACGTCAAAAGGCTACTAGGAATTTTAATTAGGTACCTACAATTTGAGGTACGACAGAAATTTATGCAACAATTTTTCCTAAAGTTATAAACATTTTTCTGTGCCAACTGATTGACATACGTTTGCTATTCACACGGATATTACCGCCATTTAGGGGTTGCTGGCCATGGGGCAAAACTCCGATCGTCGAAGGGCTATTAGGTCTTGTAATTAGCTACAATTTGGTGAATGATAGAAATGTATGCAACAATTTTTGCAAAAGTTATGAACATATTTTCAAACAGTTCCTATGTTTGAAATCGCTAACTATTAGAAGTGTCCGTTTAAATATCGCCATTTAAATATTGTTGTCCATGAGGCAAAGTTCCGAACGTCGGAGACCTACTAGGTCTTTTAATTACCTACAATTTTGGGTATGATATAAATTTATGCAACAATTTTTGCAAAAGTTATATACATTTTTCTGTATCAACTGATTGAAATACGTTTGCTAGTGGAACGGACATTATCGCCATTTAGGGGTTGTTGTCCATGGGGCAAAACTTCGAGCATCGAAGAGCTAAAAGATCTTTTAATTACCTACAATTTGAAGTATGATAGGAAGTTATGCAACTATTTATGCAATAGTTGTAAACATTTTTCTGTAGCAACTAACTGAAATACGTTTGCTATTCGACCGGACAGTTTTGCAATGTAGGGGTTGTTGTCCATGGGGCAAAACTCCGAGTGTCGAAGAACTATCTTTAATTACCTACCATTTGGGGTATGATAGAAATTTATGCAACAATTTTTCCAAAAGTTATTAATAATTGTTTATAACAGCTGTTAAATTAGAAATTATATTAAAATTAGACTTTGTGGTATCTTTATCCAAAATCTTATTGATGTTTTTTTTTTTTAGTTTAAGTTAAATAATTGATGAAGTAGACATATTTTAGTTAATTTTTTCTAACTTTGACCTAAACCCCTAAATACTTTTCTGTTGATCTTCATATGACATTTTGAAAACTAGCCAAGATCATAAAATAACGGTGTGTTAGGTTAGCTTGTTTTCCAAAACACGAACACTAACCCCGGTTTCCGGTCACCGTAGTTTTTGGAGTTGGAAACTGTAAACCCAACCCGTTTTTTTTTTTTTATTTTGCACCCCCCTGGAAATATTTCTGAGGGCGCTCATCTTTATATCTAGATTACCTCTTTTTCCATGTTTGTTTTATTGTCTTAAATCGCGTAAAAACATGTTAAGAATTACGACTGACGTAAAATGTTGAAACGAAAAAATCAATTGCTAGTAAAATACGTTTTTCCCTGCTTTTACTCATTACCGGCGTTGCGAAGATACACTCCTCGCTACGTTCGTCGTGCCCAAAACAACTCCTGCGCCAATTTCTGTCTTATAAAACTTGTATTATAATGTACTACTTCAGAACTGAGATATTATGTCAATCTATTCTGTCAAGTAATCTGTCATCAGCAAACTTCTACACTTTTGTACAGGATATATAATGGTATAATAATCTTGGTTTTAAAAACCCATTTTTTTTACTTTCTCCCAAACCTACATCTTTCAATATTTTAAAGTAATTCTCTGTTTATCATGTACACACATAGTTCGTGTTTAACATGATTTTTTACTTTATCATACGCAGTATGTAAAGTATTGTAACCGTGCCGAAAAAAGATTTTAGCGGAAATAGGTCTCTTTGGGTCCCCTGAACATTTTTGACTAATGTACAAAAAAATTTCTGTGTGTATGTGTATACCTACTCTCAATATCTGTCAAATCCTGGCTAATTTGTCTTATTTTAATGCAAACACGATCGATCTCGATCAAATAGAATCTCATGCAGCTAAACTATTAATTTTATATATTGTATGATAAAGTCATTTGCCTGGCCACATCAGATTTTTTCTGCGAAGCTTACTACTTTCACTACTTACTACTTACATATTGATGCAAACATAGGTGAACAACATTTCATGACGAATTTTGTAATCACTCATAGTTTTTAATTAATTTCGATAATAATATAGTCAAAGGTTCCGTAACCCCAAATCTAATATATCAATAGAACTCATGCATATGTCAAAAAATATCACCAAATTTTAACTTGGTGTTTGAACTTCCATGGCGAATAGTGTACATAAGTTCTTCAATATCATCCATACGTATTGTGTTGGTTATTTACTTTCGAATACGTTGTGCACACCTTTCAGTTGATTAGAAATTGTTTAAATTAATTGTTTGTCTAATAAGGGTTGGGCACCTTATCGTATTAGTAAACAATGCAATTATTTTATAAGGAAACTTGGAGAAACGGAGCATACAGTTCTCCCGGTAACGCTTCCAACTGTAGTAGTCACCATGAAGCGTACCTATCTTCTTCTGACGATGCTCTTCACCATCTCTCATTGTGATCCCAAGTGCGATTTAGCATTCACGACGAATTTAGACGGAGGAATTTACGATAGAAATACAGGAAACTTTGTCAAAGACGACATCGTTTACGAACCTCATAACTATGACGTAATTAATGGTACAATTGTTGGATGCATTTGCAATATTGTACCGTGTATCAGAAAATGTTGCAAGTTGGATGAAGGAGTTGTGGAGAAACAATGCACGAAACAAGAGAATAATATGTTTGTGAAGGAAACGAAGATGTATCTACCAAATTTCCGTGTGATTAACTCCGGGATGTTGAATAATTGCCCAGATGGGGGAAAGAGAAGGATCGCAAGGCCTGGTGGTGAGCGTATGCATGTACAAGAAATTACATTCACCCGCGAAGGATATCTCGTTTATGAAAACTTTCTGCCGCGGGAACATTCCCTATACTGTCTGGACTACTTGGATATTAGAAGAGGACTTCTCACTGCTATCTTCTGTTACAATATTAATGATGACGATAATACACAAATTTTGCCAGGCGAGTACACTATTGTATAGTTTAGACTTTAGACCGCGAGGCGGTGGGTGGTGACAAAAAGAAACACGTCACTCTAATATTATTGTATCTATATATTACTGTATTATACAGACATATAGAGGCGAAAATTCGCTAAAAATATAAATTCAGGAAACTTTAATTTTAAGTAAGAAACGACCCAGCGAAATTGTATTAGATTCAATCGATTTTATAAAAGCGTAACAAGTGTTAATGAGATTAATATTCACAGTCAAACCCCAGTTTTCATAGTCAACAACGGTTTTCGTTGCACCTTAAAGAATAGGGGTAAAACTTTCACAATCTGTACATTGTAGCGGAACATTAAATCGCAGTCTGGCAACCGTCCGGGGTGGCTTTTGCGCTCATAGTTTTTAAAAGGTGAACTATTTATTTTTATTTATTTATTTATTTTCGTTCTATATACATACAGCGTTTACGATACAATGTCACAGTATAATTATATATAATAATACAAACACTGCACCACTACGTCTGCACGCGATGCTGTCCCTCCTGCTCGATTCCAGAATGGTCACGTCGCCGCACCGTCTCGAATCGATGGTATTGAGGGCATTCAGTTTCTTGTCTTTGGCCTAGTGTTTTTACTCATAGGGTGTTGGACATCATTTGACTTTTTATTTTGTTTTTGAATGTGTTATAGGATAATGCCTTTATGTCATTGTCTAGCTGGTTGTATATATGTATTGTATCCGTTAGTAGTTCTTCAGTTGTTATTTTAGATCTAAATCTGTGAATAATAAAATTACAAATTTCAAAAAAGAAAAAAATTGCCTTGTCCATTTCCATTTCTAAAATATCTATGTATATAAATTTTCGTTTTCGTAATTTTTTAATATTTTTCTTACTTGCTACCTACTACTGTCAAATAAATATGCCAAAAAGACGGCCCATTTGTTTCGTTAAGCTCAACATGCATTAACTCTTATGGTAGCTCAGCCCGAACAAATAGGCGAAACGTTCGGCGAGGCTGGGTGAGACATAGCGGGAAAAGAAGGCCATCTACATTCTCGGGGTTCGGCTCCTGCATTCAGTATTCATCTGCGGGTGAGTGAGAATGGACGCTGCTGAAGTAGCCGCTGCCGCAGCGTATAGTGTGTATGCATACTTTCATTGAAATTGTGGTTAAAAATTTAATTAATGTACCATATACTAATATATGACATAGTAATACGATTTTAAATAGACAAAAAATAAATATTTGCATAGTTATTATTTTGCATAATGTATTGCGGTATAAATCAAATATTACATTCAAATATACATACAGAGTTAGCCAAAATTACAACTACTCTCTAACCGTAAAAAAATAAACCAATTTTGTTTTAAACAATCTAAATTTCCTCTTTCAAATAGAACATACAGCGTATATTTAAATTTACTGTACGAATCATTTTTTATAAAAGGTATAATTTGTAGTTATCAGCAATTAATTAAAACTCCTGAACTTTGAAACTGTATATTTTCCCACACACATACACATTTATTTTAATATGCTGTTTGTAACTGTTCATATCTATTTAATTGTCTGTTATTTTTTATCCGTTTAGTTAAAATAAAAGTTTATGAGTTTTGATTAATTGTCTATAACACAAAAATTATTCATATACAAAATTCTTTAATCTTAGAATTAAAAATCATCAAAATATTTGTTCTATTAGAAAAAGGAAAAATTGTCAATTTCTATAATAAAATAAGCACTCTGTATGTTAAAAATATATTTAGACGATAGGTAAAAAAATCAAACTACTTTCGTGCGATTTTTTATTTTTTATCTAATATCAATGCAAACTATTTGTATTTTACATATAAATTTATTGTGTTCAATGTTTTGTAATCTTTTTATTTCAATACTAAATAATGTATTCCATTCGTTACCTACTTTGCAGGTTGCATTGATGAATCGCACGTGTTTGGTGTCAATCAGACCCATGTCGTAAATAATACCTTCGGGTACACACAAAAATCCTTTGCCCCGCCTCAATAAACCGACATTGAATGGATCGACGCGAACGCGAACAAATAAAGCGGTTTATGGCGAGACACTCGCCGAACGGGTGATTTTTTCCCAACTATCTACATCCGTAGAAACTTCTGGCAGTTCGAATGTTAGCGGATTTGGGTGAATGTGGCATCCACACTCTCCCGTTTCGCGGTCTCGCGATGTCTCGCGAGAATGGGGAAGATGTATTAAAAGTCTACATTTGTACACCTTTCGACAAAACTATAATAAAATACACTGTTTTGAGATTTTCACATTCTCTGTAATTGATTAAATTCCAACTAATATTTTCTAGCCCTTTCTACTGGTGTCGACGATCACGAGCCAACAATTCTTGCTACAAATTAATAAACGTTAGAAAGACGACAATATACTGGAATACACTCAGTTGCTTGAAGATAATATTTAAAACGGTCCTTCGATAGAAATTATGAATTTCAAAGTAATAAACAATAGAATGGTGACAATATAAGTTGAAATAGACTGCATTACTAATAATTGAGTGAGTCACTAAAGTTGCGGTGGTCGATACACAAATTTATTCAGTGGAGTTGCGATGTTTTTAGGACGGAGCCTTAACTTTAGCCGTTAATCAACTTTTTGTTGAAAAAAATAGGTTATAACATCAAATAACTACGGAACTTCGCTTGCATAAGTTAAAAATGCGTTCGAAATTTTTCAAACTAGGTACAGCGGTAACTAAAACATTGCGAGATGCTACATTTATAAAAGACAAAGAAGAAAGCATTTTTAGAAGGTTGGTTTTATAAGTTTAGGTTTATATTTTGAAACAATAACTATTTATTAAGAAGTAACAATATTAAAAACGAGTAACATATTATTACATAACAAATAGGTCCATATACTATATAGTAAGACCCTGAACCACTGGGAACTGAGAAGTAACTAAAGACAAAACAATTCGCGCGCATGCTGTATATACGGAAGCCTCGTCGCACTAAGTAGTATGTCACACATCTAAATAGAACCAAGGTTCGAACTTGCACAGAATGCCTATAGCAAATTTAAATGTTTAATTATGATATTATCGACTTAACGGACTTGAATTAGCGGATGGCGAACGTTAAAGGATTAACGCTTTTGTGCCCAGCTTTGATAGGATGGCTCTTTTACATCCGAGTAGCTTTGGTCTGAAACGTCTTTGTAGAGAGTCTTAAACAACCAAAGTTTTTTGTACATAAGAAAAAGAGTTTTATGTAAGTTTTAAATTTTAATGGAGCTATTCTATGATGCGTCACCTGACAGTTGATAAAATTAAGTTGCGTTAACTTGCCACATTTCTCTTGGCACTCCTTCATACTTTACGAGAGAGCATTATCCTAAAACTGGAGACCGACAATCTCTGTATTTTCGGCAAATTTTTAAAAGGCTCCATCAATACCAATTAAATTAAAACAAAATATGTTATAGGAATTACGTATCCCATTTGTTTTTTTTTCTAGCCGTAACTGCATCTCTATAACATTTGGCCGCGACTGTACTAGGTACCAAAAGCTTACAATGACGTAAAACTATAGCCCGACTACTTAGTCTTAATCCGTAAAAGTCCTCGTCAATTAGTGATCGACTATCTTTACACCTCGACGATACATCATGTCATATTAACCCGTGTGTGGCTCAATATCCCGTCGCGGGACAGTAATTGATTGGAAATTGTTTAGAAGGGCGCAACGAATGTTTGCTAAATGACGGGTCAGTATCGATGGACGATATCGTATTTACCAGACCAATTCATTTTATAAAGCAGCGCGAAGTCACGAAAATCTTTAAGTAGCAAAAGTTCGTCCACCCGATACCATCCTAGAGAAATGGAGGCGACGTTGTGTGTATATTTTGCGATAGTGTGTTCTGCGTTGGCAGATCTTCCTTGCAGTCCAAGTTACACCATCAATATAACCGATGGAACGCATGATAAAACTAGCACAAATCTAGTGAAAGATGACATAACTTATGAGCCTGGCAATTATTACCTTGTGAATGGTAGTAGATTTGGATGCATCTGCAAGATTATGCCATGCATTAGAAAATGTTGCAAGTTGGACGAAGTGGTGGTAAACAAAACTTGCACGCAACAAGAGAATACGTTTGTTAGAGATGTGCAGATGAAGTATTTGCCAGAGTTCCACGTGGTTGAAAGCGAATATGTCATCGAATGTCCGCTGCACTATCAACGAGCAAGTTCAAATAAGGACAGGATCGTTTTAACTACTGAAGGATATCTGCTTTACGGTGGCCAAGCGTACAAACATCCTGCGTATTGCTTGGACAATTTTGATGGTGGGAGAGGATTATCAGCTCTGTTCTGTTACAGTTTGAACAGGCTAGAGTATCTCCATAAAGGTAAAAGATGATCCTGTTTTGATGTTTATATGCATGTTTGATGAACAAGATTCATGTGAGGAGAAATTTTTATAAAATAACCTCCGCCTGGATTTTGTACTAACCAATTGAGCTACCGAAGTCTGTGCAAATTTGCACAGGTGTCACGAAGGACTGTTTTATGTTCCAATTTCGGCATTATTTGCCTGAATAGACAAATATACCTAACAGTTTTCATCCACCTCGATTCTCAATAGGTTATTGCTCTTGGAAGTTTGGAGATCCTGATTCACATCCATGCTGAGGTTATTTAAAAAAATAATATTCGTGTCCTATTATTTCATCTTTCTAAAGAGGGATATGCGTAAAATTACTTCCTTGAATACAAATATGTATAGTACTTATTCAGCATACAGGGTGTTTGTTTATTGTAGAGATACCAGGAGAATTGCGATTATTTCAAGACATAAGGTAATTTTAACAACGTCTTTGTTTCTATTGATTAAACGATGAGTTTTTGTTTTTCTGTCGTGCGATCAATAGAAAGCAAGATATTGTTATGCTGGGGACATTATGCTTGTTATTTAGAATTTTTCTTAAGTTTGACGCATTTTTCTCTAGTTTAGCAGTGCTATAAAATGCATGACAGTAAATACCCAGAATAAACTGTATCCAATAGTTAAAGGTTCGGTATTATATTTTTTTAAAAAAACAAATATAAACTATATTGTGGGTAATAAAAAGAAATACAAACAGTTTTAGTTTCGGTAATTTTTATACAAGCATGTGGGAGAAATTAAGAAAGTATAGACATACTGATAAAGAATAAAATACCTATAATATTTTGTGTTTATTATTTTGTAGAAGTTACTATTGCCATTAGAAAGTGCCGATAATTCTCTCAGGTACAATAATTTACAATACCAGTGAAACACGATATAATATCACCGCCAATATCACAACCAGCTGATAGTTCTATCCTAAACAAAATAACCAATAAATTACTTGTTTGCAACTTTAAACTCATTTTTCTCAAAATGCTGAAAAGCGTATGTACAACTGTGAGGTAACGTTGCCAGATTTGGATTTTTCCCATTATAGGGAATTTTAATGCCGTTTGGAGATTTGGGGAAGTTCTATTTAATGTATTACAACATTGATCAAATATCTAACCTACAAATGAATTATTTTGAATTTTGCAGAAAAAAGGTAACATCTAGGCATATTTGGCTGGATAGACTGGGAACACTGCTCTCGTGAGTACAGAAATCTATACTCATTTTGTCGCTAGTATATGCAACCAAACGTACGGCTACGAAATTGCGGCTGCGTCACAGCGCTTATAAGCAAGAGATTGATTGAAACAGTGACGCTCAAACTACGACTTATGGCATAGTTTTAAACTACCCGAGATAATTGCAAAATGAACTCAGCCTAGTATTTATTAGATTTATATTAAAATTATGGTACTATTGCTAATAATACAGATCTGTTGCCCTTTCAACAGGTTTTAAAAATTATGATGGCCATTTAAACCATTTAAAAGGGTATAGTTACAGAGCACCGATTACCTTATAAAATAATGATCATATTATTTTTATTAAATAAACACGTTTCTAGAAAGCTTGCTAATTTTTGTACTTATTTTCTTTCCTTTATTTTCGCGTTTTATAATAATGGTGGATGCGCCTCGAATCACATCTACGTATTTGGGTTTAATTCAATTAAATACCTAATCTTGCTTCAGGTTTTTCTTGAATTTGTGGCAGAAGCTTGTTAAACATCACCAACCCAACAACAGAACTGTTTGTTGTTTCTATGATGGATTATTTTTAGCAGATTGTTTGTTTTTATGAAATGCCTGCTGAATAATATTTTCGTCTGGGTCAAAGCATTTATTGGTAGAAATATATTTGCATTAAAATAATTACTATATTGTTACTCACCTTTTAATCCAATTTAAATCGCGATTTGAACTGAAATTGTAGTATGACTGCGAACTAAACTCCTTCTTTATAGAAAATCAAAATTTTATAGAAAATACCGTAATTTTGTCCACAAGACGAATATACGATTACATAGGCCAACATTAATTTAGGCACAAAAGTATGACAGGTTATTGCTATACGGTTTTTTCGAACATGGCACAAAATTTAAAAAAATGGCGACAAATTTATGCCAGATGGTGAAAAGTATGACTAAGCCTAATCAAATTTTTTTCCCTCCATATCTTAAAGATCAAAGTTTTATAATAATTCGTAATAATATTCGATAATTAACCAAATTATTGGAAAATGCGCTTTTTAATTATGTTAATTAAGCTCACACTCACGTCACGCAACTCGTCTGTGGACTCCGCGATTTCCTCCTCATTGACACGAACCTCATTTGACTTATCTTGATACTCACACCGCCCTGATGAAGCCGAAGAACAAAAGCGGCGAAACGTAGGCTATGTGAAAACCCTTGAGAATTAAACGACCCCTGACTGACCAAGCGCCTTTTATTGCACCCTCCAAAATTGACATTTTAGCGGAACATCCCCTGAACATTTTTGACCAAGGTACAAAAAAATGTCTGTGTGTATGTATGTGTGTGTGTGTATGTGTGTGTGTACCCGTTTTTTGTGGAGACGATTCCGGAGAAACTATTAAAGGTATCGAGACGAAAGTTCATATTTAGAAGTTCCATGACTAAACTTAGAGCTGAAAAGCTTTTGGTTCAAAAGGGTCCAAACGAACTGGCTATTTACTCTTAGCATTTTTCAATGATTTTGGAATTTAGCCGCCATTTCTGTAATTTTGTCAAAATTGATAAATAATAAATTAGAGTAGAGGAAGTTTTGTATAACTTATGTTTATAACATTTTTTGGTAAAATTAATTGTTTAGCTGCAGGAGCAAATTCTATTTGATCGAAATCGTGTCTGCATTAATAGCAAGTAGCCAGGATATTTTAAAACTTGTGACAGTATTCAGAACGTCAGCGGTTGCGAAACGTCAATATACGCGCGGACGTATAGTGCAACAAATTAAAACGTCTTGGTGTCAATGTGTATTTCGATTGCGGATAGCAATGTTCTTATGTTTTTGCGAATAAATAGAAGAAAAATTGTAAGACGGTATGGTAACATTAAAACTTATTTGGAATATTGAGCATAATTCTTTATGAACTTTTGTAGTTAGCACTGAAGACGGGGTAAAACCCGAAAATATAGTATGCTAGAAGTCAATATAATCATCAGAATCAATAACCTTTTTACTTTATCATATGTAGTATGACAAGGAGGTTAGTCTTAGCATTTTTGAAATATTTTGCAAATCAGCAGATATTTCTGGAATTTCGTCGAAATAGTTAAATAATAAATTAATGTAGAGGAAATTCTCAACAATTTATGATTTTTTTTTTGTAAAATAAATATTTTAGCCGCATGAGCAAATTCTATTTCATCGGGATCGCCCGTACTGCATTAAAACACTAGTATTAAAACTAGTTAGCCAGGATTTGTTAAGTACTGTTATTCTAGTGACAGTAGGTAGTGTCAAACGCTGGTGTTTTGACATTACATACTGTAAACATAATCAAAATATCTGTCTAGTTCTAGTAGTTTTATGTTAATGCTGACGTGGCCAATCTCGATCAAATAGAATCTCATGCAGCTAAACTATTAATATATGGTATGATAAAGTGATGTGCCTAGCCACATCAGATTTTTTTTATTAGGTTAATACGATGACAGAGCGCCGCATATGGGCACCAATAATTGGTTGTTAATAATTGGTTACTTTTCGGCCAAAGTGGTATACAGAAAAGATTTATCTTTAGTTTGATGCGTTGCCTGAGACTTTGTATACATAATAACAGCCAAAAATGTTGGGTTAAAGTTTGCGCGTTTTTCATTTAAACGCACTAACTAGTTTCTCGCAAGACTAGCTACAGAAGAAAAATAAATTACGGAGAATTAGCAACTATCAGCAGCTAAATATGTGGGATTTGTTGATAAAGAGTGGAATCATAAATATATCCTTCAAACGTCTAACAAAACAGTTTTTTTACAATTATTACATTTTCATGTATAAACGTACGTGTAGATTCACATACGTGCTATCATTTAAATTCGATATAACAATATAACAACCGATTGATGGAACATTCGGCACTGCCAATAACACGTTTTGACAATAACAGATGAAGACGTTGGGCGCTACCTCAATCCATTGCGCGTATTTATAAGTTGCCTCAGTCCACGGTAACAGTTTCAAATTTAGTTTGTTTTATTTCGGTCGCACAATATTTTAACACTCGGTGGTTTTCGTCGGCATACAAACACAAACTCGAAAACAATGAACGCGTGAAGTGAGCGTTGACGTTTCTGCCATGTTTGTCTTCTTAGTTTATTTGTTTCTCGCAGAAATAATAACTAGCAAAGCTCAGCATTGCAAAACTTCACTATCGATTGATATTACCAATGGTTACTTGGATCAGAAAACTGGTAATGTGACAAAAAATGGCGTTACTTATTCGCCTCAAGACTATTACGTTGATGATGGCTTCATTCGCGGCTGCTTGTGCAACGTGAAGAAGTGCGTGAGGAAGTGTTGCCTTGACCATGAAGAAGTGCGAAGTGATTTGTGCTTGCCAATGACTAGATCGCGATCATTTATTGATGATATTCCTGTGAGAAGTTCTGATCGACTTTCGTTTGTTTCCGTGCATAAATTCTTAGAGTGCGGTAATGACAACATGATGTTTCTAAGCCCAAACACGAACGGCATTGCTGAGCACTTTAAGGTCGATTCGAAAGGGGTTCTGGTATTTCGATCAAATTATGTATCTCAAGAAGACTATTGCTTAGATTACTTCACTTATGATGACACTGTCAGTGCATTAATATGCCAGCGCGATGGATTCAGAAGAGAACAAACATACATAGGTATGGTGTGTTGTTAGTTTAGAAGCTGTGGACCAGTAAAACCTTACAATCTAAGGATACAGGTTTCTTAAATTTATGAACTAATGTATAATTATTGTTATTTAGTCTTCAAATGTCACAGAAAATATTTTTAACATTAGATTTGGAATCAGAGCCTCAAAAGTCTAAGAACTTGTATATTATGTTGCTCCATTACAGAATATATTCTGCTTACTCCTGTGGACACGAAATTAATACAGTTGTTGTACATACAACTGCATAATAACATTTTTCCGTCGATCGTTTATTTACGAATATGTTTAGTGAATACAAAATCGTTTATCTACGACTCACATAATAAGTTCATTACTATGACTCTGGATCATGGTAGGGATTATATATCCCTAATCCCTACCATGATATACACCGATGATTAGGACGACAGTAGCGTTGTATAATAATGACACTTCGTTCGAATAATAACTTTATTATTCGAACGAACTGTCATCATTATACGACCGTACTGTCAAAGTATATCAAAACCTACGTGGATGACAATTATTTGACATTTCGCCTCGCCACCATTGACAAATACATTTAAATTATTTAATATAAAATAGAATTTACGTAAAACAAAACCATCCAATCAAAACATTCCGTTATCCAGGCACACAGTTCAGAACTGTCGAACATATCGAACATACGTAAAATAAAACCATCCAATCAAAACATTCCGTTATCCTAGCACACAGTCCAGAACTGTCAGTGCCAAATTCCATAAATGGTCATATAACCTCAAATGACATCGACAAATAAAATCTACGTAAACGCCGCCAGCAGAATACGAACGACAAATATTTTTGTAACCAACTCGAATATTAAACGGCGCTTAATGATCTCGACAATTAACGTTAAACAGTCTCGATCTTTAATCGCTCTTGTTCAAATACTTTTTGGTTAAAGAACTATTAACCAATTTTTCAATAGAACAATAGTATATTATTCTATGAGCAAGTAATGTAAGCAATTTCTCACGAGAACGAAGTTTGCAGCACATTGCCAATACTTGCGAATGGAATACTATACTAAATAAATTTTTGTGCATATAGGGACGGCTGTATGTCACTATGACGGTTTACAGGATTTTGACAGATTAAAATTGTTTGGTGCGCTTGTCACTGCCGACATTGTCAATGCCTTGACAATATCGCTAAGCAGTGTATCAAAACAATATGGAAATGAAAAATCCAGAGCTGTGATTGGTTCTTAAGCCGTGAGGAATGAAATATTTCTCATTACTCGCAGGCTATGAAGACCCAGTAATAAATATTTGCCATGTGTGTGGGGAATTGTTAGTATTACTTATCATAAATTGCCATGATAATGAATGCATTCCTCAATAGGAGTAGAAAAAATAGAGGTTTCTCTCGGTTGACATGCATAATTGAAAGTGATAATATAAACTGTGGACAAAAAACGGTACAAATTTTTAATTAATGGTATTTCCAATTGGTTAATTGAAATATTTCTTCAGAAAACGAATTGCTTGTACTGTGAAGATTTAAACCATACCATATTCATGACAACAGAGCGTTTCAATCCAATGCAATGTTATGTTATTTTATGTTTGACTATGTAGCATTTCTGATAATTTGGGGTCAGTGTAATGTGAAATGAAATATGTATTAAAATCAATTGCTAATGATATTTGTCTTGTTTTGGTCAAAAAGATCACTACCAAAGGAACTGGACCTTTGTAACACGACGCACAGAGGCACGAGAAATATAACTGTGTTCTTTCAAGATTATAGAGAACCATCGCCAACTTTTGGTACTGTTATGGTCTTTTCGTCAGTTGCATGGGTCAGTTGCAAGTGTGATGTATCACGATTGTTATTTACCTGTCAATTTGAGATGACTACTACATGTTTTGTTTGTTGTTGCAAAGAACGATCAGAGCTGTAGTCAACGTTTTTTGAGTATGTCATATCACTTCAAACCAAGTCTTCTTTTTTATTTTATATGGCATTTTTAAATAAGCAGCATTTCCAATATCAGCCTGAACGCTAAACGCATTGTGCTGCTTCTCTTTGTTTTGATATTTTTCATTTAATCATTTAATTTTTACGTGTAAAATCAACAGCCAAGACCTGACCGTCAGAGAAGAAATCAATTAAAGAATCCAAAAGCAAGCATGGCGCCCATAAAAAAAACTAAAAGTTCGAGATAACACAATAATTGGAAACGTCGTGCATGTGCAATGTTGTCATTGCAAATGTCCAACTCCACTCGTTTTTGAAAAAAGTAAAAACGATGTATCAATATTTTACCCTGTATACTACATAAATTGCCCTATATACGCCAGTACATGCTACAAAAACTCTACTGTTATTTTTTTACCAAAAGAAAATAAATATCATTGCTTACTAATCTTTCATTTCAAATTTAATTGACCCGATGTTATCAGAAATGTTGCATAGCCAAGTAACATTGGATTGATACGTCCAATTATTGGTAATATGGTATGGTTTCGATCACCACAATATAAGCAATTCGTTTTTTAAAAATTTGCTTAAATTTTCCTAATTTACCTAATCATTATAAAAATGAGTAAAATTTGTGCCGTTTTTTTCTCCAGTGTTTAATAGAGTGTATAATTTTAAGACGTAAGTTCTCGTTTAGGGATTTTCTTTTGGCGAATTTTTCATTTCGCCTAAAGCAAAACTATGTGGATAAAATAATGAACCCGTGTATTTTTGTTTCTTTGTTATACTTTTCTTTTCTACTGATGTCACATCCTAACTAATTCTGTATAAATAATAAGTATGCCGATAAGTAAAAGTCCAAGGATCTAAGGAAAAATACACCCCTCCTGCACAAATCTAAGTAATGTTTCATATGGATATTTCGCAGCAATTTAAAGTTACCATACTTACGAGTATTCATTAGGGCTTCCAATCCCAGACATTATACCGATCGCGGGATTTCGGGATTAAAGATTTTGTAATCCCGGGAAAATTGCCGGATCAAAACGCCTGGGAGCCAAATGTTACTAAATCCAGTCAGTAAGAAACGCCTAAGGTATACTTTATTAGACAATATCTTTTACACTGAAACTTGATCAACGTTTTAAAATTAAAATATAGTAGAAAACCAAAATTGAAGATTTAAAACGTAAAAGATGTCAAAGTGTGCGTATTTACAGCAATAATAAACAAAATTAGATAAAGCTTGATCTTAAATTTCCTAAAAAAGTTTACATTTTTGTAAAATGTTTCAAGAATAGTCCCGGCAATGGAAATTGTTTCATCGAGTAAAATTTACATTGTTTCATATTGGTGTCAATAAAACATTTTGATGAATTGTTGTTTTCTCCTTTAAGATAAAATGTATAACATTAGAATTCATACGTTTTTGATTCGTATTATGCAAGTAGACTAACTGTTTGCATTTTAAATAAAACGATTATCGTTTACAACAAAATATAGGTATATTGACTTTACGACCAAGTTAAAAACGCGTTTTCAAGTGAAGACGTGATTTATTGTTCAAACTTGATGTAATATTCAGTGCAACTTCTTACAATATTAAATATTCAAATTCTTGCATTAAAAGAACATTTATATTAATTGTATGTGTCTTTCGGTTTTCTCAAATATAGTTCAAATAGCCCAACCCACATTATAAAAATAGATTTTTATCAAAGTGCACTTTTTGACAAAACTTTTCCACTAAAAAAGCGAAAATGCGATAATTGTACTTTGAAGAAATTTAAAAAATGTCCATATTACTGCTGTCACAGCTCATTACAAACTCGTGATGGTTCGATCTTATATATTTCGTGTTTTTAGTGTAACGTAAAATCCTTTAACTGGAAGACACTTTACCGCTGTATTTTATTACCTATTTACTAATTTTATATTCTGTAGTATCACCTGTATCAGTGAATACAGGTAAAGAACGACGCCACATTTTTTTTTACTTTTACCTGTATGTTTTTTCTGTTTTAATACAGCCGGTATTGTTTGATGAAGGTAAGTAAAGGCTTAAGCAAGTTAATAAGGTTCATGTTTGCCTCCATATTGAATTACCTATATCTACTTCTTGCAAAGTCTGTTCTTTCTATTATAACACCATGTTGGTGTAAAGTGTATACTAATATTTTATGCTTGATACTTAATTTGAGCAGAAAGAGTGGTGTTGTAGACTCAAATTCATACTTAAAAATAGCAGCTCAATTGATTTAACAATTGCTAAACTGTTAATTTTACCAAAAAATGTCATAGACATAAATTATACAGAATTTCCTCTACTTTAATTTATTATTTAACTATTTTCACGAAATTACGGAAATGGCAGCTCATTTGCAAAATCCTTGAAAAATGCAGGAAACATCCAGTTCCTTTGGTCCCTTTTGAACCAATCTTTTCAGCTCTAAGTTTAGTCGTAAACTACTTCTAAATATGAACTGTCATCCCGATACCTTTAGTAGTTTCTCCTGAATCGTCACCACAAAAATTGGGTACGGTACACACACACACAGACATTTTTTGGTACCTTGGCCATAAATGATCAGGAGACCAAAAAGACCTATTTGCGCTAAAATCATAATTTTTTTTTCCGCACGATTACAATACTTTATCGTACTGCATATAATAAAGTAATAAATTTAGATTTTAAATCCCGGGATCCCGAAACAGTTCTTTTTTGTCGGGATCCCGGGATCCCGTAAACCCAGGATTGGAAGCCCTAGTATTCGTAAATAATTTGTTGGTTATTTCATTACAAATACATATTCCGCAATTTATACTTATTTTAATTATTACATTATAAATATTTGCCAATTATATTATCGCGTCAACCAAATCATCGTATATATTACATATTTTTATTACTATTTCAAAGGCAACATAATAATAGCGCCGCCCGAAGTGTTTCCGGGTTGATAATTGTATAATATAAATTACGAATCTATGATGTTTATTATCACTATAGTCTAATATCAAAGTCAGTAAAACCGGCTTGTGTATGTATAGCGAAGAATTCGTAAATGAGAGCACATGTGGAGGATCGCAAACATTTGTTTTCACGAGGACGAAAAGTGGGGAAAATGGTCCTAGCAGTTCCAGCAGTACTTGACGTACTTGCGGCTCGCCTGGACAACAATGACGCGTGCCATCTTAATAGTGTTATTGTTGATATTGCGTATAGTTAGTTCCGGTGATAATAATCAGTGCAAATTTGGTGCAAGTGTTAATATAACTAATAGCATCCTCGACCATGAAACGAACAACAGACTATTTAACAATGTTACTTATACACCCGCGAATTATTACTCTGAAAATAACACGGTCCTTGGATGTTTATGTCAAGTGAGAACTTGTTTGCGGAAATGTTGTCCTAGTGGTCAAATATTGTTTGACAAAGTATGCACTATCAATGATACGTATCAAGATATTCGGAAAGCTGCAATAGAAGGAAACGATGTCAGATTTGAGCTGTTTTACGGAACTGTTGATTGTCTATTACCCAGGAATAGATATCTGTTGGAAAATTATGAGTTTGCTATGCAGAGTGATGGAACGTTGAGGTACGATTCACTTCTTATACCGCAGAAGGATTATTGTGTGGATTACGTTTTCTCCGAGATACCAAACGCTGTGGTCTGCACTGATCCCGCGGATGATACCTCAGATACGATTTTGTCACCAGGTATGACGATTTGAAATAAAATTATTTATTTTTATTTTTAGTTAACTAAGTTTTGGATTAGTATAACGTCCAGGAATATAATAGTCCAGGAATATTAGATCATATTAGATCAAATTCTAACGTTATTTCGAAATGACAACAATGTCAACAAAAGTTTTTGAATTTTTTTGTCGTAAATGTCGTACAATATCAAAGTCTATGTCCTTACTCATTACACAAACCTTAATATAAAACTGGATTTATTTAAGGTGGGGTTAAAATTATTATGTTGAATATTTCTTCAATTATTAGCAAAAAGTAATTTAAATGTAAATACCTGAAAATTGCGGTGTAAATGTGATTAAAAGTTAAGAAGTATATTTGTTTGCATATACCCATTTTAGCGCCACCTTATCTTAAAAAGTTGCAGAAATTGAGAGACAATGTTTCCCTAGAATGTTGTAAGCTTAGTGCTTACGACTGACCAAATTTATAATGAGATGATCCAATATGGCTGACGCAATTTTTAGATTAATTAGGTCGCTTAGATTACTTTGGAGGATAAACAGTTTAATTTAAAAATGGCATGGAAACATGAGAACATCTCTGAGACGGTAGATATATAATTTTAAAAAATCCTCGTACATTATTAAAATACATTTATGAATGTGAAAAATATAATTTCCTAACTTATTACGTCATCAATATGTTTTTAATGGCAATTCCATATTTTTCTTACTGATTTTGGTGACCTTTCAATTATCTAAATGGTAGCGGAAATATTTTATTATCTTAATAAGAAAAATTGTGAAAAAGACAATTGAACATTGTAAAACATTGATAATTCTATTATTCTTCTTGATAATTTCATATGAAAATTACATCTGTTGTTTGTTTTTCCATAGATTCAATCAGATCTGTAGTGTGTTTTTACTTTATCATACGCAGTATGTAAAGTATTGTAATCGTGCCGAAAAAAAAAAATTGGGATTTTAGCGGAAATAGGTCTTTTTGGGTCCCCTGAACATTTTTGACCAAGGTACAACAAATGTCTGTGTGTGTGTGTGTGTATGTGTGTGTGTACCCGATTTTTGTGACGACGATTCCGGAGAAACTACTAAAGGCATCGGAACGAAAGTTCATATTTAGAAGTTTGATGACCAAACTTAGAGCTGAAAAGCTTTTGGTTCAAAAGGGTCCAAAGGAACTGGCTATTTTCTCTTACCATTTTTCAACGGTTTTGCAAATGAGCCGTCATTTCTGTAATTTCGTCAAAATAGTTAAATAATAAATTAAAGTAGAGGAAATTTTGAATAATTTATGCCTATGATATTTTTTGGTAAAGAAAATAGTTTAGCTTCAAGAGCAAATTCTATTTGATCGAGATCGCCCGCATCTGCATTGATATGAAACTACATAGTAGCCTGGATTTGACAATAATTTTTTTGAGCTGTCACCACAGAAATGTCTATGGCTGTCACACTCGAAAGCAGCTGATCAGAGTTTGGAGAACCGCTATGGAACGTTGCCGTTCTAGTGCGGCAAAGTACAAAATACAAAATTCAAATAAAATAAGATCACCAATTTGATCGTTTGTTGATACGAAATATCAACCCGTTGGTATATCTAATTGTAAAAACGTTAAATTGGGAAAATTGTAAATAAAGTATAGCGATGGGTGTAGTTATATTTTAGTATGTTGGTACGGATGTGACATCTAGTGTCATGCACGAATATAAATCTGTCAGAATTTGAATTAGCTTTTTAAACTTGACGTTTCGTAGAAGTGGTATCAACCTAATATTTCCTATACAGAAATATAACAATTTTTGAATTTTTTTAAATACGTATTTCTCAAAAAGCAACACAAAAAACGTTGATGTCACTCCTGCCGAAAACTACATAGCGCGACTCGCTCACATGTAACGGCGACGCTCCGCCACCAGTGACCCGCCGCATCACCGCTCGTCGCGCTATTCCGAACTTTCGGTACTTGTGAGATAAATAACTATTTTTCTGATGACAGTAGGTAGTGTCAAATCCTGATGCTTTGACAATACCTACTATTGATACTATTGACTATCAAAATATCTGTCAAATCCAGTCTAACTAGTTTAATTTCAATGCAGATACGATTTATCTCAATCAAATAGATTCTCATGCAGCTAAACTATTAATTTTATATTTTGTATGATAAAGTTATGTGTATGGCCACATCAGATTTTTTGAGTATGTCATCACATCACGTCAAACTAAGTCTTCTTTTTTAAATTTTGTATGGCACTTTTAAATAAACTGCATTTCCCATATCAGCCTGAACGCTGAATGCATTGTGCTGCTCCTCTCTGTTTCAATAGTTTTCATTTGATTTTTCATTACATTTAATTTTTACGTGAAAAATTAACAGCCAAGACCTGACCGTCAGAGAAGCTAAAAATTCATTTAAAAAATTCAAAATCGAGCATGGCGCCCAGAAGTAAACTAAAAGTTGGCCATAGTTTCTCCCAGCATCTTTAAAGATAACTCGAGAAACACAGTTGGATTTGTCGTGCCTGTGGAATGTTGTCGTTCTAAACACCCAACTCCACTACCTTTTTGAAAATAAAAACAAGAAAAATAATGTTTCATAATTTTACTCTGTTTACTATGAAAATTGCCCTGTATACGCCTGTATATGCTCTAAAAAATCTACCGTTATTTTTGACCAAAAGAAAATAAATGTTATTGCCTACTAATTTTAGTACACCTTTCATAGCCAAGTAACATAACATTGATACGTCCAAATATTGCCAATATGGTATGTTTTCAATCTTCACAATATAAGGAATTCTTTTTTCGAAGATCAGCTTGAATCTACTTAATATTATTGGAAATATGAGTACAATTTGTACCGTTTCTCACAGTGTATAATAGGTTCGATAATTTGTTCACGTTTGGGAATTTCCTTTTGGCGAAATTTCTGTTTCGCCTAAGGTTAAAATAATCTACTTACACGTGAAATTAGTTCCGTATCCAAGTTCATTAGAGACCTGTCTCTTTTTGTTTGTTTATAACACTTTTCTTTTCTACTCTTGTCACATCCTGACTAATTATGAATAAATATTAATTAATGTCGATAGGTACCAGATAAATATTTCACAAGAATTTGTCAAAGAAAATTACAAAATTTTAATTATGTAAGTTAGGAACTCCCATTGCCAGTTGTTTGCCTGGTAATTTTGTTTTTGATAACGCAAAATTACAGCCCCCTCCAGCACAAATCTAAATAATATTATATAAATGTCTTCCCTGCAATGCAAAACTTTGATAATGTAATTCGGGAATTTCAATTGGCAATTTATATTAATTAAACACGGTTATCATTTATTTGTCTGGTAATTTTGTTTTAGTTAAAGGAAAAAATACAGCGCTCTTCAGCACAAATATAAATAATGTTATATCAATGTTTTCACAACAATGCATAATTAATTTGTTGATTATTTCATTACAAATACATATTCCGCAATTTATGATTACTTACGTTAATAAATCATTATTATTTGCCAATAATATTATTGATTCAACCAAATAATCGTACATATTACATTTTTATTATTTCCTGTTCAAAGGCACATAATAAAAGCGGCGCACGAAGTGTTTCCGGTTCCATAATTGTATAATATAAATTACGAATCTATGATGTTTATTATCACTGTAGTCTAATATCAAAGTGAGTAAAACCGGTTTGCGTATGTATAGCGAAGAATTCGTAAATGAGTGCACATGTGGACGATCGCAAACATTTGTTTTCACGAGGACGAAAAGGGGGGAAAATGGTCCTAGCAGTTCCAGCAGTACTTGACGTACTTGCGGGTCGCCTGGACAACAATGACGCGTGTCATCTTAATTGTGTTATTGTTGATATTTCGTATAGTTAGTTCCGGTGATAACAATCAGTGCAAATTTGGTGCCAGTGTTAATATAACAAATAGCATCCTCGACGATGAAACGAACAACAGACTATTTAACAATGTTACTTATACACCTGCGAATTATTACTCTGAAAATAACACGGTCCATGGATGTTTATGTCAAGTGAGAACTTGTATGCGGAAATGTTGTCCCAGTGGTCAAATACTGTTTGACAAAGTATGTACTATCAATGATACGTATCCAGATATTCGGAAAGCTGCAATAGAAGGAAACGATGTCAGATTAGAACTGTTTTATGGAATTGTTGATGATTGTCTATTGCCTAGGAAGAGATATCTGTTGGAAAATTATGAGTTTGCTATGCGGAGTGATGGAACGTTGAGGTACGATTCACTTCTTATACCGCAGAAGGATTATTGTGTGGATTACGTTTTTTCCGAGATACCAAACGCTGTGGTCTGCACTGATGAAGCCTCAGATATGTTTTTGTCACCAGGTATGATGATTTGAAATAAAATGTAGATATTTATTTTTATTTTTAGTTAACTAAGTTTTAGATTAATGTAACGTATAGTCCGGGAATAACATCAAAGTCTATGTCGTTACTCATTACACAAAACTTAATATAAACTGGATTTGTTTAAGGTGGGGTTCAATTTGGGTAGGAAATTTTATATACTTTCTACACGTCATGATTTTTAATCATATTTACAGCGTCATATTCAGGTGTTTCCAATTCAAATTATAAGTTAGACTGTGGATTAGACTGTGCTTTTTATGAACATCGGTGATCTTAATTTTTCGCAAGAAGAGTACGACATCGCTACCAATAATCATAAAATCCGTCACCCAGAATTAAGCCAAATATTTTTTTGTATTATTAGCAAATAATATTTAATTAAATATTAAATTTGAATGGAAATACCAGAAGACTGCGGCGTAAATATGATTAAACGATAAGAAGTATATTTGGTTGCCTATACCCATTTTAGCGCCACATTAACTTGAAAAGTTGCAGAAATTGAAGGACAATGTTTCCCTATAAGGTTATTAGCTCAGTGGTTACGAATGACTCATCAGAATACTAAATTTAAAATGGTGATGCAATATGGTTGAATTTTTTGATTTCTTAGGTCCCTTAAACCCCGGCCACACGACAGCGACTTGCCTGCACGGTATAGTTTGTGCAAGTAAGACGGTACACCATGGCGTGGCTTCACGGCAGCGACTTGCCTGCACGATTAGTTTGCACGGTACTAGGAAGCGTGGCTTGACGGCACAGGTAAGTACGCGCAAACCGTCAAATACAAATCGTCGACCGGTGATTGCGGTTGAAAATGTGGCCAAACGAACATTTATTTTTGCTATAAGAATTATTCTATTGTTTACTGATTAAAAAACGACGATTTAAACAATCCCGAGCTAAGTGGTCGAAGAAATGGCTAATGAAAAGGAACATCCATTCGCATATAAATTTGCTTAATGATTTGAGGGAGTGGTCAAAAAATTGCTACGAAGAAGAAACGTTCATTCCGCATATAAATATGCTCAGTGATTTAAGGGAAAGCCGGAATGGCTGGCGAAATTAAACATATTTTTTTCTCTGTGTGTACATGCCGATTAAATAGATAATAAATTACTTGTCTTGAATACGTACGTACGTCCGACATTTTATATACGGTCAGACGGTCTTCCGTCTTCCCAATTAGCTCTATCAGTACATTCAAATAAGGAAAAAGAAGGGAAATAAATTCAACACAGTTCCGAGACGGAAAGTGTTAAGTATATTTATATTTAATTCCGCCAATAAGTATAGTTTTGTAGTAAACATTCAACCAAACCATCAGTGCAACAGTTTTTGAGAACTCATAAATTTATTCCTGCGATTTTTTTGGTAAATTAGCAAAAAAGTTCTCATAGTGCGCTAGTAGTTTGAAAATTAGGTACTGTATACAAGAAAAAGTAAATGACATTTTTAAATTTTACAAATCTAACTTCTATTCAGGGTTAAAATTTCAATTACGTGACCGTTTTGCAATAAAATGCGAAAAACTCCTAACCTGGTCGCAACGCTTTCCGCATCGGGTCCTAAAAAAGCAACCGTATTAGATTTATATCCCTTCATTGCCAATTTTTTGTCTAATTTGAATTTACGATATTTATTAGACAACCAGCCAGACGTAGAACCTGAGCCTGTACGCTCAGAAATCATATTCCAATGCCTGTACGCCGTACGTACCCCGTCTTCACGCACAGACTTAACTGCACAAACTAAAATCGCGCAGGCAAAATATTTAGCAGTGCAACGTTTGCACAGGCCGCGCTTATGGGTTTGCGCGAGCTACAGTTTTGCCGTCCTAACGCACGGGGTTCCCGATACATGCCAGTTTGCGCAGGCAAGCTTGTCGTAAAGCATGCACGTGTAGCCGGCCTTTTAGATTAACACATTATCCTCGAAGAAACCTCGAAGAGTTCTCATTGGAAAACTCAATCTTTGAAGTTTTACCTGAAAGTTTGTTCAGTAGTGTTTTTGAAACTTTTACATTGGGCCCTTTTAAGTGGTCTACGACACTTGACGTGATATGCAACTTAAAGATGGTATTCGTATTTAGCAAATAAGTTAATCGAAGATACCCATTCGTTTTCCATAAACGAAAGTTATCAACATTAGCCTTATTTTCAACAGTCTATTTCTCAACAGTTTTCTGATGTAAGACCATAAACTTTGTATATTACCATTCTGTACCAAAAATCAGTACCAAAAACATGGGGTGCCATTTAAAAAATGTATCGATAACGTCACAAACCAAAAGCAACTGCAGGTTAGAAATTCAAACAGATATAAATACGTGAATTTTCATCATTAGAAATCGGGAGCCGGTAGATTTTCAAATAAAAAACTCTTTCATGTATTTTGTTTCCATACTTCTCGCGCTTACTGTATGCATAATCCATGAGAAATTTTATACTTGTTACGATCGTTATACCAAAAGTTTGTGAATCTTAAATAATGAAACATAGGGGCAATTCGATGTCAAATCAACACAGTTTTAAACCACAACACAAAAATGTTGTTCAATTGTTGTCTTCATGTAGTTATAGAAAATATCCAACTTTATGATGACAAAAAAAATCGTGTTTGAGATTTATACAGAATCACGTGACTAATAGGAAAATAGTAACCAAAAGGACGGCTTTCTCTGTTGCTGGTACATCTATGCACACTTCATGCTGATTATTTTTAATAAATTATTTAATTATTTATTAGTCATGTAACTATAACTGTATCTGTATGACTATATAATATGACCATAAAAAAGGTATGAGTTGTTGTAAACAAAAAAAAGTCATTCTGTGTGCTGAGTTTATCTAATCTCACGCTAAAATACGCTACCAATAGTAAATATTAAACTAATATTAATTTTTATTGCTGTTTTTTTCCCTATATCAAAGGCATATTGCGGATATTTACAGGGGAATTATAGGTGATAGCTTTATGCTGGGTATATGTGGTCCTATTTAGTTTCACCGGCTTATTGATTGTGTTCTAAATTTGACGTGACGGTTTCTGCTCACCCTAAGTAAACTAATGAAATAGATAGATTTATATTTAAAAGTTTAATAACCATAGATGAAAACACTAGAAGCCAAACATGTAAAGACTGTGTTCGTACTTCCTTAGTGTCAAAACGTCAGCACAAAATTGGCAGCCAGTCAGTATTTTCGACAACCACTGACTATATCTGTCCCATGGCATCGACAATAATGTATGTAATCAATCACACATGTATGGCTATTATAGATACTGTGATACTATGTTTTATTGTAATATAAATTACCTTCCTATAAGTGTTAGTTTTCATCTTAAGTTTTAATTCTAAATTAGCTGATATTTATAACTTTTTAATCGACCTTGTACTATTATAGTCTTTCCAGATTGTGCATATAAAGATCAAATGCTATCGATGAACCTGATATCAATCGATGAGAATGGTTTCACATTAAAACAAATAAAATAGCAATCATAGTACATTCAAATTAGCATAAAGAACAACTCTCTTCTTCCGACAACAGTCCGACAACGAAACTGTTGAGCTTTAATATTCAATGTCGTCCGCAAATTTTACAAGAACCTGGCACCCTTGAAACCACTCCTACCGTGCATGTTCGAGGTGTAGCATTTTACCGCAAAACGGCGGCAATTTCGCATTTTATCATCTGTACAAAACTAATCTTTATAACATTTTGCACCAAGAATGTAAATTTCACTTTTTCTCAAATATAGTGGTTCCCAAATTGCTTAAGAACCAGACTGTATATAATATTGAAGTATTTTTATTCTTTCAGTATTACTAAACTCATAACATGTCAGCAGCCGCAGTTTTCAGGCTCGTTCATACAGGCCTATTTCAATATCAAGATTTCCTTTCGTTAATGGTTCTATATTTATATTTAATTCCGTCAATAGTAATGTTTTTATATTAAATATTCAATAAAAGCATCAGTCTTTTGAAAACTCATAAACTTATTCCCCCTATACTGATAAGCATTGTATAAAAAAAATAGTAAATACCTTTTTATTGCAGAATTTTATATTTTTTTGCTACAGTAGCTAACACTCCAAAATTGTGGCCGCTTTGCGGTAAAATGCGAAAACCCGATAAAGTGCAACTTAAGGAGTAGGTTTAATGGATGCCAGCCTCTAATGAAATTTGAGGACGCCATAGAATATTGGAACCCAACACGTTCCGCGTAGGAACCAAAAAGGGCAACTTTTTACTGTACACAGTGTTTCTCGATCTACGAGAGCCATAGACTATTTTTTACTTTTTCTTTAGGTGGATGAGATCTCAAAAAGAATTGAACAGATGTTTTTGTTGAATATTTAATTCAAAACTTATTAATTTATATTATTTTCAGAATTAAATGTTAATTATTATTTGTACAACGGATAAATTATACTTAGTCAAATAACAAGCAATGGAGGTAACACAAATAGTTGCACACAATTAGAATGAAGACAAAGTTGGAAGTGACGTACCAAAAAAGAATTGGTACGACTAGAATTATGTCTAAAATATTATCGAAAACATATACGTTACTTAAACTTAGAAATCCTTAACACTTTAGATGTACTATAGCTTGGTACGTATATGCTGATATTCAATAACCTATTTATTGCGCATATATAGGTACAATCCCGAGGCAGTGTTTGAACCCGATCATATCTACGATGTAGGTTTGATCTTCACATAACTCCTTATTCAGGTAAATGTGGTCCTTGTGTTGTATCTGAAAGGGGGATTTGATGTTTAGTTGACAAGAATGATGCACTATCACTTACCAGAGTCGCGAAACATCAGCGAAAACGTCATATTGGCGTATTTTGATTTTGATGAACAGAGCAAAACTAAGAAAGCCCCAACCCTTTGGCCATAATATAGCACCCTACACGCATATTTAAATATGTATAGAATATAGATATTTCGCAGTTTATGCGATTGCAAGCGATTCTAAAAAGGTAGTTTGTGGTTATGTGTATTTACGACTGACATATGGCATTTGATATCAATGTGACCAATCTTTAAAAAAGTTACTAAAAACTGTGTTACAATTTGTTATTGTAACACCGAAAACAGTGTTACAATGTGTGCCACTGTGTTATGTATACAGCGGTTCTCAAACTACAAGCGCCCCATTTTTTGGGTACTTTTTTGCTTGTTTTCGATCAATATCGCGGAAATAAGACAAACGTTTTTCTTGATAAATCAATACAAAACAGTAATTATTTACGAAATTAAGTGTAAACATGAACGAAATGAATTAACAAAATGAAATGTTGATATTGTGATATCCCTGTATGATGGAGCCTTGAAATTGCGGCTGCTGGTATTTTATGAGCTTAGTAAAATTGAAATAATAAAAATATTATATTATTACCTATATATAATTTTACAAGGAAGTATTTTATAAGGATTAATGTTATACAGATGCTAAAATTAGAAAATAGTGAGCTTTTTGCGAAAAACTGCAACGTGCACGTTAGTAGTAGTTTTTTGGGTGCTATGCTCTAATAAAATTTGCGGTCGCCATAGAATATTTACCCTCAACACTTTACGAGTCGGGTCTCAAAACGGCCCCCGTATTGAATTATTTATTTCCCTTCATAGCCCATTTTCGTCTAATTTGAAAGTACTATGCTAATAAACACAAAACTACAAATAGATTCATATAAAAGCGAAATCGCGAATAACATATTGTGGTGTAAATGTCTCTCTTACTCTGGTGCGGCCTGTATATCGATGAGCCTACATTTCAAGCACAAGTAAACGGATATTGATAATATGAATACGTATTTATTATTCTATCGCCTAGCATTACTGTGACGCCCTCAAATAGTTCCGAGAATCCGTCCAAACAATCTGTTAGAATTACAAAAATCACCGTACTATTTTTACATGGAGACGTACATATACAACCAACATGTGTGCCGAGCCGGGTCAAAAATATCCAAGTTTTCATATAAATATGTCGATATTAATTTACAGCCACTATTAAAATAACAAAACATGCGCGAATATCTTCACAACCGCTTAAGCATAATATGAGCGGGGGGATCGCTCCTCCAGACGCTACTGCGAGATGATGCAGTTCAAATCGAACGACGAAAGATGGAAAGCTTATGCGTACCGGCGGTATTCGTAACCTTTCTCACGCTGTACCACGCGTTACCGTGTCCGTTCGAATTAAGTGTCGATATCAGTGATGGTCAACGCAATGACCTTGACCAAACCATCGAAAAAGACAACATCATCTACCATCCATCGAATTACTTCGAACTTAACGGCACCAGAGGTTGCCCTTGCAATCTGACGACATGCGTTCGAAAGTGTTGCGGCGAAAGTGAGGTTATAAATCTGAAGACTAAACAATGCGATAGTGTTGAGAACGCGAGCGATATCGTGAAAGACTTATTTCCCAATGGCGACGCTCCAGAGTTTTACGTCATCCACGAAATGCTGGTGTGCATGGATGATCAAAGATTTCCGCTGATGCCTGAATTTTCCGAGACTGATCGGTTTAGTATCGGTACAGATGGATTATTAGAATATGATTCGACCAAATACCAGCTCAATGCATACTGCGTTGACTATATTGGTAGTGATGTACCTGCAGCTCTTGCTTGTGCAGCACCTGCTGAGAAGAAGTACATGTTTTATCTAGGTATGCGTATATTTAATCGAACTGTTATAATTTCAATTGTTTAAAGATTTCTGGTTTTTTAAACCAACCCTAATGACTAATATTTATTAAAGCTTCTGCTAAACTGCTTTGGTCATCAATGGCTTAATCCATGGGCGTATCCAGGGGGGGGGAGGCAAGGGGGCAGCTGCACCCCTTTCGTATTGTGGTATTATGTTTATTACATAGCACTCTTTCCCTTCAGGACACTAGGGTGTTTTTTTCTAGTTTTTATAGGACTTGTAGAGGACTTTCCAAGGAAGAATTTAACCTATTATACATATGGATTTGACGTCCCCAGTCCACCCGGTGTCCTGAAAACTACCATAATGAAAAAATGTACATTTTTCAGAAAATTTACCATTCTAATCATTTAATTCACTTTTTTCTCATATAAATCGCTACTATACGTCTAGTGGAATGTTTATAAACATTTGTCAGCTAATTTCCATTTGTATAAACAAATTCTATTTGTTGAAATAATTCTTTTTCTCGAAAATCTGTCTGAATTCTGTTTTCTCAGTTCAAAATGGCAGTTTATTACCTTAGAGTGACATTATTCATTGAAAGACTTCTTCCTATTGGTTAAACATCAATTAAAATTCATTTTCAACTTTTGTTTCTAATTATAGTAGAAAAGTCCTGTTTTTTGTGAATTTAATTTATAAATTTCATGTTTGAGATATCTGGCCTATATTATCTAATAAACCCACATTTGTGTAAAATTATTTTTTAGATTGAGCTCCCAACTGTTATTCTCAAGTGGCACCATTTATATTCTGGGATAATTGCCTACCATTGTTTGAATAGTAAAATAATAGGACTTTTCAATATTTCATCAAGATAGAGTACATACAGGGACCAAATTCCAGACAGCAAAAAATCAATATTATCCTAAACACATAGTGGTAGGAAATCAGAATAAGAAATGGAGAAAGAAATGAGAATAATAAAATTTGTTGACGTTGACAATTTTTTCGAATAAATGATATTGAAAACAAATAATAGTGTATTATTTAAAGAATGGAAATCGTCCCAAAATATAAATGATGTCATTTGAGAATAACAGTTGGCCAGACCGATTTAAAAAAAATAATTTTAGGTGAATTGCTGACAATTATTTAAACAAACAGAATTTCTTTAAACAAACATAAAATAACTGACAAATGTTTATAAACATCCCACTAGACTGAAATAATTAGAACAGTCAATTATCTGACAAATGTAAGGTACATATTTTGATTTAAGGGTAGTTTAAGGGTACTATGGGGTGGGTTGGGGGGCGTCAAATCCATATTAAGTAATCTTAAGTTTGCTCAAACCCCGAACAATTATTTGAAAAATACCAAAAAAGTTCTTCGTCCCATGTTGCATTTTCCCATGTAAAGTAAAGTAAAGAAATTTTTGCAATGAATTTTTGGACTACCCTAATGGGCACCCTTGCAGCAAGATAAATTTAGAAAACTGCTCCCCTTTCTGATTTGAGCTGGATACGCCCATATAAATATCGTCATCGCGTGATTTTGCCCAACAGCAGCATTCAACAGCATTTTAAAAGAAAGTGGTCCAAACAAATGTTTATTTTTTCAATGGTGTCTATTCTGCGCTAATAAATAGAGCATCAAGTATTGATCTGACTTGACACGATTTGGTTTGTTTTTATCCATATGGATAAAGCTTCAAAATTTGGAAGACTAATATTGGACCAGTATTGCTACTCTAGTGCGTTTAACTGTAGTAATTTTGATCTACAATTATTGTTGTTTTACTTTTTGTACATTTCTACATTATTTAAGTGAAGAGTTGAAATAAATAACGAGATAAGTGCTAAAAACATTGTTCGGAGATGCCTGGTAAGCTTAATGTTGAATACAAGAAGTTTACTATTTTTGTTGGTCATACTTAAGCAAATAGTAGGTAATATTCTGGTGTTATTGTCGATCTAGTTCTTGCAATAAAAAAGCAGTCAAAAATAAAATCAATAATTTGTATACGATGCTATAAGTCTAAACATGTAAAACTCAAAAAAATAACTTCCTGAAAAGTTTACTTTATACAGGGTGAATTTTAATTTTTCGATTTCATAGCTAATTTTTTTATTATTATCATGATCTGATTTGATCAATTTGATCGAGTTTTACATTCTGTAAAATATACCTACAAACTTACATTACAACCTTTATCATAGAATTCATAATTGTCAATATTACATCAGGAGCTGATTAGTGTTCGATTATTTCGTATTTTTTTTTTTCATAATCAAAAGCATGATAATGAGGCAAGTGTTATCATTACCGTCAACGATGATACCAACATCTACAAGTTGAAACCAGTTGAAACAGACCATAACGTGCCAGTCTTTTTCTTGGTTATATGACATATGACAGAGATCAGAGACTATCAGAGTTATATTAAAATATATAGAGGTTCTGGAAACTAGCAAATTAGCATAACAAAACCTCATCTGAAGACTAGTTTCAAAACTGAGAACGTAGGTCATATGTGAAATCATTGGATTAGTGTATTTTTTTAATGTTTTTATTTCACCAAAGATTAACAATTGTGACATTCTCGACCCTCATTCGGATCAACATGCGTTCCTCATGGAATATGGATCTTCAAACTGAATCGGAATTCATTATTGCCCACTCCGTGCCACTTGATTTTGTTTGTAGATCAACAGCGCAATGCAAATCCCAAAAATGCACAATGTTGAAAACATCTTGATCCTTAATTTTTGTAGACTATGGGAGTTTAATTTACTATAGATATGAAATTAAACTTACTGTGTAAGTGCACTTGGTATTTCTTTAGTATAAAACCTACAGAAAATACAGTGTAGGTACTGTCAGATACCATATAGCTACTGATTGCATCAGCTTTATATTGGTTTCCACATCTTCTACATTATGAAAAGTCTCTTTCGTCAGATGAAGGATAAGCACTTAGCTCACTATATACCCAGCGTTTGAGTGGTCGATTTTGTATTTACTTCTCGCCATATTTGCTCGTAGATAGTTATGTATGTTAAAACCAATAGTGCCTACTCCACTTGGATACAATAAACTTTATTTTTATTTTTGGCCTTTAACTCGTTATTTACTTCAACTCTTCAAGTGAAGAATTACGTTCAATAACACCATGTCAATACTGTGATTGATAAGGTGTCTGTGTCAACATTTGTCTTTAGGTTACAAACATCTATACCATAATGTCGTACTTTTGGGTAAACTTTATTGTGATTATACAAGAATAGGTCCTATATTCAGTTTTTTTTCTTTTTCGGATGGAACTGTTTACAACTGCCTTTGCGCTTACCACCATGTATATTAACACCCTTTTGCAATTGAAGTCCTTGCTGCAACAAGGAGGTATCAGTATATAGGTACCATTTGGAGTTAGCAGTACATTTCATACCAATATACATAGAACTATACAGATACAGCTATCCACAAATGAAACATACGAATATGTACACAATTACCTCCCTGTTGCTGCTGGGTCTTCAATTACTCTGAGATAATCTATAATTGAAACAAATAGATTGTATATAAACCAAGTTTAATTTTAGAACATAAATTGGCATAAATTGGGTTTACTGAATTCGTAGAAGTGTTTTTTGCAGTTTTCCTGGTATGTATTTTCAAAATGATGGCATAATGATCTAATCTGCATGACATAACAGATTTGTCTTATATTTTTTTTGGTTTTCTATTTATACAGTACGTATGTGTGAACCCCGGATCTCCTAGTCAGTAGGCCAACGCTCTACTACTAGAGCCATTCGCCCGGCAATTTGGCCTTTTTGGATATTTGATACCAAACTAGCACCCCGCATAACACTTTCAAACAAGACATTTCGGTATTTTGAATGAAGCTGTATCCGAATATGATTTACAAATTGCATAATAATTTAAATTGGCGGAACTGAAATCATGAATACATGTTAACACGTTTTGTTATGATTGAATCGTCGGATACCGAACACAAAATAGGTTTAAAAGAGAAATAGCTTGCAAAGTTCCACCTTAATTCTCTTAGCACCACTAGACGATTACAGGAAGTCGGTACTACTGATCCTTAATTGATGATTAAGACTTAATTGGTTAAGAGTTAATCATACTGCTACTGTAGCTTATTTTTGCCAAATAAAGTTACAATATACAATACATACCTTTCTTATAAAAGCAATTTGTGATGTCCAGTTTGCTAACTCATAAACATATATGAATGCTGTCTACATGGAATTGCCTTTACTTATATGGTGTATTACAATAAATGCCGAACTGTCCTCAATTGATCGTAATGGCGATATCTATTGTACCAATCATGTCGGTTACACCCTTTCTCATATTGTTTCTTAATTCAAATGTCCATTGTCCTATTATTGTTGTACCGGCAATCTTCCAAGTAAAAAATATGACCATTACCAAGGTACAATAGTATTATAATGTTAATCTATCCGGTTCAATATGTAGAAACAATTGAATATTATGCATGAAAAGAAAACATAGCTAATATAATTTATGTGTCTTGGTTATGTGCCTTATTAAAAATATCAAATACGTGCCTATTTTGTTGCTAACGTATCGGAAAGCTATTGTTTTGGTTAACAATTATGAAAGATTTATGCATAGTAATGTGGAAGGTATTTATTTAATTGATATTTACATACTTCTTGACAACTTTGAGACCATATTCCAATACCTGTATCCATGTTATGGTGGTGATTGCGGTGACGCGGTTAGGTAATATTTTATGTGTCACTGTTTGTTATTCGTGATAGCTGAGATGTTAATGCAATGAACCTTGCGTGTGTGATTGAGTGATTGCACTTTGCACATTTATTATAAAAATATAACAAAAAGATAAAAATTTCTTATAACCTTCTGATTGTATTAGTACAAAGAAAATATGAAACATTCTTTTAAATTACCAAATGAACTCCGTTGTAAAACATCATAAACGACTTGGCAGCACTCAAACGTTGATGTGACATCCATGTGACAACACGTGTTGGTTTGGTAACCATGACAACTGTACTGACTGAGTCCAGATAAACACGTAGAAGTTCAGTTTTCTATATCACAAACTAAACGTTAAAAATTATTATACAGAATGGTAATTAAATATCGATAAGTAAGTTAATGTTTCCAAAACAACAAACAACTAAAAAGGGCAACGGCCTTTTCGCACGGGACACGGCGTCCGTGCGTTTTTATACCTGTACAGTTCGAAGTGTATGAGATTAACTGATAGCTTTCACATTGTAATAATTCACTCCATGATACTTTGGTTATAATCAGTTAAAATAAAATGCAAGGTTACAGTATTTGGAAAATGGAACAAAATAGAAAATGAAGATTATAGGTTGCCATTAACAAAAATTGCAAACTTAACTGAAAAACTTAAAAAACGATAAACAACATTTCACCCTGTGTAGGTACGAAAAATAAGCCTAACATAGAAACATTTGAAAAGAAGTTGTTCATATGCGCCGCAATTATCGATTTTATCTGCTACTTGATGTCCACCTTGTATGTGGGAACTCATACAAATTACCTTAAATAAAGCACGGAAATGCAGCAATTTATATTTACAAGAAACCTTGAATTGTCCTTGAATTAATAGATCGTGACGCAAATTATTTAATGAAATCTTTATATTGTGATGTATCTAACCACTTATATCCAAGCAAACAATTTGATTCTATACTTTACGAGCTTTTTGTATATTCTAGGTTAATAATATTTGTTTGACGCCCAGAGAATCAGATTAAGATAACAGTCGTTGCTGAGATAAATTGAAAAACAAATTTTCTAAATTTACTACTTCATTGAGGTTATGGCCAATTATAAATGAATTCTTAATAAAATTACGTTTACATAACTTTGTAGTCGCTACTCATACTGTAAACCACGTCGAGAAAATTAACATGTTTCTGTTTCGTAAAATCCTTTTCAGTTTGCGCGAGCTTGAGTAGTGACGTCATCGGTTGTACTTTTTTTGATTATCGTAGACAAACATGACGTACCGTAAATATTCTTTTATGTCTACATCCTTAGTAGAGAAACGCTTCTGTGTATAGCTTATGATCCCGGAATTTTAATGGAGCAGCAATCATCTATTCTATTCTAGTGATTTGAAATTTGAGAGTCATTAGATAAGTGAATAATTTCTCTTTCACATAAAGAATACTTTCTATTTCTACCAGTTGATGCTTTGTCTTGATGATTTATTTTACTCGCAATGACAGTCAAACATGGTATTTGCTTTGTGTATTTTGTTACAAATCTTCAACCAAAAGAAAAAAATATGTATAATAATAATAATACTGAAAAACGTGTGGAGTAAAAATCTAAATAAAGCCTGGTTATAGTATTACTTTTTTCTTAAAGAAAAACAAGACTGCACTTTAAAACTGAACCACCCTAGTGGGCCTCAGTCATGCAATATCGGTGAAAATGAATTTAATTAGTGTCTTAGAATTTTCTGTTTTTTATATTTATAACTTTTATAACTCTCAAAATCTCTGTTGCTTTCTTTTAATAAATAAATCTGCTGAATCTGACCAGAAACTGTTATATACAGGGTCAGTCATAACGTACGAAGGAGATTCAAAGAGTAGCAAGAGAGTACCTAAATAAGTATCTTTTCTTAGTAATCTTTTGACCTAACCGCATAAACTAGGAAGTTACAACATAATATATGGACTTGCATATATTAATGAACACTTTTTACAAACTATGCTATTAGGAGAAGTTTAAAATTTAGATTAAAGATTCGCGATTGTTATTTAATTCAGTGTTAAATTTAAAACAAAGAAAAATTTATAAATTTAAAAGTTACAGCTATTTGTTTATTTTTAAACGATGAAATAATAGGAGTTAACTTGTTGAGAACCAATTTCATATAATTAGAATTGAAAATGTAACGATGGTTTGAATATAACAACAGATTTAGGGTGACATTATGTAAGTACCTGTTACTTATAGTAGCTGGTAGTAGTGTTGACATAATCTTAGAATAACAACCTTTTACAATAACAAGGGATATGTTGACATGATTATTGCTTTTATAGGAGGTGTTTCCATAAAAACAAGGACAATAATTATTTCTTAGAATATCACAGTTTCTCAAAAAGTGGACGTTAATTTATATCAATTTTAAACGATGCGATGTAGCTTTCTAGTTATTGATTTTTGGTTAAAAAGCTTATTATGAATTAGTATTTCCCGTAGTATTTCACGGGCACATAACTAAGGATATAAATCGCGAGCATGAAGTATATACGCGAGCCGTAGGCGAGCGTGTAAACATGCGAGCGATTTATGTCCGTTGTGTGCGAGTCAAATATGACATATTATCTACGACTCATAAATTCGATTTTATACCAACAATTTTAATTGTATTTGTCAATGATGGCGCGGCGAACTGTCACATAACTGTCATCGAGGTAGGTTTTGACAGACTTTGACACTAGCGTTCTATAATGATGACAATTCGTTCAAATAATGAGGTCATTATTTGAACGAACTGTCATTATTATACAACGCTAGTGCAATTATAATCATTGGCGTGTATCATGATGGGTATTATACATAGAAACGTATGCAATGAACTTATTACATGTGAGTCGTAGATAATAGTGCATTATCAAACCGAGTTGTCATAATTTGTTATTATTAATAATTTTGACTCCAGATCAACAGAATCACATAATATAAAACATTCATGTCTGATATCTGAGCATTAAATAAAACTTAAATTAATTTGTGAAAAAGAACAAATTTAACAATATCATTTTCTGCGACCATCCCGTAAGATAAATAAATATTTGACTACGGGTGTGGTATATTTTAGGACTACTAAATCACTTTTTAACGAATGTCTTTTTATAGACATGAAAATGTTGGTCAATTTATTTTCAGTAATATTTTAAGATCACTCTATGTAGTCCATGCAAAAAAGATATACCCACTAAAAAACTAAGATTGATTTTAATATTGGTCTCATATTTTCTGTGATAATTGACGCTCACTGATTGAAAAATCTGGTGATAGATTGTCAAAATTTTAAATTGCGGGTCCAATATGGCGATAAAAGATTAATATAAAAAACCGTTGGATTAGCATAAAATAGTAAACATATTCATAGTGGGCACTGTTTACAAAATAGCAAATAGCAAAATTATTATGGAATTTATGCTACTCTAAAAATATTATCTAAAAATCTGATGTGGCCAGGCACATGACTTTATCATACAATATATAAAATTAATAGTTTAGCTGCATGAGAATCTATTCTATAGAGATAAATCGTAGGTATTGTCAAAGCATCAGCATTTGACACTAGCTACACTACGTCATTAGAATAATAGTTATTTATGTCACAAATGCCGAAAGTACGGAATAGCGCGACGAGCGGTGATACGGCGCGTCACCGAAGGCGGAGTGTAGCCGTCGCATATGAGCGAGTCGCGCTATCTAGTTTTTGGCAGGAGCGACATAAACGTTTATTGTGTTGCTTTTTAAGAAATACGTATTTAAAAAAATAAATAAAAAATTTCTGTATAGTAAATGCTAGGTTGACTTTGACGAAACGTTTAGTTTAAAACGAAATTATAGTATTTCTTACATATCGTGATAATGACAGATATTAGTTTGCATGTACATAAACATGAGTCACTAGCAATTTTCTATTGGAAATACTATAACGGCGTCTGCTACCACTGCCATTATCACTAATGAAAACGCACCTTAAAAAGGTAATTCAAATTCTGACAGATTTATATTTGTTCATGACGCATCCCTACCAACATACTAAAATAAAACTACACTCATCGCTATACTTTATTTATAATTTTCTCAATGTATCATTTTTAGAATTAGATATAAAGACGGGTTGATATTTCTTATCAACAAACAATCAAATTGGTGATCTTATTTTATTTGAAATTTGTATTTTATAATTTTGCGCACTACAGCGGCACGTTCCATACTGGTTCTCCAACCTCCGATGAGATCAGCTGTTTTTGAATGTGACAACACAAAAAAATATTTGTCAAAATCCTGGCTACTATGTAATTTCATATCAATGCAGATGCGACCGATCTCGATCAAATAGAATTTGCTCTTGAAGGTAAACTATTAATTTTACCAAAAAATGTTATAGGCATAAGTTATTCAAAATTTCCTCTACTTTAATTTATTAATTAACCATTATGTCGAAATTACAGAAATGGCGGCTCATTTGATCTCGATCAAATAGAATTTGCTCTTGCAGCTAAACTATTAATTTTACCAAAAAATGTCATAGGCATAAATTATTCAGAATTTCCTCTACTTTAATTTATTATTTAACTATTTTGACGAAATTACAGAAATGGCGGCTCATTTGCAAAATCCTTGAAAAAGGCTTAGAATAAACTACCAGTTCCTTTTGACCCTTTTGAACCAAAAGCTTTTCAGCTCTAAGTTAGGTCGTGAAACTTCTAAATATAAACTTTCGTCCCGATACCTTTAGTAGTTTCTCCGGAATCGTCGTCACAAAAATCGTTTACACACGCACACACACACACACACACACACACAGACATTTTTTTGTACCTTGGTCAAAAATGTTCAGGGGACCCAAAAAGACCTATTTCCGCTAAAATCTCAATTTTTTTTTCGGCATGATTACAATACTTTATCTTACTGCGTATGATAAAGTAACAAACAGACAAGTTTTATGACATCTGAAGCATTTTCGTTTAATCGATTTTTCATTAATATTAAAACGAAATGTTATCTTTAAGTTTTCAATAATATTTGGTATGTGTCTACATTTTATTGAAGCACTTAATATTAAAACTAATAATAGACTATGATAGACAGTCGTTCTTTATATCCAGATGTCTGCGATCCCCGATGTTTACGATAAAATTACGTCATAAAATATTGGCCAAACAATGTCTTCAACGTCTAGTCTTTTCATACTCCTACGCATTAAAGGAAATGAAGGCATTTCCCTCATACCTTCATAACCCTAATAACTCGCAAATATTTACCCAGTGTTCTGCCAACAATGTGCGATGGACATTCTGCAGGTACTAGTCAACACAATAGCTCGCGCTCAAATGTTTTCATCCATTCTAGGAAGATTGATAGTGCAAATATTTGAATATTCTAGTCTCAGGCGAATAGAAGGATAATATGATCTACGACATCCGCAATTGTCTGTTATATTTACGCGGGGAAAATACCAGACCTGTGTTATTCTCGGCAGGAACACGTCATCATGGTATACAATGGGTAGATATGGGACATCTGTAATTCCACTAAGAGACTGCTAATATTAGCACAACTTGTTTATTATTACAAATTCCGAAAACCTGAGAAAACATTGCAGAGGATGTGAACTTTGTAGTTTATAGGCCATTGTAGTACGTTTTATCAGCCTTTCCTAGAAAATAGTAGACAAAGTAATTACTTGTTCATCCCACGATCGAGAGGGATATTGTTTATCGAAAAAGCCCTGCATTTCACTATTGCTACGTATACGGAGAACCAAATGAAATGAGAGATTGAAAATGTGTAGACTTATGTTGTTGGGTGGTTTTTTCACTAAAATATTTTCAGGTTTTGTTGACTTCCTTTTTGAAATCTTCTTAAATCAAAATGTGTCATTTATGAGATCTATTTTCAATAAAATAAGTTATCTATCTGCAAAGGTTCCTTTAATTATTTATAAATTATCGCCTGTGAACCTTGGAATTTTTTTTTTCAATAGCCAACCCTGTCATATGAGTGGGTTTTGGAATTTTATGGCAAATTTTAGACCAGCTTTGTCGAAAACGTTCTATACCTAAAATTAATTTTCAACTACTTACATCGAATTTTAAGTATCACAATAGAAACTGAAAGCGTTGCCAAATGTAGACTGCGTGGAAAAACAACTGAACATCTAGAAATAAATGGAATTTCATTAACAAACGTGTTAAGTCATTTAAAGACTATACACCTAGTGCTTCTGATTAAATTAGTCTTTATAAAATTAGAAGACTAGCAACAATGAAACTGAATAAATTAAAAGGGCATCGATTAGTAAATTGAAAAAAAACTATTTATTTCTACTTTAGTATTACTGTTAAAAAACAATGCCGTTTAAAATCGATGTAAGTAGGTAAATATGCATTTTAAGTACAGGAGATTTTACACATAGTTAATCAAAAATTTTCCATAAATTCCAAAAATGCATTCACAAATATGGTTGACGTTTGAAGAAAACGATGTTTAGTACTTTTCTCGAGTTTAACTGTTAACTTAATTAACAGTTTTTAATAATTTTTTTTACAATTTTCAACTGAAAAAAAAATTTAAATTAATATAAAGATCGAATTCAACCCCTCACTGCATTTGGTTCTCCATATACTTCTAGTGGATGTTCGTCGTGAAATACTCTGTATACACAGTCATTAGTAGATCATTAGCCAAAAAGCGATTGTATCCTTCCATGTTGAATTTAAAACGTTTTTCTAGTCGATTTTAGTCTTTTAGTCTGCATATTCTTGGATACAGTAAACACTATGTGTCTAAAGTTATCGTTTTATTAGTGCTATCTTTGTTATATTATTATTTCTTTATTTATTATTGCACCTACATTCTCAGTCGGCTAAATAATAAAACTAGTTGTTTTTACACTGTAAAAGGAGGTGGAAAGAAAAATACGTACGGGTTTCAAGATACGTATTTACTTGTGTTATTTTTAGAAGAATTTAGAAAAGCGTGTGCTTGTTTAGTAGGAAGGTAATGGCCGTTTTCGATAGATTTATTCGTGGTGTCTGCAAATCTGTGTTCAAAAGTTTCATATTATGTAAGGTTTTGAAAAAATAAAAATAAATGTGATAGGCAATAGTGATGGGGCGGATTCAGCATAGACAAATGCATCGAAAACTCCTATTCACTCTCTATTAACAAAATCCACAATACCAAGAGTCCTCAAAATGTTTCTAATTTTGGTCTTGTTGTCACTTTTTTACGTATGTAGCAATAAGTTGGCTGTGCTGCGTATTCAGATAATTAAAACATATCATACTTTAAAAAGGCAATAAAATTGACCGTGAACGAAGATTTTTTTAAATTTAAATTTTAATATTATAGATTTAAGATTTTTGACGCTCACTGTACTCAGATGAGCATAGATGTTAATTTCTCGGCCAAACGTCGTTCTTTATAGAGGATTTTAGGTGGTCTAAAACGTCCATAACCATAGTCCATAGTCAGATTTGATATACAGGGTGATCAGAAAACAAGAAATTGTTTTCACATTTGAATAAAAAATGTCGTAAAAAGTTGTTTCAAGTGTCATTTTACACCAAATGTCAAATTGGAGTGATGTGTCTTATCGGTGATGTATAGGTGATGTCTCAAATGAAATTAGAATCAAAATCCTACAAAACTGTATCCTGAAATTTTTCTTTTGATTACATTTCGTATATATGACGTTACTATACTATAGTAAACAACATATACAAATAAATAAATAAAACTCGTAAAATTTCATAGAATCTTAGAATCTTACTAATTTTAGATTTAGAACTCCTACACCAAAGGATTTTTTTGGAGAAATCTAAATTTTAGTCATTTATAGGTATAGTTAGGTCCATCTGGAGACACACCGTCACTTTTATTACAATTCTGATATGTCTTTTTTACCTGACGTAATTTTCGACTTGTTCAGCGTGGATTCAGAGCTAATAATAATAAACTAATAAACTCAGCAAATCAAACATCACCCTAACAGCATCCATGGCAAATCAAAACCCATAATATTACAGTGGGAACAATTGAACATCGTCAATCAACAATTTCCAGTCTCTTAAAAAATACAATGTAATACAATTTTGCAATAATGACGACTTCTCTTATATTTTGTTTGCCTTTTCAATAATCAAATGTTTATATTTATATTTCACTAACTTTAGCTTGTCAAAAACCATAAAGCGTCTCAACTTATCCACCGCAATCTTCAATCTTCCAGATTTGTCTAGGTCAATACCACACAGCACAGTGAGTCTTCTCTCTCAAAATAGACGCGGTCAATGAATTATAATTTCTGAATTAACTGGTCAAGTGCACTGGCACGTCGTGAGGTCAATACATAATGATGATGACTGCACCTGATCGAGCATTCAAGTCATACTTTACCATCGTTGCTTAGAGTTCACAAACCATCCACTGTTTTCAATCAGTACACCGTTACGTTTGTGTTAACCATGTCTATTCTAACGATAACCCCGTTTATCTTCGCCTTATTTTGTAGTGCATTAGCCAGTAGTAGTGATATAGCTGACGATAGCGAAATCAGCGATAAAATTATAGACGAATCCCAAAAATACACTCAATATTTAATCCACGATAGTCACCCTGATGGTTACGTATGTGCTTCTGAGCAGTGCTTAAGGAAATGTTGCCCAATTGGTGATGGGATGAGCAATGGTACTTGTGTGCAATTGGATATATCCTCAAATGACACTTTTCATAAGTTCAGTGATGTGTATAACATATCTACGTTCAATATTGTGCATCAAAAGATTGCGTGCAACGGATCTATTGAGTTTATTGTTAACCCGGTCGTCAATATATCATCTGAGCCTTATTCTATTGTGGGGTTTGATGATACGGGAAAAAACGACGTAGAGTATTGCGTGGATTATTTTCTGGACGACGAAGTCGTTGGAGCGTTGGTTTGCAATCAGTCTACTGTTGAAAAATCCATTTATAGTACAGGTAATGATGCTATTGTTTATTTACTTATTCTTGCAGTTCCATGCATTTATTTTATGTTTATTTATGAGTTCTATGAATAAATGTGCCATCCTAGACCGCAATGGAATATGGCTAGTACTAGAATATAAATACATAGACAGTTTGCTAAATTCTCAATATTTATTTATGCACCTCTGCTAAGTTTAATGACAAAAGGAACAGTTCTAAAAACGCCCATGAACACCTCTTAATAAAAAATAATCTTAATAATCATAATCAAGAACGTCATGTTTTGACAACCCCATATTCATTGGCATAGCTACATATTCAGCGCGCTGGAGCAAGTAATCGGCCCTTTGTTTTTGCGAGAAATATAACAAAATATATCATACAGTATTGCTCACGTAAGATATTACAGTTTTTATATATTTCTTAGTTTTCAACCATTGAATTTTTTTGTGATAACAGATTACATAATAATCTTTTTACCAAAAACGGTTCTTCATTTAAAAATTTAAAGACACATGAGACTTAAAAATAAAAGATAAAAATTAAAAACAAATATGCTGTTTTCAAAATTTTTTGGTAATCCAGTCCGGCATTTTACAAAAACTCACAGTTTAATAAAAATTTAAAAACATTTTACGACTTATTACCAAAAACAGCTCATAATTAAAAAAATGTAAAGACATGAGATAATAAAATAATGATAAAATAATGAATAAAAGTTAAAATTAAAAACAAATATCCGGCATTTTACTAAAACTCGCAGTTTAATAAAAATTTAAAAACATTTTACGACATTTAAATGTTACTTCAAGATTTAAAAGTCGTAAAATGTTTTCAATTTTTAAACATGTAAAGGCAACAAAAAACATGCACACAGTCCACGTCTTATTTCAAATAATTGCCACTAAATGTATTTCTAATCTTAAAACTTCATTTAAATGATAAATATTGGAGATATCGACTTGGAAGATTATATATTTTTTAGAAATATCACTATTTTGTAATATTCATAAAACTTATTTTAAGGGTTTTAGCCAATTCTGGCTCGGTTTGACGTTTGTGATTAAAACGTTGTTTAACGTTGTTTATTTGTCAAAAGCCAATATGTCAGTGATTAATCTTTAGAGACGGGTGAATTTATTAGGATATTGTTGTGTAGGCAGGGATATAAAAGCGTAATTTACCGCGTAAAGTACCGAATTAATTACCGTAATTAATGGAAATTTACCGATTTTTAAGTACAGTAATTTACGGCTTAAAGTACCGATGGGAATTTACCGTTAATTTAAATTATTGTTGGTAATATACCTGTTTCTATAAGTGGTGAAACCACGGCTAAACGAAACAAATCCCCAAAAAGGAATGTTCTAAGGATACAAATCATCAACTTAACGTGGAACACCTGTGGAAACAGCCTGTTGATGGGAATTACTTATCAATAAAATATAAAGTAAATTCATAATAAAATGCCCCCAAAAATCCCCCAGACATTGTATACCGGCAAAACTTCCACCAAACGCCTAAAAATCCTCCACTTTTGGGGAAGAATTCCCCAATCTGGCAACACTGAATCATAACTTACAGCGATCGGTTTAATTTAACATTTTGAATTTTTATTTACCCGGTAATTTATATCAGCTTAATTTATCATTTTTAATTACCAGGTAATTTAAACCAGCGTAATTTACCATTTTTATTTACCCAGTAATTTAAGCCAACGTAATTTACCATTTTTAATTACGTGGTAATTTATATTTGAAATTAATAATTAAATTATTTTTTAAATTATTTAAATTAATAAGATAATTTACAAAAAAAGATTAATTGCCGTAGTTTAACGTCCCTGTGCGCAGGTGTTTTTTCCGGGGCGAGAGAACAGATGCAAAGGAGAGCATAGCAAGCCTGGGCACTACTTGAGGCCCGGAATCACTTTCTCGCCTTGATACACAATATACTATTTTACTGTTTACAGTTACATTTTGAAATAAAAAAATCTGATGTGGCCAGGCACATGACTTTATCATACAATATATAAAATTAATAGTTTAGCTGCATTAAAATCTATTTGATTGAGATCAGTCGTGTCTGCATTAAAATAAAACTAGTTAGCCAGGATTTAACAGATAAATAAATAATTAAATAAATAAATAATTCCTTTATTAAACTAAGACAATATTAAATGCAACAAAATATTATTTATATTTAGGGCGCAGTTCGGCACACTTGTTTCCAAATTGCCTTACTCTTCCACTCAACCCCTTACGCAAACTAGAACTAAGACATAATTGTAGCAATAATATAAAAATAATCCGAGAACTTATCAAAACAAAAACAAACAAAAAAAAATTCTAATTACACGTAATTGCATCAAATCCAACTCAACAAAACATCGCACCTGCCTATAAAAAATAAAAATTATAACAGCCGCCAATGTGCGGTCGATGTCTAAAGTGAGCAAACAGACAACGTTTCGCCTTTCCCCCAAAACTGTTTAACGATAAATTTTTCATATCTTCCCTGAGACCATTGTATATGTGACTGACCTGGTAAGATAATGACCGTTGATACAGCTCATTGTGATGGGCAGCTGGAGCAAACAAACCCCCAAATCTTAAATTAAGGTTATGGACATCCGTTCTACAGCATATCTTCCGCATGAGGTATTGTGGGATCCTAGTGGATAGCAACTTATGATACAATATTGCTGCATGCAACATCCTAGTGTTATCCATGTTCAACCACCCCAAGTCGCCCAGTCCATTCGATACATGATCATACTTCGTCAAACCAAAAACAAACAGAACACATGCATTTTGGACACGCTGAACATGCTGCCTATCCGACGCCATCAGGCAAGGACGGTACACGGTATCGCAATATGAGATCTTTTGATAATTAACTACTGTTAATATTAATTGTGAGATAATGACAAAACATCAGCATTTGACACTACCGGTACTGTCATTAGACTGAAAAATTTGCAAATCCTGGGTCACTATATAGTATTAAATCAAAGCAAATGCGACCGATCTCGATTAAATACAATTTGCTCTTGCAACTAAACTATTAATTTTACTAAAAAATGTTATAGGCATAAATTATTCAAAATTTCCTCTGCTTTAATTTATTATTTAACTATTTTCACGAAATTACAGAAATGGCGGCTCATTTCTAAAATCCTTGAAAAAGGCTTAGAGTAAATACCCAATTCCTTTGGACCCTTTTAAACCAAAAGCTTTTCAACTCTAAGTTTGGTCATGAAACTTCTAAATATGAAGTTCCGTGCCGATACCTTTAGTAGTTTCTCCGGAATCGGATTAACAAAAATTGGGTACACACACACACACACACACACACACACACACACACACACACACACACACACACACACACACACACACACATACACACACACACACAGACATTTTTTTGTACCTTGGTCAAATATGTTCAGGGGACCCTAAAGGACATATTTCCGCTAAAATCTCAAAAATTTTTTTCGGCACGATTACAATACTTTACATACTGCGTATGATAAAGTAAAAACATTACAAAGATTTTATCGTGTTACCATACTTTCTCGCGTTTTCTGTGTATTCATTCCGTGCATCATGTCACATAAACCTTGAATTATTATTCTCGCCTTTTCGCCAATGTCGGCGTTAAAAGAAACAAACAAAATCTTGACACACATTAGCTTGTATCGGGAAAGAATTTCAAGTAGTTACTTTATTTACTGTGTAGTAACGTCAAGGCACGATAAGTTGCCGGCCTGGCATGTGGAAGGTAATTTCGTCAGTATGTTGCAATAGGGGATTTGCACAAATATTCCTGACATGCACAAGCTTTATACAATGCACACTGTAAAGGATTCCATTGAAAAGGTCTTAGATATGATACAGGGCAATCGTAGAATTGGGCCTAAGGTGCTAATACGGTACTGACCAACTCATTGTACATACTCTGTGTTGATTTATCAGCTAGATACATACCTAGAACGTGTTTAAACGTTTGTTTACCAGACCAAGTCACCTGACTAATACATTTAGTAATGCATTATTTTTGTAATCAGACTAAGATTACGCTTTATCACACGCTTAACAGTCTTATTCAGATAATGTAGTCCTCAGTACGGTACCTGAAATTCACAACAAAAAAATCGTCGCGAATATGAATCTTCAAACATCAATTCTTCTAATTCTCTTTTGGAGTTTTTCCTTGTGTAAATCGGACGTTCTACCATGTGACACGCAACTAACGGTCGATATAACGGATGGTGAAAAAAACGGTGAATTTATTGTGAAAGATGGGGTGACTTACAACGTTAGTAACTACTACGTCATCGAAGGAACAGTGAAGGGGTGTATATGTGACGTGGCTCAATGTGTGTTCAAGTGTTGTCCGTTCGGTTATCACATGTACAATAAAACTTCTTGCGAAGCAACTACCATTGATTTTATTGATGAACTATACAGTTATGTGAACAGTCAGCTGAACCTGTCTCAACTTCACATCATCCACGTACCTATAAATTGCATGGACGATGATATATTTAGGTTTATCATAGACACTGGACCGAATGGTATACACCCGGTGGTGATTGATAATTTGCAAGGATTTGAAGACGACAGGGACAACTTTTGCGTTGACTACTTTGCGGACCAGCAGATTTACGCTGGAGTTGTATGCGTTGAAGCGTCTAGTCATTTGAAGTTTCACTCCATAGGTAATGTCAAAATCAACTGGATTAATTTGTGTACGTCGTTTGTATTCTTATCGCAATATGTTAAGGAAAGCTATAAGTATAAACTACTGAAGTCATGGTAATTATATTGACTTACAAAACAAGAAAATCGTGGTTCTCTTTTTTTACATTGGTTAGATGATGATGTTCTATGTTCATTGTTTAGTAGAGTTCTTAGAAACCAATGAATAGCTTAATAATTTACATACGCAGTACTTCTAGTAAAAGTAAAGACCAACACCAAATATGTGCAATGAATTTAATAATGTAAGACTTTTTCATGAATCATGTATTTCTTAGAAAAGTTTAAATTAAAAATTATGCTATTGATACCAAACCTTTACCTATCACATAAGCTGAACTTATCTTTTTGTTAATTTAGCCAGATTATGTACAAACAAGAATAGCTACGGTTTTTTCTTTTGAAAAATTTTTATTTATTACATAGAAGAAACCAGACACATAATATTTAGCTAAATTTCAAAATATTGTAGGTAAACAAACGCAGGTGGTTTAAGTTGTTTAACACCCTGTGGAGTAATTAAGGTACTTGGAAAGATTCTTAAGTAGTTTACTAATGCCGTATTAATTCCCAATTTGTTTGTTTTTTTTTTTTTTTTAATCCCAATATCTAAATGTTTGAAAAAGATGAAGATTTACAAGTAACATATTGCATAACTTAAATTTGTAATCACTTTTGTGATCTGTAACCGTTTTAATATTTCTTTCAGCACACAATAGATTTATCAAGAGTATCACAAGCTAATGCCATTTTGAAAAAATAAAGATTTTTTAGAATATTTGATCAAAATTCTTACCATCTTTCACGTAAGTTTACTTTAATGATTTAGAGGGAAGGTCAGACCGCATGAAATCCATATCCGTTACGTACACATATAGAAAACATTTCTTGTTTTTAAGAAATATATTCTTTTGAATTTATTGTTATTGTTGGATCAAAACATATTTTTTTGACACCAACAATTTTGACTTCATTGAATACTCTAGTTTATTTACTTGTAGAGATTAGTTTATTTGGTTTATTTGTTTAAGTAAAATAAATATATTTGGATACAAACAAAAATTACTTTCGTTGGAGGGAATATTTTTGTTTTGATTTAAAAAGGACGTTTCTTTACACCAAATAAATATTAGTTTGATACAAACAAATATATTTGTATACAAAAAGAGATTTATTTTCTTAAAATGAATATTTTTGCTTTGGCTTAGCTTAAATATAGGTTTACTTCCGCCAAAGAGATCATATTTTGATTCAAATAAATATACTTTTAGTGTGAATACCTCATCCAACTGTGTTGTTAGATGGCGCTGTAAACACTCTCCTCGCGTTTGGCCTTAGCTTGAGTATTAATAGTAAACTGGTGAAAGGTTACCGCTCAGTTGATGTCATGCGTCTGGTTAAACTGCTAAAAATGCCGATCGGCAGTATAGTGCACAGTGCATGCAGGTTCAAGTTCCGATCAAGTTCAGATTCCGAATCAGCGTACACTTTGCTAGCATAACCTTGACTAAATGTAGGTCTGGAAAAACCAACCATGGTCGAGGATTTGCGACTTCCAAAAGGCGGTGAAACGTGGAGACTTTGCTCTACTGTACCCTCCGAAAAGTTCTAGTCAATAGGATAGGATAGGTTCACATTAATTCTTTCAATAAACTAATAATGTCTTTAATCAAAGAACCTTTTATCGCAACCTTAAAATATCGCATTTCAACGCAACCAACAATTTCGTTAACTTAAAACAATATTATTCTTTCGCTGAACAATCATAATTATTTGAACTAAATGAATTACGTTCATTATAATATACAAATAGTAAATGTTAACTGAAAACATACGTGTTTGACACAAATAAGCATTGTTTGTAGCAACCAAATATTTCAAACATATGCATTTTTATCCGCAAGGGAATATTTATTTGCCTTTTCTGCTTTGATCAACGCATATTTATTTAAATTAAACAAAATTTTCTATGTGTGTATATAACACCTATTTTAAATGAAAATGATTAACGACATATTTTGTCAAATTAAATTTTAAATAAATCAAAAATTACAGCCACATCCTGGATTTGAACCAGGGGCCTTTGCGTTTCTAGCACAATGCTCTCCCATAGGCCTCATTACTCTCATTAGCTCAGATGGGAGAGCACTGTGCTAGAAACGCAAAGGTCCCTGGTCCAAATCCAGGATGTGGCTGTAATTTTTGATTTATTTAAAATTTACATCCCGCCTGTATATCACCATATTGTTAACATATTTTAAATTTTAAAAAATGTTAAGGAGGAGTGTTTGTTCGATAGCTTCTTAGGACACTTTTTAGCCATTTTTCCATTCTTCCGATATGATGTGGTACTGAATTTGTTCATTCACTATTTTTATTTCTAACCCTGTATGCAAAGGGTTTGTATTAAAAATGGTCCTTTAATTCTTTCTCCTTTTTGATAAAAAAAACTTATGAAATTTGCAAATGGTTTCCTTTTCAAGATATTTGATGCCTAATATATTGTTGCGTGTTTATGGTTCTTTATTTTATAGACTAAATACAACGATATAACTGGCAATATGTCACACATAAAATAAAGAACCATAAACACGCAACAATATGTTAACGAACGAGATTTAAAAATTTTAAGCTGTCCAATTATCCTAAGCTTAATCTTATTATAAGGTTTAAAAATAAACATTCTTGTGTATTACACAAGAAGTGTGGAATAGCATGTCCTTGAATATAGATTTATTTTAAAAAAAATATTTTTTTAAAAATAGTTGAGCTACCACCTCTGGATAATTTCAAATGTATTAACCGGGGAAAGGGCCAGAAAATTGGCTACAAATGCTCACCGCACAGCTGTAAAACTAACATTCATTTATAAATTAAAAATAATATACTGTATACTGGGTATTTTCCATGAATTCTTATTTGGTATTCCCTATTCAATTATGCATGTAAAAAGTTTTTACCCATAGTCAGACTCAATGTTAAATAAAATCACTAAACAGTGTACACATTATTTATTAGGCTTCTTATTCACTACTTTTTTAAAATTATTTATATTCTTTATTTATTTACGCGGCGCTTCTACAAAAGGGTTATACAACCAAGAAATCAGAAAAGAGAGAAAATCAAACAGTATTTTATCACAATTAAACAATTTTGGGGTAGGTACCAGGTGTCAAGTTACAAAAAAATTACGAAACTGGTAAAATTAATACTTTAGCTTCAAGAGCAAATTCTATTTGATCGAGATCGATCGTATGTCGAATATTGATGCTTTGACAATACCTACTGTCAATAGTATCCAAAGATCTGTCAAATCCTGGCTAGTTTTACTTGAATGCAGACACGACTAATCTCAATCAAATAGATTCTCATGCAGCTAAACTATTAATTTTATATATTGTATGATAGTCATATGCCTGGCCACATGAAATTTTTTTATTGACTACAATAAATTTGCGTACCATAATATTATTTTTGAATGGAAATAAAACCTCTTTGATCCTTTGGTTTTATTTCCATTCAACATTATATTCGCCTTTGAAAATTATGGACTCATTCAACAACATAATATTATTATTTACTTAATAAAAAATAGTCTATAATTTTTTGGGTGTTAGAGCAACGACAGATTTATTATTTTGTATTTGTTATTTTGGAAAATTTATTGTAAAAGAGAATAAAAAATGTACTACTAAATGTATTACGTTGATAATATTACAATATTACACAAAACAAACTTAATATTTCATTGAAAAATTTGAACCTCATTGAAACCTTTTTTGCTTAAAACGGACACCGATTTTGGAAATATGGCCACCCTGAACGTATCCAGACGTTGTCACTCCACTGATATCTGATGTTGATGTCTTTACATCATAACTGTTGTTTTTACGCTGTTTATTTCCAAAGCTGCTTCCTTCTTTTCACTAACTAACTCTTGTAGTATAGTTTGTAGATGTTAGGGTTATTTCAGGCGAACAGAATGCCAGGTCGTTTTCAAATCGGAGATTATTAAACAATCAGTCACAACAATACCTTCACCATCATAATAAATACAGGTACATTAATTACAGACTAAATTACCTTGGAAGTACATACTATCTATTTCCAATTATACTACCTTTTGTTTGTCGTTAGTAGGGTTCGGGTAGGAATACAATACCTACCGCTTCAATGACAAATTCATGCCTACCTACAATGAGTAATACAGTCGTATATATTGATTGAAGATTAAGTTTTATCATATCTATCTATCTGAGAACATCGACAGCCAAACCTTTCGCGGCCAGTTTTTGCCTAATCAGTTTCGCTTGTCAAAACGAAGTACAATGCGCGCAAGAACTCTCTTTTTTGTCATCGCGACTATCGCCACGTGTTACTGCAACCCGTGTGAAATAGCAGTGTCGGTAGATATCAGTGACGGCGACAAAATTGGCACAAATATCTTCAAAAATGGCATTTCGTATCCTCCCGAACAATACTTCGTGATTGGAGAAGTAACTCGTGGATGTATGTGCAATATCGTGAAGTGTTTCGCCAAGTGTTGCCCTCTAAACCAAGGGCTGTACAATAAGACTTCTTGTGAGATAACTCGAGAAGAATCGGTGGACGGTTTGAACGATTTTGTGCAGTCTCAATTGAACGTTGACAGTGTTTACGTACATTATCAGCAAATTGAGTGTTTATCTGGTATTCTCTACCGTAGGCACCTCATTGACATTGGCAAAAATTCGAATGGCGGACAAATTGTTGAAATTGTTGGTGATATACAAGGGATGGAAGAACATGCGGATACTTTTTGTGTTGATTCTTTACGCGGACAATACGTAGCGTTAATGTGTGAGGACGAAAGTGATGGTAGTGCTGACAAATACCATAAAGCCACAGGTACATATTATAATGATGATCAAGTTATTGGTAGCTAATTGTAGATATTAGACTACACAGATAAATTTTTTTGTTTAATTCAAATAAATATGCTGAGATGTTGACTCAAACAACATCTGTCGTTTCAGTAGAGGTAATGCAATATTTCATTAGGGATAAAAATGCATTTCTTAGGAATATTTGTTTGGTAAAACCAACGTTTACTTATGTACAAAAATATTTCCAGGTAAAATTTACGAATTATGATTTTTTAAATTAGCAAATTTGTTGGCTAAATTAGATAGAGATATTTTAATGTTGTAATAAATGGTTATTTGATTAAAGAAATTTTAATTTGTTGGAGGAATTAATGACGGTACACCTTTTAATACTGTAGACCAAAATCCCAACGTGTCACCACCTTTTGGCATGTCGCACATCCTCCCAGACGTACATATTATAGTCAATGTTAGGGTAGATGTAAAGTATATGCTGATTCGGAGTCGGTACTTGAAGGTGCCTGTAGACATTCTTTGTTTTGCCATATTTATTTCAATTAGTTAAATGTTTGTGATGATGTTTTTTTGAAGAACATTTTAATGTTTAGGCCTCTTCCAGTAGACCTAATATTATTTTTTTCAGTTGTGTGTAAGTATTGTGATATATTTGGTTCATAAAGGCTACTTTATATTGACTTTATGATAACTATTTTGATTTGAAAACAAAAGCTCAATTTGATTACTCATCAACTACTATTGAAATTTTTATTTTCCAAAAAATTACTTATTATTATTATTAATATTAACTTATTATTATAACTTTTAATTATTATGGTATGTATGTACCTATAATGAGCAATTTAAGATTTTGTTGCTGCATAAATAAAAATACTGTTACTGCTATCATCACACGCTTTGAAAGGGAATGCTTGGAACATGAAATATGTACTAATACACAATCTATGGCGTAACAACTAAACTTTATAAATCTTCCTGAAAAGCGGAACATTTTTAAAACATCGCCGGACGCGGGACAAAATGTGAAAAAGCGGAACTATCCCGCCAAAATCGGGAATCTGGTCACTTTATATTTGGGGGAAGAGTGTCCTTAAGGCAAAGAGTGCTATGTAATACACATATCAATAAAATACAGAAGGGGGCAGCTGCCCCCCTTGCCCCCCTGGATACGCCCATGCCAGGTAGTAAGGCTGTGGTAATCCTCAGCTCCGAGTTATGAGTTTTATTCGCTTTCCGCTTTTACATTTTGTCCCGCGTCCCGCGATGTGTTAAAAGTGTCCCGCCAACAAAAAAATCTCGAGAGAGAACATCAAATTTGAAATTGTGGATAATTTTTAGTGGAGCGTTAATTTTCATACTCATTGGAATCTGTTTCCATACAAGAAATGTTATAGTTTTCTAGACTCTAAAGTATATTGACTACATATTTTTGCAGTTTACTTAATAATATCTGTTTGATAATTATAACTATTAATAATAACTCTAATAATATAACTCTAATATTATAATACAACTTTTAAAAGCTTTTTTAGATAATTTTTCAAACAATTCTGACAATACTATCACTCACGTTTGTGACAAAGTCTAAATACAAAATATGTAAACTTATCTACTGCATAAATGAATAATGATTAGATTGGCATTACAACAAATTATGACATACATGATCGGTTTAAATAGATTCTCTATGAAATAAATTAGTACACAAACAATTCGTATTACTATTAGGTTTTTAAATCATATTTATGGAGATTTTACGTGTCTTTATTTATTAGTGTTATGTTTACTATCAGTTTTATTAGGTTGGCTATATTGCAACAATCCCGCAATCTCACAAATTCTGTTTAGAATATGCATCTTATTTTGTCTCTGTGTCAATTTTGTAGATACCTAATTTTCCCCTGTAGCCTAGCATCAAGGTGTTACGCCTCTCATTGACCTATATATGTAAGGTGACCAGAATTTTATTGAGACAAAGCGGGACATAAGCGGGGGGGTGGGTAATAATTAAAGCCAAATACTTTGTACAAATATTTGTATTATCAATATGATTTTGAGTTGGGGTTGGAACAGATATAATTTACGTTTTTCTATTGCTGATCAAAACATACTTATTACCTACACAAAAAATTATAGACATTCTTCGTTTTACTATATTTATTTCAATTATATAAATGTTTGGAAATTATTTTTTTAATGAAATTGGAAATTTTAGACCTCTTGCGAGTCAAACTATTTTTTTTTTTTCAATTGTGTAAGTATATTTGGGATATATTAGGTCCGTACAGACAACTTTATAATATAAAGTTATTATAATTTATTTTATATGAAAGAAAAAACTTAATTTGATAATTTATCGTCGACTTTTTGAATTTTAATTTTCAAAAAAAAACTATTCATCTTTTAAGTAATTCAAGTTGTTAATTTGAATTTTAGCCCTTACCATAATTTCTTCAATTATACGTTTTTTTTGTACCTAATAGGTTTGGTGAATATGTAAATACACTTTTCTCCAGAAATAAATATATTGTAATGAAGTAACGTATTTATTTGAATTATACAAATTGGCTTCGAGTAATACAACAAAATATGTCAAGTATAGGAGGTACGGTCTAAAAAAAACAAAGCAATTTTATTGAGATTACATTACAGATTAAAAACAAAACAAAACCAAATATCAAAAATTCTACAAAAAAAATTGTAAAAGCATTCTATATATTGTCGCTTCAATTTTATTTAATTGGGTTTTATCTATGACAGGATAATAAAAAAAAATAAATCAATAAAATGTTTGTTCATAGGTACAATAGTACAACCGTAGATTTTCTTTAACTCAATATGTCAACAAGACTGGTCGAAAAATTATGCTAGCATGACTGAGAAATTTATTTACCTCTGACCGCTACCTATTTCATAAACACTATTACATAATACAGTATTCTTGGAATACTGTGTATTATTACAGTTTTGTTTAATAATTTTTGCCAATTTGACTAAATTGCTACGCCTAGCTATTGAACCAAATAATCGCCACGTACAAATGGAACAAATAACGGAAATATAGACAACTTCAACACGAGTTAATCTCATTTTTGGCGAAAAAAGTTAGTTTATATATAAATATATACATGTTATTATTAAAACAAATGAGTGTTTATTATTATTTCATCCTCAATGTATTTCTACATTGAGACAGGTTTATTCGGACAGGTTTAAAGGTGGAGCTTTAAACTTTAATTTGATGATAGTTTTAACTTATGTCGATGGAATAACAATGGAAACGAATAATTAAAAAAAAAATAAAAAAAATACGGGAGGGTTATTACAGGTTGCGTACAGGCACCTAAAACACATCCTCTTCGTTATTGTCCGTACTACTTTGATTGTGATTGACACAAATTGTGATTACGAGTATAAATCAATCACAATTCACAATTTACTACAAAAGTAGTTTAGCAGAACAATTTTAGAAAATATCATAACAAATCAAATTTCCAATGCCAAAACAAAACAACAATAAAAATTACTCTTTAGCAGTATCTTAAGCGGTATCTTGCCACGCCCTGAAAGATTTTCAGACGGCATCCATGGCCATTGTACATACCACGCATTACGACACTTTTTGTAACACCTCGTTTGTGTGTTAATAAGGAACGCCAGTCTTAATTTTGGGAGAAAGCACGCTCCATATGGTTCCGGTAATTTCGGTAGCGGCTTACATAAACAGATCAATAAAATTTTTTCTCCAAATATTTAACTCATTTCCGACATAAACATGCCTTTATCCTATGTTAATAAATCGAGCAAACCATCCCGGCTACACTTAGGCCGAATATATGGCAGCCATAATATTAATCTGATAATCGGGTTGACATTTGATAAACACGCGTTTATCGTTCAAAATCAGAAGTGGGAGAAACGAATCTGCCGTTCGAGCAGCATTTTTTCTACACGCAGTTCGTACACTTCTTCGTTAAAATGCTGACGCCGTGCTTGCTGGTGTTGTTCGTCCTCATATCAAGTCAGTTTCCAGTAACCCATCAAATTTGTAACGACTACTTCAGCATCGATGCGACAGATGGTGTTAGAATCGGGTCAACTATAACAAAAGACGGACTGACTTACGACGAAAACAGTCATTACTCTCACGACGGAAAAACATACGGTTGCATCTGCAAGATAAGGCCTTGCGTAAGAAAATGTTGTCCGATCGGCCACAGTGTCAACAACAAAACATGCCAGCCGTCTAATGAAATATTTGCGGAACATTTAAGTCATTATACCGGACGCAATGTGAGTCATTTCTACCACTTCTTTGACTTTGTGTATTGTCCGATTCGTATATTGGGATATCCGACTAAAAAATTCTTTAGAATCGACAACGATGGGCGATTGGCGTACGGTGATGAAACGTTTCGGGTGTCGGATTATTGTTTGGACTTCTTTAGTGAATTTAAAACGTTTAATGCTCTCATTTGTTTGGAACAACTTCCCAACATGGCAGAATCCAGCACTATAGGTATTTTTTAACATGCCTAATGGCTTATTTCAATGCTTTAGATGTTGTTTGATGTTGTATATTGCCCACAACTCCGTACCACCACCAGTTTTTTCGTCGTTTTTTTGTTGAAAAATATCATTCACATTATGTATTCTAAATTTTATGAAAACTTAACCAATCAAATAATTATCTAATAGTTAATTAATAGTAATTCTTGCGATCGTTTACTTTCTACATAAACTAAATTCTACTATAATATGTTTGGTATTTATAATATCAGTAGCATGGAGGCAGCAGATTTTGCTTAAATACTTTACAGACTGGTTTAGATCTCAAAGATGTTGTCTGCATTCGGTCGCTTGAGGACCGAAAGCAGACGGTAAATACAATTGCCGGTTCATAGCCGACTTTTGTTCCCGGTTCTTTTGTTTCTTTTAATATCGTCATCGGCTTTTCCAGACCGCTCGCGACACGGCCTAGATTAGGTAGGCACCACTTCAAAGTTTTGCAGACATATATTATACACTGCGAACGTAAAGTATGTAAAGTTTGAAAAATTCTCTGAGACGGTTTCTAATCTTAAAAAAATCCTCTATCACAACAATGTTTAGTTACCAAGATACGCACTGCTATACAAAATTTAGATTTAGACCTTATTATGTCGTCAAAATTTTTTTAGGTTGGTAACTCGGTATATTTACTACTGATTTGGATAGATCTTCTAATTGTCTGAATGGTAGCAGAAACATTTTATTGCCCTTACATAAGAAAGCTTTCGAAAAAAAGCAACTGTAAAATCCTGGGGAATCCTGGGGGAGCGGGGGGGGATAATTCTGGGAAACTAGATTATATTATATTAATCTAATAGTCAAAAAATGTATTTTAGATAGAATTAGCCTTAGAATACAAATCCGGATTCAAAAGTTACAGGGTGTTACACTTCGCACAGTCATATGGGTACGAACGTACCCATATGTATGTATGAAAATGTTCATCAATAAGAAACGTTAAACACTTGAACTTGTTCTCTGATTTGAACAGATAATAACTTTTGTCTCCTATACTAAACAACAATAAAACAAATAAATCAAATCTTTGACCACGGTTAAGTTTTACTATTCTTACTGAGGTTACCTGCGCGGGCATTAAGCGTTGCCATGGTTTATATATCAGATACATCATAGTTATTTATGTACCAAGAGCATTACACGGATGTTTATGCCCCAAGGGTGACCGAAGGTATAAACATCAAGTAATGCCCGAGGTGCATACAAAATTTTATGTCCTACAATGAATTTGTTCCTCCGTTTGAGTAATATTGATAAATATTTTGACGTTATCAAGTGACATGCGTATCTACGGAGATGAATAACAGTACAAACAATTCGGAGTTGAGTGACACTACAGACAATTAATTGTCAAAGTTATAACCTTAATCGCCAATAATTGAAATTGCTGAGTGACTGTACAGACAATTAACTATAAAACTTATAACCTTAATCGCAAATAATTGACATATATGACTTACAATGACTTACAATTAACTTACAATTAACAACCCTTAATACCCTCGCGGCCGTTAAGAACCAGTTTTTGCCCCGGTATCTAAGATGTAAAAGCTCACTTTATGATCATGTAGGACATAAAATATTTGACTTTCAAATTGTAAATTTTAAATCGTCAATGTCAATTATTGGCGATTAAGGTTATTCTGTTTGACAATTAATTGTCTGCATTGTCACTCAACTCCGAATTGTTTGTATTGTTATTCAACTCCTTAGATACGCATGTCATATTTGTCGCTTTATTACGTCAAAATATGTAATTTTGTACTTTGCGTTCGTTGTAAACTCATAACGAAACCGCGTTCGCTGTCGTTATGGAAAGACTAGAAACACAAACCTTTAGTAAATTTTAGTTTTCCAAGATGGGTGAAATTGACGTCAAGTGTCAAATAAAGCTGATATCTCAATCGATATTGGCTTGCCTCAATCTTATTTGTGAATTTTGCCACAACTGCCAACTGTTGAAGATAAATCTGCTGATTCCACTACGTTACCCCCACTCCAAACACCATCTGGTGACACCAGTCCCCTCATATATAAAGACCCGCCCCAACAGACGACAGTATCTTCTTAGCGCTTGGTTTGATAACTTAGTCCTGAAGATGCCTCTTGCAACAGAGCGCGAAACGTCGACTACTTCAAAGTCCTCAACGCGGTTTCCACCCGGAAATCAATATATCATTGACTCAGACCGCGGAAGTCTACAATTTAGATATAAATCTGCTCTAGATTGTAAGATTGTCAACCGCAATTTTCGAAATGAAATTTTTTATATAATTCATTTCAACACAACTTGTGCGCCAATTTTTGTCTATTAAAACTAGTATTATAAATTATAATATACTATAACAATATTCAAACGGAGGAACAAAACCTATGTAGGATATAAAATTTTGTATGTTCCACAGGCATTACTTGATGTTTATACCCTCGGGCAACAGTCACCCTCGGTGCATAAACATCCATTTAATGCCCTTGGTACATAAGTAACTATTAAGGGCGTTATCTAACAAAATTGATAATACAGTGAACTCAAAAATGACTGACCTGTCCGCTTGCATGAAACGGTACTGCAGTATGTTTGTATTACCAACCATACAAAAAAAATGTAATAACTAATGTGACTCTGTGAAACATGGACTATTATGTGAATAGATATTGAATAATTGTTTTCGATAGATTTATTATGAATACGATGTGGTAGATATGAAAATCATTATTATCTTTTTGTTTTAAATACAAATACTTTTTGATAAAGTATATTAGATTTTATAGTATCAGTGATGCATTGTGTCTTCTTTTAAAAGTATATATCGTGTATGTATTTAATTTTCCAATAATTAGTCACCATGAGTAAAGAGGGCTCATACATTTTGAAAGGATTCTTGTTAATTTTCGTGAAAACAACAATTAAAAATTATTAACTTTGGAAAACGTGGATATTGTGAATGGATAGTGCATATGCGTTTTTTATAGATTCAAACTCAAAAATATCATCTAAAGTTATCGAAAAATCTAAATTTGAAAAAACTTACCTCTTGCGGGTTTCTAGTTACTCAACACAATTCCCTAGGGCGTAGAATCTACAAAAAGGCAGTTTTTTTTCGGAGATGTCGTTGAAGCACTGATAGCGTTTATATTATAGTGGTCTCCAAACAGAAACTCAAAAACATGACGCGACAAAGAAATCTATCAAGGCGGCATATTTGAAAAATACGTTCCATTCGCAAAAAAAGAAAACGATCTGCAATCCAGTTTTTCTGGAATTTTACCGACATTAAATTTAAAACACAACATCGATGAATTCAGAGAGTTCAAGATTTTTATCTACTAAATTGCAAACGTACAAAAGTATTCCAAAATCAGTAAGTTATGAGAAAAACAAAATGGAGTATGTTTCTGTAGATTTTTTTATATAATTCATTTCATTATTGTTGGTGCAAAATCTTTATCTCTTTTATTGAACTCTTTACTTTTCTTCGGTCTGAATTACACAATCTTTCATTTCTTACAATGAAAAAAATGAAAACATGAAAGTTTTTCTATAATAATTTAAGATTATAAATTGAATTTGTCATAATGATGTGTGTTTTGATAATTAAAAATCGACGCATACAAGGTTATGTTTGAAATAACAAACTGTTTCAGAGTTTTTTTATGTTTTCATACGTTACTCTGACTCTCCACATTTTTAGTATATTTTCTCAAAACTATGCGTTTCATGTTTTTCAACCTGTATTGTACATATTGTGGTGTATCTCCAAAACCGTTTGTATAAATTAGTAATTTTGGTTAAATAGGTTTTAGATAACTCTACCATAGAAAAATGTCCATAACAAGTTATTACATGAAACCATGGCAGTATCAAAACAAAAATCGTTTGAGAAGTTTGTGAAAAAATATTCGGAAAGAATTCTAAAAATTTATTTTTTTTTTCATTATACTGGTTTAGCGCTACTTTAAAATGTTCTAATGCATTATTTTATCAAAAACGGTGCATGTTTTCGACATATAATAGTAAGCCTACTAATAATATAAATATGATAATATGCATGAATGGTAGCACCGTAAAGCATAACTGTACAAATTTCAGCTTTATTGCGACTTTTATTTTTAAAGATCCCCAAAACAAGAACATTTTTTCTGGGTTAATGCACACTAGCTGTATTCGTATTTCTTTAAAATAAAAAAAAAAATATTGTAAAAATTGCGACTTTCTAGGGTCATACTGTATTGCGTACTGTGTTATTGTACTGTGGTACTGTCTACACAATCTATTCAATTATCAGCACAAAACAGTTTACGATTTTTTTTAATGAGCTATAGTTGCTATGCAATAATGAAAAATCTCAGAAAGTATATGTATTTCTATCTACTTTGCACTGGTACAACCTAGATAGTATTCATATGGTATAACATCCAGTACTTTAGAAACATTATAGAAAAGTCTGTTGTGTAAAGTATCATTAGATTGTTAGCTCTCTTTTATAATCATGTAAGTTTCGTGTAATACACAATCATATTAATTAAAATTTCTCACTCTGTGCCTCTTGAATGAAGCTCAAAATAAGTAAAATTATTTTTCAATATTATTAGAAGTATGTGTGCATACAGAAATTAACACACTAACATTATTGTGTTATAAAACTGACACAATCTTAAACAAGTGTGCTGAAACTCTGTTTTCATAACCATATTATCTTATCATCATTAGCTAGATTCTTCCATTGTACAGAGAATACAAATAATGCGCTGCTACGTCATTAATGTTTCGTACTAAACGAGTTTCCTAGTAATTTGATTTCCAATCTGGATTCGTCACCATTTTGCGTCATTTTATAATTTGATATCTTTTTAAATGAAAATGTTTTTCTACTCCTATTGATTACTGAATTTATTAGTACTTCAATTTAATTTCTTACTTAGTTAATATTAACCATTGATTACAAATATTGAATAATAATCATTACCCAACACTTTGAATTATCAATTATCAACAGTTTACTATACCAGTAAACACTGTCGGCCACAATATTGTAGATTGTCTGCTTTATTATATTATATAACTTTATATTTATATCTTCAATGATTTACAACACTCGCATTCAGGAGCATCTAGATTCGTCCATATTTCTTTAATTTAAACCTATTGCCTCACTATTAGACATCCACAAACGAACGGTTATCTACATACAAACAAGGGCGTGCACAAAGACGCTAATAGGAAAACAATAACTAACGTATGCACTGTTTACATAACTTAGATATATGACTATCTAAAGAACATAAGACAGCTCATAATCTTTATTACTTACGAATTTATAGATTCAAATAATCCATAAATATCTGTTGTAACAATATTATATGGAATTCTGGTTATACAACCAGTACCAATAGCTGGCCCTTTTATTGAGAAACAAACGTCATACTTTTAACACAAATATTGTTGCTATTACAAATAATATTATCGCTAGTAATGATTTTGATTTAAAATTTTTCACTCGACTAACGCTTTTATCACACACGTGCATTCCATAGCTAGTAATCGCATAATGAATAACACAATAGACCAAAGCTTTAGTCAGTGGTCAGTTCCACAGAAGACTTCAAGTAGGGTGCTTTAATTGCGTGACGGTTATTTATTACATTAAAAATATACATATCTCATCTTATCAATGAGATAAACTGATTGCCAAAGATTTTAAGTCATTTATCGTTTGCTGTGTGTAAATAGAAAGTTGGCAGAAACAAAATGTGTGTGTTTAGATTAAAAGTGTTACTCTTGTGTGGTATTGTGTTGGGTTCTAGAGGCGACACAGCACCTTGCCTTCCAGAACTAGCGATTGACATAACCAATGGAACAAAATTACAGGATATCATCATCCAGGAGGGTGTTTCCTTCACCCCCGTTAATTATTACACCGTTGATGATAGGATATTTGGATGCATTTGCAACGTTAAGACGTGCATTAGAAAGTGTTGCCCTCTTGACAAAGCGGTGCAAAACAGAACATGCGTCGAGTCTTCTTACAATTTTAGGCCCGAAATGGAAAAGTTCATCACGCCGGAGGCTGACGTCTCTTCTTTTCATATCATAGATGGGCTGATTCAATGCACAGAGAAAAATCGGTTTCTAATAGAAGAGTTTACCATTACGATTGACGGTCAGCTGAATTGGCAGGATGAGAACTATGACCAGCTTAATTATTGTGTTGAGTACTTTGCCGATAGTCAATCGTTCACAGCGTTAGCTTGTGCAGAGCCAATGGAAGACGTTGTTTTTGTCCACAGTATAGGTATAAATCTCCATATAATAGACTTTTTATTCAGTTGTGGGTTATTAACGATTTTGTAGTAGAGGTTTTGTGTATCAGTTTTGAGTATCAGTTTAAAAAAGGATAATAGTTTAGCTTCTCCTCTATTTGTTTGGGGGGGAGGAATTAAGACATAGGGAACAGTGCTTCGATTTTCTTTTTTAAACGTATTCCCATTACTGTGTATTGTACAATATATGCTCTAAACGGAACCACTCATAATCTATACAATCCACAAACAATAAAATTTTGATTTATCAATTAAATTTGTTAAAAAACAATAATTTTAAAAAAATCGCTAGAAGCAGTAAAGGCAAAAGCCAATAACTGTTGGATTTATATGATAGGTAATATCATCTGATAATGTTGTACATTAAAACTCTAGGTGCAAAATCACTCAAGTTCTCGGTAATTAAACAACGGAAATTGAATGAATGACGCAAATATTGTTTACTCTAAAAATAGTATGTATTATTTTATTATCTTATAATCTGTGTCAGTAATTACTTCAGTCATTATACAAGCTTATAGCATAATAAGCAGGCTTCCAAAATTTATGTTTTTGAACGTACGTCATACAAAACATGCATTGAAGAAGAACTACCGTTTGCTGTATGACGTAACCTATATATAAAAAATAGATACAAAAATTTAAATATTTTACCATATAATTTTGAAAACCAGTGACCAGATTGCTGGACGGCATTATATTATACAGGCTGTGTTAAAGGTTGTAATTTTTTAATAGGATGTCAGTCTTGAAATTCAAAAATAAAAAAAAACGAATCGATGCATGGAGAAAATGATCCTGCTACGTTAAACAGATACTCCTAATGCGAATGTATAAAATGTGTAACGGGTGAACTAACTGGAATTCATGGAATGTTCGCAAAAGTCTCATAGAAAAACTTTAGAAGAAGCACGGACGAAGTTTCCAGCCGCTTTCAAAAAAAAAATTACCAATTTTTAGACCATTCGTATTCAGCACAGAAGATCTATCGAAAACGCTCTATCACTTACAATTTCAATAATACCTCAATTACATATCAAGTTTCAAAGCTTAATAATATCGATTCATATATCTTAGAGAAACTATTTAATTTATCAATTTGATACCGCGCCACTTCTTGTTTCTCAAAACTCTTCACAAATAAACTGGTTTGCAAGCCACTCTACATTCTCCTAACAAATGCCATATAAGAACTTTATTGACTCGGGCCCAGGTGGTCGTTTTTTTGTTTATAATATTTAACACAACGTAAATTAATCATAAACTCTCTGAAAGCTATGTCAGACTTTAAATATATGGAGTAGAAACTCCGTTTATTAAGACATAAAGTTTATTTTATCCATACGAAATATATGAGTATGTACTCGCAAAGTATATATTTGGAAGTGTGAGCATCTGCTTCAGGCTTTTATTTTTTTACCTTGACGTATTTACTTCAAAATATTGAGCCTAAAGTATGTACTCATTTTTATTCATACCACCCATTGTTACGCACAGAGAAACGGTTGTCTAATGTTAAGAAAATAACATTTTTATCATAATTTGTTTGTTTTAGGGCAACACATACTTCTAATAAGAATATTTCTTAAACATAAAACAATCTAAATATTACCTTTACGAAAACGATTATTTTATTTAAGAAAGTCGTTGTTTCGAAAATAATGTGAAGGATGCCGATAGATGGAGCTTTAGTACTCTACTCGTAAGAGGGGACTCCTAGACTCCTAGAGGGTACCTATATATTCGTGTACATGTTCATTAGTGATTATGCTGTAATACCGTCAATGTATCTGACGTAGAAATATCCAACAGCTCTAGTATTGGTGGAAATAGAGTAGAAAGGGCCGCGGTCCCACATATAGAAAATAACAATATTTTTCTTTTGATGCGTTAATTGCATTCCATGTAAAATAGTATTGCTGTCATAATAACATGTGCCTATTTAAAAGAAGTACGTGAATGTGTAAGCCAAGAATGTGAGCTGATTAATGTATATAACTACCAAACCTTTTCATTTAAAAGATCAAATTCTTAAGAAAAATACGTATACTGTCCATTTAAAATTATACATTCTTAAAATAAGACAACCGGACAAAACAACGGTTTATTTCAATGAACAATGTATATTCTTGCGTATGTATAAAATACCCTTGTTTTGGATTAACAAAGGTTGCTTTGAATCGAGACAAAGTTTCGTTGTGTGAGATATTAATTTCAAATTAATATCACCAAGACGTGATGTACAAAAGTTAACGTTGACATTTGTTCGCATTTTTAATACATATGATACAAATAAGTAGTAAATATTGAGTTGGTTAATTTAAGAGAAAAATAGTTAAAATAAAAGTAGTTCATTTTATTGTTGTGATCAATAATATTTCTGTGGACTTTTGCCGGAAAATAGCTATTAACGAATTTATTTTTGATACATTTTTGCTTATTGTCCAATTTTATTTCATAATTTCAAAACTACAAATGATTCGACTAATATTAGATTAATTATTTGCATCAAAATCTAACTACACAATTTTTTAAAATTTAAAACTAGCTAAATGCTGAACGTTTTGCTGGACACCATATACATATTTGATTTGCTTATTATAAATATATTGTAAAAATAAAAGTAAAAGTTGATTAATTAAAATCGGGCCATATTCATCGAGTTCAGAGCTTTTCTAGTGAATAAACTTCCTCTCTGTTATTATTTAGGCTTGACGCATTCAACACGTGTCCTCTTTTCCGCAGCTCCTGTATAAAGGAGCTTACTGCTTTTTTTAGAAAAACATGGGAAAAGTATTCCTCATGCCACTGACGTAGTAGGCGCATTTCACTGTTGCCGTTGTTTATAGATAGGATTATGCTGGACGGCAAACTCAGCTCTCTGAGCATTGAGGTGTGGTCTGGACTTTGTTTTACAGACCCCTCAAAGATTATGTTGCGTTACGCCTATTTCCTTTGTAAGTTACGTGAACATATCGTGGATCTAGAAGAAAGATATAGATCATGCTTATTAAGTACGTACAACTGATAATGTGAACATTGATTGTACTCAGATAAGTATGAAAGCTTTCACGAGTCATTTACAAGATACATAAATTTACATTTCCGGGCTATGTGGACAATGTTTGTATCTAACTTGATTTATAATGCTGTGCTACAATTTCTAAGTCTTAAAGTGCGACGTCAAGTTTTATAAATTGGCATCAAATATTCGTCATTAATGGTTGTTACTTTCCTAGATACATTCATCACCGCTGTGTGACGTTGAATGCACTTTGAAGATGTGCTTTTCAAACGTTGAAGCTTTATCTATCAAATGAATGTTTTTCGAATGCTATTATTTGTTTACTAAATACGCTAAACGCGTGTACTTATTGGGAACCACCCGTACTTGGAAATTAAATTAATTATAGTACAAATAAGTATAGTAATTCCTACCTATTTATATCTTTTAATGTCAACAATTGAAGTATTGTTGATTAACGCAATCAAGCACACGTCATTGTAATGTGTTTCAACTATTACGATAGATTAAGCTAGAATGAATCAAACAAACCACTCAATCCATTATTATGTATATTATGAGTACTACTATTGAATGTATTAAGTAATATGTTCTCACTAAATCCAGGACAGTAGTTTTCCTCGAAAACAAGAAGATTCATTTTAATTAAAATTAAAATACTCACGATAATATGTTTAATTATGAATTATAATTATGTTAAGTACTTCCCATAAACAACACACATCTGAACTATTTAATTTATTTTTAGTTGAATTAATATTAATTTTTATTTTCTTTTTCAGGTAAGCATCGAGCTAACTTCAAGGCTATGTAGCTGGTAATGTACAACCCAAACATTTTAAAATTGTAAAAAAATATTATCGCACATGTTGTAACTTACAAATTCTGCAAATTACTTAAAGATAATGTGCGTCTAGATACTTGACTAGCTAGCAGGTGACACATGTACTAAGCTACCTAAGTAGCTCTTTTGTGTATTGGTATCTATTGCTAGAATTGATAACGACAATTAATTTAATAGTAGGTACTCGTCGCTGACACAAATAAACCAATTATGCGTAGAAATCGAATTGTCAGTCTGTAAGTGGAGAAGGTTGAAAATGGGGATTACCAGGAATTGATGGCGTCACGTAGTATTAGACGGAAAACACAACAATACGCATATTAAAACGTTCATCTGCGTTAAATATTAAGTGGGTAGTTTATGATAGCTCCTTTCATATTTCATTGCAAAGAGAAATAATGCGTCTTATTTAAGTGAGATGATTGCTTATAGTCTGCGATATAAATCATAACGTCTTTATTTCGATGACTCAGGGCCGGCGCGAGGCGGGTTCAGCGCGTTCCCCTGAACCCGGCCCCGCGGTTTGGATAGCCCCGCGAATAAACAAGAAACAGAGCTTCCTATGAACTATTGTGTAAACTATCCAGAAGAAAAATATAAAACAACAATAATAGAGGAACAATCAAATTTTCCACCAACAATAATGAAATAAATAATATAAAGCAATCTTTCAGATGTATACACCATTTTTTTTTCGTTCATAACTTATTGAGTTTGAACTTTTGCAAATTTGGCCTTAAAGTTTGAGTTTGAGAAAGCCTGAGTTAAAAATCACTGTTTTTTGCTAATTGAAAGTATTTACCAAATAGGAGATTTCTGAAATAAGCTTTCATTTTGAAGATTCTAGGGAGTTGTGTTCAGCTATAAGAAATCAGTACAAAATACTTTTTTTACATTTTGACCTCACCTATTTTGAAAACTTACGGTGATACATACCTATTACTTAGTTCAGATCAATCAAAAATGCCTACTATCCATTCACATTATCTATGTTTTCCAAAGTTATAAATATTTTACAATTTTTAATTATCATCTTCCTGAGAATTTAACAAGAATTCTATAAAAATTTAGCAGCTCGCTTTATTTAGGGTGACTTATTATTTGAGAAATTTAATACACCATAAATACTAGAAAAAACAAGAAATCACAAAATCAAAAAGTTGAAACTTAGTATAGTTTAATTTTTATTCATTCGCGTTATGAATGACTCAAATTATAATATATAATATGTTTTTAAATAAAAGTATTTGTATGTAAAACGAAAAGATCAATGATTTTCACTTCGCATTTATAATTATTCTACCGCGAACAATTATTCAATTTCTATTCACATAATCTATGTTCAACAATCACTAAAAATCATTGTTGCCAACTGTTTTTCTTCAAAATTTTTGGTTGCGAATTAAAAACATTTGAGCATGGTTGAATTCAGAAAAAAACTATCTATTAAAAAAGACAAATTTACTTGCCTAGAAAACATTTAAGATTTTTCTGGTCCAGGATGATGAGTGACATATATAATACATATACAAAATCTTGTCTTAATTGTCAAACATCTAAAGTTCACAAACGCAAGAAAATCACCTTTGCAAACTTTTAATATAACTAAAGTTATATCTAGTTATGTCCCACCGTTATTGAGCGGTTTACTAGATGGTCAGAACCATTACTGTACATACGCTTTGAAATCTGACCCAAATGACTGCATGATAAATACCAACAGAAACGACAACTTTGTGAGCATGCATATAATGAGATCTTTTCTCTCGTTCATCAATTGACCTGTGAGTTGCAACGATTGTCATTATGTGGTGAGGTTATGTTTATAAAAATACTCAACAGAATGTTAAAATCGTTGAAACAAGTTATGCAGAATTTTGTTTCGCATATTTACTAATGAAAACTTTTCAAAAAAGGTTTACCTTCTAGGAATTTGGGTCATACGAATTGAAATAAAACAAGTACGGTCTACAGAAGCTTGATTTCCCTAGAATCAGGAAACGTGGCTGTTTATCAGAAATTTTGGATAAAAATTTATTTCGAAAATGTTCTTCAGAATGTATCATTACAGTACAGGCTTGCTAATGCAATAGTATATTGTGTACCAAGCCGCGGAAAGTGGTTCTTTTCCGGGCCTAGAGAAGAGTTGCACAGGCGAGCGTAGCGAGCCTGGGCACTTCTTGAGGCCCAGAAAACCACTTTCTGGGCGTGATGCACACATCATTTTTACCCTACATAACAATACCGTAATAAAATCACCCGTTCCTAAAGACTAAGCTCTGACATATTGGCCTATGACACATAAAATCCGGTGACGTTTTAATCACAAACGTCAAACCAAATCCAAAACTGTGTTTTGATTGGACAGAGTTATTGCATTTGTTGGCTAGCGCCGAAAAGTGTTCATTAGAAGCCGGGCTGGGGCTGGCTGGCAAATAGCATCTTTTGTGTCTCCATAGAGATGCGAAAATTACATTTTCGCATCGTGTAGGATAAAAATTAATTTTTGCATACCCCCATTCAGAGGCAAGGTCAATTACTGGTGCACCATGTATTTTTGGGTGGCAGATAGTAAGTATGAAAAGTTACTTGCGCTACAGTGTTTGGAAATACAATTCATCCTGTTTTAATTGGAGACCAGAAACAAGCCCTATGCCTTATGTTTTAGTAACATTGTTTTAGTTTATCGTAAATATCTTGGTGGTTATTGTAAATAGTAAACTGATCGTTATTTCTTTACGTTTTTACGAACTTTACGTATTTATAAGTACTTTTGTATATTAATAAATGCAATGCATTTATTGCATACCAGTACAAAATAATAAACATAAATAAGGATAAACTCAACAAGAGCATAAAATATCTTGAGTTTATTTTAATTCAATTAATTTTAGTTTAAATTGGTTTGAAATGCGAATTGGTTTGAAATATTTGCTTCATGGACGTTTTACAGCGTGGCACACAGCACTTCATCGTAAAAGCCAGTGAAATATAAATTTAGTTTATTGGCAGTATCACAGGCAGTACATATAATGTAAACATGTAATCAACTAATCGTCACTATTCACTCGGACTAGACGATACATTTTGGCAGGCCGTTTCGTTGCTGAATTTATGAATGACAGCATATATGCGTACTGCGCATGTCTACACAGTTTTTACCTTATCATACGCAGTATGATAAAGTATTAAAATCGTCACGAAAAAAAAATAGGTCTTTTGGGTCTACAAAAAAAAATCTGCGTGGGTGTGGGTATGTCTGTGTGTATGTGTGTATGTGTGTACTCGATTTTTGTGACGACGATTCCGGAGAAACTACTAAAGGTATCGGGACGAAAGTTCATATTTAGAAGTTTCATGACCAAACTTAGAGCTAAAACCTTTTTGTTCCTCTGGATGTTTCTTCTAAGCAGTTTTCATTGATTTTGCAAATGAGCCGCAATTTCTGTAATTTCGTCAAAATAGTTAAATAATAAATTAAAGTAGAGGAAATTTTTTATTATTTATGCCTATGACATTTTTTAGTAAAATTAATAGTTTAGCTGTATGAGCAAATTCCTACATGAAAACTTTATTAGCGAGGATTTCACAATTATTTTTATTCTGACAGTAAATTCTGACAAAGGCTGGTTTTTTGACAATACCTACTGTCAATATTATTCATATACGTATTAGGGATTATACGGAGCTTGTCCTATAGCGCCAGTGTGTAGTCTCGGTTCCAACAATGTGAGACGGAGATATATATTTTGTCTATCGATGTGGTGCCCGGGATCAAACTGCGCATGCGTGGCCAGTAGTTATTAAGACCATCAACAGGTGGCGTTATTGTTGCTTAATGTGCGCGGTCTCTATTACTGCGGCCGTTAGCCGGTAATATTCGGCATCACTAACGCCAAACCAGTGACAGCCCATAGATAACCTTATACATGTGGCAGCTGATGGCAGTACTATGGCAGCCTATGGATCCAATCCAGCCAATCGAATCCACGAACTTGACGCATGCGTACTGTGTCCAGTGGCACTACGTCGGATGAGATAGAGATATATGGTGCAACGCTAGTGTTGGAATAGCATGATGTTACCAACATTCTTTATATCATTTTGTATTTATATGATATTTTCAAAATATCTGTCAAATCCTGGCTAACTTGTTTTATTTTAATGCAGACACGATCTCGATCGAATAGAAACTCATAAAGCTAAACTAATAATTTTATATATTGTATGATAAAGTCATGTGCCTGGCCACATCAGATTTTTTTCCTATAGAGTGCGATCTCCTCATATTCCTCCCTGGCTCACACTATTATATTACTTACGACCAAGGGTTACAGTTCCAATCTAGACGTTTTAAACAATTTAATATATTTTTTGGTTCTAATCAAATACATACCTACCATCCACAAAGTATGGTATGTTAGAAAGGGCGCTTATTGTTTTTAAGAAAAAGTGGAATTAATCCTTTTTTAGCATAATTTGTGTAATAATTATTTTTGTACAGAAGCTAAAATTGCAAAATCGTAACTGTTTCGGTAAAATTTGAACAACCACAAACATGCCTGTTAGGGGTTGTATTTACGGTGCAACGCTCTATATATTTGTGTGATAAAACCACTTTCCGCAAGTTTGGCCAATTTTATGCCTAATTTGGTTGGCCACTACAACAATAACTACGACAACTATAATAATTAATGATTTACCGTAAGTACCGTGTTTGACAACACGGTATGACCATTTGGACCGCTTACCAGATATCGACAGCAATGACTATGTAAACACGGCAATTACCAGTATTGCTACGGATACTCCGGACTGTATAATACATAATTCTCTGTAAACCTAGAAGCAATATTGTAACCAAACGTATAATAAACTACACAAGCGAAGCGGAATCAGTTCAACAAATATACGTGTACGTGTACTGGGATGACTTTCTATACAAACTGATAAACTAAATATACATCAAATTTTAAACCAACAGTAGAAGTTGATGATTGAATTCAAAAACAGTATGTACCATTCAACGTACACGTACCTATCTTATCCACAATATGCAAACATCTAATCCTGAAATGAATCGATAAATATCGAAAATATTTGGCTTCTGTCTACATTCCTGTTCCATTTCCTGCTAGGTGAAGCGCATTCACGTCTTGATTCTGCTTGTTATAAGTCGTTAGTGTTCGTAATACGTCGCTTACAATTCCCGGATTGTTACGATTTTGAAGTATTCCAAGGCATATACGTTACGTACAGTAGTTCAAAACTAAACGCAGTGCTCATCAAAAAGGCTGCTAGACATGCGGCAGTGCGTTTGTATCATCCTCTTGTGCTTATTCAAGATAACCTATCAGGAAAGTTGTAACCAAGAAACAGACAACTTACGGACCTATTTAAAACAAAATACCTTAACTAGTTACCTGTTCAATTCTACCCATAAATACGGTGATTTTAATAATTGTGCCTGCGATGGGAACTGCATACGGAAGTGTTGCACGAAAGGATATTCGTTGGGCTTTGATGGGACCTGTGTTTTGGACGACGAGAATGATTTGCATATGGAAGACTTTGAAAAGAAGAATAATTTGATGGATGTGTTTACTTATGTTCCGGGATTGAACTGTGACTTATATTACTATTTATACGACAAAGGGGAATACCCGGAACCCTTTACGATAGACACCCATGGCAATATGATCCTTCCTGATGGCCACGAGATATTTCCATATGAATATTGTGTCGACTATGTCCAAGGAATTGGATTTGATCCCTTGATTTGCTTTGCAACTGAGTTTGAACCTCCGATACTGGCACCTGGTACGTCTGGATAATTTTTGTTATATATAGATAATTACTTTAGTGATTTTTACAACAAAATGACGATTTGTCATTAAGGTAAACGCCCCGAGTTCAGACAGGCTAAGAAATTTTTGTTACGTTTATAACTGTAGAATTTATATTTGTATGAAAACATGTTTTTTGCCATTTTTAGAGAACCACAGTATAAAATAAGTCCTTAGTCTTCTTCGGTCTGCCCTCTCTTCCTCATCTGTATTTTAATGTTTCTTGCATCTGGAATGTTTAGTGTTTTTCTTGGCGCAGTTTTTTAATCTGTTCCTTTTTCGCTTTCTTTCTTATTTCACTAGAATGATTTTTTCTTGTGCTTTCTTCTTTTTTATTAACAAATATTCTCTCCAAGCATTAGATAATAATGTAACAGAAGAACAGTTTTACTTTATGTGGGTGCCAGAATGATTTTTTAATGCAGATGGCATGAGTTCAACTGTTATCTCCAAAGGTGGTCAATTAATGCCAAAAGCGCTACTCTCTGCTGCTAGTGTAATACTTAGGAATTATTGATTTCCGTAATTCCGACACTCGTGTAGGAATTTGGATAAAATGCGTAGAATAAATTGGAATATAGCAAACGATGTAAAATATGTTATTTTCTTGTGTAAAGACAGCAATAGAGCCATATGTATTACCTCTAACCGTGTACACAATGCCGACACACATGTCTGACTTATGGACGTGCTATATTACTTGCTATATTACATGTATGTAATTCCGGCACCTCTAAAGTTGTAAATAATAGTGGTTAAAAGAGTAGTACATCGTATTATTGTGAAAATATAAAGCATTTTTAGTCAGCCTAAATAGATTTTATTAGAATTTTCTTAATTACTATTATCCTGTGACGATCACTCAATCAATCGAGATCAGTCATACTTTTAGGTTAAATTCTGACCGTTAGAATATTGGTAGAATAAGAAATGATTGCGGATTGATAAGTGTAATATCAAAGCAACAAACCGGATGTCCTAAAATAATGTTCATGTTGTAGATTTCGTATTGTGTACAACTAAACAGAAATATGTCGTAATTTATGACAGTGTCTGAATTTGGGACATTTAGTTTATATGTTGCTGTCCAACGTCCAGCAAAACGTTCAGCATTTGCATTATCTTAGTAGTTGTAGTTCTTATGGTAATAAATTAATGTGAAAATAAAATTGGCCCATAATTTAGAGTTTTGGAGATCAATATGATCAAGAGTCTTAATTTTGCATAAATGTTAACTAAAAAAAGACACTTAGATTTTTTTACTAACCACAGTCGCCAAAACTATTATGTTCTGTCTCATTTTCGTATTTACTTATTTTCAATCTAGCTACATGTGTCTTGTGTTGTATGAAAAATCTCCATCGTTACTGTTTTTACACATTCTTTCATGTTACTTGCCAAGGTGGTGACCCTGTATGCTCTACAAAAATTAATAACATACACCGTTTTGTCGCTGGCCGTTTCGTATGTAAATATTCTCTCTCGATACTATTTAAAATATATATAAACTATTATTGGCAAGTATAATTTATTTCAGAATCAGAGAACTCTTTATTCTATATAGAAATTAAGATTTTGTCCATTTTGTCTGGATCTTGGGTGAACTCCAACTAATAGTATCGCCTTTCTACTGTTAATAAAGATAGAATTTATATAAATATCAGAATGTTGACAATATTAATAATAATTCATTCAGTTATCGAGAGAGAATTTTAAAACAGTCCAGCTATAATAAAATCTTAATAACAAACTGATAAGCACTAGAAAGGAAATGAGATAAATTCACCACATTATCGAGAGAAAATGTTAAAATTGTGAAAATACAGATACAAAATGAGTATAATTTATTCATTTATTATAATTTATACAGAGGGAACTTACCAGAGTATAGTAACTAGACCGGCTATTGATGAAGGAACTCGTGTCCGGAAAGCTTCTGTTTGAATTCTTAATACTGTTTAGAGACGATAAGTAAAAAGAATGTTTTCCATACATATTATTTGGTTTTAAAAGAGCTATTCTATGATACTTCTCAAAAACTATTTTTCTAATGCAGTTTCTAAAGTTTGTAGTTATGGTACCTACTGCAGTGCGGACTGTTTCCGCACATAGTTAATTTATCAAAACTTTGTGTACTATGACTATTTCGTATACCTTATGAATATTGCATACTTCTTTTTTAACACCCACTATATTTGAGATAAATAGTTTATCAGTGCAAAAAAAAGTGAGAAGTGCTCCAAAGGAAAAGAAGAAGATATTGAAAATATTTGGCTGACATATCTCGGAACTTGTCATTGCTGCAAAGTTTTTATTAAGGCAACAAAACATAATTGCCAACTGTGTCCGACTATTTGCAATCTCAATCTACCTGTTGACTGTACGAAACCTTCAAGGATACTGTGATCAAAATTTCATTTCAGGTAAAAGAACAAAGTGCAAAATTTACGTTGAAACCTTATAAGTTAAAAAGCAAGCAAACGTTTGTTTTTTCACATTTTGAACTATCTTTCAAAACCTTATATGATAGGAAACTACAACGAACTCAAAAAAATCTATCGAAAACGTCTATTCGCTTCTCATTCATGCAATGCATGTTCCCCAGAGTTACCAATATTTTCCTATTTATCTGTTTCTCGAAAATATTCTCATGTTAAAGGATTTGTCAAAATCGATAAGAAAAATAGAAGGTTGTTATTTAGAAAATATCCGATGTCGTCACGTGTTAGTGGAGTTTGGAAAATAACAACCCTGCTTAATTTTAATTAATATACTCCATACCTCCGTTATGATGCTTACTTTTGACCCTAGTATGCTCACCACTACAAAGAAACGCAATCAGTACCTTGAAGGAAATTATGAACAAAATTATCAAAAGTAAAAGGATAAAGTTCAAGCTCAACGGATACCGTTTCCAACACGGATTCATAGATTACGTGTGCTTAACTTGACCTAATTTTTGCTTATAAACCTGGTGACCACCTTGTACCATCTCGGATTTATATTCAGGGCGAAAAACGCTATCGAAAACGCATAGTCGCATCTCAGTCACACAATTGATGTTTCCCACGAATAAGTAATCAATAAATAATTAAAATATTCGGATGCCAGGCTTCTTATTTAATTTTTGATTAAGTGAAACAAAGTCACCGCTTGAATGTCCTGGTTGTAAGTCATAAGTCCTTTACAATCCAAGGATTGTTGTGATTTTTAGGAATTTCAAGGTGTACTATGTATTCCCTGTACATTAGTAAGTATCTTTGTTCAAAACTAATCGCAGTGCTCCTCAAAAAGGTTGTAGATATGCGGCAACGCATTATCATCATCCTCTTGTGCTTAGTGAAGATAAGTTATCATAACAGTTGTAGCCAAGAAACTAACAGTTTACGGACATATTTAAAACAAAATTCCGTAACTAGCTATCTGTTAAATTCCACTGATAAGTATGGTGACTTTCAAAACTGTGGTTGCGATGGTAACTGCATACGGAAGTGTTGCGCAAAAGGATATTCGTTTGCCGTTGGTGGGAGATGTGTTTCGGACATTGAGAATGATTTTCAAATTGAACAATTTGAAGAGGAGAATAATTTGGTTGCTGTGTTTACGTATGTTCCGGGATTGAACTGTAACGCATATTACTACGTTTACGAGAAACGGGAAGACCCGGTACCATTTACGATAGAACCCGATGGCGTCATGATTATATCTGAAATCACGAAAATATACACATATGAATATTGTATCGACTACTTCCAAGGAATCGGAATTGACCCCATGATTTGCTTCCCTCCTCAAGTTAAATATGATCCAATGCTTGTCACTGGTACGTCTATACTATTTATTTGTTTACTTGGTTACGATGTGAGGAATTATTTTTTTTCTAGATGAACACGGCTTTAACATACATATGTCAGAAATATGCTGCTATGAATATATAATAATATGTTGCAACATGCTATAATACCATGAATGCTCAAGTTTCCACAAATACATATAATTTAACCCTGTAATATACCTTCAAGTTTTACTTATACCGCGGTGTTTACACCGTAAGTCAGTACAAAACGATCCTCTAAATCAACTAGACATGCTGGCACAGCTTTACGTCATCATCTTATATTTTATCCAAATAACTTATCAAGACAATTGCGACCTAGAAACCAACAAACTACATTCCTTCTTAAAACACAATACGATAATTAAGTATCTAATACGCTACACCAATGAATTTGGTGACTTTAAAACCTGTGTTTGTCATGGAAATTGCATACGAAAGTGCTGTGCGAAGGGATACTCGTATGCTGCTGGTGGACTCTGTGTTTCGGACGTTGATAATGATTCTCTTCTGGGAAAGTTTGAGAAGAACAATAATTTGACAGATGTGTTTACGTATGTCCCTGGAGTGAACTGTAGTATCTTTTACTATATATTTGAAAGTTTCAATAATAACTTTACAGTAGACCACAGTGGCATTCTTACTCTGTTACCGGGTGGACGTGAATTAGTTCCTCATGATTACTGCCTCGACTACTTCCAAGGGGTGGGTGTTGTGCCCTTGATTTGTTTCCCCCCTGACACCGCACGTGCAAGGAAGATAATGACTCTTTATGGTACGTGTGTTCAGTGTCTTTTTTATTCTGTTACTTCATACCTGGTTTTCTCATATCGCTCTTATATGATCAGCATTTCGCAGCAAAATTACTATTAAAATTGTTTTAAATAGTATTAAATAGAAAACGTCAAGATATTTTGAATTTATCGATCATTACGTCTGGAAATATGGGAACTCTTAGCGTAAACACAGAAACTCGCACATAACAAGCTAGTTAATGTTGATTATGGGCACAGTTTTTGCCCTTACTACGTAGGATATTGATAAAATTTGGTATAATCAAAGCTTGCCAGAAAAACGTTAATTCGTTAATCGTTAATTAACGAAGTTAAATTTTTCGTTAATGAATTAACTTTTAAGTTAACTTTCCAAAACCATTAACGGATTCATTAACTTCTGCTTCATTCGTTATCCGTTAATTCAAGTCCGTTAAATCGAAAATATCATAATTAAACATTTCAAACTTGGCATTACATTCGTGACGTACTAGTTTTGCGACGCGGCCTGCCTATATAGAACATGCGCGCCAATTGTTTTGTTTTTAGTTACTTCCCAGTTTTTATTTTTTAATAAATAGGTACTTCTTATTTCAAAATATAAACCTAAAACTGCGTCTCTTCTAACTCTAGCCATCTTAGTTGATCTTTTCAATGACTTTTATAAATCTTGCATCTTACATTGTAGTTACATATTTTAGTTACCACTGTACCTAGTTTAAAACATTCCGAGGGCAATTTCAAGTTTTGCAACCGACAGGTTCACAGTTGTTGAGGTTGCATACCCACCGGCCGATCGGCACGCAACATAACCTACATTTTTGTATAAAAAGTTAACGGTTTACGGTTAACGTTAACTTCCGTTACATTTGTAGCAAATTAACGCACTAACAGGAATGCAAAAATTCTAAAATTGTAACAACATTACATTGTGCTAATTGTTCTAGAGAAGTGGAAGGTGTCATTTTTCCAATTTTAAATAATTAGATAACTAATGGAATTCATTATTTTTTTATAATTTTAAAGCGCTTTTCATTCATTCCCACAGTATGACAGCGGAAAAATTCGTTTGTGTTTTAATGATCATAACGTTTTTAAAAAATTGTTCTAACCGTTCTAGATACTATACACAGGTTGTTTTACGGCACTGTTATGGAACAGTGCCGAAAACTTCTAATGGTAGAAGTTTTTAATTCTGTATATTGAAAAGTTTAGAATCAGAATCTACTCGATTCGAACTTTTGAATTAAAATATTCTTGTATTTGACTGCCACTTATGTTATACTGGACATTGATAGCAACATTGTTATTTTAAATAGAACTATATAGGTATTTTTTCATCTTCTTTCCATTGTCCAAAATCATCGACTTTTATCATGTTTCCCCCATACCTAAATACAACAATAAATAGCGGGAAACCAAACAATGTTTAGTATATTATATATATTATTTGTTCAAAATTTGCAACTCAAGTGTTACATTTTAAAACTTCTTTTTTCTTTCAAATGGGAACATCCTGTTTACTAATACAGCCCTCGAAGGAAAATCTTGCGCTCTATGCATTCCATCCTGGGGATCCCGATACCTATCTTCAATAGCTATTTAGATATTGATAACTTTTTGTTAAAGCATTATACTTTGACATTTTTACAAGTGTTATATTTTATTATCTATTTCTAAATTTAGTAATCCAGTAATGAGATATATGTGAATAAGTATATTTAAAACTTGTTCATCATGCATTTTAGAAAACATTTTAAAAACCATTATGTGATTGCTGTTAGTTTATAATCTCTGTGGACATTTTTGACTCATTACTCCAAATTATTCAAGATAAATACAGCAGACCATACTGGACTTTTGTTACCATAAATTGACAAAATTCAACCTTCACCACGCAAATAGCAAGGCCGGCTAATAAAAGATCAGGAAAATACATAAAAAAGTATGAATATCACAAAAGATAAAACTGTTGGCTTCAATAGTAACCAAGATATTTAATTTGAAACGAATCTTAAAAAATCAACAATAAAGTTGGAAAATCAAAATAACTAAAATGTGGGCATTTAGTTATAGGAAAACCTGACTTAAAAATTATGTTTTTATTTACAATAACAACGTTGATATCAACTCCCGGTAGACTGGAAGTGGTGGTCATGTTAAGAGTATTTCAATTTCCATGTTTGGATCGAGTAGATCCCGATTGCACATTTTCAAATGTATAGAAATAGTGGAACATCAAAAACTTCTAATATAACAGTTCCATGAGACACCTTGTATAGGCGTCTGTAGCTGTAAAAAATAAACTTCTAAAAAATTAGTCTGAATCCTTGTATACACACACTAATAATATTTTTTTTTATTTTGATGTTCTAAATATTTTTTTTAAATTTTTAATGAGATACACCGACTGGGATAGCTCTTATGATAAAACTGTCACTGTAAATGTAGGATACAATGTGAATATTTTTTTAACAATTATTCGATATACTTAGTATTAAGTATTGTACTGGACTGTAATGCTTCCATGTCCAATTTTCTATAAATATGTATTAATTAAAAACTAATTAGTTAAAGTCAAAACATAGTTTAAATGTGTTTGAAATGTATATATTCCTTCCGTTTTCGCTCATAGTAATATTTTAACAGTGACTCAGGACGAAACCTGAGTCTCTACGTATATAAAATCTGTTTAGCTTAGGTACTTTAATTAATCAGATGATTATAAGCACTAAAATGACAATAATTCTAGGCAATTGCATATGCAGTTATAAGGAAATTATCGACCTTATTTACAATGATTCACTCTATCACTATGCCGTCCAAGTGTTATTTCCATATTCAGGGGGTTTACTGTTTCCAGTGTATCCTATTGCGACAACCCATGTTTTGCTTTTCAATTTGTTTACCTGTTTTCTTTTATCTATGCGAATATTTATCAGAACTGTTCATACTTATTGTAATATAACGCTTATCGGTATTGCCTTCTTCTTTGGTCACGTTGGTTTCAAATATAGAAAATGTATACATCTTTTAATAGACAAAATAGTACCAAAAATACACATTTTGTTTAATTTTTAGATTAAACAATTAATTTTTCTTTTCTATTTTTAACTTAAAGACCACCTAGACGTTTGTAAACAAAACTTCAGTGGCGTAGTATTTATTTTTAGAGGTAGAGCTTTGAATTTGTTTACAAAAGTAGTTCATGAGCGGCATTTCTTATATTACTTACATACCTAAGATAAGTATCAGGTGTAAGCCCAGTCTTCTCGACATTTTACGATGGTTCAGAGATACCACAAAAAGTCGGATTTAAACGCAATATTTGCATTTTTAAATTCCATACGACTTTTTTAAAAGAAACAATGAAAATTGTCAATATACACTGCGGGCAAAAAAACGGTACAAATTTTTAATCACTCGTTGTTCCACTAATATTTAACAAATTCAAATATTTCTTTCAAAAACAAATTGCTTGTAGTGTGACGATTGAAACCATACCATATTAGCAATAACAGCACGTTTCAATCCAAAGTGATGTTGCTTTATGTTGAACTACGCTACATATCTAATAATATCGGGTCAATTCAATGTGAAATGAATGGTGTATAAAAATATCAATGGGTAAATGACATTTGTCTTGTTTTGGTACAAAACGACACTAGATATCTTATAGCATCGTATACAGGAAGATTTTTTCTTATACAGGTTGAAATATTTCAACAATGTTTTTTGTTGTTTTTAGTAAAAACCAGTGGAATATGACGTTTGTAACAAAAACATTGTAACGGCAAGAGAAATCTAACTGTGTACTTCAGTTATCTTTGAACACCGTGGAGAAACCTTCGTCAGTTTCAATTTTGATGTGTCACACTTGTTGTTTAGCTGTAAAGTTTAGATGTATGTTGCTTGTTCGTATTCTTTTGTTTGTTTTTGCTTTTTAAGATTAAATCGGAACTGGACACATGAGTATGTGACATCACTTCAAACCAAATCTTCATTTTTATTTTTATGTCATGTTTAAATAAAGAGCACTTCCAACATCAGCCTGAAGCAAGCCTGAATACATTGTATTCTTCCATTTTTAAGACATTTTTTATTTGTTGATGTGATTTTTACGTGAAGAACGAACAGCAAAAACCTGACCGTCAGACAAATGAAAGCCAATTGCCATAATTTAAGTTCAATAAAAAACAATGTTGATTTTAATTCAAAAAAAATCCAGTAAATCTACAGCCCAAGAATTGTGATACAATATGGAAGACAGGTAACAAAAATTCTTCAAAAATTTGAAAACCGTAAGAAAACTAAACGTTACTATAGTTTCTCTAATATCTTTAAACATAACTCAAGTTCGCAAATGGACTTTTCATGCCTATGTAATGGAATCGTTTTTTTATCCATGCAAATGTCCAATTCAAGTGCTTTTTGAGTAGAAACAGCAAAATAACGAAATTTTAAAATTTCATCCTGTATATTAAAAAAACATCACCCTGTATACGATGCTATAAAATCCTTTGATCAAAAAATAAATAAATGTCATTATGTTATCAGAAATGTTGCATAGCCATACATAACGCAACATTACATTGGATTAAAACGTTAAATTATTACAAATATGGTCTTTTCAATCTTCACAATATAAGCAATTAGTTTATCATAGAAATGCTTGAATTTACCTAATATCTTTGGAAAAATGAGCAATAAAAAATTTGTACTGTTTTTTTGCCTACATTGTAAAATAAAAAGCAGCGATAAATTATAAAAAGAAATTATTGTGAACCATTTTCAGCACAGAAAATAGTAAGGCACTCATGTTCCTGTGTATTTCTTTTCAAAAGTCTGGGGGTTGCCAATCTAATAACGTTCATGGACACGATGTAAAGAATTGTTTACCACAACTAACGTGACGATATATTGCAATACCTTGCATAACTGAAGTTTCCATGCGTGATTTAAAGACAGTAAAAGACCTGGCGTTCGTGTGCATTGTTGTTGAAATGCGGCTATACGTTTATATCATTCTCCTAATATATATTATCAACAAGAGTAATCAGAACAGTTGTAACCAAGAAACTGACTTGACACGGCACTTCCTCAAACGCTTATCGATAAATAGATATTCGTTGAATGTTACTAATGGACCTAGTGACTTCAAAGCTAGTATATGTAGAGTTCCAATCATACGAAAGTGTTGCGCGAAAGGATATTCATTTTCATCTCCTGGAAGTTGTGTTTTGGACACCGAGAATGATTATTATATAGGAAATTTCGCGAAAGAGAATAATGTGACTAGTGTCTTCACGAATTTTAGCTTAAACTGCAGTACATGTTCATACCTATTCGATGATCCGGATGATATAATGATGGCGACCAATCGCTTGTTCGTACTTGAGAAGAATAGTAGCAAAGTATTCCAAAATGAATATTGTCTGGACTATTTTCAAGGAGTGGGAATAGTTCCGTTAATTTGTTTCACACCTACTTTTCCTCCTGCCGACTGGAGTGCGTGGGCAATTGGTACGTCTATAAAGTCGTTATTATTTATTTTTATTTGCATTTATTGGTTATTTTTGTGTACCTCTATTATCATTTATTGTGATTCAATGGTCCATCAAATATAGTATTAGGATAACTTCGTTTCATCAAACTTTACTTTCTTTGTTGTCATAACAGTGCTAGAATAATTTTTCATTTATTATTGAAGGTGACTCATTCTAATATGTTTTTTTTTATATGCAATAAGTCCAATACAATCTAGTCATAGATGACTAATAAATAACTTAAGTCTACCTGTATTCTTAACCTAACAGGTACCCTGTGATATCTCTCAGTTAGTCCTGGTTACTCAGAATACTCACATGTACAGTGTACACTAACCTGAAAAGGCTTCCTTTTATTTGAGTCTTTAATTTGGACCAATCCGGTGTTGTCAAGGAGCTGGACGGCCTTAACGTTTACGTGATGATAAAGCATTTCTTGGTAACTTCTTGTATAGTTTAAATTTCAATATACAGGGTCCTGCAACTCAGCTTCCGTCTTCTGTAGCTCAGTTACTAATTAAGCTAAGAGTTTTACGTTTTGCAGGCTTACCCTGTACTTCAAAGTAAATTTCAAGAAATTATTTTTGATTATACAGGCTGTCCCAAAAATGTGCGACGCCATGGTAATGTATTTTTTAAATTGCATGCTACATAATTTTTTACACATTTGGAAGCCTTTTATGTGTGCTTATTAAGTTAGATCTAGTAGTCTCGTTAACCAAGTGTCATTGATCCAAATTATACAGACTGACCAAAATCTAATGTAAAACTCTCTAATCTAATGTCAAACCACAAGGCGTGTTATTGTTCTTATTTTAAATTGGAACCCATATATTTTTTTATGTAAAACGCCGCAGAATTAAAAAATAAACATTGTTTGTAAATACAACCCAACCACAATTCCCAATATTTTTAAAGTTATTCGCCAAAAACTCATTTTTCAACGTTTCCAACGGCAATTTTAGACAATAAATATCGTACGTTGAAAAACAATTTATTTCATAAAATATAACACAGAGAGGTATTTTAGATTTGAGTGTACTTAATTAAGTAGTTTCTAAATTTAATAAAATTAATGTAGCAAACGAGAAAACATAGTTTGATTAGTTTTAAAAGCGTTTGATTAAGATAAATTGGTATGTATGTGGGAAAATATTCTTAATTTGAAGTTCAGGAGTTGATTAATTGCTTATAACTAAAAAATTATGAAACTTATACAAAATGATTCCAATAAAAATGTTTAGAATTAGTGTTTGAATTATAAATGTAAAAATATACAGGCTATTCCATTTGAAAAAGAAAAGGTTACATAATAAAATGAACATCCTGTCCATTAAAAGCATATTTTAATGATAGCTTGTTTAATGTCAAAAAACGTTTGATTGAATGCGTTTTGAAATGTTTTACGGTTGGGGAGTTATGTAGGTGTTCTGGTAATTATGACTGATTTTATATAATTGATTAAAACTCAAAAATGATGAATTTTATTAAAAGATTATTTTAATAAAAAATGTTACGAATAAGTCATAAAATTACAAAATGTAAAAATATCCAGGGTGTTCCATTTGAAACAAAAAAGTTTACGCAATTTCTATAATAAAATGAACAGCCTGTATATTCAAAATATGTTTGAACGATGGATTGTTTAATGTAAAAAAAACTTTTGTTTGAATTTTTTTTTAATTTCTTCCCGTTGGAGAATTGTTTGAGTGTTCTGCTAATTTTGGCTAACCCTGTATATTCGTTTCAGCACACTAATACTTTGCCCATGTAATTAACAAGACCCTTGTGTATTTTTATACATTTTCAGTTTTCAAATATAAGATATGTGTGTATTCCATTGATAATTAATTTACAAATACTCATTCAGAAATATCGCACATGTCGCAGTTTGTAAATTTTAATGAAACACTGTTGGTTAGGTATTTTTTATAAATTATGAATTAATTAATTTATTTTTTTATGGACACTCTATGGAACTGATTTTTCGTTAGTTTCTGAACAACGTGTATATTATACTGCGGTGCCGTGAAATAATGTAAAGTATTGTTTTGCAGGCACGTGTAGATATTTTTTACAGTTTCATGATTATTTTATTATTATTATAATATTATGATTATTATTGAAACATATTCTTTAACTGTATGCATTGTTTGCATACACAATAATCTATAAACAAATAATTATGCATATATTATACTTATGCACTTTTCTCTCGCATCTTCCGATTTTTCTTCCAGTGCTGTGAAATGTAATTACTTGATTGATTTTATAGTGCACCGGAACTCGCAAATGTTCGTGGCAAGTCGTCTCCTTCCCTCGTATTTGTGATTTTGAAATAGTCGAAGGTGTCGTGAGTCAATATGAAACGCGATGTTCGTCTAAAAGCCGGCAAACATGCGGCATCAATTTTATATCATCGTCTTCTATTTAGTCAAGATAACTTATCAGGACAGTTGTGACCAAGAAACTAAAAAACTGCGGTCCTATTTAAAACAAAATTCGATAACTAGGTATTTATTAAATTCAACTAATCAACTTGGTGACTTTCAAAGTTGTGTCTGTGATGGAAACTGCATACGAAAGTGTTGCGCAAAAGGATATTCGTTTGTTGATATTCATAGGACTTGTGTTTCGGACGTTGAGAACGATTCTCATGTGCGTAAGTTTGAGAATGAATATAATTTAAGTGATGTGTTTACATATGTTCCGGGAATTAACTGTGATGAGTATTATCGGAATATGGAATCCTATACGATACAGCCCAATGGCACCATGATTCTTTCTGATGGCACCAACATATATCCATATGAATATTGTATCGACTATGTCCAAGGAAAGGGATTTGATCCCTTGATTTGCTTTCCTCCTGACGATGACTATACCCTGATGCGGGTTGCAATTTCGGTAGTTGGTACGTCTAGACAACTTATTGGTTGATTCTAAAGATTAGATTTTTTACGAGTAAATTATATATACATATAGTAGTCTTTGTAAATTTATAACTATAAATCTTTGTATTTAGACCTAAACGCTTGAGATTTTATAAAAAAAAATAATAGACCGCAAAACGGAATAACGTGACGTGATTTGCAACTTTCAAGTTCGGATTCGTATTCAGCGCAGATAAATTAATAGAAAGAGCCTATACGCCTCCAATAAACAAAGAAAGGTTCATCAATGTTTTTTTGCTTTACTTTTTCAGCATTTTGTTTTCACAAATATTTTCTTTTGTAACACCGTAAGTAAATAAACAATTGAAAGTCGGAAATTAGATTTGTTTTGATTATTAAAAGATTGACGTGATCGAGACATTTTGAAATAAAAAACCATTTCAATGTTTCCATACTTGACTCCATAGACGCTGTATATAATAGCGCACATACAGGGTCATTATAAATGATTCGAGAAGTAGTCGAAGTAGGCCTTGCCCATGTTAGAAAATGTTTGCCGCTATACACAAACAACTGTCAAACGTGCAATAGGTTATGCAACCAATATGACTTTTGCGTTTTGTACACAGTAGAACAGTGGTATTCCATTGAAATAAAGGGGCTACCAGAAATCTTTACATTTGATATCATGGTATACTTCGACTACATCATTTATAATGACTCTTTATATACGCTATGTCTATAGAATATCGATTTTAGTAGAATTCATTATCTTTACTTATAGTATTTAAACATAAACTTATTTACTTTGTGTTTCTTTGAAGAAGCAAAATCTTTTTCAACCTTATACTCAAACAAAACATTTTCTGTAAATTAAATAAAGTTGTAATTTATTTAATTATGCTTTATGCAACTGGATTTTTAAATATGTCTTTGATTGGCCATTAGAAATACCATGTAAAAAAATCTCATCGATAACGTATCTAGGTTGCGGGTTATTCACGGTCAAAGATGGCCGAATTGGATTTTTTATTGATCGGGCAACAATGTTTTTTTTTAGGAAACTTCTAGATGTTTTAATTCTCTACATAAAATGTAGAGAATTACATCGTTTAAGTACGAGTTGGCGCTTTCAAGTTATGCGTCTGAAAATACGTCAAAAACACGTATAACGTATTTATATGCTGGGTGATCCATTCCGCGTCCCAAGTATTTGAAAACATGATTGAGCATCTAATGTAATAATGAGAAGTACAATAGCGTACAATTAAAACTTGACCATGTGCGATAGTCTTCAGAAGGTTAAGAAATGTCTTATATAATACGACCTTGGTTTTTGCGGAACCAAAATTAGTGTAACTAATTCTAAATCTATGCTAATAATGATACTAGTTTTAGAAAATTCCTTAAAATAGGATGCCGGTATTTATATAACACTTTTATCATTTCAAGAATTTTGGGGTTAGTTTAATTTATTAGAATTAGAATTAGCTGTTGACTAATTGTTTTTTATTGTGAGACGACCCCAAACTGAGTTGCTCAAGGATTTTGTATATATAAACTCCGTTTTTGGTTCAATCTGGAATTGAAAAATTGGAACTGAAAGTGGGATACATTAAATTAAATGTTCCAAAAATTCAGGAACTATTCCGAAAAGCAAAGGGGCGCACAGATTTTTCTTGCTCCAGGGCGCTGAATATGTAGCTACGCCACTGTTGTGTTTATTATAATTACATATGTACTATTACCAATATTAATTAATAATTTCGTACGTTGTCGTACGTCAGAAATCAATACATCTTTGTTATCCTTGTTAAAATAACAATAAATAAACAATAGATATTATAAATATTAACTGGTTAAGATTATTACTAAACAATATTATTTGGATAGAGATGTTTTATGATTGAAGTCTCTTAGAAATTAATATCGTATACCTTCAGAAGATAATTTGTATACCTACTGCATAAGTGTAAATATTTATGGACAAAGGTCTAATTGAAATTGCTCGCGTTGAGTTATTAATGTTGACAATTAATTATCGAAATGAGAATGTAAATTAATTTACATAAAACCTGCTTCTTGTTAACGCGAGTATGTCGTGTGCACCGTAATATGAAGATGACTTTTAAATTAGTTACGAATATGAACACTGATAAAATTATCATATAAATATTCTTACCGTAAAATAAAGAATCAACACTGTACAAACTATGTCATTATTTATCTATTACGATAAATACTGCCTTCCCTGTATGATAGGTACACCAATATAAAAAATCCGCCAAAAGACGAACATTTCAATTTTGACAAATAAATAAATTTGCGTGCGAACAACGTTTTCAGAGGAAGAACCTTGTTCAGGATCTTTATACATCCTGATTATATCAGTGGAATTACCATTTGTATATATTAACCTTTACTTTCACTATGCAGTATGCAGTTAAAAACTTCAAGTGATCACTATTATACATACTACATATTTATATCCAGATTAGAAATCTTTGATTTAAGATACTAAAACCTTATGAACCCACAAGAACTATGTTTCCTACATATTACTATACAATATACATACACCTTTCGATTGTACAATACCAAGTACCTACTCTTGTTTATCTCACCAAACAGTATCTTGAAAATGATGAGTAACTACAAGTAGGTGAGTGTACATTGTGATAAGCCTTTGATCTCTAAACAGTCTATTTATTGAATGATATTTCTTCGTAGTAAATTTGTACATTCTATATTTATCAAGAGGATTATGTGATTACAGTTATAAAAATCCTACTAGAATTATTAAACTGTTTGTTTTCGAAATAACTTTTTTGCTAATCTTGTCATTTTAATGTTAATTTACTTTATATTCAAGTATTCGTATTCAAGTAAAAGAGTAGTAAGTACAAACCAATTTGGGTTTACCTAAATAAGTGACGTTGGCACGGGTGCGGTTTTTTAAAGAGATAAATGTCATTTGAGTGCTGAGTGCTATTCGATACATTGATACGGATGTGCGTTATCACGTTACCCCCTCGAGTGGACACGCACTTTATCCCAATTAAATTAATTGAATACAATTCCACTTTTATAAGAAAAGTCTACTGTGCTGCACGAGTATGAACATTGTACAGTGTTACAAATTACTAAACTAAATTTCCTTAATGGAAGTACGTAGGGGAACAAAAGTTAAAAAACTATTCGGTTCGCAAAATATTACATTCAGAAGTGATGACTTATGAAGAATGTAATAATACTACTCGTTAGTACATTTGCTACATTGGGCGAAAAATTATGACTCAAGCGATTGATTTCAGCGTACGTAGTGCTATTTATAAATATATTGTAGCATATTTTTTTCTCTTGGCTTCTTGCTAACGATAATTGATTACCTCTTATTCTATTTACTCTGGATGTTTAGGTACGTCCGCCTACATATTTATTGATAACGCTGATTATTTACACATCGCTCCAATAAAAGTGTTTACCGATATCCCGGATAAGTATTTTATTAAATACGAACGTAATTAGCATCAAATATGGAAACCAGAAACATCAATGTGAAAATAATTTATTTTACATGGTTGTAGACAATCTGTTTTTACTAAATAACGATTTTATCATAGTTATGACATTTATTATAAGATTCTATTGAAAATCCACGTGTATTATATTAAAGATTCTCTTTTCTTTTAGGAATGATCATCTCTATGCCGTTTCTGCTGGTCACCTTCTTGGTCTACGCAATACTCCCGGAACGAAATTTACCAGCAAAAGCTCTGATGTGTTACGTTCTTTCCCTGCTTTTCGCATACGTAATGCTCGTCACAATTCAACTCGCAAATCTTGACCCCACTCCATGTACTGTCATAGGTAAGAATTTGATAAAACTACCTTTGCAATATTATAAGTTATTAGTCGTAATTAGAAATAACTATAGTAAATTGTTTGGAAGTTTATACACGAGGCCCTAGGCGAGTGTATAATCATTCGAGTAAATTATAGCAATTAAGTGCCAGCTAAATACGACGTTTTTATTAACATGTATTTAATGTTCTGATTTCAGCTTACTTGTGCTACTTCTTCTTTATGGTGTCGTTCTTTTGGATGAACTCGAGTTGCATCGATATCTGGCTGACGTTTAGGTAAGTAATTTAAAGGGTAATAATATTTGCGAATGATAACGCCACAGATACACTTGTGAATGAAGGCGAAAAATTACCCAAACCTCGGAACTCATTGCAACAGAACTCATGTAGATGAAAGTTTTGTTTTAATGTTATTTTTTATACAGTGTGTTCATTTAAAAGTATCCACCGTTAATAACTCTTGACCTGTTACGATTACTGCTTTGAGTGGAAACACGGCGATTTACATATCGAGGGGGAAGTTCAAAAATGGTACCTAGAGAATTTTAAATGGCAGGCCCTACCTTGTGATACATCGTTTGACAGGGCACAAAATTCTCTACTCAACCATGATAAAAAAAAATTAAATCGAACGATTGGTTCTTAAGATAGACTACACAGAAGATGGAAGGTGTGAAATAACTCAACCCTTAATAACTCTTGACCTGATGCGTTATTTGCTAGACAAAAATACATTCCGTTTTCGAACTCTTCGAGAACGCAAATAATGGTGGCTTTTATTCTAGCCTATCTTAAGAACCAATCGATCAATTCATTTTCTTTATCATGATTGAGTAGAGAATTTTATACCCTTTCAAATGATGGGGTGTGAAGGGATGAAACCTAAAATTCTCTAGGTACCATTTTTGAACTTCCCCCTCAATATCTAAATCGACGTGTTTCCACTCAAAGCGATAATCGCATCAGGTCAAGAGTTATTAAGGGTGGATACTTTTCAAATGAACACACTGTATACGTTGCAATAAAACAAATGTAAAATATGTGAGGATGTAGAAGACATTGTACGAAAAAGGGCTTACCAGAAACAGTTATTACTAAATTGTGACTATTGGCCACTTGTGATCGTAGCAAGCAGTAATTTTTAAACATTTTTAAATGGCTTTATCTTGAGATTTTTAAATCGATTGAAAAGTTCTTTTTAATTTATATTCACTATGTCATATATCTATTTTTACTAGTTTTTGAGATATTTGGAATTTAGAGTAGTATGTTATTTAGTCTCTTAGTATTGCTTTGTCTACAGTGGGTTGGGTAGAATAATATAAAATATTTAAAAGGTTGTAGATGTAGCCATTTAGAACCTATTTAACTAGATTTATTCGTATACAAAGTATTTATCAATCCGTTGTCAATCGTACAGCGAACGAATCCGAGACCTAGTAACTTCGGTTGTACTCCGAAGTAAACCAGAAACAGTGTGCTATTAGGGGGACTATCGTGAAAACTTTTTCACTTGTGAAATTTGTTCGATGACTTTTGATTGTAATGTTATGTACACGAAAACAAACAGAAATTCTAAAACCTGTCTTGATGAGCTACGGTTGAGAACGGATTTGTGTTCAGTACAAATAACAACCAACAATATCTATTTACTATTGTTAATTGGTTTAACATAGGTTAGTTTTCTGGAGAGACAATTTAAAATTTGGATGATATGAATGATAATACGAGTAATATAGATAACGTGAATAGTAAGTGGGTTATTTGGAATTATTTTTTATAGATTTTTTTTGCTATGAATAAAAATCTTAATCTAAATAAGCCTATCAGCTTGTTTTTTTGTGTTCCATATTTGGCCTTTGTATGCGAAAGCATAAATCACTCAAAGAAAATGTTCAGCAATCAGAAGTCAACAAATTTTCACGATAGTTAACCCAAAAGTACAGAACTTAGGGTTTACTTTATAAGTAATTTGAAATTTTTAAATCGACTGTGCGATTACCATTAAATTTCATATAAAATTGTTATGTTGATAACTTTGTATAAGGATAGATCTGGTTAAATCGTTTCTAAATTACCTCTTCTATTCCCAGTTAAAGACTTTACTACAAAATACCTTATGAACAGCAATATTAAAATTAGCAATTCCATTACGTTTTGTAAATTGGATATTGATGTAAATTGGAGCGAAATAAAGAGTTATTACAGCCAACACATATTATACAGGATGTTCGATTTTAAAAAAAAACTCAAGAAAAGGCCATTTGAAAAACAACTAAATTTACTAAGTTTAATGAAACCCTAAATTTACTAAGTTTAATGGAACCCTGTAGTGTATCTAATATCTTTAGATACTATCATCTACCTATTGGCTTTGACTATTGTCTCACATAGTTTAAAGGCAAAATCAGAAAAAAATCGTTTTTACATAGTTTTTAAAAAGATCACGCAACGGGCATATTTTGGAAAAACAGTTGAATATAATAATAAACGGCTTTATTGGTCATAATTATCAGAAATTACAAATAATGGTACTGATCAGGGCGAAGTTCAGTGCAAACTAAGTTGCTCTGCTCTAATACTCAACCCCGTCACCTACAGAAAACGAAAGTCTATATCTCGGGAATTATTTATTAATGCTGTGACCTAGCAGCATATATGGTTGGATAAACAAATTTAGTAGTATTCATAATATAATAAAATATATAGGGCGTTCTATTTAAGACAAACGGTACTGGAGAGTAAAACAACTTGTATAAACCATTTTTTTTTTCTTTCTCAACCAATTTATTAAGTACCGACCGCAGGGATACTAATAACTCAGCCTGTATATACTCTTTAAATTACAATAAATTTTTAATTTTTTTATTTTTTTCCTATAGTCAGGATACTTTCTAATTTTAAACAATGTGATATAACAAACATGTTAGAAATAATGTTACCAAAACCTGCTGCACAGGATTTCGAAGTAAAAGCAGTTATGATAATAAAATATGTCAAATTTAATTTATAAAGGCTATTTGAACATATCAGAATACGATATTTATAAACAGTATTCGTGAGAGTTTGTTTTACTTCATATTTCCATACATATACCACATGTATATTATAAAATATCTGTTTTATAATCATCACATGTTGCTCTAACTTTTCGCCAAGCTTCTGCTGCTGTTACACAAACAATGACGTAACTGCTTACTAAAATAAAACTTTACTTATTATATAACATGTAATCTGCATCGTATTTACACCGAGAAACATATTAATTTAAATATTTTATCTATTGAAAATTTTCAAACAGTCAAAATTGCTACCGTAACGTGAAATGATGTTATTTTTCCTTTTTTCCAGTGGAATCAAAGGAATGACAGGGCAAAGAACGCAAGAGAGGAAACGATTTATGTACTACAGCATGTACTCCTGGGGTTTACCACTGATCATGGTGTGCATCCTTATCTGGGCAAATCAAACCACGATCCTACCACAAAGCCTTCAACCTTTAATAGGACATGGACAATGCTGGTTTGGAAGTAAGTCTATTAAAGGTAAACTTGATGTCACTGTGGCCATATTATGATGATATACCATATTATCACTGGGGCAAAAGCACAAAAACTCACATCATTTGCGAATGGAAATTTCAAATCCCTTGGAATATAAAAAGGATGTCATTAATGTTTCAGAATTATTACCCATGTTGACAAAGTTGCTCTGATAATAATCTGAAGAGAAAATAGGAAGGCAAATATATTTTTGCTTGAAATACATAAATTTTTATAAAACAAACTAGCGTAATACTGTAGGTACTTTTATTACATTAAATCATTAATTTCATACAGAAATCTACTTCACTCATATGCATTACAAAGTTAACAGCTTTCGAGATATTTCAATTCTCGTGATTGTTTAAAAAGCGCTACAGTCAATCAATTCGGAGAAATCACGGACTATAGGTGGGGCTGCGATTATTCAATATGGCGGTTCTATGACGTTATTTGTTTACTTATTGGGTTATTTTACGAAAACAATACATTCGGTGGGTTTAGTTGATTGTTATATCTGTATAACAAAGTTAAGGGGGTGATCGACGTTGATTATGGTTATTATTACCACCATAGTTGTAAACAACAATCACAACATAACCTCATTTATCTATTAGATGCAAGTTCAGTTTTCTCCACTGCTGGGCGCCACCGTCGCTGGTTTTGCCGAATGCCATAACGTGTTCATTATCAAACTAAAAACTTATTTTAAAATATCAAGAGTTCCGAAATTTCCACTTAGTTCAGGCAATAGCTTTTTTAACATAAAAAATAGATGACGTATGAATTTTGATATATTGGGATAAGATGCTATCTGCAATACTACATTTGCGACCTCAACCGTCCGCAGCTTACTCCGCCATCTTGTAAAGATGACGTTTTCTTGAAATATCTTATATCTAGTAGTTCATAGACGTTTTGTGTCTATGAACAATTTAACACAATTTGTTTTTGAAACATTTTGTGGCTAGAAAACCTTCTTTTTGAGTAATTTTCATCTCATCTCACTGCGATCGATATGGTACACAGATCAAAAACAGATGTTGGAGGGGTCACTGGGCCAAGATATCTAAAGCCATGTGTACACACCATTCAAATATGCGCCCAAGAATGCATACCAAAGGAATCTCTGTCAAGCCAACTGACAAAAGACAAGAGAGCACGCCCAAAACTTGCAGTGTTTAACTCGTTTATGCTTATATATAGGAATTTAAATTACTTTAGCTGTCAGTGTCAATACAACACACTGTCCGATGTTAGATATGACTGAAAAAAAAACAAAAAGTTACCTACAAGAAAAATTTACTAGAAAATAAAACTAAACATAAATTTACACAATTAATTAAAAAAATAGTTGTTTAATTCTAAACCATTCAGTACACTATCCATTCATTTGACTAAATTTATACAGCAGTTTATATACACCCACAAAATGAATATGCTACCCAAATTATTATATTATTATTATTATTTTATTATATGGAGTTTAATGGGAGGTATCTTAGAAATTTGTTTACACTAGTGTAGTTAGATTTCAAAAATGGTCATTCTGTATGAAATTAATCTCTAAAACAAACTATGAGTGAAACTGTAAAAAATTCTTTAGTTTAAAACCTATTTACTATTTACAATATTTGTTAGACTAAAAATTTCAAATAAAATTTGTAGATAATTCAGTTTTCTACCATTATTGAGAATGAGATATTTCCAAAAACGTCATTGTAGTGTAGTATAAGCTGGTGGCTATTTTGACGAATTTTTAAAATTTCTTTCTATTTCTCCAAGTTTATTAGGCAACCTGATGCCAGCACTATCATTACTAAATGATGTCAGGTAAAAACCCTATTGTCACCTGGGCTAGTAATTAAGTAGCATTCTGGAGAATTTGTATTTGTTATACATTTCACAGAATAGTATGTTAATATGTTAATTATACATGCGAGATATTCAAAAGGTACATAAAAATTCATATATGACAGCCGCATTTCATCATGTGTCTTTTTGTTATTGAATACTCTGCTGAAATCGTTCTAACCGTTGCTTTTCTTTTATTCCAGATCAACTGTCAACCGGTGTATATTTTTACTTCCCAATTGCATTTTTGGTTGGCTCGAATATAGTACTGTTCGCAATTACAGCTATAAAAATCATTCGAGTTCAACGTGATACAAAAATGTTGAATGCCAAAGATTCTACCAAACATGAAAATGACAAACAGAGGTATGTGAATACGCACAATTCACAATGAGCTTAACTTTCATCAACACCCAGCGAATAACACTACCTGTTATCTAAAACCATTATCTATAGCAATTTCAGAAAGTAACATGGATCCTCTTTAGACATAAATACTTTTTGTTGTGGACGTTTCTACTATATTTCACAAAATCTTAATTATTGCAGTCTGTATCTTATTATTAAACCTATTCTAATTTAGTTCGTTTCATCAATCCCGGGCTTTACTGTGACATTACAAAAAATACTTTAGGTACGTTTTGAGGTCGGAAATGACATGTTTATTAATTTTAGGGATGATGTATGTAGCGACCAGATTTGCTTAACTAACAGAATAGAGAATCGTGGATTTGAGGTTTATGACTTTTTGGATGAGGACAATAGCTGTTTTAGGTATGTTTTATCGAAAAAAGGTAATCTAGCATTACCATCTACCCCGAAGTACTTTTGCCAGGTATTCAACACATAACAGTACATACTAAATGTTTGGCATGTTATCGCAATATCATTTTTAATTATTCATTTAAAAGCTGGCATTAGTATTTAAGTATTACTGGGCTTAGTAGAGAACTCCTCATGTTGTTGGTAGGTGAGGTTGGCAAAAAAGATTTTTCATTGAGAAAAATATGAACAGAGTAGCCTCAGAGTAGCCTTTTACATATCATCAGAAAAATCTAAGACCACTTGCAAATCCTCTGTTTAGCCATCCCTTGTCCTATTCCAATCACGTTAAACACTCGTCTGGTTAGTGATGGTGTACATTAGGGTTACCACTTTAAAAAACTCTGACTGTGTAGTCGACTTTCGCCATAGAATCTAAGATCTGATTCAAACAATAGTAATCCAGCTGCCCCACATTTGCTTCAAACAAAGCATAATAAGTAACATAAAAACTAAGGAAAAGATGAAATTTTATTTTTGATAAATTTTTTCTATACACCTATATAAATAATAATAATCAAGCAAACAATTATAAAATTTTACGAAAAGTACGTTCTACGAGGCTAATATTTTAATATGGACGCGATGACACAAGCGTGATCACGAGAACTGGTGGCAACCCTACTGTACATAAATGTTTTTATCCCTTGCTTATTGCTGTAAGAAATATCAATATGCATTCCGGCAATATTGTATCAGTTAAACATACATATAATTATCCTACCTTGTCTCTCTACTTTACTTTTATTGTCTTTATCTTCACCTACATCCATTGCATAGTTTCTGTTGTTGTTTCATCCCTGTCAGTACTGCTTGTTTGCTAGACAACTTATATCTTGTTTCCATGTTGTGTTTTATTGAATATTACCTTGATTTTTTGGTGATTACTTATGTTACCGGCAACTCCACCATTCTGCATCGCTCGACAGTATTCTGCTGACTTGACGTGCTCGTCATAAATTTAGCAAAATTGGATTTATTCAAAGCTGGGTAAAGTTAATCAGAAAGTTAACTTCGTTAGTCGATAATCCCTTAACGAAAAAGTTAACTTTGATAACCGATAGTCCGTTAATTTGCTATAAATGTAACGGCAGTTAACGTTATTCGTTAACTTTTTATAAATAAAATAGGGTATGTTGAGTATAAGGGATCGTCCAGTAATCATGTGAGGTCCAAATAGGGGCGGGTGGCTTTGGATATAACATCACTATTGATCACAATGGGGGAGGGGGGTTGTTGTTACATATCGCGTGTATATTTTCGCGCTTGTCCATTTCTTAGTGTCAAAAATAGCCAAGTAAACCCATGGTCCGAGGACACTGCTTTTTAGATATGCTATTTTATTATTGTGCTTTTCAATAAAAAATATCCGGAAAATATTTGAGTACCTTCAAACCGCACTATAGGCAAAACTGGGAGAGCTGAAGATTACTCATAGATTTCAGCTGTTATTTTCGACATACGTTACAGATTATTTCTAAATGTTTACGCGTGTTAAAACGAAATAGCATACTTTTCATACGTCTGCTGTATAATTTAAATGGGCAAGACAAAAAAGTACGTCTGTTCTTAGAACCATAAGAACGAATGACAGCGGTAGCAACCTAACCTCCAATTCGAGCGCGAACGTGTGATGTGAACAAGATGTTTTCGTTGGTATGTTTTCACTTTGCTTCTGTTAAACAAGCTAATGATGGATATATAAATTAGATAGGACAATTATCACAATTAAATGACAGTATTTTTAATAATCAAATATTAATCTTGAACGAACTACCTAGTAGGCAACTTAATATACACAGCTAATGACCAATTCACGCGGTACGTTCATATCTTGGTTTATACGATTTTAAGCGATGAATCACCTTCAGCTCTCCTAGTTTTGCCTATATCATAAAACCTCAATATCACCAGGGGGAGGGGGGGGGGGTGTAAAAAAGTGGCTTAAAAACCTCAGATGATTAATGGACGACCCCTAACCGAATAATAACAGATCTTTCGGTTGCATAAATTAAAATTGCCTTAGTAATTTTTCAAACTACCCACAGTGGTAACTAAAGAAACTACATTGCGAGATGTAATATTCATAAAAGACATTGAAAAGCCCAACTAAGGGGGTTACAGTTAAAAGAAAAGCATTTTCAGAGGGTTTCTTTTTAGGTTTCGATTTATATCTTGAAACAATTGGTATTTATTAAAAAGTAACAATATTAAAAAATAGTTAAATATTTACTATTACATAATAAATAGGTATACTCGCGGAAAATAGTACGTATACATCATAAATCTTCTGGATGAAAGTCGGATCAAATTTCGTTTGGTATTTACCGAGTTACATGAAAACAAGAAATTTAGGATGTGTACATATTTTTTTCCGCGGCTGTACATACAAAAAGTAACAAAGAACTAAATAATTCACGCACATGCTTCATGTACGCACGCCGTGTCGCACAAAGCAGTACGTCATACAAAACCAAGTCCGAACATGCACAGAATGTCAATACCAGTTTGAAATGTTTAATTATGATATTTTCGATTTAACGGACTTGAATTAACGGATGACAAATGTAGCGGAAGTTAATGAGTTCGTTAATGGTTTTGAAAGTTAACTTAAAAGTTAATTCGTTAGCGAAAAATTTAACTTCGTTAATTAACGATTAACGCTTTTGTGCCCAGCTTTGGATTTATTGCAACTATTTAATTGAAAATAATTGTAATTTGGCGGATGATACCAATTTTAAGTCATAATTGTTACAAATCAAATCCGTCATGTGGATTCATATATCTAGGGAATAAATTGCGAGCTTCAACTCGAAATTGATACGTTCTCGTCAAATAATGTACTAAGATAATGTTATGAGAAAAGTTACATTTGTTACACAAAAAAGACAAGAATAGATAAACTACGCTAACAAATGTGCGCGTCTACATTTTTTGCGAGTAAATTGATTAAATATCTGCCGATTCTTCTGAATATTTTCTTTGGCAAAATGATTATCTTGCGAGAATAGTGTCTTAACAACGCAAAATCAGTTTTTTGATTTCAAATCCGAAGTAAAAATGCTAACTTTAGTAATTGGGAGTTTTTTGAGTGACTTATTTCAAATTTGACGACAAAAATAGAAAAAAGAAAAGTAGGGAAACTGAAACGTAGTGATGGTCAGTACTTCGTTGTCTTAGCGTCGATTACAAATTCCACGTCAAAAATAAAAACACAAAGCATCGGATCCAATATATTTGTAGAGGTTTCTCATAGTATTTCCGATATAGCTGGAATTTATTAATTGGGGGTTTCCTGTCACTTATTGAAAATACAACATCAAAAATAAAAAGGACGATCAAATATTTTTTACACGTTTGCTTTAAATAATAAACACAAATATTATTACGGTCCTTACCTATATACAATTCTTTTTATCTGTTTCATAATCAGCGATCTTTAAAGTGATTTCTTATATTTATTGAATCAGTCATACTGGGCCCACTATTTCGATATTCAATTGTTTTTGTCAAAGTTACTAATATCAACATACAAATCAAAAGATTGACGATTAATTACCACACATATCATTTGTTTGTCCATTTTGGACCATTTTTGCATTGACGTCAGGCATATTAGTCCATATTAAATAAAGCAATAAATATATGGCATAATTGCCAGTCTGTCTGTCGGTTCATTTTCCCTAGAAGAGGGTTGACCGCAGCCCCGCATCCCCATACAATGTGGCCTATCGTGTGCGGATCCATACCCCGCTCATCGGTCCCCTCCAACACGCATTCATCGCCACCCCTCCCCTGTTCCGAGAACTGAAACAAAAAATCACAACCTGTTCCGAAGTACTGTGACAAAACAACCAAGCCGTTCCGACAAACTGTAACAAAACTAGTAGGTAAGAAAATTATCTTCAGCTGGGTCGACTTTTTATACTCCCCAGAATTATTGTGGTGAGGGTATATGAGTTTGCCAGAATGTCTGTCTGTCTGTGTACACGATACTGCTGTAATTTTGAAATAATTAACCTGAAATTTGGTATACAAGCTTATATCATAAAAATTAAAGACAAGTTCGTGAATGGGCAAAATCGGTTCACTTTTTTTAAATATTTTACGGTGTGACGGCGCCGGCGTGGGGTATTTTAACTTCAGTACGGCCGAAGATAATTTTCTTACTAGTTACGAGATAAGCTTGTATACCAAAATTCAGATCCATTACCAAAGCTGGGCACAAAAGCGTTAATCCGTTAATCGTTAATTAATGAAGTTAAAGTTTTCGTTAACGAATTAACTTTTAAGTTAACTTTCAAAACCATTAACGGACTCATTAACTTCCGCTACATTTGTCATCCGTTAATTCAAGTCCGTTAAATCGAAAATATTATAATTAGACATTTTAAACTGCTATTGACATTCTGTGCATGTTCGGACTTGGTTTTGTATGATGTACTACTTTGTGCGACACGGCGCGGCGTCCGTACATAAAGCATGTGCGTGAATTGTTTAGTTTTTAGTTACTTTTTGTATGTACAGTTGCAAAAAAAATATGTTCACTTCCTAAATTTCTTGTTTCCATGTAACTCAACTACCAATCGAAATTTGACCCGACTTTCATCCAGAAATTTTATGATGTATACGTACCTACTATTTTCCGCGAGAGTTTCTATTTATTATGTAATAGTAAATATTTAACTATTTTTTAATGTTTTTACTTTTTAATAAACACCAATTGTTTCGAAATATAAATCTAAACTTAAAAAGAAATCTTCTGAAAATGATTTTCTTCTAACTGCAACCACCTTAGTTTGGCTTTTCAATGTCACTTATAAATATTACTTCTCGCAATGTACTTACTTTAGCTATCACTGTGGATAGTTTGAAAAACTCCTAAGGCAATTTTAACTTATGCAACCGAAAGATCTGTTGTTATTAGGTCGTTATACTCAACATAACCTATTTTTTTATAAAAACTTAACGATTAACGGTTAACGTTAACTTCCGTTACATTTATAGCAAATTAACGGACTATCGGTTAACGAAATTAACTTTTTCGTTAACGGATTATCGATTAACGACGTTAACTTTCTGATTAACTTTGCCCAGCTTTGTCCATTACTTTAAAGTTACGGCAGTTATCGTGTACACAGACGGACAGACAGACGGACATAGCTAAATCGATTCAGTTTTCAATGCTGATCAGAAATATATATACAAGTCTATATATACCTGCCACGCTTCCTTAAAGGTGTTACAAATGTTGTGACAAACTCAATATACCGTACCACAAAAATCACCTAGGCAATGACACGCGGAGCACCAGCACATTTTTCGAAATCATGTTTATATTTGTGATTATGAAGCGTTTGCGGTTTCTGAGATATGATTGTCAGATATCGTATCAGTCAAATATGTTGACAAGTAAGTTTAGAGCAATTTATTTCGTGGATCCCAAACTAATAGACCTAGAGGTAGTGAACGATTTACCCATCCGGCATTAAACCGCTTCAAATTTTGCACAAATATACCTTGTTTCTGTGCAAGTAAGTGTAGAGTAATTTTTCGTCGTTGAAATCGTGGAAAAAATAAAATTATAATCCCAAACTATTAAACCTCGAGCTAGTCAACAGACAAAAAATAAAAAAGAATATCAAAAATTAAAATAATTTAAAGCCTTTGCGGCACTTCAAAACACGAGATTAAAAAAAATTAGGTGTTTTATTTAATTTATTAACTCACACCTTTTCCATGATTGCACATTCCCGTATTATATCATATATAAAAAACAAAAATTAAAATAATTTTAAAGCCTTTGCGGCAGTTCAAAACACCAAATAACAAAATAGGTGTTTTCTTTAATTCATTAACCCACAACTTTTCCATGACTGCACAGTCCGAAATTTGAAAATTAAAAAAAATCGGCCCTTCCTGGTGTACTGTACACAGACAGACATAGCTATTGTATGGTATGGAAAAGTTGGGTAGTTTGGCATCGGTGCCTTTCGATATACTTTGACCTAAAAGATCTTTCGTATTTTCCTCATACATTAGAGTCCTTCGATATTGAGCCTTTTCAGAAAGTCAGTAATTGTTCGAAGAGTAAGCTCTGCTGGTTCAATGATGGTGGCTCCCAAACGATTTTGTCTTGTGCGCATTAGAGCGCCACATTCGCACAATATGTGTACCGCTGTCTCAGGGGACCCCCTGTAGAATCTACAGTCTGCGTTGTTTTCCCGCCCAATCCTTGTGAGATGATATCTCAGTGGACAATGTCCTATAAGGAGGCCTGTAATCATTCGAAGGTTTTTTGTAACTGGAGGTACTGTCTGGCCTTGGAGGCGGAGAAGGTTATGGTAGCCTTAGTTTGCCTCATGCCAGGTGATTTTTTCCCTGTAAGCTCGGTTAGCTTTATCTTCCCAGTTTTGTACCACCTTCATGATGTGGCTTTTTGTGATACCGCAACACGGTTCAGGTCCGTAGAAGGGAGTCTTATAGGCAAAACTGGGAGAGCTGAAGGTGATTCATCGCTTAAAATCGTATGAACCAAGATATGAACGTACCGCGTGAATTGGTTATTAGCTGTGTATATTAAGTTGCCTACTAGGTAGTTCGTTCAAGATTAATATTTAATTATTAAAAATACTGTCATTTAATTGTGATAATCGTCCTATCTAATTTATATATCCATCATTAGCATGTTTAACAGAAGCAAAGTGAAAACATACCAACGAAAACATCTTGTTCACATCACACGTTCGCGCTCGAATTGGATGTTAGGTTGCTACCGCTGTCATTCGTTCTTATGGTTCTAAGAACAGACGTACTTTTTTGTCTTGCCCATTTAAATTATACAGCAGACGTATGAAAAGTATGCTATTTCGTTTTAACACGCGTCAATATTTAGAAATATTCTGTAACGTATGTCTAAAATAACAACTGAAATCTATGAGTAATCTTCAGCTCTCTCAGTTTTGCCTATAGCACCTTCTCTGGCTACGATGTCGCCTGTTCGTTGCCTTCGATACCTGGGTGTCCTGGAACCCACATCAGTGGAACCCTTCCACGAAAATTTTGCAGTCCCAGACAGTTTTGGATTTGTGGGGTTTTGATTGCAGCGCTTTCAATGTCGCCTAACTGTCGACATTGTCGACATTGTGAGTATATCTAGATGTTTGCCCTTTCAAAGTTCCTATGGGAACATTCCTGGGCACATTAGTCAATTGCGTGAACTTCCGCCTGGAAGATGCTTGGAGAATGGCCCATGGGTATGGATAGGGAGAAATCCGGTCCACTAATGCCGACCCCAACACCCTCCTTGGTGTTTGATCCGTCTGTGAACCACAGTGATGCGGAATCGCTGATCTGCCTGAGCCTCTGGGGTGCATTCGCGCGGTCATTAATTACCACTTCTACTGCCCCATCAAAGACGTAGACAAGTGACACCATGACCTTTGGCATTTTCCCGGCATTGCCACATATCGTGCTGGCAATGCTTAAGTGACCGTAGGCCTTGTTTGTCTTTCGGTCCTCTGCCTGGATTATTCTTATGGCGTCGAGAGCAGCATCTCTTTTAACATGTATTGCCTCCATTGCGCCAGTAGGGCATGTTCCCATTGCCTCTGTAATGCCAAAACATATAAGCCGTTGTATCTTTGTCAGTTTCGTTTGGGTTGCCTATTCCGATGTCTTTTTTCCACCAGACAATCGATCGTGTGTAGAGTGTAGAGCCAGTAAATCATGCTCGAGACAAGGCCCCAACTTCTACCGAACAGTTTCTTACATGACCATGTCGCTCTGGTGGCTCTAGTTATGATCCTGTTAATGTGGGCTTTCCAGCTGAGTTTGTGATCCAGGGTGACCCCCACGTATTTAACCTCAGTTTATAAGGTAATGATCGTCCCTCATAGTGCGTGCTTTTTGTGAATGGGATTATACGGATATAGCTATTCGATTATTATATATTATACATATTACTATATATTATACATCGATTCAGTTTTCAATGTTGATAAAAATATACCAAAATGTATACAAATATATACCTGCCACACTTCCTTGGGTACAAATGTTGTGACAAAGTGAGTATACGGAGTATACCCTGCCACAGTAAATGTGGGGGTTATGAGAATAAATTACATTATTATAACTTGCCTATAATATAACAAACTATTACTAAAGAAACGCAATAGAAAGAGTAGTAAATACACAAACAGAACAAAGACAGTGGCAGACAGTCGCGGACGTTACGTAGACCATTCGAATCACATGCTATTTAAGCGCTAAACGGACAACATGCCCTAAACTGTGCTGGAAAAACCCAAACAAAAAAACCCAAAAAATTGTATATTCCACTTTTTCTTAAGTACAGCGGTTCTTACACGAGTAGGTACTACCATTGAATAATAACTTAGTCTTCAGTCAACGGTACTTCGAACACGATAATACGAGGGTGTTGGGTGAGGTGGAGATTTGCGATAACACTCTGTTGGAAACGTATTTTATGTCCTACATGATCATAAAGTGACATTTTACATCTTAGATACCGGGGCAAAAACTGCTTATTTACACCCGCAAGGGCGTTAAGGATTCTTAAAGCCCGCGCGGGCATTAAGCGCGGGCAAACATTTGTCATTCAAATGGTAAATTTTAAGTCATCAATATCAATTATTGGCGATTAAGGTTATAAAGTAATTGTCTGTATTGTCACTCAACTCCGAATTGTTTGTATTGTTATTCAACTCCGTAGATACGCATGTCACTTGATAACGTCGAAATATTTATTAATAGGTACTATTCAAACTCAAACGGAGGAACGAAACCATTGTAGGACATAAAATTTTGTATGCACCTCGGGCATTACTTGATGTTTAAACCCTCGAGCGACTTAAAAAGCTCTCGGGCCTATCGGCCCTCGAGGTTTTTAAACGTTCACCCCTCGGGGCATAAACATCCGTGTAATGCCCTTGGTACATAAAGAATTATTGTGTACTAGTTTTCATTTGGTAATGGTTAGGCAGCCTTATCGTTCTTAGCGGTAATTTGACATGACTACTGCTATTTTACGGGTCTTTGAAGCAGTGAGAAGTGAACGCTAGAAGTAACACTTAGTGAAATTTTATAGAGCCGTAAAATAGCGTAAAATATTATAGGTTATTAGAGTCAAGTAGAACTGCGCTCATGCAAATCAACGCTTGCACCTAAATTCCATAAGGCCTTTGTGCAATCGATTAATTAATTTAAATTAAACCTTGTACTTACTAAGTAATAAAAAGTATCTAATCTGCATAAGTTTATTAACACTACATTTTAGGACATCCTTATCATCGCTGTCATACTTTTTACCACTTATTTCTTACCACTTTAACTTTACATGATTTATTGATCAGTCTCATGTTCAATATCCGATTCATTATGTTAAATTGGATCCATTTACCTTCCAGACTAAATGTACTAAGCACACACGTTTTTTGTAATGTTTATAAATATATAAAATTATAATCGGGAATTAATAAGATATGACGCACAACTGCGAAAATAATGGTTTTAGTTATATCTAAAGCACATCCCAATTGACAGTTCACTAGACATTCAGCCACTGCACTTAAATTTTATATGAATATATCTTTCACACCGCCATAAAATAAAACGTGCTCATGACTTTTATTCTTAACCAGGTTTAACTTATACGTAAAATTGCTATTCGCCATGGGCGTGAACTGGTCAATGGAGATCATTTCTTGGGCAGTCAAGTGGCAAATCCCGACCAGCGGTGGCTGGATCTGGTACCTCACGGATTTCTGCAACGCCATGTACGGAGTCCTCATCTTCTTCATATTCGTCTTTAAGAAGAACATTTGGGTTGTAATGAAGAAGAGGTACAGTATTAGAATTCACCGACGAAAGAATTTGTCCACTAATCACATCGTTTTCCTCCAGATATCTTCAATTCACTGGCAAACCACAACAGGCCCACAGATATGGACTCTCCTCTACTCACCGAACAACCGTAAGTCAGGTCACAAGCACAAGCGAAGCCTAGATAGAGTAGAATAGAATGGCTACTGCGTATAATTTACGATTATATAGTACATTCGTTGGAAGAATAGCACTGCGTCGCATTTTTTTTTACTAAACACTAAAGCGCCGACATACAGGACGAAGCAGTGAAACCTGTATTGACGCACATCTATTCTTTCAACGAACATAACTACTACGTTCATGTTTCACAATGTCCTAGTCAAATATTAAAGAATGACACTAGCTTGCTGGTCTCATACTGAGACCATAATCATGTAATAATGATATTTTAATACGATTGATTTACTTAAAGTACTCCAAAAAGACCAGCAAGCATTTAGTTAAGTTGCACCTCTATTGGAATGATTGTGGTAGACTTGCGCTCAAATTATTTATTACCAGAATTACCCCATTCTAAGAAAAGGCTTAACATTCCTAAAATTTTAAGAGATTCGTGCTGTATCATGCATTAATGGCGATACCATGCTGCAACTGTCAATATATTTGCATTTTCTAACCTACAAATTTTTCTTTCTGCTGTATTTTATTAGCATCTTTAAATCAGAAAATCCACAGATCAAAGATAGATCAAAACCGAAAGACACACTGATTTAAGGATTAAGCTGAGCCAAAGTGCAAATAAACTACAGCTAACGGCATAACCTACTTAACTGACCGCCGCCAAATTGACAGTTCTGCACCCGCTGCAACAAATAGCCGTCTGAATCATTAGGAAACAACAATAACCAAGTTTTTGTATGTTACAGATTTAAACTGTACTTTAAACTTTAAATTCTGTTTGTTTTCTTGAGACAAATTAATTTATAAGCAGCAGGTAATAATACAGACCGGCATGAATTTGGAGATTAATTTTTATTAAATATTTACAAAAAGAAAAAAATATTATATAGAGGTAGACAAAACTTGTTTGGCACTTTCTAAAGCTCAAAATTATATTCAAAAAATATATTTTAATTTAAATGAAATACCCTGTATATTACTTCATATTGTGAAGACTAACAAAATTGCCTTCTCATCTTGAATCCATGCAAACGTAAAAGTTTCTGAGATAAATATCGTTGACGATATTTGACTAGTGTCCCTGTATTTAGAGAGTACCGCAATAGTCGCCATTTTGGTTCCATTTCCTATGGGCGAAAGGTTATAGTAAGGTTATGTTGACTTTTCAAACAGGCCAGCTGTCAATACTTAGCAGCCATTTTGAGTCCTAGTAGTGGCATAACCAATTGCGGTACTCTATAAATACAGGGACACTAATATTTGACGGTATTTGCGCGGCATCTATTGCCACTACGCAGTACTTTGTCTGAAGTGTCGATAGAAAATTCCAATACAAATTCAACATAAATGTTCACGAGCATGTAATATATGTTACAGCCCAAGTATTTCACTTAGTTGCACTTACCTACGACTGAAAATTTCAATAAATATAAATTGTATCAAAAATGACACATTATTAATCAAAATATTCGCGCGACATCTGTCATTATGACATTATGTCGTGCGTAAAAAACACAAACGTACAGTTAAACGCGCTCGTTTGTTATAAGCAATATACGAGCGAAGCAGTCCGTGGCGTAAGGGGCGTTTACACATACGGTCGTAGGTAAAAGTATGTACAATACTCGACCTGTAACGCATATTACGTGCTCGTGAAAAATAACAAAACTCGCCGCTGTGCAGCTCGTATGTTAACTTTGCACTCGTACACATTATAGTACCTTAGTGTTACGTGTATACTAGAGCTTGGTAGTTCAATGTTTGATAATAGGGAGTTAACGACCCCCATATCAACCCTTAAAAGTTTACATCAAACTACCAAACATTTTGTATAAGGAGCAATATTAAGGTACTGGGGAAGGCAGAGAAATTTTAATATGATGAAAGATTACTATATGCTAGGAACCCCTGTAAAGGGCCTTTATTTACCTATTGTTTTCGTAACTGTAACTAGCTTATTACGTGCGAGTGGAGTTAACATACGAACCGCGAAGCGGCGAGTTTTGTTAGAACCGCGAAGCGGCGAGTTTTGTTATTTTTCACGAGCACGTAATATGCGAGTACAGCTCGAGTATTGTACATAATTTTACCTACGACCGAGGCACAGTAATTTTAATACGATGAAAGAATACTATATGCTAGGAACCCCTGTAAAAAGCATTTATTTACCTATTGTTTTTGTTATTATCTGAAAAAGCTGAAAAACAATATTTGTAAAAATATTTTACGGCCTTTTTTATGAAAGAACAACTACTGTCACTTTTTCAAACCCCAGATAAAAGCTAACATTTTGCTGGTTTTTGTTATTATCACCTAGCTTCACAATACAAATATTCCCTAGTAATAATTTTTGCGCATGATCTCCCACATTCGTCAAGTTGAGACTATTTTGTAGATTGATTCAATATAATATTCTATCGTAAACTAAGGAATAGAATTTTGAGACTTAACAAAAAGTATTGCATTGCGTCAATCTATAAACAGGACTTAAAGTTTATGCTTTCGGTGTACTTTAACATTAATTCTTAGCTTAAGTATTTAACAAGTTACCAAATAAACTTCTCAATGTAGTATTAATTGTACTTAATTATGTTTAAGATAAGTTCATCGACACAAAATGTTCAATTTGAATGTCAAAGCAATGTGTGTCGGTGTACTTGTACGAAATGCTATAGATGTAACCAATACAGCACACTACAGTAGTATCTTTACCAGCACATCAGTTTCTTCACACTTTGTCGTTCCAACTTATGATAATATTTATTTTTGATATTACCTTACACTGTGTTTCTCCATGAGTATAAACTTTACAGGACAAGACAGCATGTAGTTCATACTGATTGACCATTTTTGTATCGTTCTATTGTGATTTATATTTCTACAAATACATTTTAAATGTAAATTGTTGTGTTTTATGTGCTTCTAACCACTTCCCTACTCACTCTGCCTTACTATTACTAGGGTGTATCCGGATATATGGATATCCGAATATCTGTCGGATTCTACATCTACCAATCTGGAAAAATCATCAATTACCTATACATACATGTATGTAAGTACGTATGTATATAATTTAGTTTTGAGGATAACAAAATCTAGCCAAAAATTGATCAAGAAGGTTATGATCCAGATCCAAATTGTTGCAGATATCTTGTTCGTATTGAAATCCGGCTTTGTTGATATCCGGATAACCGTGTATCAACTTTACTATTATGTATATCTTTCGGTCGTAGTTGTAGTAGTAATACTAACATGCCTGTATATATGCAACGCAAGTAGGTATTATTTATTTATACATTTAAGGGTCTTGTTATTGTTCTTAGAGTATAATTTCGTTTCAGCAGATCACTCAAAGTCTTCAGTCTATACCTAGTGCATTACTAGTTCAACTGAAACCAGTAAGGAAGACTTCTTCTCAACAGCGAGCATAAGGATCTGTTATCGAGCATAGACAATAGCTTTAATTATAGCATTTATTTATCTGTGCCGTTTATTATTTATAATACCTAGATAGATATATGTTATTGTACATAATTTTTATAAATATAAGTCATGAATTAATGTTATATTCTTCCAAGCACTGAAAAGATGTTATTCTATAGACATTTTCTACAGGTAGGTACAGTATGAGGGCAGTGGCGGATTAAGTATACTCGGGACTCGGGACCCCTAGGCAAAATATCTTTGGGGGTCCCACCCCCACCCACAAAGTGAAATAAAATAGAATAAAAAAAAGGAAATGTAGGTAGAAACTTCTTTTTACATTTAATCGTTTATAAACAATTAAATAATAAGAATTTTTCATATAATAACAAACAGTTTATAATGGTTTATAAATAATAAAAAAATCTCTTGGATATTTTCTTATCGTGTTTAGAAATGTTAGTTTACAGGTTTTGAATTTGGAAAGAAATTAGTTATTAGAGATAAGGCACATTTTAAATTTTTTATTAAGGTGCCGGTTCCCTTTGCTATTACCGTGCCCTTTTATCCAGTGGATGGATACCTTATTATTTGCTTGTGCTGCTTTTGTCAGGGCTTCGGTGCATTGTTGTACAAGTCTGGAGGTTGTTAGAGGTCTAGACAGCGCTTGTATTGTTGCTTTGCTGTCCGTTAGGATCAGATATTGTGTAGTACCCTTCTCGGTTTAAACCCTTTAGTAGGCTGTCTAGGACCAGGTTCCACAGCAGGGGTGAGAGAACTCCTTCCTGTGGGCACCCTTTGGCTACAAGACATCTTACAGATTGGGTGCCTACATTGACGTTTACTGCTCTTTCCTGCAGCATATTACCGAACCATAAAACTGGAGATATGCAATTAAACATACTTCATGACGTCTAATAAGATTTACACCGGAATGCTCACGTATTTCCATTCAAATGATAAGATAATAAATACAAAATATATCCGGCTCGAGTCTAGGATTCGTACTAAGAATATTGGTGGGTACATCATAAAGTCTTCTTGCGATTAATCCTTTGCCTTTTTCTCAATGTGGAACGCGACATGTTGATGAAATTAAATTCTTTAATTTTCCAAAAGATCTTCCAGACTGCTTTTTGAACCGATCTTTTGCCGAAATAAAAAGATTCATCTGGGAAAAGCTTCAATTTTGCTTTACATTTTTCAATGGTCGGTAGTAAATTCATTTAAATCTTGATGAACTCCAAAACGCGTTTTCCTTCTGATTCATAATCATTAAAATTTTCTCGAACTAGTCTTAAGTAAGCTTTTAAATAATCTGTAATCTGAGGCCCGTATGCATAGTCGACCTCCGGCGACTTGCTGTAGTTTTTTCGACGAGCCGCCGGCAAACCTGCTGGCATGGCGAGAGGACATAAAATTGCTTGCATAGTCGATCATCTTCCGTTCTCCACCCTGGCAAATCGCCGCCGGTGTGTTGTCCATTCTAATGTCAAACGATTGTTCTAATGTCAAAAACGTAACAACGTATATCAAAAATCTAGAATGACTGGACTGTTGCTGGAGAATTTCCGGAGATGGTACTGACCACCTCCAGGGAATCTCCAGAAAATTGTGCAGTACGCACACGGGATTTTGTTGGCGATGGTCTCTGCGCTGCATTTTAGACGAACGGAAAAAGCTCGGAGAGTCGCCGAAGATCGACTATGCATACGGGCCGTAGTCTCTCAATTTGATTTTAAAGATAGAAAGCTATGTGGGTTTTAAATGGGCCCAAACATTACACTAATAGTTGAGGACAATCCACATCTCTACGTCCATAATTTCCGTAATCAAGGTTTTGAAAACTTTGCTTAAAATAATCGAAACTATATGGTACTTATTAATCTTTGAAAACTTATGGGAACATGTGTTGGCAGGGCCAAATTTCAGATCACTTCAAAATTACGGCAGTTATCTGATCTGATCTTCGGCGGGCCGCATACAAAAAAGACTCAAAAAAGTGACAAACTTGTAAAACAGTTTTCTTGTCTCATTTGAATTTTTTCATTTTAATGGTTATATACCATGTTGCCAATACCGTGTTAGATCAATTTCATCAGTATGTTAATTTTGGATATGTTTGATGACTCACATCAATATTTTGCACTTACCTATCTATGCGTGCGCATGCGAGCACAAGTTCGGAATTAACAAAATAAATAAAAATTCACTAAGGATTTCTTATCAAAAAAATTTCATTTGCAATGTAGAATTACCTAAGAGAAGTACCATGAACAATGTAACGAAAATCATAGAAAATAACGTCAACTAACGATGAGCATGATAATTAAATCCAGATGAAGATAATGGAGGGTTCCTGGTTCAAATCTAGGTGGGGCATATTTTTTTTTCAAAAAATTTTTCCTGACCTGTATTAATTATCATTCGCTTCTTTAGTTGATACTACATTACACACGGCTTTACGTAATAACCATTTTGCCTTGAATACAACATAGCTTATAAACTTGACTACACCTTCACATTTCATGTTTAAGAACAATTACTACAGTACTCTTTTAATCTCAAACCCCCATTCAAATGATTTAGCGAAAATATGTAAAAAGAATTTTTAATATTTCGCTGCCAAAAAAATGTATACCGACTAATTCTTTCTCCCCGTATATGTTTAAAAGATAGGAATCAACTCACATGAGAATAAAAATCATCAAAACGAGTTTATCGGGTCTAGAGAAAATCAACTTTGTAATCGTGCCATTTTATTATTACCTACTGTTCTTATAGCCTTTAAAAACAAAGATAATGAAGTGAATCGAAAATCAACATGTTCAAAAAATATTGCAGTGTCATTCCAGTTATTTCCAGTTTGTTATAGCTGGAACTGCATATAGTACTTCAAAGTTCACGCAAAAAGCATTCTTACACCCAGTCTATACTCAAAACTGAAAGTTGAAATAAAGATTCTTCATCCGTACATCTTCTGAAGATTTAGGCTACCAGTAAGTGAAAGAATCGTCAAAATGGTTGGAGAGAAAATCAACTCTAAATTTTTAACATATTGTTCATTAACCCCTAAATGCATTAACCTGCAAGCAACGCAAACAAATACTGGCTCCCCCCTCCCTTCGTGGTTGTTATTGATGTCAATTGAGCATGAACTCTCCCATGCAACAAATACAGCAAAGTATTCGTAGAAACAACTTACCCTATCACTACCAGTCAGTGAGTTAAAACCATCAATAACTTCAACAACTGCTCCAGCACTGAGTTCTCCTCGTAGAATGTAGTCAGCAGGAGGCGGTCAGGCAGTTCCAGAAAAGTCTCTTCCTCAAAAATAATTAACAAACCCCCAAGCAAGCAGGAAGCCAAACGTCGCCGATACCGAGTCGTCCCTCGGCATTAGGCAGCTGGAAAGCGCCACTAACTACTACAGTCACTACGTTCTACACTATATAAGCAAGCAGCACGAACAAATACTCCTTAAAAAGTTATTATCAATACCAAGAATAAATCATCCAGTATCAATAAATATCGCAACATATAGGAAAAACATGTCATCCAGTGATAACCAGGAGACATAAAAACCTGCAAGCAATGCAAACAAATACAGGCCCACAGGCCCACCTCCCTTTAAAGTGCAAGCAATGCAAACAAATACAGGTTGCCCCCTCCGTTTACACTTTACATTAACCTGCAAGCAATGCAAATAAATACAGGTTACCCCACACCCTTTACAGTTTACATTAACCTGCAAGCAATAACATCAAATAACCAATACAAACTCTTCCTCAAAAATAATTAACAAACCGACCCCGCCCAAGCAAGCAGGAAGCCAAACGTCGCCGATACCGAGTCGTCCCTCGGCATTAGGCAGCTGGAGAGCGCCACTAACTACTACAGCCACTACGTTCTACACTATATAAGTAAGCAGCACGAACAAATTCTCCCTGAAAAGTTATTATCAATACCAAGGATAAATCACCCAGTATCAATAAATATCGCAACATTTAGGAAAAACAGGTTATCCAGTGGTACCCAGGAGACATAAAAACCTGCAAGCAATGCAAACAAATACAGGTCCACCTCCTTTAAAAGTGCACATTAACCTGCAAGCAATGAAAACAAATAAAGGTTGCCCCATCCCTTTACAGTTAACATTAACCTGCAAGCAATGCAAACAAATACAGGTTGCCACCTCCGTTTACACTTTACATTCACCTGCAAGCAATGCAAACAAATACAGGTTGCCCCATCCGTTTATACTTTACATAAACCTGCAAGCAATGCAAACAAATACAGGTTGCTCCCTCCCTGCACATTGATTAGTAATATATAATGAATAAATCATCCATTAACAACAAAAATTAAAAGAATTAACCAACCGACCCACCCCCCAAGCGAGCAAGAAGCCAAACGTCGCCGATACCGAGCCGTCCCTCGGCATTAGGCAGCTGGAAAGCGCCACTAACTACTACAGCCGCTACCTTCTACACTACATAAGCAAGCAGCACGAACAAATTCTTCCTGAAAAGTTATTATTAATACCAAGAATAAATCATCCAGTATCAATAATAATCGCAACATATAAGAAAAAACATGTCATCCGGTGAAAACCAGGAGACAAAACCTGCAAGCAATGCAAACAAATACAGGTTTCCCCCCTCCCTTTAAAGTTCGCAATAACCTGCAAGCAATGCAAACAAATACAGATTGCCCCTACCCTGAACATGTATTATACACCAGCAACCAATGCAAACAAATACTGGCTCCCCCCTCCCTTAGTGCTTGTTATTGATGTCAATTGAGCATGAACTCTCCCATGCAACAAATACAGCGAAGTATTCGTAGAAACAACTTACCCTATCACTACCAGCCAGTCAGTCAAAACCATCAATAACTTCAACAACTGGTCCAGCACTGCGTTCTGCTCGTAGAATGCAGTCAGCAGCAGGCGGTCAGGCAGTTCCAGAAAAGTCCACCATTGCTTCTCACAGCCAGTTACCATAGAACAATAGAAAAAAAGAAGTTTAAGATATGCAAATGACGTATTAATGTAAAAATTATTAATAATGTTGAGAATGCATAAGCCCATAACATCAAATAACCAATATAAACTCTTTCTCAAAAATAATTAACAAACCGACCCCCCAAGCAAGCAGGAAGCCAAACGTCGCCGATACCGAGTCGTCCCACGGCATTAGGCAGCTGAAAAGCGCCACTAGCTACTACAGCCACTACGTTCTACACTATATAAGCAAGCAGCACGAACAAATTCTACCTGAAAAGTTATTATCAAAACCAAGAATAAATCACCCAGTATCAAGAAAGATCGCAACATATAGGAAAAACAGGTCATCCAGTGGATAACCAGGAGACATAAAAACCTGCAAGCAATGCAAGCAAATACAGGCCCATCTCCCTTTAAAGTGCACATTAACCTGCAAGCAATGCAAACAAATACAGGTTGCCCCCTCCCTTTACAGTTAACATTAACCTGCAAACAATGCAAACAAATACAGGTTGCCCCATCCGTCTACACTTTACATTAACCTGCAAGCAATGCAAACAAATACAGGTTACCCCACACCCTTTACAGTTTACATTAACCTGCAAGAAATCCAAACAAATACAGGTTGCTCCCTCCCTGCACATTGATTAGTAATATATAAAAAATAAATCATCCCTTAACAACAAAAATTAAAAGAATTAAACAAACCGACACAACCCCCCAAGCGAGTAAGAAGCCAAACGTCGCCGATACCGAGCCGTCCCTCGGCATTAGGCAGCTGGAACGCGCCACTAACTACTACAGCCGCTACCTTCTACACTACATAAGCAAGCAGCACGAACAAATTCTCCCTGAAAAGTTATTATTAATACCAAGAATAAATCATCCAGTATCAATAATAATCGCAACATATAAGAAAAAACATGTCATCCGGTGAAAACCAGGAGACAAAACCTGCAAGCAATGCAAACAAATACAGGTTTCCCCCTCCCTTTAAAGTTCGCATTAACCTGCAAGCAATGCAAACAAATACAGGTTGCCCCCTCCCTGAACATGTGTTATACACCAGCAAGCAATGCAAACAAATACTGGCTCCCTGCTCCCTTAGTGGTTGTTGTTGATGTCAATTGAGCATGAACTCTCCCATGCAACAAATACAGCGAAGTATTCGTAGAAACAACTTACCCTATCACTACCAGTCAGTCAGTCAAAACCATCAATAACTTCAACAACTGCTCCAGCACTGCGTTCTCATCGTAGAATGTAGTCAGCAGCAGGCGGTCAGGCAATTCCAGAAAAGTCCACCATTGCTTCTCACAGCCAGTCACCATAGAACAATAGAAAGAAAGAAGTTTAAGATATGCAAATGATATATTAATGTAACAATTATTAATAATGTTGAGAATGCATAAGCCCATAACATCAAATAACCAATATAAACTCTTCCTCAAAAATAATTAACAAACCGACCCCCCCAAGCAACCAGGAAGCCAAACGTCGCCGATACCGAGTCGTCCCTCGGCATTAGGCAGCTGGAAAGCGCCACAAACTACTACAGCCACTACGTTCTACACTATATAAGCAAGCAGCACGAACAAATTCTCAGTAATAATATAACAAGAGAGTGAGAATAAATTGAAAATAATTTGACAGATTGTTTGAAAACTTGTTGCCAGGCAATAGTCACGAGAGCCCGCAGGGCTCGAGTGGCTATTGCCAAATGGCAACAAGTTTGAACAAAATCTGTCAAATTATTTTCTAATTTATGGAACTCTCGAGTTATATTTGACTAGATTATTTTTTGATTCACAAATTTTTACAATAAAAAAGATCAATAAAACTATCATAAAATTATTGAAAAATTTTATTTAATTAATATTACTTACAATATATCAAAATATCGTTGACACATTGTGAATATATTATCTGACAGTTGCTAGGCAAATTAAAGCTACAGTGATTATTCCCGAGAATAATCACAAGAGATTTATTCCCACTATAATAATGACATAATTGGTTGAAACTTACCCTTGTGACAAATAAAGAAGCATTTGATTGGTTTTAAGAAACGTCAAAAAATAATCCCTGAAAAGTTATTATCAAAATACAAGAATAAATCACCCAGTATCAATAAATATCGCAACATATAGGAAAAACAGGTCATCCAGTGATAACCAGGAGACATAAAAACCTGCAAGCAATGCAAACAAATACAGGCCCACCTCCTTTTAAAGTGCACATTAACCTGCAAGCAATGCAAACAAATACAGGTTGCCCCCTCCCTTTACAGTTAACATTAATCTGCAAGCAATGCAAACAAATACAGGTTGACCCATCCGTCTACACTTTACATTAACCTGCAAGCAATGCAAACAAATACAGGTTACCCCACACCCTTTACAGTTCACATTAACCTGCAAGCAATGCAAACAAATACAGGTTGCTCCCTCCTTGCACATTGATTAGTAATATATAAAGAATAAATCATCCATTAACAACAAAAATTAAAAGAATTAACCAACCGACCCACCCCCCAAGTGAGCAAGAAGCCAAACGTCGCCGATACCGAGCCGTCCCTCGGCATTAGGCAGCTGGAAAGCGTCACTAACTACTACAGCCGCTACCTTCTACAGTACATAAGCAAGCAGCACGAACAAATTCTCCCTGAAAAGTTATTATTAATACCAAGAATAAATCATCCAGTATCAATAATAATCGCAACATATAAGAAAAAACATGTCATCCGGTGAAAACCAGGAGACAAAACCTGCAAGCAATGCAAACAAATACAGGTTTTCCCCCTCCCTTTAAAGTTCGCATTAACCTGCAAGCAATGCAAACAAATACAGGTTGCCCCTTCCCTGAACATGTATTATACACCAGCAAGCAATGCAAACAAATACTGGCTCCCCCATCCCTTAGTGGTTGTTATTGATGTCAATTGAGCATGAACTCTCCCATGCAACAAATACAGCGAAGTATTCGTAGAAACAACTTACCCTATCACTACCAGCCAGTCAGTCAAAACCATCAATAACTTCAACAACTGGTCCAGCACTGCGTTCTCCTCGTAGAATGTAGTCAGCAGCAGGCGGTCAGGCAGTTCCCGAAAAGTCCACCATTGCTTCTCACAGCCAGTCACCATAGAACAATAGAAAAAAATAAGTTTAAGATATGCAAATGGCGTATTAATATAAACATTATTAATAATGTTGAGGATGCATAAGCCCATAACATCAAATAACCAATATAAACTCTTCCTCAAAAATAATTAACAAACCGACCCCCCCAAGCAAGCAGGAAGCCAAACGTCGCCGATACCGAGTCGTCCCTCGGCATTAGGCAGCTGGAAAGCGCCACAAACTACTACAGCCACTACGTTCTACACTATATAAGCAAGCAGCACGAACAAATTCTCCCTGAAAAGTTATTATCAAAATACAAGAATAAATCACCCAGTATCAATAAATATCGCAACATATAGGAAAAACAGGTCATCCAGTGATAACCAGGAGACATAAAAACCTGCAAGCAATGCAAACAAATACAGGCCCACCTCCTTTTAAAGTGCACATTAACCTGCAAGCAATGCAAACAAATACAGGTTGCCCCCTCCCTTTACAGTTAACATTAATCTGCAAGCAATGCAAACAAATACAGGTTGACCCATCCGTCTACACTTTACATTAACCTGCAAGCAATGCAAACAAATACAGGTTGCTCCCTCCTTGCACATTGATTAGTAATATATAAAGAATAAATCATCCATTAACAACAAAAATTAAAAGAATTAACCAACCGACCCACCCCCCAAGTGAGCAAGAAGCCAAACGTCGCCGATACCGAGCCGTCCCTCGGCATTAGGCAGCTGGAAAGCGTCACTAACTACTACAGCCGCTACCTTCTACAGTACATAAGCAAGCAGCACGAACAAATTCTCCCTGAAAAGTTATTATTAATACCAAGAATAAATCATCCAGTATCAATAATAATCGCAACATATAAGAAAAAACATGTCATCCGGTGAAAACCAGGAGACAAAACCTGCAAGCAATGCAAACAAATAGAGGTTTTCCCCCTCCCTTTAAAGTTCGCATTAACCTGCAAGCAATGCAAACAAATACAGGTTGCCCCTTCCCTGAACATGTATTATACACCAGCAAGCAATGCAAACAAATACTGGCTCCCCCCTCCCTTAGTGGTTGTTATTGATGTCAATTGAGCATGAACTCTCCCATGCTACAAATACAGCGAAGTATTCGTAGAAACAACTTACCCTATCACTACCAGCCAGTCAGTCAAAACCATCAATAACTTCAACAACTGGTCCAGCACTGCGTTCTCCTCGTAGAATGTAGTCAGCAGCAGGCGGTCAGGCAATTCCAAAAAAGTCCACCATTGCTTCTCACAGCCAGTCACCATAGAACAATAGAAAAAAAGAAGTTTAAGATATGCAAATGATGTATTAATGTAACAATTATTAATAATGTTGAGAATGCATAAGCCCATAACATCAAATAACCAATATAAACTCTTCCTCCAAAATAATTAACAAACCGACCCCCCAAGCAAGCAGGAAGCCAAACGTCGCCGATACCGAGTCGTCCCTCGGCATTAGGCAGCTGGAAAGCGCCACTAACTACTACAGCCACTACGTTCTACACTATATAAGCAAGCAGCACGAACAAATTCTCCCTGAAAAGTTATTATCAAAATACAAGAATAAATCACCCAGTATCAATAAAATATAAATATCGCAACATATAGGAAAAACAGGTCATCCAGTGATAACCAGGAGACATAAAAACCTGCAAGCAATGCAAACAAATACAGGCCCACCTCCATTTAAAGTGCACATTAACCTGCAAGCAATGCAAACAAATACAGGTTGCCCCCTCCCTTTACAGTTAACATTAACCTGCAAGCAATGCAAACAAATACAGGTTGCCCCATCCGTCTACACTTTACATTAACCTGCAAGCAATGCAAACAAATACAGGTTGCTTCCTCCCTGCACATTGATTAGTAATATATAAAGAATAAATCATCCCTTAACAACAAAAATTAAAAGAATTAACCAACCGACCCAAAACTTCTAGTTTGCGGCACAAAACAGCACAAACCTAGCATAAAACTTTGGCATTAGAAAAACATCGAAATTCGAAGGTGGGGGGGCTTGCATGTCCCCAGCTCCCCTTCAGAAAATTTCTTATAACTCCTAAGCGAAAGGAGCTCAACACTTTTGGTTTGCGGCACAAAAAAGCACAAAATTTTGAAATTTTTTTGAAAATTTTGAAATTTTGAATGTTGGGGGGCTGAGGGCTTGGACCCGTAGGAATGACTATCGCAAAGTCTACAAAATGCGCAGTATGGAACACCACAAATACAACACAAGACTGTGGTATTCTACGTATCATACGTATTCTACATTTTTAGTAGTTTTCGACGTCGTTTTCTACGTGTAATGTAGAAAACAGTTTTCTACGCGTATTTACCCAACCCTGAATTTTAGTATGAACTATTTTAGTTTTAGAAATTTTGATCGTAATAATAATAGCGCTATCTGCAATTTAGCGAATTAATAATCGTTGAATAAAATGATTTCGTCCTAGGACTACGGTCTGCCATTTTAAACAGATGGCGACCACAATAAGCGTTGAACCAATAGCATGCTGGCAAAGGACGGCAAATCGGCTTTCATAATGCCAGGTCAAAGACTTGAGATCCTATAATGATCTTATCTAGCCTTTGGCCACGTGCTGTGAGCAGGTATGCAGACATTTTGTTTGTTGAGGGGTGTTTATACCCCTCCTATAGGATCTCCCCTTTGCGTATTTGTGAAAGTGAAAGGTTGTAGTGTTTAAAACCTGGAGATTTTGATGAGTTTTACAGTTAAATGTGCAACTGAAAGAAGGAACACAGACCATCATACAGATGTACCTACTGTTCGATCAGATCCAATAAAAAGTCAAAAAGTTATGGACGTTCAAATTCAGAAGTTTCCTATTATAGACCAACTATTATTACCTAAACCTAGAATGTATGTGTATTGACAAATTAAATATAACTGTAAATCACTCCAAACTCCTATCAGGTCATACAGGGTTGGGTAAATACGCGTAGAAAACTGTTTTCTACATTACGCGTAGAAAACGACGTCGAAAACTACGAAAAACGTAGAATACGTATGATACGTAGAATACGTAAAATGATACGTAAAATACCGTGTTGTATTTGTGGTGATAGTCATTCCTACTTATTAGAAGACGTAAAATACCGTGTTGTATTTGTGGTGATAGTCATTCCTACTTATTAGAAGACTGTTGCAGGTACATGCGCCTATTAAACAAACAAATACCTAGTACAGTGCACGCCGCTTAATGTGATCACATCGGAACTCGAAGTTTTTGATAACCATAACCGATTGCCAATAATATCTGAAAGAAAACAAAAATTCGAAAGAAAATTTTTATTCAGAAAGTTAATATTACATACATATTCTTCATAAAATAAAATCAATATCGATGCTTTACTTGAGGTATGTAGGTACACAAACAAAATTAGAAATAATCATCAGTAGCTGTTTGTCTCAGGTAGTTGCGAAGAAGTGCGTTCTAAAGTATTTCGAATTTCTTTATTTGTTGGAGCTGGCAATGTTTCTATAGTATGTTCGTTCACTTTCTGTTGTTCACATTCGGTTTGGGAGATTGAAAACATTACAGATTAACGAATTTGATCTTCTGTAGGACGCCCCGCGGTAGTTACGGCGCATATGCTGACGTGCCAAAACGAATGATCGCTCGATTCACAAAAACAAACACAGCTTATTTGATTTTACCGCCTCTGTGCTTCGCCGCGCGTTTATTATATTGCTTATTCGTTGCTCAACGCAAGAACCAACGTAAGAAATCGATCTTTTTTTAATATTACTTTTTCTATATTGTTATATCACATATTAAACTTAAATAGGATAGATACATATAGGTATTGCATTTTCAAGTTTAATAAATAAAATAAAAAATATAGTTGTTTCATATAATATTATGACGTTGAATAATTTATGACAACACTACTTCTCAACAATCACTAGAATTTTGAGTTTTCTACACGTAGATTACCTGAATGTAGAAAACTGCTAATGTAAATTACATGATTTCTACTTGGTAGAAAACCATGTATTTTACCTCATGTATTATACCTACCCAACCCTGGGTCATAATAAATGAAATATTTATTTCAGTTGTTGAGAATACTGAATCCATTAAAACCAATTATTGTAATTTTCTGTGTGTGTATATAACTTTTTATTTGTTGTAACTTTTTCAAACTCTTTCATACACCTGCGATTGGGCATTACAAATAACTTGCAAAAGTCCCACTTTTCGTATAATCCCATAAAAATAGCAGTTATTTATATTTTTATGAACCGGTACCATTCGATAGCTTATGGTTTCAGTAGTAAAACATAATCAAATTTATTATAATTGATTCAACTAATGTTTGGTGATACATTTTGCCGTATAGGCGTATCCTTTTGACGGTAAATTTTGAGTGTTACACTATGGAATTTTTATTTTTGCGAGTCAGTGTGATTGGAGGAATAAAGGATTAATGTCTGACAGGCACACCTTTACAATGGTTTTTCGTTAATTAAAACATAATCTTATTAACTATGATCTTAAACATGTTAATATGTTACTACTTGAACCATATGCTATCGATTGGTATCAGATTCATCGACTGCATTTGAATTTCCGAATCAAAATCAAGAATTACTGGACTATTGAATTTGGCGCGCTGACCCATAATTCCATGCGGCTATAAGCGAGGAACCCATAGAATAAAAATACACATGATCGGGCAAAAAGCTAAAAATAGATTCAAAAGCTTTTCTGGCCTCTCCTCGGAAAATAGCTTATATCTCGGGAAATAGGTCAGAACAAAACTTTCACTCAACGGAACAAAACGATGCAAAGCTAACACAAAACTTTGGCATCGAAAAAATTTCGAATTTCCAAAAAGGTTTTCTAGCCCCTCCTCAGAAAATAGCTTAGGTATATCTCGGAAAATAGGTCGGAACAAAACTTTTTCTCAACGGAACAAAACGATACAAAGCTAACACAAAACTTTGGCACCGAGAAAATTTCGAATTTCCAAAAAGGTTTTCTAGCTTCTCCTCGAAAAATAGCTTATATCTCGGAAAATTGGTCGGAACAAAACTTTTTCTCGACGGAACAAAACGACACAAAACTTTGGCATCGAGAAAATTTCAAATTTACAAGGAGGCCGTGCCCTGTCTCCAGCCTCTCCTCAGTAAAAAGCGCCTAAATCTCACGAACGGAAGCGGAACAAAACTTTATCTGTACGGAACAATTCAATATTAAAGCTGACACAATAAGTTGGCATCGAGAAGGAACGGATTTTCCAAGCAATAAACCGGGGTTTCCCAGCACTATCCGGAAAATTGCTTATAGGAATCTGTATTTCCCAAAATAAGTCGGAACAAAACTTTTTCACTACGAATCATTTTGATACTAGGCTAATATTAAACGTTGGCATAAGAAAATACTTCAATTTCCAACTAATAACGTGAAGTTTCCCAGACGTATTGAATAAATTACTTGTATCTGCGGAAATAATTCAGAATAAATATGTTGCTGTACAAATCTGTACCTACTGTACATTTCAATAAACTGCCAAAACTATACGAAAAGTTTTGAAAGTGACACTTGCACCCCTGTAAGTACACCTTAATCGGGACACATTAAATTTATACATCTATACATGAAAAAATATATAACAATCACTTGTATCAAAAATTATGCAAAATTGTCTAACAGACAATAGAAACAACTTGTCGGCGCGACGTACAAATAATAATAGGATCTGTAGTAGTGCCCGCCGCTCCGCCGGCCCCGGCCGATTGGCCTAGCTAGCGCGTGGCTGCGAGAATAAACCCGCTTGGGACCACACAATAATGTAAAAGAATAATTTGAATTCTATGACAATAGTTGGAAATGTTTTTTCTCAATAATACATATGTACATTGTTTATTGACACGCATACATACATAAGAACATACATTTAGCTATAGGCAATGTCGCGAACGTAAGTTGAAATCGCTCGTCGGAAAATTGCTTGTATTTTCAAAAATAAAGCGGAACAAAACTTTTTCAGGTGCATTTCTCCAGCCCCACCATGGCGGATTTTGAAATATCGCAATATACCAAAGTTTTGTGTTAGTTTTGTGTCGAATTGTTCCGTATAGAAAAAGTTTTGTTCCGCTTCCGTTCGCGAGATATAACCATTTTTTTGAGGAGGGGCTGGGGAAATGCCAGCCCCACCACATTGGAATTTAGAATTTTTTTCGATGCCAAAGTTTTGTGTTAGCTTTGTATCGTTTTGTTCCGTTGAGAAAAAGTTTTGTTCCGATCAATTTTCGAAGATATAAGCAATTTTCGGAGGAGGGGCCAGAACAGCTTTTTTGGAATTTTGAAAATTTATCGATGCCAGTCCATTGAATTAGTTTTGTGCCGAATTGTTCCGTAGAAAAAAAGTTTTGTTCCTCTTTATTTTTTTAGATACAAGCAATTTTCCGATGGGCGACTTCAACTTACGTTGGCGACATTGCCTATATCAAAATTTATGTTTTTATGTATGTGTGTGTATCAATAAAATATGTCTATATGTATAAATGAGAAAAAAACGTGTCAAATCATAGTCATAAAAAAGTTATTGCGGTAATATTTACGCCTGGTAGTGCCTTGTTGCGTTAGAACCTGTACCGGCGCGGCGGGCTCCTCCCTAGCGAGACAGGCGACACGTGTCGCTCGACCCCGGCTGCGGCTGGCCGAGCGCTAGACGGAGGGATGCACCCTTTGCATGTTTTGAAAACCAAGATGGTTAGATAATTTTATATTCTATTTTATACAACTGATTATTATGTTTTTTTCCATACATATGTATAAACTGATTGTCCGGATTACGGTTGAGTAACATGTCACGTTCAAAACTTTTCGTATAGTTTTGGCGGCCTATTGAAACGTACAGTACAGATTGTACAGCAACATATTTGTTCTGAATTATTTCCGCAGATACAAGTAGTTTATTCAATACGTCTGGGAAACCCCACGTTATTAGTTGGAAATTGAAGTATTTTTTATGCCAACGTTTAATATTAGCGTAGTATCAAAATTATTCGTAGTGAAAAAGTTTTGTTCCGACTTTTTTTCGGAAATACGGATTACTATAAGCAATTTTCCGGATTGTGCTGGGAAACCCCGGTTTATTGCTTATTGTGTTAGCTTTAATATTGAATTGTTCCGTACAGATACAGTTTTGTTCCGCTTCCGTCGTGAGATTTAGGTGGTTTTTGCTGAGGAGAGGCTGGAGACAGGGCACGGCCTCGGTGGAAATTTGAAATTTTCTCTATGCCAAACTTTTGTGTTAGCTTTGTGTCGTTTTGTTCCGTTGAGAAAACGTTTTGTTCCGACCTATTTTCCGATATATACCTATTTTCGGAGGAGGGGCTGGAAAACCTTTTTCGAAATTCGAAATTTTTTCGATGCCAAAGTTTTGTGTTAGCTTTGTATCGTTTTGTTCCGTTGAGAAAAAGTTTTGTACCGACCTATTTTCCGAGATATAAGCTATTTTCGGAGGAGGGGCTGGAAAACCTTTTTGGAAATTCGAAATTTTTTCGATGCCAAAGTTTTGTGTTAGCTTTGTGTCGTTTTGTTCCGTTGAGAAAAAGTTTTGTTCCGACCTATTTTCCGAGATATAAGCTATTTTCGGAGGAGGGGCTGGAAAACCTTTTTGGAAATTCGAAATTTCTTCGATGCCAAAGTTTTGTGTTAGCTTTTTGTGTCGTTTTGTTCCGTTGAGAAAAAGTTTTGTTCCGACCTATTTTCCGATATATAACCTATTTTCGGAGGAGGGGCTGGAAAACCTTTTTGGAAATTCGAAATTTTTTGATGCCAAAGTTTTGTGTTAGCTTTGTATCGTTTTGTTCCGTTGAGAAAAAGTTTTGTTCCGACCTATTTCCCGAGATATAAGCTATTTTCCGAGGAGGGGCCAGAAAAGCTTTTTGGAAATTTGAAGTTTTTTCGATGCCAAAGTTTTGTGTTAGCTTTGTATCGTTTTGTTCCGTTGAGATAAAGTTTTGTTCCGACCTATTTCCCGATATATAAGCTATTTTCCGAGGAGGGGCCAGAAAAGCTTTTTGGAAATTTGCAATTTTCTCGATGCCAATGTTTTGTGTTAGCTTTGTATCGTTTTGTTCCGTTGAGAGAAAGTTTTGTTCCGACCTATTTCCCGAGATATGAGCTATTTTCAGTGGAGGGACCAGAGAGTAATTTTTTTAGAGAGTAATTTTATGTTGTGTATATGTATATTTTAAAATAATAATACATAATACCTGAAAGAAGTATATTTTCTATTTAGAGAAGTCTATTTCTAATTTAGCATAAGTTAGTGCAACATGTATTATTATTTAATAATAGTTGCACTAATTTATGTCTCATATATCTAGCCTGATGTGTACGTAATAGTAATTAGTTTTACCTTTGTCGTATGTACTATTAGCGGGGTTTGATACACATTTTATTGAAAGTTCTAAAAAGTCAAGCTAAAAATAATTCTAGCGTATACAGTTGCCAAACTTTCGCGTGTGTAACTGAAGTCGACATGCAACCTGTGGGTTGTAAATTCGGTATTTTCATTAATTAATTATCAATTATCAACTCTTAGCCCTCCTCAGAAAATAGCTTATATCTCGGAAAATAGGTCGGAACAAAACTTTTTTTCAACGGAACAAAACTATACAAAGCTAACACAAAACTTTGGCACCGAGAAAATGTCAAATTTCCAAAAAGGTTTTCCAACCCCTCCTCCGAAAATAGGTTATATCTCGGAAAATAGGTCGGAACAAAACTTTATCTCAACGGAACAAAACGATACAAAGCTAACACAAAACTTTGGCCTCGAAAAAATTTCGAATTTCCAACAAGGTTTTCCAGCCCCTCCTCCGAAAATAGCTTATATCTCGGAAAATAGGTCGGAACAAAACTTTTTTCAACGGAATAAAACGACACAAAGCTAACACAAAACTTTGGCATCGAAAAAACTTCAAATTTCCAAAAAGCTTTTCCAGCCCCTCCTCCGAAAATAGGTTATATATCGGAAAATAGGTCGGAAAAAAACTCTTTCTCAACGGAACAAAACGACACAAAGCTAACACAAAACTTTGGCATCGAGAAAATTTCAAATTTCCACCGAGGCCGTGCCCTGTCTCCAGCCTCTCCTCAGCAAAAAGCGCCTAAATCTCACGACGGAAGCGGAACAAAACTTTATCTGTACGGAACAATTCAATATTAAAGCTAACACAATAAGCAATAAACCGGGGTTTCCCAGCACAATCCGGAAAATTGCATATAGTAATCCGTATTTCCGAAAAAAAGTCGGAACAAAACTTTTTCACTACGAATAATTTTGATACTAGGCTAATATTAAACGTTGGCATAAAAAATACTTCAATTTCCAACTAATAACGTGGGGTTTCCCAGACGTATTGAATAAACTACTTGTATCTGCGGAAATAATTCAGAGCAAATATGTATATATGTATATATGTATATAACTTTTTTATGACTATGATTTGACACGTTTTTTTCTCATTTATACATATTTTATACATATTTATACATATTTTATTTTATTGATACACACACATACATAAAAACATAAATTTTGATATAGGCAATGTCGCTACGTAAGTTGAAGTCGCCCATCGGAAAATTGCTTGTATCTAAAAAAATAAAGAGGAACAAAACTTTTTTTCTACGGAACAATTCGGCACAAAACTAATTCAATGGACTGGCATCGATAAATTTTCAAAATTCCAAAAAAGCTGTTCTGGCCCCTCCTCGGAAAATTGCTTATATCTTCGAAAATTGATCGGAACAAAACTTTTTCTCAACGGAACAAAACGATACAAAGCTAACACAAAACTTTGGCATCGAAAAAAATTCTAAATTCCAATGTGGTGGGGCTGGCATTTCCCCAGCCCCTCCTCAAAAAAATGGTTATATCTCGCGAACGGAAGCGGAACAAAACTTTTTCTATACGGAACAATTCGACACAAAACTAACACAAAACTTTGGTATATTGCGATATTTAAAAATCCGCCATGGTGGGGCTGGAGAAATGCACCTAACTTTTTCTCTACGGAACAATTCGGCACAAAACTAATACATGAGTATGGCATCGAAAATTTTTAAAATTCTAAGAAAGCTGTTCTGGCCCCTCCTCGGAAAATTGCTTATATCTCCGAAAATAGGTCGGAACAAAACTTTTTCTCAACGGAACAAAACGACAAAAGGGTATAACAAAACTTTTGCATCGAGAAAATTTCAAATTTACAATGTGGCACGGCGCAATTTCTCGAGCCTGTCGTCAGCATAAATTGCCTATATCTCACGAATGGAAGCGGAACAAAACTTTATCTGTAGGGAACAATTAATTATTGAACTAACACAATAAATTGGCATCTAAAATAAACGGTTTTTCCAAACAATAAACCGGGGTTTCCCAGCACTATCCGGAAAATTGCTTATAACTCTGAAAATCGGCTTGGAACAATTTTTTCTCGACGGAAAAATTCCATACTGTTCTAACATTAACCGTTGGCATGAAAGAAAACTCCTATTTCCAGCTACTAACCCGGGATCTGCGGAAATACTTAGGAGCACATCTGTTTCTGTATACTTAACATTTCGATGTACCTTAATAACTATTCGAAAAGTTTTGATAATGACACTGGCATCCCTGTAAGTCAACCGTAATCCGGACACATTCAGTTCATAAGGAAAAAACAGTTCGTATGAAAAAAAAAACATAATAATCAGTTGTATAAAATAGAATATAAAATTGTCTAACGATCTTGTTTTTCAAAACATGCAAAGGGTGTATCTCTCCGTCTAGCGCTCGGCCAGCCGGGGTCGAGCGACACGTGTCGCCTGTCTCGCTAGCGAGGCGCCGCACCGCCGCGCCCGCCGGTACAGGTTTGAACGCAACAACGGAGAACGAGACGTAAATATTACCGCAATAACGTTTTTATGACTATGCTTTGACGCGTTTTTTTCTCATTTATACATATATACATATTTTATTGATACACACCCATACATAAGTACATCAATTTTGATTTTTGATATAGGCAATGTCGCCAACGTAAGTAGAAGTCGCTCATCGGAAAAATGCTTGTATCTAAAAAATAAAGAGGAACATAACTTTTTTTCTACGGAACAATGCGGCACAAAACTAATTCAATGGACTGGCATCGATAAAATTTCAAAATTCCAAAAAGCTGCCCCTCCTCGGAAAATTGCTTATATCTTCGAAAATTGATCGGAACAAAACTTTTTCTCAACGGATCAAAACGATACAAAACTAACACAAAACTTTGGCATCGAAAAAAATTCAAAATTCTAATGTGGTGGGGCTGGCATATCCCCAGCCCTTCCTCAAAAAAACGGCTATATCTCGCGAACGGAAGCGGAACAAAACTTTTTCTATACGGAACAATTCGACACAAAACTAACACAAAACTTTGGTATATTGAGATATTTCAAAATCTGCCATGATGGGGCTGGAGAAATGCACCTTCTCTTGTTCCTGCAGCATCACGAGGTGTCAACAAATAGCCCTGCAGGGGTAGCCACTGATATTTGTGATGCCCATAGCGTCTCTGCGCTAAATCAACTTTTAGTGGGCAGTCATTGAAAATGGCAGTATTGTAGACAGTTTCAGGCTATCCTGTAGGCTGTATCACATGGTTGATGTTTAATGTAGCATTCTGATGTGTACAATTGATGGCTCCAATCACACCAGGAATGGCAGTGATGGAATAGAAATTCTTTACTCAGCGCAGCTAAACAGTTCGTTTTACTTTTGTACACTTTAATCGTGTCTCCAAGCTTGTTAAATGCTCCAGTCACATAAAAGAGTAGAGCTAATAAAAGTTAAGTTTTTTCTACCAGTGGAAAGATTTCTCCAACCCCTGGTATCAAAAACCGCACATAACCGCATCTTAAAATTGATGCCAGGCAGGGTAGTGAATGGATGAACCCCGAATCATCCTGAGAGGTGCAGCAACTTTATCATCACCAACATTGGAATCCAATGACAAAGAAGATGACCAGCCCGTCATTCTAAAAATAACTAAGAACTGTGTAAATACATCAATTATTATAATAATGTAATCAATTATTAAAACTACTTATCTAAAGTTGAAAATAACCTCGCACTTTCTTGTCAACTGCATTAATTGATGGTTGTTGATTCATTAAGGTATTGACATATTAAAATTGTCTTGACGAATGATTAAACTCTTAATCGACCTCTCTGCAACACTTAACCAACCAACTGAGATAACACATTAGCTCAATCGGCAACTTTTCATGATATGGTATTGTGCAACACTTAACGTATTATTTACTGTAATTAATCAACGTCGCGAGTTAGTCGGTCTTCGTGCAATCAGCCCTTAACTTTTAGTATACTTACCTTGTTTATTACTGTAAAAAAATCCACAAAAATGAGGCATCAGTAATCTTAAAAACTTTATTTACAAGACAAAGATACAAATACATAATTAAACATTAATTAATTATTTACCAAAACTAAAAACCTAAATGAAAAAAAAGAACCTAAAGCTCTACAAAATTACGCAAAAGCATCCTCCCTATCAGCGCCAGCCCCATCACCATCTTCCAACGAGGAGAAATTCAAGAAATGCGCTGGTCTATGTACCTCATGATAGAACTCTTTTGGATTTGCCAATTGCAATTCATACTTCATATTCGGATCATGCCGGACGCCCATAAAGTTATAATTCCAACTACCCTGCGCGGGAACCATAAAGAACCCAAGGAAACGATCAGACAACAACATCTGGACTTTTTCGTAGTGACTCGGTAGGTATCCCTTCGGATTATTTCCTTTATCGGTATTCTGTCTGCCCCACTCGTAACCGCTTGGCGTCAACTTATAAGCGGTAAGGGAACATGAGCCAGGTGTGAAGGAACAAGTTATTATAATTGTCTTTTCTCCGTCCCAACTGGGGTTGTCTGCCATCAGTCGCGAGTGTGTGCTAATATCTTGCGGGGATAATTGCGGCAACTCGTTTGGTTGCGTGTGAATCCAACCCAGGGGTTCCATATCCTTCAGGAACGGATGATTCGGCGGAACGTGAGGAATGTGAACAGTCTGATGCGTTCCCCACTGCGGGGGTAAGACTACGCATCGTAATTCCTTGACTTGTGGGTTATCTGGTGGGCTCACTCCATATAAGAATGCGCAAATCTGAAAAGAATAATCTGCTTTAAAAATGAGGTAGGTAGATTCAGTTAGACTTTTTGATGATTCTAATAACCTATATTGAAAATGAACTAAAACTGGTCCCACAAATAAAGACATTTAGTTTTTTAATCTTTGGAGTTCAGCAGCGCTTATTATCCAACTTCTGTACGATTTCTCTACAGAAATCCATAAAGAAGCTGCCAACCTACATCATTGTTGGCTTCAGGACCCCTGCGCGACTCATCATTACAACCAAAGCATTTTTCGCTAAAACTTTAATGACAATAAAATGAAAATAAATTCTAATTTATCTATAATGATCTAAAAATGCTGAAACAGTAAAACTAAAATAATTGAATTTAAAAAAGTTTAGAATATGATTAATTGTTGGTTTATACAGGATGTGGCTGACTACTTCTGGTTTATTTTGGCTATCAAAACTAGTACCTAATGATGGATATTATCAAGTTATTAAAAAAATTTAAAACCGTATTCATATGATTCTGGATAATCTAATGATTTGGTATACTATTATTAAGGCAAGCCACTATAGACCAGGGGTCAGAAATATTGGCAAAAACCATAGATATTCTTATAATCTTACCTGTGCCCGCAAATCAGAAATAGTAACAAACTTCTTCAGCACGTTCTTCGGCAAAATGTATGTATACCCGGTCTCCTTAATATCATCGGAACTAACGTAGATGTGGTTCGTCCTGAGATGTAGATTCGTCGCGGAAATCGCCCTAACACGCCACTCGGTCTTCGAGCTGAACGTCTGCGTTTCGTAATTACTCGTCGTGCTCGTGATAATTTCGTCACCGTGCTTATTGACCGTCCTCGTAGTAGTGGCTGTCAATTGCGACTGCTCCTTCGTCTGCTTCTCAATCTCGGCGATCTGCTGCCTCTGCGCCGATGGTGCGCTGATCTCCATACCCAAGATGATGTCCCTAATTTCGGACTGGGTCAGGGAGGCGACGTTCACGTTATTCTTCTTTCCGTAATCGGCCAGGATCAAGTCCTTCAGTTGGACTTCCACCTTTATCCATTCGTCGTCGGAGAGCGTCGGCCAGATGTGGTGAGGTTCCGTGATGGTAGTCTTATCTGGTTTTAGAATCACCTGCAAATAAAGAAGAGAAATGATGCTAACAAATTATTGAAGGTTATTGACAGAGCTTGAGATACATTTACAAATTGGAACGTTCAGTTCTGTAAAACGTATTCTTCAAAACAGCTCGCACCAGTTGGAACGATGTTGCCAGATTTTTTCAAAAACAAATTCTAGAAACTGAAGTTTATGGTCCATTTTGTAAAGCGTTATAAACCGTTCGCGCCGGCAAGAATATGGTTAAAGGTAAAGTTTTTCAAAATACATCAATAAAACTTTCAATATACGACAATAAAACTTGCTTTTGGGCATTTGTTTCTGAAATATAAACATTTGACAAGGATAGTCTGAAAGTTTCGGAAAGAAATTCTAAAATCTGGCCGAGTTATAAATTGTTCTAGAAAACGTCATCAACTGCTCACACCAGTGATACTGGGCATTTGTTTCCGGAACAAACATTTGTAAAGCAGTGCCAAAAATACTAAATTTTTCAATAAATTATTTTTACATACCTTGGTACGTTCAGTGTTGACATGCAACGCCCTCAATATCAAAATTAGCCTCGAGAACGCCGTGTATGAGGAGATCGTCTTCAACCAGTCATCATAAAGATTGAAAAGCACCATCTGCGGCTCGGTAGCCTTTAAGATCAAATCTCCAAACTTCTCCACCTTCAAGCAAGCCTGGAATGGTAACTGGAGCTCCGAGCCCTTGATGACAATATTCGGGAAATCGAGCAGATGCACCTCCAAGGGATCCAGCATTCCCTTTCGGGTTACGATGATCTGCTTTGGCTGCTCCTCCACAGGCAATGATCGAATGAGCGCAGCCACTTCTTCGGCCGTCTTCCACTTGGCCAACTGGCCTAACCGTTTCTGACCGGCCCATACCGACGTGTGGATAATCTTCAAGAAAAGTTGCCCGGTCCTCGGATTAAAGATGAAGATTGCCCCGTTTATGGGTTTTGTCGTCAAATTTCCTTCAAAGGTTTTGTGGATGGTTACTCTGTAGACGTTGGTGTCATCAACAAACCAGATAATTTGATTGGAGAATAACTCTCCGTAGTTCTGGCTGGATAAGTAGGGTTCTGTAGGTTCACTGGAATACAGTTGTAAAGCTTTTCGGATTCTCTCTCGTAAGACGTACAAAGCCGGATTAGCCTTCATTATTTTGGCCATGGCTTGCTGGATGAGAGGCTTGCAGCCGGGGAACCAATTTCCGTAAGCGCTGTGCAAATTATAAGCTAAATCGATGGCTATTAGAACCCCGGTCGGGGATGGGTAGATACTCATATTGTCTGTGGTATAATCCAAAAACTTCGCTCTCGCGTATCTCTCAACGTCATGGGAATCGTAATCACCCCATCTCAATTGGACGTCGATCCAATACTTCTGCGTAGTTGTGTTATCCATGGTATCCTTGGTATCAGCTAATAACGACGGTCTGGAGACGTTCCACTTATAAGCTGAGAAGAGAAGTATGTCCGCGCAAGACGAATTCATCTTGTACGATTTCCTCGGATGGATGGTCTCCTTCTGGACGGTTTCTATTTCCAAAGCGTCGAGCTCTTGATCGAAAACTTGACACAAGTCCATCACGATCGATTCGTGGACCTTCTGCCACAGATGGGCTCGGAATATCTGGATGAGTGAGATCTTCAATGTGGGAATTTTGCCGTGCATGAATATGCCCGTAAGGTCGAGTTGCACTTGGAAACCGACGTACACGTTTGCCCTGTTTATCGTCGGGGACCACCATAGCGTGAAGCGACGGTTCGGGATCTGGTTCAAACCGGATCTTTGGGCGTTTGTCAGTTTCTTGTATTTCATGGATTCTTCGAAACCTGATGCTTTTTCCCTGTGTAAGAAAAAGAATAACTTTAAGACAAGTGTTTTGGTGTTCTGGTTTTAGTATAAACGCCTTCTTGAAGACTCCAGTAATGGCCATCTGTTATTCTTTCAATATGTGAATATTCACTTTAAAATGACACCAGCAAAACTTAAGCCACCAAAATTGCAAACAATAGTATGTATTCGAAGAAATAAATTAGTTAATGGATAATAAGAAAATGTGGAAAGAAAAATAAATTTTTCAAAGTTGACAAAGTTGGAATTGCTTATGTTCGAATACTGACATCCTTTCTGGAAGTAACAAATTAGCCGTAAAAGTTCTACTGCCTTGGTATCTCAACTGGACCAGCACGCAACCGGAAATTAGGAGGTTACTGGTTTAAATCCAGGCCGAGGTATTTTTTCCACAAACTATCAATCCTCAGCTGGATTAATTATTGTTTCGTTTTCCTAATTTAGTTCTCTATGTAGGTACTGCTGAGGTTTCACGTAAGAATCATTTCTTTGAATTTGAACACTGTAAACTTTTACTTGAAACTGTGCATATTCTAAACAGTTTACACATTAGAATGATTCAAAAAATAAAATGAATGAAAATGATGAAGTTTTGGGCCTTGTATCAGAGTTCTTAAAAACCTAATCAAGTACCTTAATTACTCTACAGAATGTCTCAAACTTAAACCAAAACATGTGTTAAATAGGGCACATGTTTTTTCTCTTCAAAATTCTTTGGTTAAGTAATAACCTTGATAATTTTCTTTGTGTCCAGATCATTGGTTAAATTGGTTAAAAAATATTAAAGAAACAATATGTCAACTTTTGAAACTTACTTTTTAGATTATTTCAATACCAAGGCGTATAGACCAGAGTTTCTTAAACTCTTGGAATCGTTTTGGACCAGATTACCTTTTTTCACAACAATCAATGAAATAATTCAACTAATTCATCACATGAAAATTAAATATGCCTTCACTGTACATTCTTGATGATTTTATCATAAATTTTCATCCCAACTCACCAGAAAAGACCTTCCCAAGTCGGGAAATAGGTACCCTTAAATAGCGTGTGTTCCAAAATGCCTTCGACTCCACCCAACGCTTGGATCATATCGGTCCTATAATTATTCAAGTTCCACAGCTTGCCGTCGTGTCTCTGATGCGTCCACCAGAAAGGATTCTGCTTCAGCACCTGATACTGCTTAAACTCAGTCCTTATTCGCCAGCCTTTATCGTAGGCAAGCGTGTGTCTGTCCTTCTGGAACAGGGTGTTTATCCGGGGAATACCGCGATCCCAAGAGTCCTCAAGGTCTTCCAAAGTTAACCTCCTGTTCTGCGCGCCCGCTTCTTGCCTTTTCAGCGCGTACTCCGCCCAGACGCGCTGGGAATCAATAAATTCCGATTCCCATGGCTGGATGTAACGGTACAAATTTGGGATGAGTTGATCCTCGTCGTGGCTCATACCGGAGCGGAAATGGGTGATACCGACGTCCGTTTGTTTCGACCAACGTAAATCCGACTGAAAATTTTAGAAAACTACGTTAAATTTTCTTATGGGTTAAAATTTTTTACAATCTTACCTGTGGGATTAATACGTGACCCATTGACAGCATTCCAAGTCCTCCCAACTCCTTAGGAGTGTAAAATACAACGGGAGGGAATCTGCTGGGCATTTTTGAGTTGAGGCCGATCTTAATACGTGTTTGGATCTTGTTCTCGCATTTTACGAGTAGGTCTAGGAGCTCTTGGGTGTTGACTACAGCCTCACGGAAGTATGTCATGAGACCTATCAAAGCTGTATTCCATTTGTTCACAATCTAAATTAAAAGAAGAAACTATTATTACAGATAAGAAAATTAACAAAAAAATTAAATGGTTACTTGTCTCAAATATAAATGACTTTCTTTTTTCAATCTTTATTGCTGGTGTTCAGTAACGCATATTATCCAACCTCAATACGATTTCTCTACAGAAATCCATAAAGAGGTTGCCAACCTACACTATTGTTGGCTTCAGGACCCCTGCGCGACTCATCATAACAACCAAACTAGACAAATAATGCGCGAAATCAATAATTACTTTCGTTAATAATTTTACTGACCTTTGTGAATGTAGTTGAACCGGAAGCCATCAAAATTTGACGGACACGATTGTGGAATCTGCTCATGGACTCGTCATCGACACGCAGGAAACATTGAGCGGTACGTTCTTTGCTACCTTCGTGTTGTAAATTCCAAACACCGTCTCGGTGGGTGAACTCCTCATGTTGTGTTCGACACTAAAGATAAATAGAATAAGATATTATATTTGGATGAATTTGCAAAGTTTTGATGAATTTCAAAACCAATTAGAGAGCTTAATGCATGTTCTTATTAATCACAAAATTCGTCCAGTACAAAACCCAGATGTTCTCAAATACGTGATACATGAGCAAAATAAAAATATAAACACATAAATATATTGAGCTCTGATATAAAATTCTAAATTGACTTGGCAAAAAAACACATTGCGTTTCAGCTAAATATGGACATTCACCAATATACAACAAGAACAATTAAACATATCCATCGGCACCAGTGCATTTTATATATTATGCAAAACAGTTCAATTATTACCAATATTGTTGTATACAACTAAAAACCTCCCGCAAGTGTACTGGTCTAGTCATTTCAGTTAATTCAAATACTAGTTAGCTAAATGTTTTGAATTTTGATTACTCTGCAGTACTTTTTCCTCTAAAATTAAACATGGTGTGTAAAAAATACTGTTTATTCTTTGTGTACCTGGAATGGACAAGCAAGTCACCACAAAATTTGCTGGTTTGTGTTCGTTCCTATAATTCTAACTTTTAAATAATTAAAGAATTGAATAGTTCTATGAAAACACATTAATATTTAATTTTATTATACAGTTATGTCAAAATAAATGAATGTCTTTTACATTTCATTTATTTCTATTTTTTTTGGGCAAAATAACACTAACAAGAATGACAGTTTCAATGCTTAATTATGTCGCAAATTGATAATTGACTAGTGGATACAAAGTTATTTGCTTGCAATAACAATAATAAAAGTTTTTTAGCAACCCTAAAAACTTTGTCTGATTATTATTGTACCTTCAATTTCAATTACTTATATATTTAAATGACAATACACTAAATCACAAATTTGCAGAATAGACACTTGCACAATAAAAAGTTCAGAATTGTTTGATAAAAATTTGCTGAATTGTTACCATATATTTGACAACATTGGTGTTCAGTAGCGCATATTATCCAACCTCCATACGATCTCTCTACAGAAATCCATAAGGAGATTGCCAACCTACACTATTGTTGGCTTCAGGACCCCTGCGCGACTCATCATCACAACCAATGCAAATAAAGTATAATTGTCACGTTTTAAAATGATTTAATCGGGAAACAAATACTTGATGTAAAAAACAATGTACATCGTCGCATAATTCATTTTAATCTAAAGATATGAAAAAGTTTTTTATGTTAAAACTATCCGATTTTATAATTTTATTTTATTAAAGTGCATCTGTGTACAGTATAGTATAAAATTCATTGTCCCTTACCTTCGGCAGTATACGACACTCAAATCCGCACATGTTAAACAGGAGATTTGGATTATCCTTCGAGTACACACTGACAAAACTATTCTCCCACTGTATCGTAGTCACAGATCGTGGCAATCTATTTTTTATATCCCAGAACACAGCTCGTCCCCTAAAGACAACACAAAAAAGAAAACACCAACAATCAACTACAATTCTAAATTACCAAACAAATCAATACTCACAAGTTAACATCGTGCTTCATCAACCTCATTCTAGCATCCCTCGGCCAGCACTTCTTATTATTATACCCGACAATATTCTCGTTATTCGGGTCAGGATGTTCCGTCAAATACCTCTGGATCAGTTCGCGCGCCTCTTCAGCGGAGAACCTAAAGAACATGTGAATCCTATCGACGTACCGGCAATACAACCTGATCGGGTGGCAACTCTCGGTCGGAATATCCTGATAGGTTAGGAAATCGTTCGGCATCTGCGGGGGCCCCGCCATCTCGCTAGCCCTCTGCAAGCCCAAAACGAGCAAATCCAACACCAAGCCGTAGTATTGTGTGACGAACGACGCAAATTGCAAACCGCGAATTATGCCGTAACTGTTCGTGTGGTTCATATCTTTATAATTGATGACGACGTTGTTCTTCGCCGTCATATAATCGGCGATGTTGTGATCGACGATCAGACGTAGGAGTCTGTTGAGGAGCGTCAAGTCAATTTTCTCGTAGAGCTTTTCGAATTTGGATTCGAGGAGGACGTTGCATTCACCCTCGGCTACGTCCCAAACATCTTGGAGGTTGTTTATGCCCTGACACCATTTGTAGACTAGTAGGGGCGGCGGTTCAGTGTCCGAGGGTTTCACCCATGGCGGGAAGAGGCGACGTTTGTCCGCTTCGTACCAGAGGTACTGGTCTAAGTAGGCGTCGGTTATTTTCTCTAATGGTTCGACGTCGTAGACAGGTATTAGGTGGCTGTATAAATCCATGAATTCTATTCCAACCTAGGAGGGCAGAGAAAGAACTGATTGAACAAAATTGTAATAACAAAGTTGAATTACTGTTATATAATATAGAAATACAGAGATTCAGATTAACTGATTTGATGAAAGTTTTGTATTTGTACAATGCAATTGAAGTTTGGAGGCTTATTAGCACCAATAAAAGATACATTCAAATATGCAAGTGCTGATGGCTCATTTAAAATAAAGTATATCCTATTTTTTCGTCCGTCTCGAAGCATAAAATTTTTTGTTGTTATTACTTATTTTCTCTATGTTAGAAGGTAAATTTGCCCACAGTCTCCTTAATACATATAACATTATACAAGCGGTCTCATTTTATAGAAAATTGAACAAAAAAATCTAAATATTCGCTTTTTCATTCCACGGTGACGTGTCACACCCGTCACGCCCGTTTGATGATTATAAATAAGAATTGGACATTTTATTTTTATTCTGATGCAACACCATATTGACCCTTTGTTAATTTTTTGATGTTCCCACAAAACAATGCTTATATGAAAGCTTGAACCTAGAATTTAAGAATTATTATAAAGCGGAAACCCACAGAACAACTTTGTGAAACGTAGGACATGTTTTTTTAACCAGATTTAGCCTGACGTTTAGTTTTTCTTGTTTTAGCCAAAGCTCAAAAAGTTGAACGTTTCATTTCAGCATACTTAAAGAATTCTGTCACGTCTTGTTACTTTTTTGGAGGGCTGTTTCTGCGCTATTTTTGGATCTTTTTGTGCAGTTTTTTTCTAACATTAGGGTAAGTTTTTTTTTTCTAAGAATAATAGAACCTTAGACCTTGGAAATTAATCATAAAAGAAAATAATCAATATCAATACAATCTAAAAACCTCAGGGCAACCTGACAGAATTTGGTAAGTAGGCAGGAATAAAACTTGAATGTTGAACTTCAGAGCTATGAATATACTAGTAAGAAAATTATCTTCAACCGGGCCAGTTACAATTCCCCCCCACCGTAAAATCTTTTTGATGTGGAATTTGAAAAAATGGAGTTAACCGATATTACCCACTCAGGAACTTGTCCTTTCTTTTTAAAATATAAGCTTGTATACCAAATTTCAGATCAATAGCTCCAAAATTATGGCAGTTATAACGTAAATTAAACAAAAATTGAGTTAACCGATTTTGCCCATTCACGAACTTGTCCACCAGACCACCAGTTTCTCCTTGTACCTTGAGAGTACTTGAGAACCCCACCACAAAATGTCTCAAACTAACACATTTTTTTTTCAAATTTTCGAAAGCTTGTGAATTTGTTTACGATGTGTGAAAGGAGAAAATAGATAAACACTAATTTTATGTTGGCGACTTTCTTTTTAAAGCTTTTGCAAATACATCTGATATTAGGTTTGTTAAAATTGAGATAATAGTTATAACAATATATCAACACCATAAAATTAACTACATAAGAACCAATTCTTGCATAGTTAAACAGCCAGTTTAAACCAAATTAACTCTAAATTGACATTGTTCATTTGAGTCGCAAGTTTTATTTATGAAACATAGGTGTTCAGTACCGCATATTATCCAACCTCAATAAGATTTCTCTACAGAAATCAATAAAGAAGTTGCCAACCTACATCATTGTTGGCTTCAGGACCCCTGCGCGACTCATCATAACAACCAATATGCACATTTCTTGTTCAAATAATAAAAAAGTATTCAATATAGATATCCAAAAACTGCCATTTAATATATTATACGTTAAAACTTAACTAACCTCCTTAAATGCACGTTGCGTCAACAGATGACGCTTAATCCTAGACAGAGCCTCGTGAGGATTATCGTATGCTTGCTCAATCAGACCCAATTCTTCTCTCTGGCTCTGATTCAAACGGGATTTCACGCTGTAGGCCTCTTTTAGTCGCTCCAGAGCCAAAATCAGCAATTTCGTGTCATGCTTATATGAGAGAGGTGGAAAAGGTATCGGAGCAAATCTTCTGGATTCCAACCAATGCACAGTCGTGGTGTAAATGGCTACGGCTTCCTCTGGTGAAATGTACGGACCATCCTTGATAAGAAATAAAAGAATTAGCATAATAAAATAACTAATAGCAAAAAAAAAGTAAACGTTCATTTTTAGTAAGTTGCATAACAATAATAGGGAACTAAACAGCTTGGAAAGTATCTTTATTCACTTGAATAGAGATAAATTAATAAATTCAGACAGGGGTCCTATACCTAGTTCGCCATTGTTTGACCTGCTTTAATTAAAACATGTTTTTTACGCTTCAATGATCAAAATTCACTGAGGCGTGAACAACAAATGGGTATATATAGGATAATTTTTAACATGGACGTCACTTCCACTAGTGATTTGCTTGGAGAATATCCAGTAAAGATACTATGAAGTGCTAATCTCTCTTTTTCTTTTTTTAGGTTCTACTGAAGATGGCAACATAGTTGCTGAAATACGTATTTAGGTTTCTAAAATACTTGTTGTGGTTAGGGGTTTATAATTTTATTATTAAGTTCGCCACAGTCTCCAAAATATTGTTATTAACATGGCTTCCCGGTCAACGGAGTTAAATAGATATAGTTCACTTAGTACTAAGATTTGTAAAATAGGTGCAGATATTTCATTTCTAAAGAAATCCAAAAATAAATGTTTGTTTCCTAAATTTCTTCATATTAATTTAAATGTTAAGTCAAGATTCACAGAATCCTTGACGTTGTTTGCTAAAAGAAAATGGCTTGATTTGGAAATTAAATATCTATACGCAAAAAGAAGTAGGTTAGAGTTAGAAAAATATAATTTGCATTTAAAACTTTGTAAAGATCTTTCAGATCTCAATTACCAACAATGGTTAGTGTTTCAACAAAACATGTACGAAATCATCAATCACAAAATGGATAAGGTTAATTTCAACCATAGGAAGAAACTCTCTTTGCTATCTCAACGAAACAGTGATGTTTTGTTGAAACAATTTCCAACTAAGAATTTAGATTGTAACATAGTTATTAATGAATCTTCTGAGTCCTTCTCAAAAACTGAAATTAACTTTCTGAATAAAGGCTTAAAATACAACTTGCCTAATAAAAGGATGCCTACCATAGAGTTAATATCAGGAATTGAATCTTCAATTAGCCAATGTAATGACACCACAAAAGCTGCAATCAGGAGCTCTTGTAAAAATCAGCTTTTAATGAATCAACAGGACTTTAAAGTTAGTAATGAATGTAAAGATCAATACAAAATTATTGAAGGACTCAAGAAGAAGAATTGTTTCTATCTTAAGGCTGACAAAGGTAATAAGGTGGTCATATTGGATAAAGCGGATTATTTTGATAGGATTGATAACTTAATTGCAAATGGTCCTTATAAGGAAATCAAGAAAAACCCACTGCCCAAACTAGTCCGTCAAATAAATAGTACGCTGTCCAGTTGTCCTAATCTTATCACCCGCCAAACTAGATTTAAACTCAAAGTTTCCAATCCTACTGTACCTAGATTATATGTTCTCCCCAAAATTCACAAACCTGGTAAATCAGTGAGACCTATTGTATCAGGTATTAACTCACCTACTTACCAGTTAGCGAAATGGTTATCGAATGAGTTCAACAATTTACCTGTTCCTCAACCAAGCTTCTCTGTTAATAACTCATTGGAGTTTATCAATAAGGTTAACAATATAAAATTAGAGGATGGCGAATTGTTGATTTCATTTGATGTTGCTTCACTGTTTCCTAGTGTGCCTATTCCGGAAACTTTGGAGTTTCTTGGGGAATTATTGTGCAATAACAACTTTGACCCGTCAGAAATAGATGAATATGTAAGATTGACTGCCCTTTGTATGTCTCAAAATTGTTTTCAAATAAACGGAAAGTTTTTTGAACAACTTGAGGGAACTGCAATGGGTAACTGTCTCTCACCTTTTATTGCCAACTTGTTTATGAGCAGATTTGAAACCAATGTAAAGTCTATAGCACCATATTTCCCTAAGACTTGGGTTAGGTATGTCGACGATATTTTTGCCATTTTTGACACCAAGAAGTGCAGTATTCAAGATTTTCTTCTCGTTTTGAATTCTAAGTTCAACACCATTAACTTTACTGTAGAACAAGAAGTTAACGGCCAACTTCCATTTTTAGATACTCTGGTAGTCAGGAATAGCAAAAATATAATAGAAATTGACGTGTATCGGAAAGGTACTAACACAATCAGGTTTATCCCTAATGATTCGCAGCATCCTTTTCAACAAAAATTGTCTTTTATTAGTTGTTTAGTAAATAGGTTATTGAAATTTCCATTGTCCGCAGATAGATATCAGCAAGAATTATTGTTTATTAAGAATGTTGTCATATATAATGGGTACCCTGAGAAAATAGTTGATAGAATGATTAAGAAGCAGAATCAAAAAATGTATGTAAATCAAATATCTACTTTAAATACTTTGTCTGTAGAAAAGAAGAATTATGTTAAAATACCGTTCGATCGTGTATATACAAGGGGTTTGAGAAGTATTTTTACATCACAAAATCTCTGTTTAGCATATTCGACTCATAATAGCATAAAGAACCTTCTTGGAAACCCAAAGGATAAGGTAGATGTACTTGATAAATCTGGTATATATTGTATCAAATGTCATGACTGTGAAAAAGAATACGTAGGCCAGACTAGAAGAACAATTTTAACTAGGTTCAAAGAACATGTAGCTCATTTTAAATATAATCGTTTTGAAAAATCTAGTGTGGCTCAACATATTTTAGACACAGGTCATAAAGTAGTTGTAGATGACTTAAAACTTGTAAAAGCTGTGTCAAATAATAGGGAACTAAACAGCTTGGAAAGTATCTTTATTCACTTGAATAGAGATAAATTAATAAATTCAGACAGGGGTCCTATACCTAGTTCGCCATTGTTTGACCTGCTTTAATTAAAACATGTTTTTTACGCTTCAATGATCAAAATTCACTGAGGCGTGAACAACAAATGGGTATATATAGGATAATTTTTAACATGGACGTCACTTCCACTAGTGATTTGCTTGGAGAATATCCAGTAAAGATCCTATGAAGTGCTAATCTCTCTTTTTCTTTTTTTAGGTTCTACTGAAGATGGCAACATAGTTGCTGAAATACGTATTTAGGTTTCTAAAATACTTGTTGTGGTTAGGGGTTTATAATTTTATTATTAGTAAGTTGCAGTTGTGTTCAGTAGCACATATATCCAACCTAAATACAATTCCTCTACAGAAATTCATAAATAAGTTGCCAACCACATTATTGTTGGCTTCAGGACCCCTGCGCGACTCATCATAACAACCAGCTCAAACAATAATCATAAAAAAAAAAAAAAATAAAACTACATACCTTCAAGTAATTATGTTGGCGTTCCTGTTCAGCCTTAAGATAAAGCCTAGTGAGTCGACCCAAGTTCTTCTTGCAAACGGTCTTATCGACCGTTGCTCCTCTCCTGATCCTCTCGCGATTGTAATGGGCGGTATTGGTCCACCAATCGGCTTTCATCTTCACGTATCTGAGGATCATGTTCTCGATGGGGATGGGCAAACCAGGCACCTTCCATGGAATGTTCGCTTTCCAGCATCTCCAAGCTTCTGAGAGATGCTGAAGAATGGTCCTGGCCTTATTCTGCTTGATGCCCTCGGGCATCATGTCGACGATGTCGTGCATGACGGACGCTCGCAACTCGAGGTCGAAGTGGGACTCGACGCGCTGCTTCGTGACCGTCTTTGCCACGCCTTTCGAGTGACGTCCCTCGAACTGACGGGATAGTAGATTGCCCAGCCATCTTTCGAGCAGAGGGGTTATTCCTCTCATGAAGAACAACCACACCCTCCAGCCTGGTGCCCAGAAGCCGCAACCTGGACCTTTTCCTACAGGACCCTTAAAAGTTAAGAATAGGTACATATTGTTAACAATCTAAATCCATTACCAAAATTATTTGCTATTATTAAATATTACGATAAGTAGTAAATAAAAAGATTTTAGAAATTCTGGAACTTTTTTTTCAATATTTTGTTAATATGTATTTGTTTTCTCGGGAATTATACTGACAACAATCTTATTTATATTGTATTATTGAGTATTTGTCCTAATTTTGGATTTGCCCTATTAACTGACCATTGACGTTTCTTTGCCGTATCTGAGAATGTGTAATTGATGAAGTTGATAGGAAAAACTTGAAAAATGTCTCTTCTATTACCTGCACTTTTGTTCACATCTACTATAAAAGAAACAAAAAGATTGCAAAATGTCAGAAAATGTATATACTTGAAAAACTTAAATGTGCACCCCTGGCAAGTTTCAAGAAGAGCCTCCTTCTAGGAAAAACGTGGCTTCCAAATAGAGTTAGGCTAGCCGTTTTTGGTTCAAATGTAATAATAATAATAATAATATTTATTCTGTAAACCAACAATTCAGTGTAGAACAGGACAATATTTGAATCAATTCAAAAAAGAAATAATATGATAAACAACTTAATGCATAATAATTATGATAAATTATAGAATTCAAAATTGTGACATTCAAAATATTCATGTAAGTATACTATAGAACGCATTCAAGAGACGGTATTTTTTAAATTTAATTTTAAAGTTTTTGTTCGGGACGTTGCGTAGTCCTTCGGGTAGATGGTTGTATAACTTCAGCCTCTGAATTACCACTCCCTGTAAATGCTTGCAGATGCGGTTTGTGGGATTTTGAGCTGTTTTGTGCTATTGCCTCTCGTGTCATATTGATGGTTAGTTTCATATATGGAGAATATTTCGTTGTATACCCTATTCACGATAAGAACATAGTAGTGGGGGGTGGAAACTGAGCCCGATTTACACTGAAGCAATATGCTGTCAAGAGCGGCAAATAGAAAGGTTATGTCACGACAATGGTGTTTGGAAATTAATTTCGGATGATAGTTAAAAGATGTTTGACAAACGGGAATTAATTTCACTACTAATGTAGTTGTGCGTACGGGTACCTGCGTCGATTTTCTGATATACACGGTTATAACCTAAAGTTGGATAAAATAAATATAACCTATAAATTTATTGGTTGTATAGAAGAGTGAAACGTGATAGAAGCTTGTATATTTGCACTTTTCATATTGTTTACATAATGTAATTGTTAGGTGGACGAGAACGGTATTAGTACGGCTATTAGCAGCTGCAGCAATAATTGTAATGAGTCTCACTGACTTTTACTGGACAAAAGAAATCATTGAAAATTGACAGACCTGAAACGACAAAGAAAAGTTCTAAAAAGAACTGAGTTTGATTTGAATCGATTTTTAGTTGAAAATAAATTCGAAAGACTACAATTTATTCCAAACACAACGAAAATCTGACGCAAATGACATGACGTTTCAAAATTCAAGTTAGATACATTCTTCTTTACCGACATTTCATTTGACAATTCAGTTGTTGGCGCGTGTTGGCTGGTGTAAACTTGGTTCAACTTTCAGCCAATCACAAGCCGCAAATTATAGCCCTATCTTATTCAACGCTTTATTCTTAAAGTGAATAGACTATAGTACGTTTTTATAAAGACTGCACACTCCCACACGTAGATCGAAGGTACGGTAAGTAATGATAAATAATGATATATAAAATACCAGCTCAAAGGTTAAACTTTACAGGCATCTAATCATGTGACAACTTTGGCAGTAATGAAACATCATATGAAAAGGTAGTCGCTGGTTTTACTCTTCACAGCTTTAAATTCAAGCATCAATAATTTATTTCAGCCTACTTAGAGAATTTGCCATGACATTAGAAGGTAAAACTTCGATAAAATTAAAGAGTCTTCTTTGTGTTTTTCAACATTACTTGTAAATTTTAAAAAAATCTAGAGTTGGTACAATTTTGTAAGTAGGCTCAAATAAAAGCTATGAAATATATGAGAAGAGGCATTTTTTTTAGTTTGCCCACTTTATTCACAAACTTGTGACCAGTTTATGAGTCATATCAACCAACTCTAAAAATGTTCGACAGTTTAGATTAGACTTTTAAAAAGTGTACATATCATCCATCAGAATAGCTAAAAAAATAATTTATGAATAAATAATCTGCTCTAAAGGACATTCCATTTTCTTTTATATTTAGGGGTTGATATTCTATTCATTCTGTTTGATTGTGATTTAAGTTTCTTACATAAATTCGAAATAAATAAATTTCTAAACAAAAATTGTAGGTTTATGTAACATCCAAATTTACCAATACCATTTTTGGAATATTATTAGACTACAAATATTCACAAGAAGAAAAAAAAAAAAACTTACGGTGTTAAATCTGTAGTAAATCAAGTGCTTCAAATCCTTGCACATCCGAATCTGCCTCATCAGCTTATACTTGTATCGGTACATACCGGTCAGCTGACCGACGTGCGCGAAAATATACTGCAAACCGTCGGACAATTGAAAAGCGTCGACGTTATTCAGCCGATACTGCACGTGCGAATCGATAATCAACTTGGTCAATCGCAAAATCTCCCTGCACAAGTGGAAGGCATTTCCGAACCTGGACTTCTTCCTCTCCTTCGTCGTCAACGTCTTCACCGGCTTCAAATTGAAGTTATAATCCAAATGGAGATAGTTCAAGTTCTTACGATGAATCAGCAGATTCAACATATTATAGCCCTGACGGCAAACTTGCAGACCAGCCTCAACCCAATCAAGTGTTGTAGTTTGGAAGAATTTTGTGGCCTTGAACGACCTGAAGAGATACCTCTTCTTCTGGGCTTTTGGCGGGCGATGCTTCAACGCGTTTAACACGAAATATTTCAAGAGCTTCTGGTAGCTGACGCGAACCTTTACGGGTTGGCCAGGTGGGCAATGTTCCTTGTACCAACACTTGACGAGTGGGATATCGATTGCTCTCCGGCAACGGCCTGAAAAAAAAAAATAAATAATAAATTTGTTGACCACATGCAGAATTTCAACTTGATTCGACATTGCGAAGTAGGTAAAATAGCGATTACAAGAGTTAAACCTAACAAACAAACAAACTAGTAAAGTTAATATAAATGTAGTAATAAAATAACGTATTATAATTGTTAATGAAAAATTATTTTTAGACAATAGCTAACCTGATCGTAAATTGAATGGCCTGGGTGCCCAAAGTAATGATATCCCATTAGCTGTATTATCGGTATACAAAGGTGTCTCTTGTAGGAAAGGTTGGACGTGTTCCGGTAACAAATACTCTTCATCGTCTTCAGGAAGGGGTTCCAAACTTTTAACCGCATGTCTATGTGAAATAGGATTGATCAGCGGATCAAAGTAAAATGCAGGCAAATCGGGGTCCTCAGTTTTAATGAAAACCACGTTTGGCGTATGATACCTAGAAGAAAAGATAACTATTTAACGATAATATTAGTTTGTAGATGTTGGTAGTGCGATAACAGTGAACATGTGGTATAGAGAAATCTGTATGTGACGTTCAACCACTCTGTCTTGACTTCGCAACAGAGGTAATATCAAATCACGAGTAATGTGCCACACTGCTAGGATTGTACTATGTATGAGATCATAGTATAATAAAACAAGTGTGAAATCTGCCACATTTATGTTTGCAAGTTCTGGAACAAACTAGGAATCAGCAATAAATGCATCAAAAATGATTATATACCTTTAATCCGCAAACATCAAAGTAATTTCTTTGGTACACTCAAAGAAAAAATATAGTAGGATTCTAGATCTTAACATGGGAATATAACAAAAGAAAGTAATTGTTTGAGGTATTTTGTTAGGGTATAAAGAATTTATAGGTGGTCTTTGAAATGCACCAAAGAACCGGGCTACTTGATTAACTTTTTATAAAATTTCTGCCACAGCCCCACAAATGTTTTAAATAACCAAAATTACTCTGCTAAACTTTCAACTCATACGGAATAAAAAAAAAACTAGCCTCCAGCAAAGTCTCATAAAAAAATTAAAGAGGTTAATTTAAAGTAAAAAAACAATAAATATTAGCCATCAAGAATATTATTATATGTAACCATTTTGGAGTGAGAAAAAGTGAACACAATAAAAACACAATCTTTGCTTTTCGAGTAATTTTAGCGTGGAGGCTAAATAAAAGTATAAACGAATATAAAATCATTAAAAACTCCGCTTTTTTTACAAGAATGTTGCAAATTGCTCTACTGGGAAGGTAGAATCGCGAAAATAGTGCACCATATCACTACGTATCTCACCATATTTATTATCATATAAATTTGTCATATGTGTCACCATCTTTCATTTAATCTATTTGCTTTTGACTCTAAAATTATGTGAGCAAATACTTCTCGTCATCTTTTTGAAGCGAATGCGTGACTTTTCGAATGGAGTGGGGATATCACCGGTTGCCCGTATCTACGAGCAAGTTTGCTTATTGCTAAGAACAATAACACACGCGCCACGCCCATTCATTCCCATACGTTTGATTGAAAAGTATGGGCGTGGCGCGTGCGTTATTGTTCTTAGCAACAATCAAACTTGCTCCTAGATACGAACCAGAGGGCAACCGGTGATAACCCCACTCCATTCGAAATTCCTCGCTTTTGCTTCAAAAAGATGACGAGAGTATACTCCCAGGGCTTCTTAAAGTGTTGGTTGCGACCCATTTGGAGCGGAGCGCAGGACGACAGCGCAAGCAGTTTGAAAAGCACAATTCTAGACGGTACTTAGAAAATTATTCAGTCGTTTCTAATTTTTTTTATTTAATATAATAAAATCAAGCTATATCCCAAGTAAAATGTGCGATATGTGAATTAAAAAAATGTTTTATAACATAATCTTGTAAAATTATTATAATTCCTGATTTCAATTCAAATTTCCAATGTCCATCATTTTTAATTACGGAGGTGTTGCTTCAGAGACACACCCTGTACTGGACCGATATTGAGATTTGAGATACTGCTTTCCATTTTAACATTTGACCAACTTTACTCAACGTTACTCAGAAATTTAGCAACTTCTTATTTTTCAACTACCCTGTATGATAAATCAAAATTCTGGTTATAAACCTTTCAGAGCATCCAAAATACTGAATTTTTTTCGAGAAATTTCACTTGTGACACAGTGTATTGCCACACGTCAAATTTACTTGAATCTGTGTCTTCTATAAAAAAAGTCATTGGGATAAAAAAGAACAAATTGTAGAAAATACATATGGCTTTATAACAGAGTATTTGGGATGTTGGCCAAATTCCATAATTTATCAAAATGGTATTTCAAAGTTGATCTATTTTCATTATAATAAGTTGCATTTTTGTGTTAAAAAGCATATGAGAATCAAATTACTAGTAAAAGTTCTTATCACAAATCTTTAGTAAAATATTAGTTAGGCATTTATTTTGCAGTATAAACCAAGTTTGCAGATAATCTACCACAGTTAGGTTCGTTTCTTTATGCTCAGTAACATATCAGATGATCCCAATTATTCAGAAAACAAGTCAAAGGTTATTTTGGTGAATATTGAACATACAAACAAAAATCTTTTAAATGCATTATTTGCTTCATTTTCATCCAATTAGAAAAGAATAATTCATTTGTAGATTCCTTTGTTTTTGCTTTATTTTTCTAAGACAGAGCATTATCACAAATACTAGACCCAATATAATAAAACTACCAGAAAATATGAACCAACCAACGTAGAAAATAACTATTTACAGCAGTCAATTTTAATACAAACTTGTACTCACCAAGATAAGTGAACAAAATGCGGCATATTGTTATACAAGTAGGGAAACGCAATCCTGTACTCTGTCCTGACAGGTTGACGAATGATGATCTTATGAATATCATTAAATTCATTCCAATCTTCATCCCTACAAAACAAAAAACAAATTACCAGCTAATCTTCATCACCCAGCAACATCCAACTTACGCAGGATTCATATCCTTAATCAGAGGTTCAAACTTTGGCCCGCCGGGTATGGCCATGTTCAGCGCTTTCGCGGTAAAGAAACTCTTCGTGTCAAACAGATAGAAATAGTTCGAATCGACCAAATCGGTCAGAAGTTGATTTGCCAACCTGTATAACGTTGCCATCATCGGCAGTGTTAAATTCCATTTGCGGTACGTAGGTCCATTGACGTACCTGAAAAAAAGAGGCGAAGTGTAAGTTCTAAAGAGAAAATGTTTGTATATTCAGCGTATTACTTAGTTCCAACTAAAGGTTTGTGGTCGTAAAGCCACTTGCTAACAGCTGCGTCTTCTTCAGTGTCCAAATCGATCTGGATAGCTTCTAAAGGCTCAACGTCTAGAACGTTGTCAGCGTAATCCAGCGGGGGTTCCTCGTCATCAAAGGGAGGGAAACGCATACGTTTGAAATGTCTACGGTCCCTTTTTTCTCGACGCATCATAATCCATATAGTGCTGCAAATGAGTTAGTAGATTGTTACCTATTTACAAACATAAGTCATCACTGTATTTAACTAAATTTAATGGTTAACAGTGGTCGATGGACTAAACTAAAATGTACCTCCGTCCTCCACCCTTCGAAAACAAAAATAAAACTGTTGTAAAGCTAATGTTATGTAAAAACATAAATAAGCATATACAAAAACATAAAAATACAAATTGAAACTAAATGAAAGTGTATTTGAAAACTGCAGGCAAAACATAAAAAATTATTATTTTTTTATTTACTACCGCAATTAATATATTAATAAAAAAAAACACCAAAAAATAGTTTACTAGCAAAAATAACTATTATTTGCATATCCTAAGTGTTTGACAAAAAATCAAAAACATTATTTTTCGTCTTTTACAGTAGTAAACTACTACATATACGTTTTTTATGGTACATTCGTCACTACCTTTACGTTTTTTACTATTAACTTAATTTTATTCATGTTACTATCTTGATTTTACGTTGGTAAGAAAATTACGGGTTTTATGGTAAATTCACCACTAACTTTAAATTTTTAAATATTAACTAGTTTTAAATATGTTACTATCTTGTATTAGATCAATAGAGGATTCTACAATTGAACATTTGCCGTAATATTAAGATAATAATTAATCCAGGTGAGGACACATTTTTGGAAAAATTGTCCTGGATTTGAACACGGAACCTTTACAATCTCCAGTCTGGAGCTCTAATCAATTGAGCTAGCAAGGTCAGACAAAACTGAAAAGCAATTTGTCACGTCAAGGAAGAACATGCCAAATATTGAAATTGATATTGTTTTAAGTTGCTAAGCTCGCCAGTTTTGAAAAAATGATAAAAATATAAGTGGATATGATTAAAAGGGCAGTCGTTACATGTCCAAAATGAATAAATGACAAAATTATTTTTCTACACAATTCCGAAAAACTAATCTACGACTTTAAAAAATTCTTGCGTTTTTAATCAAAATTAAGTTTTTTATCAACTTTTTGAGCAAAAAAGTATTAGACAAATTTGCTAATTTTGAATATTTTTCAACAATTCTAGTTTAGGCATATGTCTTGTAGTTAACTTTTAGTGTGGTTAGACCAGAATGTACCTTTAAGGGCCACTATTTAATACTGTAAGAGTCTCAGTTTTTCTTTATCATGATTATGTCACTTTTTTATGTAATTTGGGTTTCATATATTAGCCCTGAATAATTGAGTTAATTCCAACTAATATTGTTGTGCTTCTATAGCTTATTAATTTTCTAGTCAGACTTTTTATTACATGCTCAATGTAATAAAAAACAAAACCAACTTATTTAATCAGTCTATAATAATAATAATAATCAGTGATTAAGAGTTGTGAGGCTTTCTGCAACCGACCATAAGGATAATTTAACCAATATCTAAACCTCAAAATATTATTTCATTGAATTAATTCTATTCTGTTATTCAACAAACATTCATCATTTTTAGAGTGCAGGGTCTTTCTCTAGGGACTGAGAAAGATGAGATGGCCCTCTAACTCAGAAACAAGTTTAGCAAAAACTACATTACTGAAATTTAACTTCAAAAGTAAAAAATTGCAATTTTAGTTTATACAGAAGTGTTCTGATGCGTCAAATTGTAATATTTGCATCTTTATACCCAAAAATTAAATTAAATTTAGGAGCCCTTAGGCGCATTTAATTTAACCTTTAATGTCCTCAATATATAATAAAATAATAAACTGTTTTATCGTTCAAGAATAACGACAAAAACAAAATATGTTGCAAATTTAGAATAACATAAAAGTCACTTACCCCCATTGAGCAATATAGACTGGCTCAACAACCCAAGGAATTTCATTTACGAATGTTATGGCACCGGTAATATGGTACAAAACCTTAACGTCTCTGATTTGTTCCCAAGGCATGGGCATATTTTCAAGCAGCTTCATAACTGCGTGCGGCATATATTTTAACGCTCTAAAAAATATTATTAATAACTCCTGTCTAACTGCAAAAAAAAAGAACACACGTACCCCAAATAAACACGTTTGTCGTGTCTGTATTTTCGACTGCTCATGTCTCCGTGGTCTCGGATGATTTTGCGAATATGCTCCGGGGGCATATCTTCCTTCTGCGCATCGACAAAGCCTAGCTTTCTTTTGTCGGCAAATCTTTTCGACTGCAGTTGATGCCATTTTTGAGCTGGAAGAAACAAATATTTCATATTTAATTTTGGTGAAAAATGGTAGCAGTGAAATAACAACAGCAGAAGGAATAGGTTAGAAAGTAAGAATAAAACTTTTATTTTTAGTATCAAACGTGTTTTGGTTCATTTATGAATACATAACAGAACAATAAGACGAGTGAATAGAACTTTCCAAAGTAAGACAAATGACAAATAAAATCTTTTAGCTGCAGCAATTTACCAGAAGAATCTATCAAACGGTCCAGAAAAAAAATGTGATGAGCAGTTTATATAATATAGCAGTGGTCAAGCAAACTTTTTTGATTTTTGCTTTCAAAAATTTTAAAATTACAGTATTTTTTCAATAATGACTCTTATTGCCTTTAAGTGGTATCTTTTCAATTATTGCTATGTGCAGTTAACAGAGGAACATGATTTTCGCCTATGAATTTCCAAAGACTGATTTGGAAGTGGAATCAACGTTTTTTTAAAGAAGCAAAGGTTGATGCAAAGGTCGAGGTTGATGCAAAAGATAAAACAAAAATTGCCTAAAATCTAAAGACAAACAGGTGTGATACTTCATTGAAATCAGAAACGAAAAGTACTGAAATTCCTTGTAAAAACATACAAGTTTGGGAAACACTCTAAATTCCTGTTTTGTTCTTAAAAACCAAAATAAATAAAGAGTTTATTTTTAGTTAGATATAACTGATTAGTATAAAAATGCTAATCTTTGTTTCAGTTCAAGCATGCATAAAAAGCATATACATAACATATTTAAATTTCATAAGTTGCCAAACCCCCAAGTATATTGTGTACCTCCTTGGGGTACATGTACCCGATTTTGAAGACCAATGCAATATAGGACTCTTGAGCATCAGAACAATCTGATTCATATCGAAAATGCTTTTCCTGTATCTCGACGTGCTATAATATTGACTTCTCTGTTGAACATGAATAACAGAAATGAAAAATAAACATTATCTGTGATACAGTCTAAGAATTCAATAGCTTGTTTCGCCAACTTGACTTCAAGAAACTCATTGAGTGATTTTGTAACAGAAATGCTCTATCTTTTCTTATAACGCTTTAATTTGAAGGCAAAATAATAGTTTGAGTTACGATATTAGACATAAATGTAGTTCACAGATATTTGTTCAAATCAAATATTTTACTTACAACTTTCCAATATAAGTATAAATTAGTAGACAATGTCCCTACATATTTATATTAAATCCCTTTTCCACATATTATCCACAGTGCTACAATTATTTTACAGTCGCAATTTACACGACCCAGGTAAAGTTAGAGAAATATTACTGAACTCCTTTTTTAATTAATTTACATTTTACACTTTTAAAGCCCTGAGAAAGGACCTTAAGATTTCAAAATATGACTTTATCTGTGATAGTAGCTGCTCTATAGTATTTCATAAACTTCCATTTCGTATAATTTCAATTTTATCATTTTCGTCTCTCTATCTTACCAGCAATAGACAGCCATGTGCAAAGTGGAGTATAACGTTCATATAATATTTGTTTGTGTTAAAGATAACCAATTGTGTTGATAATTACCTTTTTCTTGGAGTTTATCCTCGGTCATCACATCCGATTTTGGATGAGGCGGAGGAATCTGCTGTTGAAGAGCGTGAGCATGAGCTTGAGCTGCAGCAACTTGAGCTTGGGCATGAGCCGCCGCAAGTTGCTGCTGGGCCATCATTGTGGCCCAGGGATTGGGCCCCAATATGTATGGCGGCAACGACATAGCTGCAAAAAATGAATACGTTAAAATATACGAAATACCCGCGCACAGACTACTGTCCCTTTATGCCATTACAATTTTGATATCGTAGTAGGTAAAATTTCAATAAAACGCACTTACCGATTAACTTATTATCAATCTAACCATACTATTTCGGAATTCACAAACAAACTAACCAACCAAACGAACACGCTACGTTTATTTTTGACGAATTCTAATGGATATCGATTCTATCATATGCACTGCCTGTATTTAACATCTCTCTGCTGTGCTCCTATGTTACCGACCGAGCAGGACTAAAAAAATAAATCTAATTTTCTTTATTTACATTACGTACTGTATGATTATTATGAACTATTAGATTTCTAACCATTTCTAATTGAAATTGTATATTATATTATTCGTAAACCATTAAAAAATATCGGTCAATTACAAAGCAGTTCTATCAAATACGCCAGTTTGCATTTTCTAGTAAATGGCCGCCACAAATTAAAATCAATTGAGTGAAGTTGACGACGATCAACGACGAGTCTGCAAAAATGTCCGAAATAATAATATCTGCCAAAGCGTACTGTAAAATAATACTGCACGCTGCAAAGTACAGCCACTGTTCCATAAATGGCGTCCTCCTAGCTAAATCCAATTCCACAAAATCCAAAGATTTGGAGTTTGTAGATGCAGTGCCCTTATTTCATGGAACACTTAACCTCACTCCCATGGCAGAAATTGCTTTGACAGAGGTAAAATTCTATATTAATAAACTTACTCTTCGATTAGTTTTAGCAGAGATAGTTCCTAAATTAATTTTGTTGTTCTGTACTCCTTATGTTTTACTATGTTAAGTATACCCTCTGTTACATTATAAGCGAAATATCTGTTATAGTTTCGGGCATACTTTAAATATTTAATGATTACAGTCATTTTTAGATTGATCAATATGCTAGTCAGTTGGGCCTTGTAATTGCCGGTTATTATACTGCGCATGAAAACGTGAGGGAGTGTTCTTTCGAACGAGCAAATCATAAAATTGCTGAGAAGATTGCAGAGAATTTTGGCTCGTCATGCTTGGTTGTAGTAAGTTATAATAAGAGATAATAATTATATAGATAGTTGATGAATATCACAATTGTTTTTATTTTTAGGTTGAAAATCAAAAGCTAAATATGAAAGTTGACACAGTGGCGTTGAAGGTAGCGCAGTATTCTGATGGAAAATATAAGCCTATCGATATCAGCAAGGTCACATCAAAAGATACTTTAACAGTTTGCTCGCAACTACTTAGTAAGAGGGCTACTTCAAGTTTAGTAGATTTTGATAATCATTTGGACGATATTACCCAGGATTGGAAAAATGAATTTCTTAATGATGAAATTGAAGCTATAATATAATTGGTATTTTTATTAGAAAAAATTTTTGCATTTTTGTGCGGGAGGGCATTTGTTATATTTGATTTAATGTATTTATTATTTTACGTCAGTGTATTACCTGTTATTTTGTCAGACCAATATATGTCGTTCACCATTCCAAAAAAGAGTATTCTTGTCCATTCTTCTTGCATCTTTCTAGAATTTGTTTGACAAACATGATACATTAGTTGAGATGTAAGTAATTGTGCTCCAGGTTATCTGTAAATATTACTAAATAACACGCCAGTATATAAAAATCTTTCCTTTATTTAAAACAATATTCATCAACATTTGACAAACTATATATCGCATGTAACTATTATAATATCCCATTACAAAGAATACAATATGTAAAATTATGTTTATAACGGTATATGTGCAAATAAAAATGTGATTGTTGTTAATTGTGCTTTAACATTCTTACAAAATACTGTCATTGATCATAATCCTACAAAAATAAGTTCATTCAGCCAAAAACACTGATGTGCATTTTAATATTAGTTTTTCTATAATATTTGTTAAATCTAAACTAAACAATAACAGTAATATGAACATACACATATCACAAATTGTAAACATAGAAAAACTAGTAAACCGCAATATGTATAGCCCAATTAGAAAATGTATTAAAATATCTACGTACATACACAAATTGATTTGAAACGCTTCTATATGAATCCGCGGTATACAGCGCTAACATAAATTTATCACAGACACAAATAGTTTGTCCAAAATGGTCGATCGATTTCGTCTTGGCGATCCCTAAATTATAAGTTTTATTAGCCAGTTGACAGATAGAATGTTGAAGCCATAGATTCGGCTGACTTCGAACAAATTATAAATTTAAATAAGCAGTTAAGACCGTTTTTGTATTATGTTTATAGCATAGAGTAGTACCCCAGATTGTTATAGGTATATTGCGATTCACTGCAAAATCGCTCGCATAGCTGTCTACATTTTCCATCACAAAATTAGCATCCATGAGATCTTATTGATGGACATGGGTGTTGGCTTTACCTAATATTGCGCCGCTCGCATGATGTTTCTATGCGCGTGGATTAACGTATCATTTGAAGACCATTGGCATGTTCAGTTTTGTCAGCATTGTCATAGCTGTAACTAATAAAAGTTTTTGTGTAACGGGCCTAATTATTGTTCTTAGTTGTTACTAGTCTGGATTGGGACAGGACATGTCTACTAATCGCTGAAAAAAGTCAGCTGAATCATTAATTTTTCTGGGTGTGACACAAATCGGCACTGAAAAGTCAAATTATTACTGTCTTCATAAGTGCAAAAAGTGACAACTATTTTGTAGAAACGCAATACGGATGCATTGTAATAGATTTGGTTGTCTAGCTTGTAGGCTAGTAGGTTTGTTGGAGAAAAACCAAATTAATGCTGGCGCAGGCGTAGAAGAATACCCAATTGTTTTTACTGCTGCTCGAACAAACCTAATGTGCCCCAATAGACCAGGCAATAGAGCAAAAAATGACTGAGTTCGTGACAAAAATACTAGCAGGAAGCCGACGGTCCCAAGTCACGTGGAACAGTCCGTAGATGTATTGTGATATGTTTCCTACTCACAAATATCATTTCTTAATTTGTTATAAACAAAAAACCTCAAAAAAGCATGTGTTTTTTCGTTTTTCGCCTGTAAAAGTTGAACCGCTGGAGGAATCTTGTTGCTGTCAACAGACCAATTGTAGAGAATGAAAAGGCGAAAAAAGTAAACCCTGCACGGACTCGATTGAGTTATTATTAACGGAGGAAATTCGGAAAAACCGGAAAAAATCTGCGTTTTGTAAAAAATTCATAACTACGCCATTTTCAAAGCTGTAGCGGAGGCTTTGCGCGTGAAAGTAGCGATTGGTAGGTGCTTTGAGTGTGGACAACCCAGACGTTGTCCGATGAATAGTTTTTGCATAATTGCGATTTAAATATTTTTATGCAATATGGTTCGGCGAGCCTGGATGCGTCGGCGGTGGTCCGATTTTAATTTTGTTAACGTATTTCGAAAGTAGAAGTATTGTGCTACAAAACGTCTATTCTGATTTTGCGTTAAAAAGTTGCAAAATAGGCGAAAAATGCTTTCAAATAATACCGAAAACTGAACCGCGCTCCAAAACGGTCGAGTAGTGGGGTAGGCGGCCGACTCGGGGAAACGCGCAACGCGCTGAGATTACTATAGATACGCGCTTCCCCGCGTCTGCCTCCTCCCCCACTACTCGACCGTTTTGGAGCGCGGTGCAGTTTTCAATCTTATTTGAAAGCATTTTTGCATATTTTGCAACATTTTAACGAAAAATCAGAATACACGTTTTGTAGCACAATATTTCCACATTCGAAATACGTTCAAAAAATTAAAATCGGACCACCTCCGACGCATCCAGGTTCGCCGAACTATATTGCATAAAAAACAATCAAATCGCAATAGTGCAAAAAGTGATCATCGGACAACGCCTGGGTTGTGCACACTCAAAGTACCCATCAATCGCTACTTTGTCGCGAAAAGCCTCCGCTACTACTTTAAAAATCGCGGAGTTCTGAAATTTTGAAAAAAACGTAGATTTTTCCGGTTTTCCCGAATTTCCTCCGTCAGTTTTAATGCGATCAAGTCCGTGTAAGGTTTATTTTTCTCGTCTTTTCATTCTCTACAACTGGTCTGTTGACAGCAACAAGATTCCTCCATCGGTTCAGTTGTTACAGGTGAAAAACGAAAAAACACACGTTTTTTTGAGGTTTTTTGTTTATAACAAATTTACAAATGATATTTGTGAGTAGGAAACATATCACAATACATCTACGGACTGTTCCACGTGACTTGGGACCGACGGCTTCCTGCTAGTATTTTTGTCACACAAGAATCTCTGTTGCCTGGTCTACAAGTATTTTTTTGTTCAAAGGGGTCCAAAGGAACCCGTTTGTTTACTCTTAGCATTTTTCAACGATTTTGCAAATGAACCGAAATTCTGACCGAAATCAGACGAAATTCTGAATAATTTATGTCTATGACATTTTTTAGTAAAATTGATAGCTGCTTGAGCAAATTCTATTTCATCGAAATCGCTCGACTGCATTAAAACTAGTTAGCCAGGGTTTGACAGATATTTTGATTCTATTGAGAGTATTGTCAAAACATCAGAGTTGGACATAGTTTAACACTGCTGTATACAGGGTGATTTTGAATAACATGCTAATATTTAAGTCGTGAGCCCATTTTGAGGAAAAAAAAATTATGAACATATGTCCTAAACGTCTTAACTTTTGAACTACAGGGTGCTAAAGTTTTAAGAAAAAAATAATTTTTTTATGATAACTTTGGTACGACTCTGGATATTTTTGTAAAACGTAGTTCGCAGCTTTTATGCATCAAAATTAAATTAAATAAATAAAAATTAAATTTTTTTTGTAAGAGGTTTGGAAATGCAAATGAACGTTTTTATTTTTTATGCGAAAACCGAACGTTAAACAAAAAAAAAAGATCAAGGGACCAGATTTTGTAAGAAAGGAATGAGGATTGCAATAATAATTTTTACTTAAAAAAACAGTGGCGTATCACTTTTCTCTTTGATATGATTCAGTACAAACCCCGCACGAACGCCACTGGCAAGAATAAAAAAATATGTTGTACAGCAGAAAATGCCTTTTGATGCATAGAAGATGCGTACTACGTTTCACAAAAATATCTATATCCTAGTAGTACAAAAGTTATCATAAAAAATAATGTTTTCTTAAAACTTTAGCCCCAGTAGTTGCAAAGTTAAGACCTTTAAAACATATGTTCATATGATTTTTTCCCTCAAAATGGACCCAAGCATAACCTCCTTAAATATTAGCATGTTTACTATTCTTGATTAAGAAACACCAGTAGTTTGATTAAGTCATGTGTCACATCAGATTTTTTCTCAATGATTTTGGTAGATCATTTAATTGTCAAAATGGCATTGAAAATATGGCAACCCCATATGGCCTTTCTCAGTTTTAGAGAAAATAAGCCTATGTGAATTGAATATGAAAGTGCGTTTTTGGTAGAATTAATTGCCCTGAAAACGAATCTGGACTCCAAAATGTTCTATCGCGCAAGGTTTTCGAAAAAGGGGGAAGAGTGTCAAAAACGATATTTTGCTAATTTTTACAAATTTATACCAGTTGAACCTATTGTCCTAGAAACCTCAAAATAGTCTCATAGTAAACCTTAATCTTTACACTTTTACCTGAAATCTCAAAAGTTAGTTCCCAAATGCTTTTGAAGCATTTGCAGCAATTCTTTAAACGGGTTGCGGACGACTCCTTAATAGAAGCGTAGCAAACCGCAATAACTTACGGTGATATGCCACTTTTGAGCTCAGATACTAAACATAAATTATGTGATTTACCTTTAAGACAATATCAGTATACAAAATAGGGGGTTAAATATGCATATTTTGGTACGTAATTAAAAATCGACATGTCCGAGGATTTTTTCAAATAACATACGTTCGAGATTTTGCCATGTCACAAAAGAAAATCAGTTATCTTGTCGCAGGAAATTCAAGTGCGTCCGAAAGTCAACCGAATCTACGGTGTATGTAATATACCAAGACTACAAAGAAAATGTAGTCATAATAACTTCGGCATCTTTCTATAGTAATAGCCTGTGCTGAACAACAATTATTTGGCTGAATAATCGCATTATGGTACGTTATACCATTCTTATTCATTCTTATCAATCTTATTCATAGGTACTCGCATGTTTAAAATTTTTAATGAAGATCCCATTTTGTGTAAGAATATGGAAAAAGTTGCAGGGATATAAAATGTTTAATATAGGTACATTTATAAGCACTAACCTTGAACATAGTACCCCCACATTACATACAGCACAAGTACAACCATGTTTTTAATATGAGGAGGCGTTATGCAGCCCGTGTAAAAGGTGTAAATTTGAAAATATCGCCCCATATCGGTGTGTAGAGATAAAATATATGGGCGAAGGAAATATAACAACAATTATATAATATATTACCATTGATATAATAACAATAATCGACACCAGTTGCCTGCAACCATTTTGCCATTAACAATGCTCATAATATAACTTTCCGCCATTTTGGATCGCCATTTCATTAATCTGTCGTCGTTTTTCTATATATTTTGCGACTAAAACAAGATACCTTTTAGGTATGCATTCATATACACTATAAAAATATGTATAACTTTAATAAGGTACAGATTTATATGTGTGGCCCTCAATCTTGTACATACAACAATAAATAACTTAGTTTACCATCAAATGTGTTTGTTATGTTTGTAAATCTTTGTAACGTCAAGCAAAAGAATGATGGAGGCATATTAAGCACTTTCTTTTTAAGGCAAATGTTATTGCTAACAATACAATTTGAAAAATAATTTGTCATTTTATAACTTCAATAGTCGCCCAATAGTCTTTCTACATTCTCAACATTAACATTTTTAAATTTTATTCTACCAGCCCATTTTGTTAAAGGCTTGTGCATTTTTGTCTTCGTTTTTAAAGTTTAACAGTGCACCTGGCCATATAACTACCATTTACAACAACTTTCAAAAGATACGTATATAGGGTGATTAGTAATTATTGATTAATACCAATTCATTCTTAAGCTTTCATTTCTTGTGAATCCAAAATAGATCATGAAAGAGCTGGTGAAAAATCAAACATTATCAAGTCCTTGTGCATGATTATCGCATTTTTGGTCAAGCAAATTAAAGATCTAAACACCCAAACCTAGATAAACTATCACCGTCATATAAACTATGCAATCTAATTCTTTATTCTAACAAATAAAAGGGCATTTTCGCTGGTCGCTGAATAGTTCTCAATGCCCTCTAATATACGTATAAAATAGCTACAACCATCAATTTATTTATAGCTTAAGATATTGCTTTTATGTATTCGTGACGTGAATCTATGGACAACTACAATAAAAATTCAACTTATCACCTCATATGATCTTACCTTAAGATTATCACAGTGAATAATGATTTTAGCCAGTGGTTGCATTTTTAAATGATGATCATGCACGCATTTTCACAACTTAGCAATTTAATACAATGTCATCGTTTACATCAGGTATTAATATTACGAATTAGTTTACTGAAAATTCTGGCCAATTTTGATTGAATATTTGTTTTGCCATAATATTCTTCTTACTCCAAATCCTAATTTCATTCATTTTTCGGGTTTGATCAATCTTGAGATCACAAATGTACCTAAATCACCTAAATCTATCAATTTTGGACTCAAATCGTGTCAAGTTACGTCAGACTATCAGTAGCTGACCATCTAGTGTCGTTCAACGATACCAACATTGGTATTTTCAGCATAAAACACGATTGCCGTATGGTCATTGGAGGGATTTACAGGAAATATATTTTCCACAAATAGGATGACGGAATATTTAAAATTCCATTTCCATAATACCAACTTCAAACATAACCTCCTCCTAAAACCGCTTAGCAAAAAACATGAAGCTTCAGCATCATCCAATATCGCATTATGGAAATCTCCAGTATCTGGAGAAACATAATTATTCTTTCGGTTACTATCCGAGCAAATCTTGCATTAAAAACTTTGTATCAACTAGTAGTAAAAAGCTCCCTAGTTTGTCAAGTGTTTACTATAAGTCGTCCTCTTTTATTGACTGTGTGGAGTTCTTTCTTGGAGATCGTCCTCGGAAACGTCTCGGAGAAACTGGAGGTGTCGAAGCGGGGGTGCAGGGTGCTGTTAACGTTCCACTTGCTGCTGACAAATCCAATCTCGAACCGGCTCTGGACGGCGGAGCTGACCCTGAAAATGCAACGCAAACATTGTGATTGTAATCATAATACGCTGGTTATGTTTGCTTTAATCTTGTGCAATTATTTACTGAAGGTAGTGGAAGAATTTCACGCAGAACTACCCAGATAAGAATCTTGCACGCAACCGTCACGGCTTGCATTTGTGCACACGCATCGATGAGATCGTATTGATGGACACGGGATAAATGCACGGGTGCGAGCGATATCGCCTCGTATTGTGCCGTTCACCTGACGTTTTCACGCTACGCTAGGAAAATCACTTAATAACAGTTTTGTTATTTTGGTATAGCAGTCGCCAAGAGCAGAAGCCGAAGCTGAAGAACTAACATAAGATAAAGGCATCGAAAATCAGGGATCTATACCAGATATCGCAGACAAAAAGTGATTGTTGGTATATGCAACTGTTAAGTACGTGCACTAATAGGAAAAAGTGAGAACCTCTTTCACATGTGTATGCAACATAGGTACGTAATACGTACGTATGACAGTCTAGTTGGAACAACGCCCTAACCATCATTCTATCTATAGCATGATGGTTGAATATAGTGAGATCCAATCTTCTAAACTATAGGCACGTAGGTGTGTTAAACCATTTGCAACTAGCGACAAAACAAAAAAAAAGTGGACGAAATAATCTGGACCATGACCAAGCAGTGTGTGTACTGTGTAGTGCCCAAGCAGTGTTTATGCAAAAATATTTCTAAAGATTTTCTGCTTTTTTTGTAACTTTGGTTTTGTGCTGGTTGCTAAGTTGCTAGGTCTCGTTTAAACGGACGTTTGGGTTAAACATTTCAACAGTGTTATTACACAGAAGAAAATTTGAGAAAATTTAGACTTTGATCAACTAAGAGAACTGGTTGGCTTTCCATAAAGCATTTGACACTATTAGCTCCAGAGCGTGCTTGAAGCAATACAAGAGCCGCATTGGATGAAGTGGACGCATAGAGATATTCTAGGTTTATATTATAACACAAAACCGCTATATTGAATCTGAAGCTACACGACGACATACATACAGCAAATCAAAGTCGAGAGAGACGCAACACTTGGTGTTATTTCAGTGTCTCCAAAAGTATTTAGGCTTTGCAACTGTCTCATTGACGTTTCTCGATCATCTCTGACGTCACACATACGTCATACATATGTCAACCATACGAAATCACATTTGCTAGAGGTGGCCGACATTGTGCCATTCGATCCGTTTTTAGATGATACCGGAGTGACCATACGACCCAAATTGTGCAGGATTATCTCACATTCTAGTACATACTATCTTCCGCATTATTGCCGCAAAAAGGTTCCCACTTTTGGGGGTTTTCGTCAAAACTTGTAGGTAGTTCCGGGCAAGAAAGGCACTAAAATCCGCCGATCTTTCAACACTGTCATATACCATAAATTATTTGACCTGATGGAATTCTCTAAGTAGGCTGAAATGAAATGATATTACAGCTATGAAGCGAATAACCAGGGACAACAAAGCACTGGCACGCTAAAAAGCCTATACCACTTAAAAGAAATGTCACATTGTTTTTCCTTCATAGCCTTAACTTAAACGTTTAGCTTTCATTTCATCCTACGTAGAGAATTTTATAACGTCGCATTATCGTTTTTTATCCCTTCAGGATTTGTTTTCAGCATGTTCCCATAAAAATCAAAATCGACGAGTTTTTCCACAACATAACACGAGAATGTACAAACAATTTAGGGTTGAAGTTTTGAACTGAGAACCCCAAGGACTCGTAAAAATGTGTCTTCTATTTGAGAACAGAGGATGTTTCAGAAATAACGGCTAACCTTTACGGAGCATATCCGCCAAGGACAGAGAAGCAATTTTGGTCTAATAACGTATAGTCTCAGTAAGTACGTAGGCTTTCACGGCCAGAAACATTTAAAAAATAAATTGCTTCCGCGTTAGGCCAAGATTCGCAAATGCTGACGTTTCGCGAACCATGTTACTCGCTTCTCCAGAGCTAACGGAATACTGAGTCAGTATGGTCTATTTCAAATATTTAAGTACCATTAAAATGGTATTGAAGAAATCGTCTAAGGCCAAATGTACGGTTGCATATGGTTGCAAATGTACGTACGAACATTATTCAATTGAAAATTAGAGAGATTAGTACATACCTAATCCAGAAATGTGATACGGATTTGCTAACATTGTGATTGCAAAGCGATATCCGTCGAACAAAACAAACAGGGTTAACACAGCAATTGCGCGTAGCGGCCGATCAAAGGTATGTCACATTCTAGCCATACAATTGCCAAATCACCACACAAACACAAGCACATCAAGATTCCACAAGCCAAAGGATTCTTATTCTTGATAAACGTACGTAGGTATCAACCTGGCGAATGTAGATCATTATCGCACTAAGCGAGAAAGGCCGGAGTGGAAGGGAGACGGATATGTTCTCGGCGGCGTTGGTTTGTCACCAGTTGCAACACAACTGTGGTAAAGTGTTGTCGATTTTCTTGCACTGAACAGGGACGGACTCCATCTTTCTATATTAATTTTCTAAAAAATGAGTTGGAACCCTGTATTATAAAGAGTAATAGTCAATTGTCCCGTATCCCCATCGGCAAATATGGTCACTTTACGTTAGACGTGTATAGAGCCACACCACCCAATAATATTCACCAAATGTAATGAGGAGCAACACCTATCATTAGTAATCTGGTTTTGCCAAGGTACTTTTTGGCTAGAAGTAGATAAATCAGAAACTTTTAGACTTGCAAATATTGATGTGCAATGAGACATGAGACAAGACTCAAATGAATCTGGGCTGGGCATGTCGCCAGGCTTAGAGACAAAATGTCTACCAAAGAAGTGTTAGAGTGGAGTGACAATATAAATAATATTGTTGATAATTGCATGAACAATCACAAGGCAGAAAAATATGAGATTTGCGTCAAACGGTTGACACGAAAGGCTAGATGATGATGATGATGAATGAGTATTTACCAGCGTAACTTCTTAAGCCTGCTGGGCCAGATTTTGGGCGAACGTTGCTAGTGCTGGGACTGCGCTTTATCTCGGACTGCGATCGACTGTTTCTTCTTCGCGAACTTCTTCGATTTCCATCCGGGGCCCTGCAAACTCCAGTTGGACACCTCTGGCCGATGCCGCACCTCCCTTCGCATATCGTTTTATCTGATAACAATCGCTCATAGTTATTGAGCATTAGGGCACACTGCTGTTCATCGGTACTAACCAATGCCAAGCTCGGGTAACGCTCCTTTAACCTCCTCCTCTCCTAAGAAAACAAACGTGATACACTGAAGACGTGATAGTGAAAACATAGCTTACCTCGGAGAGTTTCGACTCTTCAAAGTCTTGAAGTTGTTTTTGGAAGCCCATGTTAGGATTCGCGACGGATCTACCAGCTCTTACCACTTTCAGTGCTTCCTTCCAGGACAGAGTTGTGACGGACATAATGTATGCTACTGTTACCGTGACGCTACGTGACATACCGGCAAGGCTAAAACCAGAAGAACACTTCCTGTTCCTATGATATGCTACTGGATTTGTGCGCATAGCTTACCAATGAATAAGCACGTTGCCGTCGCGTAGTCTTGCAGCGTGAATGAAATCATTGCAAAGGGCGAAGTATTGCGTGAGGTTTTGGTCCGGAGAGTCTGATGCCATTACACACAGGTAATGTTTATCCTGGAAACGATGTTCCAAATGGTTCGGTTATTGCAGTTGTAAATTGAAAAATGTAAATTTCATTGGAGGAAGATCTTACCGAATGTATCTTTTTAGCTGTATCATGGATGGCAACGATATGTGTAATATTGTATTTGTCTAATTGAGCAGAATCCTTCGAGTCCCTATAGTTTCCGACGTAGAGCCCGGGTAGAACCTAGAAGAAATGTTAAAATATTTTGAGTAACCAGAAGGCATACAACTAGAAAATAGTTATAGATTTGTACATCAGTCGCAAGGGTTTTATTTTGTTGGAGTCAACAATTCCTTACGAAAGCTCGGGTCCGCGTTTGGTTAAACCTGCCTCGACAAAATAATTCTTCAGAACTACTACCGTTGAGTATTTTCCCCGAAAACATGCTCAGTATTCATATTTTAGTTAATTATTGGAAGGATAGTCCACATTAGGGTTGCCATCTTTCCAAAACATAACTGACAGGCTGACCTTGGACCTTGATTAAAGCAATGAGGAGAAAAGAAAGTGAAAGTGGTCGTTGTCTTCACAACATTGAAGTTCAAGGTTCTAGTTTTTCTTTCAGCCTACTCAGAGCATTCTACACAACTTCACAAAAATATTTGATTGAACTGCAATGCAACTAGATAGTGGTACATCCGGTTGGTTGTTATTTTTGAGTGAGACTTTAAATGAGACTTCAAAGTTAGATTTAAACAATCATATTAGGAATCTCATGACGCTTCAATGTACGGTTACTACATTGTAGATAATTTAGTATAATTATCATAATTTGCTTTTACAAGCTACAGAAGATATCGTTGTTTCTAAAATTTAGATAATAATTTGTTTCCAGGTTATGCCGTGCGTCAAAATCCATAAGTGCTGACAGAGTTAACTGAATACTCAAGACCTACCAAGGAACGGCACACATCTGCAGCTACCGCTCCCATGCGTTTTTCCGCCTGACCGCGTCAGGATCGATTTCCAAACCCTACTGTTGTCCGTGCCGTCCTCACGATTGATGTTGTAAGGATGTTTGTAAATTTGGAAGGCTTCTCTAATAAGCCTTCGATGATAAGTCCTCACCCTCATCATATTCGCGTCATCAAAGTTTATTGTGTATCCCGACTCATGGCAGTGTTCAGCAATGGCGTACTGTTGAACCTTGCCTATTCGAGTGTCTCTACTGTGCTCCTTGACTTGACATTCGATGCTTCGTCCTGTCTGTCCTACATAGCACGTTCCACACTCACATGTTTCTTGTATACTCCTTCGTTATTCAGGAGTAGTGTGATATCCTTTGGGGTAGGCAAAAGATCTTTTATGTTAGCTGGTGCTTTATACTTTAACGTGATACCTGATTTTCTCAGTAATCTACCGATTTTTTTCTGATACATCTCAAGCCTACCCTTTGACGTTCTGAAACCAAGAGAAGGGAGGGTTTTTCTCTAACATATGGCTACACCACAAAGGTATTATCCACAGTATTCAGTTAGCTCTGAAGCAGCGAGCAACGTGGTTCGCAAAATGTCAGCATTTATGAATTTTGACGCACGGTATAACCGGGAACCAATTTCTGTTTTAAATAATTCTGGCCGTTAAAGCTTACAGACTTGTTTTTAAAATTTGTCTCAATTTTTTTATTACTGCTAATTTCAATAAAATTGAGAATTTATTGTAACCCGGTGAGTAATCCACTTTCTTATTAATTAGCAACTAATTAGGCACGATTTGAACATAATAATCTGCTCGGTACAAAAAAGAACATTATATAGGTTCCCCTTTGAAATGACGTGTCTGAAGATAAGTGGTGCGTGCTATTTGAAAATCAAAAGGGTGTGTATGAAACATACTGGTCAATCGGCACTAGTTTTCGTTGTGTTTTCGACAAGATCGTGTTGTCTTCACATAAACCGATTCGGTAGACAGTAGACACCAGCATAGCGTAAAACGTCACGCAAACGGCACAATTAAGATACACAACGCTCGCATCCGAGTCCATCAATACAATCACATCAGTGCTTATGTTGTGATTCTAAAAAATCTGAACAATTGGCTCACTCACAGCAGTTTCAATAAAATATGTTAACCGCTCGTGCCGGAGCATAAACTTAAGTTTTCGAATATAGATTTACTTTTCTTTTAAACTATATATTTTATTAACTAATTATGGAACTTAACTACATAATTATGTAATGTAGATGGGCAGTTCTCTTCGGTTTCTTTTTAATTTGAATTTTTAATTACTTTGTATGAATTAAAAAGTCTCTAACCAATAGGTTATTTATTTAAAATTCCCGCGCATATGTTCTATCAGAATCATGCCATATAAATAGAATAATCGTATGATGATACAACAACCTATCTCCTTTAGTTTTTTCATTTCATTTTTCATACGTAGTAGATATTGCAAAGTAATCATACCAAAGATGCTCCGAAGATGGTCTTGTTCTTGGAATACTGCGTATTGTAGTCGTCGTTTACAACGAAGCAGAACATTTTGATATTGTGGATCGTTGCGGACGTTGTCGTTGGATTCGCACGTGAGCACTGCACGGCACACAAATGTTCACGCGGCAACGCACCGTTCAGGAATAAGCCGAATCACGAAAGCTACCACTTTCACCCCTAGCAGCCCCTAGTGCTAAAAGTGCTAAACAACCCCGTTGCCATGGTTTTCTTTGTTATGTTGTAATGGGGACAATCTGCAAGATTAATATCGCGCCAACTTTCTAGAATCGAGAACGCAAAAAATTAATATTCATTATTTTCGCATTACACGCGGTATTGTAATGTGGTTTCCATATATATATATGTATAGAGTCAAAATGAAAAATGGGTAATGACGAATAAAAAAGTATATAGCTACATACTTTAATTTTTCAAACGGAAAAGGACAAATATACACGATTTAATGATCAAACTTATTTAAGAAGATTACGTCAATAGTTTTTGTCCGATCGATGTTTTTGCCGGTTCTTTGTAACAAGTCAGATTTTCGCGCGTAATTTTCAAGAGGGAATTTGAATATGCACGGTGGTGTTTGTTTTAAGACGGATTCGAGGTTGGTATTAGCCACGAAGATTAGCGGGTGATTTTAGAGCGCAAGCGCCTGGGGCTTTGGCGCGAGAATTTAGGAAAAAAAGAAAAGCACAACCATTTTTTCTTTTTGGTATCGGGTCTTGAAAGAAGTCGACCGTTGTGCCCAATGGGGGCAGAGCCCTATCGGGCCAAGTTATGGAATAATTGTGCTGTCTTGTGTTTCTTGTTCTCAACCATTTTAAGTTGTTTATTAGAGTTTATTGGTTTATATTGTGACCATCTCTGCCAAAAGAATATTATTATTGTTTTAGAATTAACTTTCGTCTCTTTTTGTTAAGCAGTTCTGCATTTGTTCATGGTTATTTGTTTAATAGACTAGTGTTGTTTGGATCTGCGTTTTTATTATAGAATATAAACCTGTCCTTTTGTGGAGAAGCATTTATGCTTCCAAATAATTTTTGTATATTTATTGGGTCATAGTTTTCTGACAAAGTCTGTTTAGTTTTCCGAGAAAGAACCCACAGGTTTTAACCCTCCGTAAGAGAGAGAGAGAGATATTTCACGCTACCGTAAGTGAAAGTCAGGTTAGATTTCGTATTTCAAAATGGCGGGTAAGCGTCCCCTTCAGTAGAGTCATTAATTAAGTACTAATAATTAGAAGGGTGTCGCCCCCATCACATCTTATTGATGTCTTATATTGACTAAAAATCATTTTTAGACTAATCGCAACACATTTGATTCCTTTTAGAAATTTTAGATTATAACTTTCGATTATAACAAGTTGGAAAAACACGCAGTAATCCACTAAAACCCGAATACGGAATTCCACAAGGCGGAAACCTCCCACCCTTAATGTACATATTGTACACCAACGACATACAAAATATCGGGCTGAAAGGTAATCTATTCCTCTACGCCGACGATATAGCACTAATTTACCACAACAATAACCAGGAGGCACAACAATTGGACATAAACGACGACATGCAAAAATTGACAGAATGGTGCAATACTAATCTCCTGACAATAAACGAAGAAAAGACACATTATATAATCTTCAACAACAAAAAGGAAACCAAAATGTCAATATATATAAAGAATACTATAATTACTGAAGTCAAAACCATAACATATCTAGGACTAATACTACAGAGTAGTTTGAAGTGGGACGAACACGTACATAGAATAATAATAAAAAATGCTAGAATTATTGCTGCGCTGAACAAAGCAAAGAAATACATTGACTTTAAGTCAAAAATGACTATATATAACGCTCTTTTCATCCCAAACATAAACTATTTAATAAGCATTTGGGGAAATACCTCAGAGAGAAATCTCAACAAACTTCAACGCCAGAACAACAAGATATTGAAGATAATCTATAATTGGGATAAAAGAACACCAACAAGAGACGTTCTAAAGCAAAGTAAAGAAATGAGTATAAGAGAAAGAAAACAATTGAACAATATTTTACTCTTATATAAAATAAAAAATAAAATGATAAAGATCAATATAACACTAACGGAAAGCCAACATATACACAACCATATAACCAGAAATAATTCATTGCTACGAACCCACAGATTCAGATCAAAAATGACAACCAAAGAACTACTTACAGAGGCAATACACACATACAACCAACTAGACAACAATATCCAGAACCTATCATACACAACATTCAAGAGAAAGATAAAGAGCCTATTGTTAACCAAATCAACCTAAAGCATAAGTTAGGCCAATAATACACGAAACCAATGATGCCCTCAATACCAACGATTCGAGACGGTGCGACGTCGCGGCCATTCTTGAGTCGAGCAAGAGGGACGGTACCGCGTGCAAGCGATGGGTGATGCAGTGCTACACACATTGTATTTATATGTATGTAATGTAATATTGTATTATGATCAACTGTACGTACCTATATAATGAAATAAACTTACTTACTTACTACTTACTTACTAAACTTTCGTCAAAGTGAATAATATGCACATCAAAAGAATTCATTCAAATAAATTTTGTAATAATCGTCATATTTGTGGAAACCGAAATCAGGGGTAGTATAGCATCATAGAACCATTGACTGAACCACTGACCAAGAGAAAAGTCGAAAAGATGTTAGAAATTACCAAATGCTATTTGGTCATTTCTTTGTTTATTTTATATCGGCCATGATATATAAATGCTAGGTGGTTGTCAGTTTGGTTGCATATACTATTTAAACTAAACACAGCGGGCGGTAAAAGTATATAAGAAATTCATTAAAATTGACAGAATTTCCAAATTATAAAACTATTTGCAACGGATACTGACCACTGATAAATATAAAGTATAAAGTCAATGGTGTCCTGGAAAAAACATTTCTTTCTACATCATTTTTACTGTATTGATTAATGCATTCACATCTGTCTCTGACAACTTCCACTTGAATTGTCACTTGTCACAAGGTTGCACGCGTTTACTATATTTTTTTATTAATAAGCTGATTGATTTTAATTAATAGTATAATATTTGACGAGCACATAACTATAGGTATAAGTACATAAATCGCGAGCATGAACATACGAGCGATTTATATCCGTTGTGTACGAGTCGAATACGACGTTTCATCTACGAGTCATAAATTCCATTATAAATCAAATATTTTAAATGTATTTGTTAATGATGGCGAGGCGAACTGTCACATAACTGTCATCCACGTAGGTTTTGACAGACTTTGACACTAGCGTTGTACAATGATGACAGTTCGTTCAAATAATGAAGTCATTATTTGAACGAACTGTCATAAATTGAAGCCATACATATTGAAGCCACTTAAATGGAAACGGAAACTATTTTAGCCTCCATATCACTGTCAAATAGAGGCAAAAAATGTTTCTGTTACAACTTTTTGATGCGATTTCACTCAAATCAATATTGACTTAGCTAGATAAGTAGTTTTTTAAATATGCCGTCGGTAGATTTAACGAAACGCGGCAATTGAAATTTTGGCAATTAAATGGCCGTATTATTGAACACATTCCTTAATGTTTTTTTTTTTTTTTAGAAACAAAAACTAAGTAACTATTTATTGTTTTATTTATGTACCTACCCAAATTCTTCCTCTTTAAAATAATGTACCAGTTGTTCTTACTAAGTTTAATAGTTTTTTTTTTGGAGACATCGACAAAAATAGTGGAATATTTTACTAAAAATGGCAAACTCTCGAAACGTTGCTTTGTTGGGCGGTTGACACAATTTCAGAAAAACCAACCCATCAATTTAATTTTTTTCCTACATCGTATTCGTAGATTCACTCTTAAGAATAAACCGGTGTCACCTAAGTGTTCCAAAAAGACATGTAATTTGAAAATTTTCAATATTTTTTTAATAAATCTGTGTTTCGCCGTTGCGGCACAAATAGAGTTTTTCTTTTTATTATTGGCTATTGGTTTTCGACATCTTGTGTGGTTATGTAAAATTTTTAATAAGTTTAATTTTGATATTTGCTATGTTATTAGTAAAAGTTGAAAGCAAAATAGAATTGTGTATTAAAGGTTTTTAAATATTAAAAGATTGTACCTTACATTAAATTTCTTTATTACACACAGTATTTTTTTGCGGGAAAGTTTTTGCTATAAGTTGGTGTAATATTCCTCCGACGCGTAGCTATAGCTACATATATTTTTATACCTTTCTTCAAGCGAGGGGCCTCAAATATAACAATAGGTGTACGTTCGATACTCCAGGTTTGCAAAACTTGCTTTCTATTGGCTGAATTGTCACATATAAGTAAAACAACTCGGCGGTAAACACTAGAAAGCACATTTGACAAACAATAATATGACTACAAATTACTTCATTAGCTGTTGTGTGGGTACTCTATATTGACACACAAAGCGATTGTTATGGTCTGATTGGCGGGAAAACTTTGAAAATGAATCACGACTCTTGGCCAGCTTTCCTAATGTTATTCAAAGAAGCGTGTCTGAATCTCGTAATTTGGAACCAACAAAGAGCCTAGCAGGGCAGTAATGTTCCTTTATCGGATTTGGTCATAGACCAAGAATTTAATAGATAAACGAAGCAGCTTATGCTTAGCCTATAAATAGGTCATTGCCGCTGTATGTTATCTAAAATGTATTCAATGTTGTCTACGTATGGATGATTTATTACTTCACTTTTTTTACTAGCTGCTATTGCACAAGATCCAGCTTTTTTCTTACGATTAAATTTTAACTGCTACATAAATGAAAAGCCGTGCGAAAGAAACCTAAACAGAGGCTAGGGAATCGTGCACACCCCTGCATGACATGGCAACTATCTCCAACTAATAATTATTTTAATGTGCACACGTTTTTACCTTGTTCATGCCATTCCCCATGGCGGAGGGGTGGCCTAAACACTTCCTGTAACTTTCTCACATGTCTGACCGCCGCGCTGGGAAAACTTGAATGCCGGTGGCGGCACTGTGTCTACCAGGCGGTGGCGGTCGATATCGGACGACCACGAGGAACATCAGCTACTGCGCGTATAAAATAAATCTATCTGGACCGGGTAACACACTTCACCTGCCTTAAATCCCGTGTGGTTTGTTTACAATAACATCGCAGACCTATATGCTATAAATGGTCCAGAGTAAAAACAAGCTGTCAGTGAGGAATATTTCTGAACGATAACAATGTATGACACGTGTTAACCCAAGAAGGTCTGTACTGCTGTGTTACGTTATTTATGCGTTATTTATGATTAAAATAAAAGGAGTAAAAAAAGATGAAACGATAATTTACCTGTTGGTAGAGAGGGGGTGTATTTTTAAAACGAAAAATACCAACAGGAATTAGACAAGCTCGGAAATTTCACAATTGTAATAAAAACTCACGTATGGAGAGATATTGTACCTAAAAAGCAAAAAATAGTGAGCAAAAGAAGGACAAAACCAGAAATTCCAGAATTACGCTGATCAAGTCTGCAATAAAAATGCTTAATAGTTAATTAATAAACAATAGTAAGGCGATAAAGTTAGTTGGAGGAATTAGTTCACTAAATTATAGAGAGATATGTAACTGTAACTGTAAAGCAAAAAGAAACGAGAATAAATGAACAAAACCAGAATTCCAGAATTGAACAAACAAGTCTGCAATAAAAATTCTTAATATTTAATAAATAAACAACAGTAAGGCCGCACTATTACTTGGAACTCGCTAAATCATAGACAGATAAACTTTTCTTTAAAGCAAAAGTACTGAGAAAATAATGGACAAAACCAGAACTCTAGAATTGAGCTAATCAAGTCTGCAAGAAAAATGTTTAATAGGTAACTAATAAACAATAGTAAGGCGACACAATTAGTTGAAATCACTGAATTATAGAGAGATAATGTGCCTTTCAAACAAAAAATACTGAGAAGAAGTGGACAAAACCAGAACTCCAGAATTGAGCCAAAATTGATGTAATTAAGATTGTATTAAAAATTTTGAATAGTTAATTAATAAACAATACTAAAGCGACATTGTTAGTTGGCAATCACTGAATTATTGAGAGATATGTATCTTTAAAGCAACTAATAGTGAGAAGAATTTGACAAAACCAGAATTCCAGAATTGAGCTAATCAAGTTTGTAATAAAAATTGTTAATAATTAATTAATAAGCAATACTAAAGCGTCATTATTATTTAAAATTCATTGAATTATAGAGAGATAAAGTGCATTTAGTGCAAAAAAAATTGAAAATTGAAAACACCAGAAAAAAATACTTGTAAGAAATGGACAGAACCACAATTCCGGAATTGTGCTCATCATGCAATAAAATGCTTAATAGTTGATTAATATACAATAGTAATAGTATCGCTATTAGTTGGAATTCACTGAATTATAGAGATATATGTATCTTCAAAGCAAAAAAACATGAAAAAATTTAACAAAACCAAAATTCCAGAATTGAGCTAATCGAGTCTGCAATAAGTTTTTTTAATAATTAATAAATAATAGCAAGGCGAAAATATTAGCCGGAAATCACCAAATTATGAAAAAATAGTTCATTTTTAAACCCGAACATACTGAGAAAATATAAAAAAACTTGAAAATTTCAGAAATGAGGTAATTAAGTCTACAATTATCATTCTTGATAATTAATTAATAAGCAATAGCACGACAATAATATAATAGTTGGAGCTCACTCAATTATTCAGAGAAAACCTATCTTGAAGCAAAAACTAGAAAAAACAGAAAAACAGAAAAAAACAAATTCCGGAATTGAGTTAATCCAGTCTGCAATAAGAATTTTTAATAGTTAATTGATTATTATCAATAGTAAGGCATCGATATTAGTTGGAGTTATAGAGACTAAATTATACAGAAATAAATGTATCTTTAAAACAAAAATGCTGAGCAAAAATGGCCAAACCAATAGTTCTCAATAGTTAATAAATAGACAATAGGAGTAATCATGTATTTTTGAAGCAAAATACTGAGAAAAGATTGACACAACCAGAAATTCTACAAATAAGTTAATCGAGTCTGCAATCAGAATTCTTAATAAAGAATATCTATTAATCAATAGCAAGGCAGCAGTAATGCAGCAAATTATGAATAGCCAAAAATACTGAAAACAGTAAACCAATATCGGAAATTCCAGGTATTGAGTTAATCGTGGCTGGAATCAAAATTATTAATATTTTATAATTAAACAATGACAAGGCGACAATATTAAATGGAATTCACTTAATTATAAACAAATATGTAGCTTTAAAGCCCAGAAATACAGAGATAAAATTTTACATCGGAAAATATCAGAATTTAGTTCATGGAGCGTCATTGAAAAATTTCACGATCCAGATAGAAGAGGACAAACAGCTGTCATTCTTGGATGTGCTGTGTATATCTAACACCACGAGAGCTAAGAATGGCCGTCATTGCTTTAATCGTAAGAACGAACCAAACGCATGGAAAAGCACGCTTTTTCTTTCTAACGCACGGGAATTGTCTATAACGTAACAGCAAAACAGCAGCGGAAATCGATGACTCACTTTCAGCTCTCGTGGTTTGTTCCTATACCAGCAGAACGTCAACGGTTACCGTAAGTCTACCGTAAGTCTACCGACTTCAAAAAGAGAGTTCCCAACAAAAGTGAGTTCGGGCCTGTTCAACAGACGCCAGTAACTACGAATTCACGCACTGCATAACACGGAAACAATTTATTTTCGAAATAACTAATGTTTGTTAAAAAATGATTATTATTTGTTATTTCGTGTAATCTTTTGATTGCTTTATGTTCGGTAACTGATACGTTTGTTATTTTATTAGCCACTGTCTATCGATTATCCAATAAAATTGCCTATTTAAGGAAAAATATATTGATGAGGAAATGTGACGGAACGACTGGTAATCTACTATGTTTAGGCAGTAATGTAGGTAAGTACATAAATGTTCAATATCAAAATGCAAGTACATAATAGGAAAACATAGACGATTTTTGTATTATATTAGAAAGCATTGCATGTTCTATGGCGTTAATATAAAAACCAGAACCTGCCTCTAAATCTTGCTAAATAATTTCGAGTTAACTAATAACGGACGTCATATGGTATAATTAGGACGTATAATTCCCCGGTACGCCATTCCAACGTAATGGTGGATAAACGTACAATATTCACCGTGATTGTTGTTTTTCGTTATTATGTCCTAACCATCCAGAACACAGGCAGTGCTAATCAACCTTTTAATTAACTCTAATGGAACCGCGCATACATATGAAGGCATAAATTCTAGAGCCATGTCGCTGTCAACCATATGACATTTACATAATTCGTGAAACAGTGTCCTAATATATTAATTAAGGGTGTTGCACGCATTGTGGTGGATTTAGGTCATTTTTTTGTCACGTTAATTGTCTGTTTATTAATTAACTGACCTATTGACCAACTAAAAAATTATAAAACATCAAGCTAACAGAAACCAATTCAAGTAAAAATATTTTACCTATCAATCATCTACTACGCTTTTCTGCATTCCAGATTCTCACTTGCTAGTGTTAACATATAAAAATGATTTAAATAAAAATAATAGTTTCATTTATTTGGACAAATAAGGAACCGATAAATTGAGACCCATATTTATTTGAACATATCACATAAGTGGAACCTTTCTAATTGATTCTAAAGAGGCATTCTATCAAATTTTTTAGCCTAAGACATAAAAGAATGAGTAAATTAGTTGATCATATTATGCTTTTCTTACAAACTATGTATTTGATTGTCATTAAACACGTACCTTATGTTAAAATTAAATGTGAATTACCGTTTGTTTCATAATTTTTAGTCATAGACTACAACTAATATAAAAATTAAGTATATTATTTGACGAGCACATAATTAAGGATATAAATCGCGAGCATCAAGTTCACGCCTACGCTCGCCTACGGCTCGCGTGTAATCATGCGAGCGATTTATATCCGTTATGTGCGAGTCAAATACGATGTTTTAACTACGAATCATAAATTCCATTTTATGCAAAAAATTTGCAATGTATTTGTCAATGATGGCGAGGCGAACTGTCAAATAACTGTCATCTACGTAGGTTTTGACAGATTTTGACACTAGCACTGTATAACGATGACAGTTCGTTCAAATAATGAGGTCATTATTTGAACGAACTGTCATTATTATACAACGCTAGTGTCATTATAATCATTGGCGGGTATAATGATGGGGATATGATGGGGAACTATAGAATATGTTACCAACCGTTTGTTTTGATCACAGTAAGATTTCAAAAAAAGTTTTCAAGAGCATACATTATTCTTGAAACCATTTGAAACAATATTTAGTTCTTCTTATATCAAAAGACAAAACGATAACAGTAAAAACAGTATATCACAGGATATACAGAAATGTATACCACAGCAATCTACTAAATAATGTGATAAAACCAAAACTATACAGGTGTGCTTCGCCTGCTGTGATAAAACTGTTGATTGTTAATTTCTTTATATTATTTACATTTTTTATGAATGAGTAGACATGAATGAGATATCATCTTATAACCAATTTGTTAATAATTATTTGCATTAAATTATCACAACATTCTTTCAGTAGTGTCCATTGTGACAGTGTTTCAAAAGCTAAATAATACAACGTGATCGATCATTGATCTGATCAATGGTCATGACTCATGTGTCGACCAGGTTTCCTAACATCTGCTGAAACATGAGAAACATGTGTTGAGCTTATTTTTATTTCTACTCATAAGTTTTAGACACTTTTTCGAAAAACAAGATTTTATGCAATATTGGTTGTTCAGAAGAGTTATGATTGTACAGAATTACTAAAAACATGGTCGAAAGGAAACTTTATCAGGTGACTACGTATATTCGCATTAAAAAATATCGGTCTCGAAGAGAATACTTAAATATGTTTAACGGGGTCGCTAAGCAATTGGCACACTTGAGTTAACTTCGCGTTTTCGGTTGTTGATTTTTGTCTAGCGCGGTTGGCAAAGGTGGTTGGCCCGTACAAGGCTATATGGGCAAAGAAGGTCAAACTCCGCTAATTGCGCAAATAACGATCGTATTTTTTCGGATTACTGCTGTCATTGCATTAAGTAAGCATTACTTACCTGTGCACAGTTATGCAATTATTTACGGTATGAAGCTCTCATTAACAAACGGCCGGCTTTTCGTATAATTTTAATGATTTTTGGGAGATCTAACCAATTGAAAGAAAATGTAGGTATATAAAAAATGCATTCTTTAAATTTATTAAATTTAAAATAATGCTTAGAAAAAGTTGTGAAATGTAAAATATTGGCTACAATTTTGACAATATAATATAATTTATTTTAGTTATGCTACCTTACTCGATAAGCCATTACAAATACAAAAATATTCCATCGTTATGATTTTTTTCTAGCTTTATGTTGTGCTCAACAAATAATATTTGTCTAATACTCAGTTAGAAGAATAAGATACGACATCCGGGATCAGGGCCGGCCCTAGGCGGTAGGCAAGGTAGGCAACTGCCTACGGCGGCAAAACCAACTGCAGTACAATAAAAAAAGCTCTAAAATATTGCCAGAATCTAGAAAATAAAGAAATAGTAAAATACAATCGGAATTGATAGGCTTCAGGCCATTCCTATATTTTAAGATGCCTAGATATATTTGACAATGTTGTCATAGAAGCTGAAAAGTTAGCTAACGAAATAAGATAAATAATATGAAAGTGTACTTACTGTAGTGTAGTGATCCTATACAAAAATCAAACGAGTGAGGTTTTATACGATATCCACAACCTTAAAGAACATAATATAAATAAATTGAATTACTGGCACATTCCAAAGATATAGAAACCGTTTTAAAAGTTAGCGATTCCTTTATCTTAACGCTTTAGAATTTGCTGCCGAAATGGTAATCTAGTTATTTTTTATTTGGGTAGACACATAATTTGCCAGCCTATAAAAATAATATCAAAATGTTGCTGTGTCTTTGATGATATTATTATTGAAATTAATTAAAAACTATCAGTGATTAAAAAATTCGCCATGAAATGTCAATATCTCCGAAAATATTACTCTTAGCAGAACGAATTATACATAATATTAAAGATCAAATTTTCATGAAGATATACATATGGGTACATTATACACAAAGAATTAATTAAAAATATTGAAAGATTTAGATTTAGGAAAATGTAAAGAACGAAGATATCATGTGTCATTCTGTCAAAAACGACAGAAGTTTGCTGATGACAGATGACTTAACAGTGTAGATATTATTATTATTGGTACTATTTTCATAGTCGGACGAATTAATTATGATGTTAAATGATTTTGCGTCCATAGAGCTTGTTTCCAGAAGGTCCGCCGACATTTTTAAATTCATTACCTCTCTTAATATTGGGCCAAATTTAAACATTGCTTAGCAGATTTTTTCTAACCCTGCCTATAACTGTTGCTACCGGAACGAGCGATATAGACAGTTTGCTAAACTAAAAATAATAATAAACGTACTTAAGAACCATGTCTACTTAAAATTGTCTTATGGGTTAGGAATGAAGGCCACTGAATATGAATTGAGTAATATATTAGATCTGAAAGTCGTTATTCGCGATTTTGCAGAAAAAGGGTTCGAAAGAGGTAATTTTAATTTATGGTTAAAATCTGTATATAGTACTAGTATTCTTTATTTTTTGTTGTATTAAAAGTGTTGTTTGTACTAGTATAATCTCCAAAGATTGTGTTTTTAATACAAATAAATTTCGTAAATTATGTGTGAGTGTTGACTGTATTTTTCTGGATCATTTTTTTTTGTATAAATCATTTTGGAGTTAGGGGGGCGCCACTATTGAGATTTGCCTACGGCGGCAAAAGCGCTAGGGCCGGCCCTGCAGGGATACACAGAGATAAAATGTTTATTAAGGCATTCAGTTAATAGAATACCAGAAAATTTTTAGTGGGCACATTAACAAACATTAATTATTTACTTATACATAATAACTAATAAGACAAATTTTAAGCCCTAGGATAGCAGTAAACAACGCTGCCAATGTCTGGGGGTCACTTTAGAGGGAAAACATATTTCAAATATAGATAATTATGTAAAATGTATGAGACTTTGAAGATATAGAATTTATACGGCACAAAAAAAATAATATTCTATTGCAAATTAAGAACAACACAATATCAAAAATTCACTATTGAACGGAAAATTGTACGTTCTTTATCTTTAATTGTGTGTATTGATTTTAAGATTCTGTGAATAAATACCGGAGAAAAATTAATCGATTTACGTGGTGTGGGACAAAAACGCAGAGGGTTCTGATATCTCTTAAGGTGGAGGAGCCGTCGAAATTATATCATCTGCATCAGATTATTGAAATATCTTCCATTTTATAGCCGAATCTTATTGGTGTATATTCCGCGATTAATTAATTAAGTAATAATTTCACATAAATAAATTGAATTATATCGTATTTTTTAATTTGGTGGTGGTGGCTTAAAATGATTGTTTATTAATTTTTAGTACTTATGATGTATGATATTGCTCTATGCGGCTAATTTGTTAATCATAAAAGAAATTCCGTAAGAGCTTCAAAATGCAAATTAACAAAAACTAACAAAAAACACAAAGTCGAAACCAAACGGTAAAATTGATTTTCCAGTGAAATGAATCAAAATGTACTTAATTCAGTAAATCAGAAAGTATCCAGAAAAATCAGGCTGGCATAATCTAGTTTTAAATTTAAAGGACGCTTAAAAGCACGCTAACTAGTGCTAAAAGGTGTTGTGGGTTCTGTAGTTTTTGTTACAGCTTTTCTTATTATTTTACTTTGTAAAGCAATCTTAAAAATCTTGTAGATCTAAAACCCAATTTTAAATATGTTTCTCAACAATTTTCTAATTTTAGCGTAGACCTTAAATACATATCCGATTTTCTTCGTGAGAATACGAAGGTTTGTCGTTCATCTGCAGAGATACAATGTTTAAATGCGGACAAATGTGCGTATTTTTTTGGTTGCTCAAAGCTATCTTTTAGTTTTGCAGTTAATAACTGAAAATAAAATTTTGAATATTTATTTTTAATTTTTTACATAATTGAATACTATTGAATATACCTAGTTTTCGCTACATATGGACTGTTGTAACATGAGCGTGTATATAGGTATGAAAAGATACCATAATTTATGGATTTGGGTCAAGTTAAAGATGTATTATTTAGATTTATTGACATATTTAACTTATTACCTCAAAAATATGATGGTAACGAGGCTCGTCTCCGAAAAGGAAAATAGAAAGCAATCTACGGAAAAAACCTATCAAAATCATGCCTAATGCTTTGTACAATGTAGACCAGTCTCCGAGTTGGTTTCGACAGAATGTTGCCACCCTAACCAGTAACATGTCAAAACGGATCTTCATCAACACATATTTAACCATACTTAAGGAATTACGTTGTTTTGCTTTTCTAAATAACTCTGAAACCATCATAAATTCAACCGACTATGAGAGAGCTCACAAATCGCACTACATATTTTGTCCATTTAACTGACTTTCTCTAATAATAACCTATAATAAAGTAGTATCCATATAATCCAACGGCCCATGAGATACAGTGTATTTACACATGTATTTTGCAAAAGCTCTAATAATATGTTTAGTTTTACTTGTTGTTTATTGAGGTAACATCAGTGTTGAAATGTAGCCTAACTTGCGCCTGCTGAAACAAAAAAATGAAAAAAATAACAAGTTAAATTTTATCAGCTTTTAGTATGTTAAATATTTAGTTTTAAATATTTAATGAAATCTGAGAACTAACTGATAAGTATGTTGGTTTACTTCAGTTTCGGTTTATTTGCTTCGGTAATCGACAGTTCCATGCGGTGCAGCAAGAATTTAATGTTATTTATGTACCAAGGGCATTTTTGATCGACCTAAATTTTCAATTTTCCATATTGATGCCAATAACACATTTTGACGAATTTTTGTTTTCTTCTTTAAGATAAAATTGGATAACTTTAGAATTCATATGTCATGGATGTTTATTCATGTGAAGACGTTATTTATTGTTCAAAATTGATGAAATATTCAGTGCAACTTCTTAGAATATTAAATACCCAATTTCTTGTCATGAAAAAAAATAAAAATTAATTGCTTGTACGTTTTTCGGTTTTTTCAAATACAGTTCAAATAGCCCAACCATACATTACAGATTTTAGTTATCTAAGTGCCCTTTCTGACAAAACTTTTCCACTAAAAAAAGCGATAATTGTGCGATGAAGAAATATCAAAAGTGACCATATTACCTCTGTCACAGCTCATCACAAACTCGAGATGCTTCGTACCAAAACATTACATTTTTTAGTTTATGGTAAAATCCTTAATCTGGAAGAAACTGTTTCGCTGTATTTTATTACCTATTTACTAATTTTATATACTGTAGCACACCACTGAATCCAGGTAAAGAAGTCCGCCACAAATTTCGTTATTTTTACGTTTGTCGTTGATTCGTTTTTTTCCTGTTGTTGAGGGTAAACTAACTAAAAAGACTTAAGCAAGTTGAAAAGGTTCATGTTTGTCTCCATTTCGAATTATATCTAGTACTTGCTGTACTGTTCTTACTGTACTGTACTGTTCTTCCTATTATAGCAACATGTTGGTGTAAAGGAACAATTTATGCTTGATACTTAATTTAATCAGAAAGGATGCCGTTATAGACTGATATTCACACTTAAAAAATAGCAGCTCAATTGATTTATTGTAGGTCAATGCCCACATTTCGTTAATTAACAAAAAAAAATCTAATGTGGCCAGGCACATGACTTTATCATACAAAATATAAAATTAATAGTTTAGCTGCATGCGAATCTATTTGATTCAGATAAATCGTGTCTACATTAAAATTAAATTAGTTAGCCCAGGATTTGACAGATATTTTGATAATCAATACTATCAATAGTAGGTATTGTCAAAGCATCAACATTTGACACTACCTACTGTCACCAGAATAATAGTTGTTTATCTCACAAGTGCCGAAAGTACGGAATAGCGTGACGAGCGGTGATGCGGCGCGTCACCGATGACGGAGCGTCGCCGTCGCATGTGAGCGAGTCGCGCTATGTAGTTTTCGGCAGGAGTGACATCAACGTTTTTTGCGTTGCTTTTTGAGAAATACGTATTTAAAAAAAATTTAAAATGTTATATTTCTGGATAGGAAATGTTAGGTTGATACCACTTCTACGAAACGTCAAGTTTAAAAAGCTAATTCAAATTCTGACAGATTTATATTCGTTCATGACACTGTAGATGTCACATCCGTACCAACATACTAAAATATAACTACACTCATCGCTATACTTTATTTACAATTTTCTCAATTTATCGTTTTTACAATTAGATATAGCAACGGGTTGATATTTCTTACCAACAAACAATCAAATTGGTGATCTTATTTTATTTGAATTCTGTATTTTTACTTTGCCGCACTAGAGCGGCAACGTTCCATAGCGGTTCTCCAACTCTGATGAAATCAGCTGTTTTCGAGTGTGACAGCCATAGACATTTCTGTGGTGACAGCACAAAAAAATATTTGTCAAATCCAGGCTACTTTGAAGTTTCATATCAATGCAGATGCGACCGATCTCGATCAAATAGAATTTGCTCTTAAAGCTAAACTATTAATTTTACCAAAAAATATCATAGGCATAAATTATTCAAAATTTCCTCTACTTTAATTTATTATTTAACTATTTTGACGAAATTACAGAAGTAGCAGCTTATTTGCAAAATCCTTCAAAAATGCTTAGAGGAAACTGCCAGTTCCTTTGGACCCTTTTGAACCAAAAGCTTTTCAGCTCTAAGTTTGGTAACAAAACTTCTAAATATGAACTTTCGTTCCGATACCTTTAGTAGTTTCTCCGGAATCGTCGTCACAAAAATCGGGTACACACACACATACACACACACACACACACAGACATTTTTTAGGACCTTGGTCAAAAATGTTCAGGGGACCCAAAAAGACCTATTTCCGCTAAAATCTCAAATTTTTTTTTTCAGCGCGATTACAATACTTCATCATACTGCGTATGATAAAGTAATAAGAAAATAATTTAAAGTTAACTTTTTTAGGATCCCGGGATTTAGATTTATAACCCGGGATCCCGAAAAACTCATTATTTGTCGGGATCCCAGGATCCCGTAATCTCGGGACTGGAAGCCCTAGTATAAACATCAAGTAATGCCCGAGGTACATACAAACTTTTATGTCCTAAAATTGACATGGATGACTTAACATTTACAATTTGAATGACAAATATTTGATATATTTGACATATAACCATGGCAACATAAATTATGTTTTATTATTATTTTTTTGTCGATCGTTTATTTATGACTAAGGTTTAGTGAATAGGAAATCGTTTATTAAACAGCTGTAATAAATGCACGATTTCTATTAATGAACGAATTTAATGTATCCAAGGGAACATACGTAAAATGAATCTATCCAATCAAATATGTATAATATCGAATCAAAAATGTTAAAAATATTTATTCAATTTGATAACCTTTTATCTTGTTTGCAAGGTTGTACAATGTACATGGATTGTGTATGTACATATCAATAAAGGTGCATCTACCTACAGCCAATGCACTTAACTCATTCATATGTACAAAGTAAACATAAGTTCGTCCGGATACTTCATTATATTTTTTTAACATTTCTGAACAAATATGCTTACTTGGAAATATGTGATAAATGTGCTTGTCGACGCCGTGCTCAGGGCCGATAAACGATAAGAAAGTCATACCTATAAATAAAAGTTGACGTAATGTTATACACTGCATGTTTTTCACATATTGCAGTCAACGGGCAGGAATTGGTCGCTGAACAATTACAAGATGAGTAATTTTTCGCATGTCTGTTGAACCGCATAATTCCCCTGGTAACCTGAATTGCGGTTGTTATCGAAACATACCCGTTTTATCGACAGATGGCAGTGTATTTCAAATGACATTGGTAGCCCTCGTTTACACAGTTACTGGTCGAAGCAGAGTCAATTGAATTGGCCAGCCTTTACAGTTTACATAACCATTACATTTCACTCGAATCCCATATTTAGACTATACGAGCGTACAAAGATCGTAGCGATTTTGAAATGCAGTACCGTATTTAGATACGATTTTTGACCCAATTTAACACCTTGCACTCACTCATAGCACTTCTCGTGGATGTGAAACTCTGGTTCACACAAATCCATACATACATAATTATGAAAACTCTATGATGAAACGTGCAGCATATGGTGGCATTTTCACCCGCAAAACAGTACCTTGTAATACATTTTAGGAGAAGCTACTTAGGGCCATTTTACGATTACCACTAAAGCAGTAATGATGATTCATTCGACTTATTGGCTGCGTACTCCACATGTACAGAACTTTTCTTGATGTCAACCAAAACACAAACCATGGAATTTTTATATTGAAAAATGATCTATGACGTCATGGATATACCGTTTTTTTTTATTTTTATTTTTACTTTATCATACGCAGTAAGATAAAGTATTGTAATCATGCCGAAAAAAAAAATTGAGATTTTAGCGGAAATAGGTCTTTTTGGGTCCCCTGAACATTTTTGACCAATGTACAAAAAAATGTCTGTGTGTGTGTGTGTGTGTGTGTGTGTGTGTGTGTGTGTGTGTGTGTGTGTGTGTGTGTATGTGTGTGTGTGTGTGTGTGTGTGTGCGTATGTGTGTACTCGATTTTTGTGACGACGATTCCGGAGAAACTACTAAAGGTATCGGGACGAAAGTTCATATTTAGAAGTTTTATGACCAAACTTAGAGCTGAAAAGCTTTTGGTTCAAAAGGGTCCAAAGGAACTGGTAGTTTGTTCTAAGCCTTTTCAAGGATTTTGCAGATGAGCCGCCATTTCTGTAATTTCGTCAAAATAGTTAAATAATAAATTAAAGCAGAGGAAATTTTGAATAATTTATGCCTATGACATTTTTTGGTAAAATTAATAGTTTAGCTGCAAGAGCAAATTCTATTTGATCGAGATCGGTCGCATCTGCATTGATAGGAAACTACATAGTAGCCAGGATTTTGACAAATATTTTTTTTGTGCTATCACCACAGAAATGTCTATGGCTGTCACCACGCTGTCACACTCGGAGAACCGCTATGGAACATCATCTACAGTGTCATGAACGAATATATATCTGTCAGAATTTGAATTAGCTTTTTAAACTTGACATTTCGTAGAAGTGGTATCAACCTAACATTTTCTATACCGAAATATAACAATTTTTAATTTTTTTTTAAAATACGTATTTCTCAAAAAGCAACACTAAAAACGTTGATGTCACTCCTGCCGAAAACAACATAGCGCGACTCGCTCACATGCGACGACGACGCTCCGCCATCGGTGACGCGCCGCATCACCGCTCGTTGTGCTATTCCGTACTTTCGGCACTTGTGAGATAAACAACTATTATTCTGATGACAGTAGGTAGTGTCAAATGCTGATGCTTTGACAATACCTTCGATTGATACTATTGACTATCAAAATATCTGTCAAATCCTAGCTAACTAGTTTAATTTTAATGCAGACACGATTTATCTCAGTCAAATAGATTCTCATGCAGCTAAACTATTAATTTTATATATTGTATGATAAAGTCATGTGCCTGGCCACATCAGATTTTTTTTTTAAAGTTTTCTCAAAAAAATAAAAATCGTTTTTAATTTTTTATTCAAAACCAAGAGTAGCTAGACATTTGAAACAAAACCATTCTACTTTCTTTATTTGAAATAACATCAAAGATGGCTGCGTAACCATTGCAACTTTTGTTTTTCTTATGGGCACCACGTTAAATTTAGGCATTTTCCAATCCTCGTGTTTTTTCTCATTTCTGCAACGTATAACATATTGGCATTAGTTTTTGATACAATGAGAAAAACACGACTATCGGAAAATGCCAAAATACAACATGACGTCCATAAGAAAAACAAAAGTTGGCCATTGTAACGCCGCCATCTTTGATGTTAATTCAAATTAAAAAATAACACTGCATTCCTTGTTAAAAAGTTGCTCTAGAATGTTTTTGTTTCAACCGTCTAGCTACTCTTGGGATTGAATAAAAAATTAAAAACGATATCTTAACATTTTAGTTTTTTGGGGATAACTTCAAAATGAAAAATGATAGCTTAAATTTCTTTTTAGATAATTGATCAACATAAAAATACGAAACATTGCCAAATTTAAACTATCTCCACTAATAAGCGAGATCCCGCTCAATATATTTCTTTCTAAAAAGTTTTAGGATATACCTTAAGCTAAAAATTTGAAATGCTAAGAAATGAAACACGCTATATATTTAAAAGTATTTCGTATTTAGAACTAATTTTCGTCATTTTCACGTCATTTTCAAAAACGACGAGCTATTGACACGGTAGAAATCCTTTTAACATTGTTTAATTGCTTTCTTTTAACATTTACTCGTCTTGTTTCATTTACCCTACTGAGTACTGACCTCACGGACATGCGGTGTGCACTGTTCAATTTGTAATTCAAAAGAGTACAAAACAGGAAAAAAATATACAGGATGCTATATTTAAAAAAAATCGAATTTTTTCTGCTTCTTACAAATACCTAACCCTGTATATTCAAAAGTCATTAAGTTTCTAGCTTAAGTATTTTCCTAAACCTTTTATTTGGTTATTTTTTCTAAACTTTGTTCTTCTTGTTAAAGCTGGTATAGCAGAAGGCACTCGGAACAATTTTAGGTAACCTTAGAAAAAGAAATAGGATGTTATATTTTATTAAGTAATATCTCAAAAAAACAATAAAACTGCACCACAAATTTAATACGTACATATTTACAGGACATATCGCATCCTGGCGAGAACAACGTCTTTTTTTATAAATAAGTTACTGGTGTATGGGCTAATGTTACCCTTATCCCACCAAACACAATGTTTTTGACATCCGAAAGAAAAGATTCTTAGTTTACTAAATTTTTATATCATACTTGGCCTGAATGTAGAATAATAACTTATAGATTTTAGGACATTCTAAAGCTAAAAGGTAAGATATATTAAAAGGAGGGAACAACCCTAAGGAAGCAAGCTTTCTATAAAACTCTAACCTAGAATTTTCCAAATTGTTACAGGCAAAAAATTAATGATTTAGACTTCCAAAGTGTTCACAAATGCAAACCGGAGAATTTAACAAACATATGAGCTGGAAAAAGCCCATGTCCAAATCGTAGTTAACGATCTTAATTACCATTGGGATAGAAAACTCCATTTTCATTGGACGGATAATTTGATAAAACCAAGAAATAAAACTCCAACGTTTAGTTATTTTCTTGTGTAAATCATTTTTACATCAAAAAGATACCGTCGAGAAAATTAAATTAATTACACGTACTTATATAAATGTATATGAACCTACCATATTAGCTCACTCATAAGGGATCTTAAAATAGTAACTGTAAACCACAATTTGTTTTGTTTTGTGCAGATAAAACACAATACACTTTATTATTTTGAAATTGTATCTATAATTTAGTATATACATCGCAGGAACAATCAAATAGAGCACTGTCGACTGTAGATAAACTAGATATAGAATGTCTGTAAACATCGGAAAACATAAAAGTGTTTTATACACAAGCAAACCTACAATATCAGTAACATACTTACCTACACAGATCAATTACTATGGACACTGATAAGTTCTCTGTAAAGCCGTGTGTTTTCCACCGCTTTAATCATGTCCTAATTGCCACCTTATACCTAAAAAAGCTAAAGACAAATTGCTTTTTTATGTATCATTTATAGTTAGGAATTGGAACGAGGATATAATTCATATAATCATATCTTGATTGTTGATCGAATTTTTCCCTTTACTAATCTACAATCAAATATATTAATTAAAGTAATTAGGAAATTACTCATTTAGAACGGTTATTTACTTATCAGTTCAGCAATTTTAGTTGCATATTTGACTTACTATGTATCAAGCTAAATATTGACCTATACATACTGAAATGGTATTTTCCCATATTTGCACAAAATGAATGGCTACGATCAATCGACTGATAGCGATAACGATAACTGATAAGACATAATTGATCTATATGTGAGCATAAGGGCCCATATTAGCTCATACGCAGCTAAAACTTATTAATTTTTTTACTTATTATTACATTGTGATTATTTCTTCAGTAAAAATTATATTAGCAAATTATATTTGGATATTATTATACTTTATACTGGGGAATTGTGAAAAATTTGGAATATGAAATCTGATATAATATGCTTGATTCGTTCTAGTTTATGAAATATAGCCAACTCACCCAAATGGTAGAGTAACCATTGTGTTAAACTTATCGTTTCATAAAATAAAATATAATTAAATAATATAAAAATATAATTAAAAATTAATTAAAGTAAAATTAAAATTTAATTAAAGTAAAATTATCGTATATTATGGTCCATGATTGATCATGAAATTGATCGTGTAATTGAAGAAAACTATTTCTACATATTTTTTTCTTATTATTAAATGTACGTACATTTTTTCTCTGCGAAAATATTTATTCGACAAAAATAATTTAACTACACTGTCAGCAATATTTTGCGTTATTAACTGTGAATCATATCAAATCCTATTATATATAAAAAACATTCTTCTGAGGGGTTTTACATTTAATGTAAAAAAGGTAATTTAGAAATAGTTTCATTTAAATACACGATCAAATTTCATGCTCAATTATTTTATTTTCTTCGTTTTAACCGTACTCAATATAAACTGTTTCAAGAAAATAAAATACATCACATATAAAACTTTCTTTTAGAAAACAAAATGCTGGAAATAATACGACAGTGCTATAATAACGTCTAGTACGTCTCATGTCACTCATTCTTTGATCACTACTGGTACAATGACAAGACCCGATATCATTGCAAAAGATGCGATCAATGTTTTTAATTTATTGTTCCATATATTAGTGTTCTGTTTCCCTGATGTTATTTGTTGTTGTATGCTGTGGTTATTATTGTTATTATACCGATCGTTCTCCTTACCGTAAACTATTTCTTGTCTAATTTTTATGTATTGCCTTGTAATTGGATTTTTTCTGTTGGGCAATAAATGATATTATTATTATTATTATTATTATTATATGAACAAAATCGGTTCAGAAGGGTCTTTGTAATAAAAAAAAAATTGCTTTTAATGCTTTTAAAAAGTGAACTTTGAAACAGTATAATGAAGAAATGATAAGGAAATGTATGTAGAAAAGCACTTTCCCTTTTCCTCGACTGTACCTATGCCGATCAAAACCCTAAAATGTAGGTTCCACTTATGATATATAAAAAATAATAAAAGTAATTTTGTCTTCGGGGCAACCACTGGCCCCTAAAAAGGAGAAGGTTGGTGATCTTAAAAATAAGTACGAAATTTGGCCACTAAATGTGTCATATTTTTCACACCAGCGGTTACGCCTCTGATCGTCACTTAAGCGATGATGAAAGTTATTTTTTCTCAATATTATCACTACCAATTGACACAATCCACGTCATAAATTATAAAAAAAAACTCATGAGGAACGAGTCATGCTTTATCATATTCAGCTTGTAATGGAATTTTGTATATTTCTACGTATATTTAAATTATATTTTTAACGGTGTCTCCTTTTCGACGAGTATACGAAAGGTGTGCGTGTGCCCGGTTTTCTTGTTCTTCATTCTTCCTTTCTTTCTTGTATCATATACCTACCTGATTGGGAAGTGGGGGAAATACGACTGCGACGAAACGCAAACTCGCCAGTTTTGTCTGACCAGTTTGTGAACGCGGTTCGTTATAGTAGATATCGAATTTGTTTATTCCTTCAAGTGACTGTAATAATATTGTGCGAAATAATGGCAAATAACAGAGCAACGAAAAGTGGATTTGCCGCCGAGGCCCAGAGGAAGGTCAGTTTCACCGTTTTTCTTTCATTTTCTTCGATAATATCTCGCTGAATCCGGCATAAGCACGGACCTTTCGACGATCCAACTCGCAGGTGGTTTTGCCACACCGGCACCGGCAGTTCAATCGTTGCAATTTTATTGTAATATTCGTACCACGCCCGGTAAACAACCCCTTTTGCGTTCCCGTTGTTTTTATCACGTGTGTCGAATGTAGGTCAGAAGGGCAAATCAATGTACCTAGCAAGTAGCAACCCTCGGATGAATCTCACCCTCCTAGCTGCTGCACCCGTTGTGCTAGGAATCATCAAACGGAAAAATATTTTCGTACCTGTTGAAGGGTTTATATTGGAAGAAATGTTATCCAGCTTTATCGCGAAATATGCAAATGTTATTTTGACTGCATTCTTTTGTGGCGGGAAGCGGTCATGCAAGGTGCAGTCGCAAAATTTTCCAGTTACACTCTTGGAGCTACCATCTGTATTTGTGGTTCCCATCCTTTAAGTTTAAGGCTATTGAAATGTCGTCGTCATTGATGGGTTGTTTCTTATGAAAAATACCATAATCATAATACTTTATTTTCCAAAACCAAAAAGAAAACAATAACAATTGGTGAAAAAACAACACATCCATAAAAGTATGCAAAAAAAGAGAAAAGAGTTTTATGGAACTTTGCAAATAAATAATTATATCACAAAGCTTTGACATTTTCACCCTATTAAAACTAGAGAACCAAAATAATGTTTTAGTTGATTGTTGGTTTGAGACACCTGTGGAGTAATTAACGAACTTGGCTGGGATAAGAAGTTCTCCTTATAAAGCCATATCAATTCTCAACATTTTGTTATTTCATTCATCCCAATATCCGAATGGTAGGTATTAGGGCTTTCAATCCCGGACAATATACCGATCCCGGGATTTAGGGATTAAAAATTTTGTGATCCAGGCATTCGATCAAACGCCGGGGTCAACCAAACGCCGGGGACGGGATGACAGATCCAGTCAGTGAGAAAAGCCTAAAATATATTTTATTGGATAATATCTTTTACCCCGAAACTTGATCAACGTTTTCAAATTTTACAAGTAGAAAACCAAAATTTACGGTTTAAAAGGTAAACGGTGTCAAAGTGTGCGTATTGAGATCAATAATAAACAAAATATATACTCTATTAGATAACGACTTTCGTCTACACCTTACACTTGTTCAAAAATTTTGCATTTTTGTAAAATGTTTCAAGAATAGTCACGGCACAAGAAATTGCTTGGTCGAACCAAATTTTCAATTTTCCATATCGACGCCAATAAAACATTTTGACGTATTTTTGTTTTCTTCTTTAAGATAAAATTGGATAACTTTAGAATTCATTTGTCATGGATGTTTATTAATCTGAAGACGTTATTTATTGTTCAAAATTGATGAAATATTCAGTGCAACTTCTTAGAATATTAAATATTCAATTTCTTGTCATGAGAAAAAATAATATTAGATACTTGTACGTTTTTCGGTGTTCTCAAATACAGTTCAAATAGTTCAACCATACATTATAGATTTTTTTTTTATCTGTGCCATTTCTTACAAAACTTTTCCACTAAAAAAAGCGATAATTGTGCGATGAACTAATGTCAAAAATGACAGACTCGAGATACTTCGTACCAAAATATTACATTTTTTAGTTTATGGCAAAATCCTTAAACTGGACGAAACTGTTTCGCTGTATTTTATTACCTATTTACTAATTTTATATTCTGTAGTACGTTTTTTCCTGTTGTTGAGGGTAAAGTAACTAACAAGACTTAAGCAACTTGAAAAGGTTCATGTTTGTCTCCATTTCGAATTATATCTAGTACTTGCAAAATCTGTTCTTCCTATTATAGCAACATGTTGGTGTAAACGAACATTTTATGCTTGATACTTAATTTAATCAGAAAGGGTGCTGTTATTGACTGATATTCACACTTAAAAAATAGCAGCTCAATTGATTTATTGAGGTCAGTGCCCTGATTTCGTTAATTAACAAGAAATTCTAGTTCTCCTGGTATAACACGCATTAAAAATATTTAGTTATTAAAATTCCACCAGCATAACGAATAATCTCGATGAATTTCATGACTATCCAACTAAACCAAAAACAAAAATTGTAGAGAATTGTAATACTCAGTTATTCCTAATTAAATTCATTAGTTGTCGAATATTATAATTAAGTTCTCGAAAACTGTAGCTATTGGATACATCGTACCTAATAGTTTTCATGTACAGTACTGTGGTAGTTTTGGAAATGGAGAAATTCGATCAGACAAACCGGTTTTTACTTTCAAGTACGGAGTAAAAAAACATAGACGTTTGTTGGGTTGTATTTGTGTTTACTTTTTTCTGTACATATAATACTATATGTAGAACTGTTATTAATGCTAAAGGTAGTCAACAAAGTACTCAAAATACAGAATTCGTGAGCAAAACAACGGGGACAGCTAAGTGAAATTAGGCATTTATATTCTGAACAATTTTCGTTCTGTAACATTACTTTGAACGTATTTGTTAACCTATGAAGTCTAAACATTGACAGTATCTGTCAACCTATAAAACTAGTACTGGTTTCAACAATTTTATTCTTGTCTACCATCGTTGTCTACACTTATTTAATTACGTAGAAATTTCTCGAATGCTGATGCCATAATGCAGTCGAATTATTGCATTCATAAATTCATTCATGTGCGGCATTTTTATTTCTTACGTCAAAATTCAAGATGACATTAATGTGACAAGACAAACGTACTGACATAACATTACGAAGCCGTTTAATGAGTGCAAATTTGAGTGGCCCAGTTTTTATGCTCACGATAGTACTTATCAATGAAATCATTGTTATTGTACTTGATTTCCTTTTATGGATCTATTCAGTTCGTATATCAGGAGTATTTTATAGTGGATTTCTTGACATTACAGACGGAGAAATTAGATATAGTGTGTCCAATAGAAAGTGAGAGTGACATCCCTCAAAAGCGTAAGAACAGGCGCTTGAAAAAAGTATGCTATCTCTTTCTAACCCATACGAATAGTTTGCAACGTATGCGCAATAAAACAGCTGAAATCAATAAATATCTCTCATTTTTTGTCGGATATACTATAGTTACAATTTGTTTTTTCAGACGTATTGCGTTGAAAGTATGGTCAATAAACGTTAAATGCGTCATTTTTTTAAATCCTAGTGAATAAAAGAATCACTTTTAACACTTGAACTAAAAGTGTTTCCTGACGAAACAACTGTCAGTTTAATTTGTCAGAAATTTTATATTTTTATGACTACCCAAGTCATTTCACATTTTATAAGATTTCAATTGTAATACACATAGATACATATACAATACATACATAATATATTCAAGACTCTCGGAATCCGTTTGTAGAAAGTAAAACATACTTGAAATACTTGAAATAATAGACCCTTCACACAATATAAAATGACAATTTAACACAAGAACTATACATATGTCGAACTTTTCCGAACTAAAGGTAAAGGCCAAGAAGAAGAAATACAATTCGATGGATTTCGTTTCTTGAGCTACATTAAAGTGAGTCAGTTGAAGGAATCAATTCAGGATTCCGCACTCCCGATCTTGTCCATTTGAATCCAAAATCCTGTCCAAAATAAAGTTTTGACAGTTGTGTCTATTTCCAGAGTAAAATGACCACATTGCATATTTCATATCATTTCGGATATTTAGCAATTTTCTAATATAGATACATACTATGTAGCCATACTACGCTACTTCTTATTGCTTTATATTTTTATTTATTTTCTGTCTTAGGCCAGTGACGTGTTAGAAACTTTTCCACTTGCATTATGAAACTTACCATTATGGCTTTAGTCATGCTTTAGACCAGACCTATGTATAGAGACAGATGTCTCTCTCTCTCTTTCTCATATAGGATTCATTGTTGACGGCAGTCTAATAATTACATTCAACAATAAATTAATATTCATCTAGCACCAGCTATCGTCACTGCTAGTGTCTATTTGGATGTCTAATTAACATTCAGGGCTGTTACATAACAGTGAAGCTTATCTACGGAAATGCTTACGTTATTGACGTTGTCGGTTTGTGAATTGTGCAAACGTATATACAGCGGTTTCCTATTTCCTCCTGATAAACGTTTTTGGAATTGTCACCAGACCGTCCACAAATTTGCAGAGTTGCAATCGTATGCGTAGAAGAAAAGCACGTTAGTGTTGTTATACACATCTTTAAAATTCTTCTGGTCTATTCCGTATAGTTTATCCTTTTAAGTTTATTCCTTATAGTCTATTCTTCTGGTCTATTCTTATAATCCTAAATCATTGTGATTTGAAACATTGCTAGTTCTGCTATCACTATCAAATTGTCAATTTATTAATACCTGCAAATCAATCATATGACGTAATTTTTTAAGATTATAGTAATATTTATATTTTGACTATCAACCAGTGTGCTGTTATGTGATTTTGCAATTTGGTATTGTCACGTTTTTTCATTAACAATTAACTTATTGCTTGTTATGAAACAAAACATTAGAGTACATAGAAACATTTGAAAGGCCATTTCTCAAATAACCCGCTTTGTAATAAAAATGTATTGCTTAATTCAGTAGAAATGTTCTTAATTACTCATGGAGTTGACAAAAGTTTAAATTGAATGTGCCCGCACATTTTATATGACCATTAATATTTATAACACCAACAAAGTGCAGTGTGATGAAACCAAGTACACGGTCAATTGCTTCTGAATAGGGAGCTTGTACAACGATTAAAATAGTGTAAAATAATAAAATGAGAGGTATCATAGGATAGCTCTCTCTAAAATTTTATACATGAACCGAAGTACATAACACGAATTATAATCGAAAACATTTCTCCCATTTTTTTTTTCACGATAAGCCGTAATTTATTTTACGACATGTTTTGATCTATCATCATAATGAGACTTTAAGCCGCTAAAATTTGAATTTTAGAATGTGGATTTGAATGATGAATTTTAGGTCAAAATTTTGGTGTCACTACTGTAACCTCAAAAGCAGCCGCTAACGAAACAATTGTCAACATAATAACAAAAAATTCCAGCACGTTTGATACCCTTATTTAGTTATTATTGCCCTAAATAATTCCGTAAACGTTCTCGGCGTGAATTGGTCTTTTTGTGCTATATTGCTTGGATTGTCGACATGCCACACTTTACGTCACATTGCAAAAATGGCGGAGTGATGTGGTAAGGTATTAAGATTAATCTTCCTGATATAGAAGCTGTCAATAATTCAGTAATCCACAAAAATTTATTTGGGTCATTTCGTTGGAGGCAGCATATGACTTTTTATCTGCAATCGTATTATTTATCATAATCTGCATGGACCGTTATGTATTCTGGTTATATAAGTATTATTACATTAATTATGCTAAATTCATCGAACACTGAGCAAGTCCACTGTGATAAATCTATAAATTATTATCAGGGAAGCTAAAAGTTGGTAACGTGCAAAAATAATTTGATACTTTTATTAATGTTGATTTGTATCGATTGTCTGACAAATTTAATTAAACGTGTTATTAATTAATTGATATCTGTCATCTATTCCGTGAAAATAAACCTCAACTTTATACATTATAATAAATTTGCAAAACACAAGTGTCATTATCTACATCCTTTTCAAATGTTTTGATAGTAACTCGTAATTGCTATTAATAAACTATTATATGTTATGATTGATATTTAGGTTTATTGCGGAAATTGATGATCTTCTTATTCTTACTTCTCAGTAACTAATCGTGCCTTGCTCGGTACTTGAACCCGTGACCTTTGACTTTCTCTGTTAACAATGCTAACAACGTTGTATTATATTCTTCTTGGTACCTATACCTCTTTTTTACTTTCCATATTATTATAATAAGTTAACCAAACATATTAGCATCATCTCTATACAAACATGATTCAAGTAATTGTAATACAGAGTAAACTACAATTAATTCGGACCCATTGGACCGTACAATAGTTTGACCCAATGAAGCGGTCGGCATAAATATGCAAAGTTTAAAAAGAACTTCGCCGACTTGTCATATGTTTGTTCGCTTTCTAGTTTTGTAGTTCAAGGTTCAAGTTTCATTTCAGCCTACTTTAAGAATTGTATCAATTTCCATTATTTTTTAAAACATCGAAAGGTAGAATAAACGTAATGTTTAATGACATATTGGTACTATCGTGAGCATAAAAAACCTGATGTGACCAGGCACATGACTTTATCATACAATATATAAAATTAATAGTTTAGCTGCATGAGATTCTATTTGATCGAAATCGATCCTGTTTGCATTGAAATAAAACGAATTAGCCAGAATTTGACAAAGATTGGCAGTAGGTATTGTCAAAAAATCAGCCTTTAACACTACCTACTGTCATTAGAATAAAAATATCTGGCAAATCCTGGCTAACTTTATATCAATGCAGACAGGATCTCGATCAAATAGAATTTGCTCCTACAGCTAAACTATTAATTTTACCAAAAATGTCATATGTCACGTTCAAATCCTTGAAAAATGCATAACAACATTGCTCGAAATACGCACTCGAAATACACATTGACTTTGTAAACACCAAGATGTTTCAATATTGTTTCACATAGCGTACGTACGCGCGTGTTTCTCCTCCTCGTCGCATTCTCCATGCATTTGCGTGTTACATTGACAATTCGCAACCGCTGACGTTCTCAATACCGTCAAAAGTTTCAAAATATCTTGGCTACCTACTATTAATGCAGACACGATTTTGATCAAATAGAATTTGCTCCTGCAGCTAAACTATTAATTTTACCAAAAGATGTTATAGACATAAGTTATACAAAATTTCCTCTACTTTAATTTATTATTTATCTATTTTGACGAAATTACAGAAATGACGGCTCATTTGCAAAATCGTTGAAAAATGCTAAGAGTAAATAGCCAGTTTTTTTTGGACCTTTTTGAACCAAAAGCTTTTCTGCTCTAAGTTTGGTCATGAAACTTCTAAAGATGAACTTTCGTCCCGATACCTTTAGTAGTTTCTCCAGAATCGTCGCCACAAAAATCGGGTACACACATACACACACACACAGAGATATTCTTTTGTACCTTGGTCAAAATAGTTTACCATACTGCCGATAAAGTAAAAACGGGGACAGTATTGTCAAAATCCAAGATAACTTTTATGTGATATGACAATCGTACTAACCATGTACTGACATGACATTACAAAGCCCAGTTTAATTAGTGCAAATTTGACTGTCCCCGTTATTTTATGCTCACGATAGTACCATCAAACAAATGTGACGAGATGGGGGGTATTATTATCTAGATTTGTATCTACGAAGAAAAACCTATCAAATTATGGTCTATATTTCTGTAAATTTTAAAATCTTTGCAAAATTTTATCGCATGAATTACTAAAATAGTCTCCTACCCAATTTCATACAGTTTTGGCTTTATCTATCTAAAAAACAGCATCTTAAGAACAATTTTTTTAACTCCGGTAAATTTATATGATGTGATTTATGATTATTTTTTTAGAATGAATGGTTCTATTAATTTTAAGATATATAGTTTCTATACAGTGTGTTAATAATATTGGACTACACCCAGCAAACAATTTCCACTCTAAGAATATCGATTATCTTATCTGAACTGCCTGTATATGGTTCCATGTTTAGAATGTACTTTTTGTTTCACATAGAAAAGTACTAGCATACTCTCCACACTATTGTGTAGAAATCATGTTTGAAACATTTTTTGCAACGTTTGTACCAACAGAATTAACATATTTTTTTACAATTATAATTTTAAATATTTGCATTTCAAACATACAACGGGAGTGGAAATTGTTTTATAGATGTAGTCCTAAATTATGAACACTGTATGCAAACTAGTTGTCCTGTCTTGAAATTGTTACAACCTTCCATTCTTAGTTAGAATTTGGTCTTAATCAGATCACTGAACAAACAAGTAGCGTGTCAAAATTTGGTTTGATAAAGTATGCGAGAAAACAAATAATTCATAGCCTATCAAAGGATTCTTTAATTGAACAGTATTCATGAAAAAAACTAACAATTTCTAAAAATTGCATTTTTATGCTACGCATCTGGCAAAATCAACCAAATGTGTAGGCGTCCTAGATGACACATTCGGTATGCTATGACAGAATCGATGATTCAACAACCATGAATTTTGAAGACCTAATTCTGAGTGGAAGAACGCAACCACAACTGACGTCATTATTTACAAAGAAATTTACTTCCTGACCAAATTTCATTGACCTTAAAAAACACGTCATTAGTTATACAATATTAGAAATTAGAGCCTTATTAGTAGAGTTTCTTAGCATAAGTCATCAAGGTTAAGTTAGATACGAGGATCAGCTTATATAACGGTGTGAAGTAGGGCACATAAATCGAGTATCCTTTTTTTTTTTTCAACGTTCATGTTCCACGCTTGAGTTTACAATTTATAGTAGAAAAAAGCGGGCACGTGTTGTGTTTTATTGGTAACGCGTTGAGATGTGACCTGATATCGTTGTTGTAGTCCTTCTATGGTACACAAAGAGACACACACCACATGTTCAATCTGGAGTGCATGAAATACCAAAGTTGAATTGAGCCCGTATGAGAACCCCTTCCATTACCCGTGGGCCGAAGAAAACGAGTTTGCCTCATACATACGTGCATGCTTCAGCGTCTTCTGTGTGTTGTGTATGTATATAATCGACCGCAGAGGAGAGTGAGTCACAATGACGTAAGGCAGACTAGTAACGGTTTTAAAGACGAATACCCAATCCATATACGGCAAGTGGAGATAAACGTCCTCGAAACGTGTCTTTCGCCTCTATGGATCGACCACGCTCCCAGACAATTAGATAATTGAATGCGATGCCTTTGGTTCACTGGAAATGTTAAAGATCAACCAAGTTATCGCAGTCCACCAGCCAGCTATGAGATGCTGGTGGACTGCGTCGTCTACCCGTGGTGAATTTCCTCAATTCGAATTCAGCACGTCGACTTTACCAATGACGTTCCAATGCTGGGTCAATCCATCTGAAGTGGTCCAGAGGTGGTAGCTTGACCATTTCAGAAAAAAATCTTTTTTTTTAAATGAATGTGCTTATGTTCTGGGAGTACAAAAACATTTCTTTTTTTTTATTATTTTACTCCGTTCAGAAATGGCGCCCAGTTTTGTGTCAGCGAATCCGACATTTTTGACATTGGTATGTGTTTGCGTTAAAAAAATATATTTTTTTGGGATGGTCCTAGAGACTTGTAATAAAAACCACTTTATTAAGCAGATTTCAAGCTACCTGTTAAATATATAGTACGTATTTGTCCATTCAATATTTTTTAGTTATAACCTTGTATGCAAAGGCCTCGTAATGAAAACATTAGCTTTCTTACTCCTTCCCCCTAATGATAACAAGCTATTGAAATTTTAAAATTTCTTACTTTTGCTATATTTAATGTAAAATATCTGTGATGGTAGCAGGACAAAAACTCTCAAACTTTCATAATTCATTCCCCTTTTTATAAGGTTTAATAATAAATAAAAACTTTCTTGTGTATTGCACCGTGTTTAGTGTAATATGCCCCCTCAAACATGGGGACAAACGTTAATCAGCGCTTACCAACCAATACGATAATTCCGTCCTGAAGGTGGAAAAGCACAATTATTTAAATTTATTACATTTTATTACAATGACATTAACTTTATTCAGCTTACAATAATTATAAGAGAATAATTACTTAAATGTACAACACACATATTTCTAAATAATAATATACATATAATATCAGTAAGAATATGTTATATTACTGCTTCTATAAAAAGATTTTGGGTTAGATGCAGAATGGCATTTTTTTTTGGATGTGCACATGGAAAAAACGCATGCGACGGTATAGGGGGGCAACGAACCGACTAGTGGCTAAAGCCAGTCTTCAAAGACCACTTAATAGCCAAATCCGTAATGTAGAAGATATGTTCTCCTTTTGTAATGGACACCTACCAGGGGTAAACTACATCTTAGTGGCAAAGAAGAGGTTTCAGAACACAAAACCACCCGTTATGATAGAGTTCAGAGATCCAAACAGATAAAAGGAACTAGAAGTTTTCACAAATTCTCTCCTCGAACCAACAGAAGGTGTAATAAGATGTTACATCATATCAACTTCAGGAACGTATGAAGATCACTTAGTTTTATTAGTCTCTTTTGTAAAAAAATGACAATTGTTATGAATAGTATGCTTTGTTCTGTATTTACTGAGAATTTTGAATTAAATTTGTTTTACCGTCATGTGATTTTGCTCTCATTTTAAAGGGCTGTTATTCCAAACAGTGCAATACACAAGAATGTTTTTACTTATTAAACCTTATGAAAAGATGAATTAATTTTTAAAGTTTCAGATTTTTTGTCCTGGTCCCAGCAGAGGTATTTGACATTAAACATCGTAAAAATAAGAAATTTTGAAATTTCAATAGCTTGTCATCAATAGGGAGAAGGAGTAAGAAAGCTATTTTTTTATTATAAGCCCTTTGCATACCAAGGTTATAACTAAAAAATATTGAATGGACAAATTCGGTAACCCCTTCATGTCTAAAAAAAAAATCATGAAAACGCTCCCTAATGGACTATCGTTAAAGTAAACGTTAAAGATATTTTTTCAAACAGAAAATAAGCGTAAACTCTATGCATTATATACCTAACAGATAGGTTGGAATGTGCTTAATCGCGTGGTTTTTATTTCAACTCTCTATGACAATTTCAAACAAAGTTATTTCGTTTAACGCAAACACATCCCAATGTCAAAAATGTCGGATTTGCTGACACAAAACTGGTCGTCATTTCTGAACTGAATAAAATAATAAAAATAAAATAAAATGGTTTTGCACTCCCAGAAGATAGGCAAATTCAATAAAAAATGATTTTTTTCTAAAAAAATGGTCAAGCGACCAACTTATCGTTTTCTGGACCATTTCAGATGGATTAACCCTGCTAAGCAATGTGCTTTCGGTCTTCCATGGCCTCGGAGAAAGATAACTCCTCAACGTCAGTTGAGAGGGAGATAAAGGCGAGTGGCCATGAATGGCCTTTAGGTTCTGATAGTAGGCGGTAGCGGAAATATGTGTATCACCTTAGGAATTATGTACCTACCTGTGAAGTCGTCTAACGCCCATACAACTTGTCGAACCTCTGTCAACCCAAGGAAGTATTTTAAAAGGTTTTCGAGTCGGATGCTTGTTCGAAAACAGGAAATGCTACGACGGTTATCCTTTCGAGAATAATTCCACCTTATTTCCGTTGTGTCGTCTCATAAATGTCGTTGGAAGCATCTCGAGAGAAAGTTTAACAGTAATATACTACTGGTTCGTATAATCTTCATTCGAACCAATCTTTGTATAATTTTGTATTCTCATGTCATTATTGGGATTTTTTAACAATTTCAATATTCTAAACGAACAGATTTTTG